>CM052703.1:123598815-123704319 GCA_028551405.1 Uromys caudimaculatus | reverse complement strand
GGGGATGGGTGGGCGGGTGGGTGGGAGGTGGAATTCCCTCATAGAGGAGGGGATGGGGAGGGGATAGGGGGTTTCCAAAGAGGAGACCCAGAAAAAGGGAAACATTGGAAATGTAAATAAAGTATCAAAAAAAAAAAAAAAAGATATTGGAACCATGTGATCACATTACATATTCAAACAGGTAAGTTTTGAAGTATTGTCAGGTGGTGCCTAGCGGTGTGTTGGTCAGTGATGGCAAACGTTGACAATGGTGGGCCATGAAATGATGGTGCAGCTGGAGAATTCCTGTGGAGCTGTTTTAACACAGATGGTAACACATTGCTCAGGTGTCTGTGGTGATGCAGGTACAGAGGAATCTACATACATATATGTATACATACATAGATACATATGTGTGTGTGTGTGTGATATATATACACAGACATTTAAATTTATCTAGACAAAAATATAACTCTCTATATATGTATGTTCTCTCTATATTATGCATGCTCTCTCTGTATATGTATGTATGCCCTCTCTCCATATATATATATATGTATACTCTCTCATATGTATGTATGTATGTATGTATGTATGTATGTATACATGGAGAGAGATACCATCAATCTCCACATGTGTTCAGTTACAGCATGCGTGTAAGTCTGTGTGGTCTATGTATGCATGAATGAAGTTGCCTAGCAGGTATTTCTGAGATGTGCCGCAGTCCTGAGGGAATCCAGGCTATGTTGTCAAGCAAAGACACGAGGTCACATGCTTTTTCTTCTCCCCATATCTTCAGAGATCCACACCCTCAAGTTTAAATGACAAAAACTGAGTCCAGTTCATTTTCACCAACACGAATTTGGTCATCCACCTTCCTAAGCCAAAAGCAAGGATGCAGCACAGGCCAAGATCAGGGGTTTAGGGTGTGAGATGGACTAACCCTGGCCTGTGGGCGCCATAGCAGTTTACTTTCCAGTACAGACTTACTTCCTTAGAGTAAATGCTGGGTGGATGGCAGAATGTGCGTGCTGTCTGTCTCTCTGTCTGTCTGTCTCTTTTTCTCTGTCTCTATTATCCCTGATTCTGTGTATCTGTCTCTGTCTCTTTATCTTTCTGTCTCTGTCTCTCTTTGTCTTTCTGTATATCTCTGTCTCTCTCTGCTTCTGTGTCTCTGTATTTCTCTCTCTCTCTCTCTCTCTCTCTGATTATTAAACTGAAGCACACTCCAAGATTCCTTAGTAACCACAAATATCCCAAGAATGCCCCAGCTCTGCTCTCAAGGCTGGAAGCCTGCACCCCTGGCTCACAGGCTCCGTCCTGGATCTTTCTATGACTTGTATCCAGGGTGAATAGCCCGAGGCCGCACATTTGAGACAACATCCCCTGCAAACAAATGAGGGCAAAAAAGGCCGAGGAGGGAGAAAAATGGTGCTTATTTCTTACTAGGAACTTGTTTAAGGAATAAAAAACAAATAAGAGAAAGGAATGCTGCCTTAGGTCCAGTCTAGAAAAGAGAAGCTCAGAGAGCTTGTTTTGGTGTCTTCTTAAACCACCATGTATTTCATTAAATTTGTAGAAATAATTATAGCAGATAAAAAGATAGGAAGTTGTTATTTTTCAGAGATTTTAGGAGATGAAAGAATGCACACTCTATTTTATGAAGTGGCAAGCGTCAAATGAAAAGGATTAATGTCATTAATCTCCTTAAGTATTAGTGTTATCTTGGATAGATGAGGTGGTTCACATCTTTAATTCCAGCACTGGGAAGTCAGAGGCAGGCAGATCTCTGTGAGTTGCCAGCCTGGTCTACAGAGTGAATTCTAGGACAGCCAGGGCTACATAAAGACACCCTGTCTCCAAAATGAACGAACAAATAAATAAATAAAAATAAAAAATACCAAAGCAAAAGAATTAACGTTATCCTAACAACCTGAGTTCAACCCTCAGGACCCATAGGGTGGAAGTTGAGAACTGACTTGGGCAGTTGTCGTCTTACTTCCAAATATGCTGTGGTGCAGGTATCCACACACAGAATAATAAATTTGATTGAAAAGATTTAAACAAAATTATCCCAAACTATCATGACATCATGTTAGTGTAAGAAGGGGGCCAGAAGTCATGGCGCATGGGTTGGCGAAGGCTATGGGAGCTCTGGGGCTGCCCAGGCTGAATGCCCAGGAGAAATGAGGGCTGCTGGCAGGGCTCTTAGAGAGGGACCCCAGTGAGGCCACAGTCGGACTGCTGTGGGTTAGTCCAGTCTGTGCCAGGCAGCAGGAACAAAGAGATCTGTCTCATTCGTACTAGAGAAACAGAGTGGGAGGCAAGACTTACACACCTGATAGATGCTTCTGCCCAGGAGACATGCTCTCGGTGTGCCCCACAGGGAGTCTGCTGTAGTCTCCTTGCCTGTTGGGACTGATGGTGGATGCACAGAAATTCATGGGGGATCTCAAACACAAAGACTGAAACCCAGTCAGATAGCCACAACATTTGAGGAAGACCAGAGATGAACCAAACTACTAGAGAAGTTGGTATTCAGCCCAGTATATATTCTCACTGGAAGCCAGGAGATGTGACCCATGGCACATGGTGACAGTATCTGTGCAGGGCAGGGTCTGGTTGGAGCTCAGAGTATAAATTTCAGGGTATGAATTGCTGTCAGCAAATGTCACCTCATCCGGAGGACAGGCTGAGTCAGCACTTGAACTTCCCCATGTAGTGTCTCAGGGCTGCTCTCCAGCATCTCAGAGGCCCATCTCTACCCAGAACCACTGTTAGAAAATTCAACCAACCAACTAACCAACCAACCAACCAACCAACCAACCAACCAACCAACAACAAAACATCCTGGGAAATGAAAACCAGAAGAGCTGGACAGTAGAGAAGCCGTGAGGTAGAGAGCAGAGTGTCTGCTGGAGGAGACCTCTGTGACCTGGAAGGTCAAGCAGAGGCCACAGCAGCAAAGACAGGGAAGCAGAGACAAGCAGGACAGAGACATGGAGGGTACAGTTGCCCTGTCCCCATATGTGCTCAAGGTGAGGCCAGGATTGCCCTTCCACATCAGTGTCTGCAGGTACCGATGTAGGATGTGCACGTGGCCCAAGGTAGACACATCCACAGATGACGGATGACACTCAGCGCTGTGGAAGTGCAAGCCAGCAAGTGTTCCATGGGAAGACTGAGAAGAATGAGGTCTGAAAATGGTTCACACAGAGGTCATTTTTTTTCACACATATTTTTGACACTCAGTCGAATGCACAGGTGGAGCCATGGATTGAAATGGAGTGGGCTCCTTTATAGCAAAATAAGTCTATAATAAAAATGTTTAAAGTGGGGGTGGAGGGATGGTTCAGTGCTAAAGAATTCTAGCTGTTCTTACAGAGGAACTGGACTCATATGGCAACTGTCTATACCTCCAGGGCCCGGGGATCTGATGCCCTCACCTGTCTTCTCAGGGGCACCAGGCTTTCATGTGGTATACAGACATACATGCAGACAACACACTTACATTCATAAAATTAAATAAATTCTCAAAAAATCAAATAAAAATAAAAAAATTTAAGAAGTATCTAACCTAAGAATATAATTGAATCAGTGAGAATAATTCCCAAATTGAATAAGACAAGTTCTCAGAAATGGCAGGCCACTAGGCAAGAAATTGGAAAAGGAAGTAGGAAATGTATAAAAAGAGAGAAGAATGTAAAATGTAAAGAAAGGAGAGAGAAAAAGCCAAGTCAGTTCTTTTAAAGGAGTAATGAAATAAAATCTTAAGGAAAGACAAATGGACCAAAATTGAGACACAGAAGCCAAGGGTTGAGAGAGAGGGAGGTGGGAGGGAGGGCCGCAAACATGACATACCATGAGCAGCAGCTGCAACAAGACAAAGCATGCACCAAAGAGTAAAAAATAAATAAATAAAATCCTGAGACCAGCCAAGAAAAGTGGAACTTCTTGGAGAGGCATTGGGTTCCAAGTCCCAGACAGGGAAAGGACAACCTGGCCTCTGGGAGCCTTGTCAGGTAAGAAAGCAAAGCCTCTATTTGACAGATGGTTTATGCCAAAGACAGAGGAAGCAACCCAAGGGGCCTACCAGCCAAAGAGGAACAATTTAGCTCATAGTGATACTAAGAGGGTAAAGCCCTCATTGGTTGCCTGTGAAGGATATGCAGGCGCTGAGTCACACTAGAAGAACAAACAGGGAAGAGCGGAGCGTCGTCCTGACATTCCCCCATAGCTGTAACCAAAGGAACCACAGGTTCGTGGTGGACAGAGAAGACGCTTGTCTAGAGATATCTTTCTGCTAATCACTGAAGAAGGAAAGGCTTTAAGTACCCTATCCTCTTATTGAGACAGGATCTCATGTAGCCCAGGTTGACTTCAACTCGCTGTGTAGTCAAGATGACCTTGAACCTCTAATCTTCCTGCCTTTGAGTGCTAGGGTTATCGGTATTTGCCATCACAACTGGTTTCATGAAGAACTGTGGATCAAAGCCAGGACTTACTAGGTACAAACTGGAAAACCCAACAGGACCTTAATAATAAATAGCAAGTTGATGCCAGTTAAAATCTCTGAGGAAAAAATCTAAATATCAAAGAGAGACACCAGACATTCTTTGACTCCTGAGGCAAAGTAAGAGGGACATTCACAGACCATCTGGTGCTCTTGCCAACAAATTTCCCTGAGTCTATCCAGCCCTCCAGGCCTAAAGAAACCATGGAGAAGAGGAGAATGAGCCAGGACACACAAGCCAAGATCCAGACAGTGGGAACGGCCAAGGATCATGTGGTTTTATCAGCAATGAAACTGCATAGAAAACGGAAATGAGGGGAAAAATAGAAAATAAGAGTCTTGGGACAGTGTTGATCCACAGAACACAGAGACAATGATCCAGCCGGCTGAACCGGAGAAGGACAATAATTAAAGGCAGGACTAGATAATGAGGCACACATGATTATTGATTAGATAATATTAATGGATTCTTTAAAATTTTAAAGCATGCATGTGATGTGCTCTGAATGCTTTTAGACTTCTGAAGATGTAAATCTGTGTGTAGGTCCCAAAGCTTCTGGAGAAAGGTAGACCATTCACAGGCAAGAGGACCGAGTGTAAGTTAGCTGAAGCCATGTGACAGACAGTGCGGTTTATTATATTAGTCTCTTTCATTTTGTGATACACTCAAAACTTCCATCACACACACACACACACACACACACACACACACACACACTATTGAAGGGAGATAAAACATGAAACGTTGCACAGGCTAAAGGTTTATGGATGGGAAAGCCACCATGTGAATTCAAGCCTAAGGAAGCGCAGTTCCTCCTGTCCAAACACTAGCCAGGCCGACCCTGCTTAGCTTCTGAGATCAGATGAGAACAGGAAGTCTCGGGAGTGGTGTGCAGTAGACAGAACCTGTGGTTTCTGGGCTTAAAAAATAACAAGGGGAAGCGAGCATCTGTCTGTTCTTTGGAAAAGAAGGAAACTAGAAGACAGGGAGGGGGTGGGAAGGTGGGAAGGCAGGAGCTTCTGAATTTTATGTTAAGAGTAACAATTAAAATTTTTTTGTAGGAATCCTGTTGTCACTATGCTAAAACCCTGGAAAACTATATAGACAAAATCAAGTCAAGAAGCTGAAGGTCGAGGTTGAAGAGATGGCTCAGCAGTTAAGAGCACTGGCTGCTCTTCCAGAGGTCCTGAGTTCAATTCCCAGCACCCACTCGGTGGCTCACAACCATCTGTAAAGGAATCTGATGTCTTCTTCTGGTGTGCATGAAGACAGTGTCCTCACATATACTCATATACATAAAATAAATACACAAATCTTTAAAAGTAGAAGGTCTAAACACACCTATAAATAAAGAGAAGTAATAGTCAAAACCAATCTGGCTTTTAAAAAAATGAGTCCAAAAAGCAATGTTATAAATTCCCAAGTAGGCAAAGTATTATATGTCTTGCCTTAGAGAATGTGACAGGCACAGTCAACCCCTGGGATCCGCAGGGATTGGGTCCAGGCTACTTCTGGATGGCAAAACACACAGATGCCACAGCCTTTGTGTCAAGTATTGTATAGTATTTACATAGAACCCATTCACATCCTCCTGAATACTTTAAATCTTTTCAAAATGACTTAGAGTAATTAAAAATAAATACCACATGAAGAACTATCGTATTTCTGCCCTTTCTCCTGGGCAGAAATGGAGCCTATTTCCTAGGTAGGCTCAATCTGACCTCGCTCCCTGGCTTGTTTTAACTTGCGGGAGATGGCCAAAGTGATACTGCTCCAGTTCTGGACTTGAGCCTTCTCAAAGCCAACTGCAGGCCGTGAGGACTGGGGCTGTGTGACTGAGTGACAAGTGTATGTGTTAAAGAGGACAAAGTCACATAGAGGAGCATTGAGGGAGCAGACCCATGGGTGAAGTAAGAAGAACCACTCAGCCGAGCCCCTCAGACAAACCTAGGCAATCACGAAGTGTATATTGTTAACAGGCTAGTTAGTTCTTGTGACTACTTCCTGGATACTAAGCATTAGGAAGACATTACTGGTTTCCTAAGCCTGGTTCATACCAGGCTTTGATATATAGTGCAGTGAATAAATTCTCAAAGGGATGAGGGCTAGTCACATCATTCTCTGTTGTTTTCAGTATATTCAACAAATGTTTGTTCTACCTCCTCATGGCTCCTTCCTTCTGGTCAACCAGGAACATCTGAGAGCCAATGCCATCTACTTGTGTGTTTTAAACAAAAATCTCAGTACCAGACATGGATTGCCTCCCTACAGGTTACTGGTCAGGGAGGTTCTACAGGTACCTGAAACAACGCAGGTTATTACCATTGCTCTTGGGTGTCCATCATAACTACACGGTAGGAACCCACAGCTGAAGACATCACACACTTTGGCTTCAGGATGCAAAGAAATCAGTCTTGAACCTACCAGGAAACTCTTCTTGATGAGTAGCTTTCACAATGTTGGAAGGCACTGTCCAGGCGAGAAAAGCCATCCGTGGTCTTATTCCTAGCGGGACCCTTCCTTCGCTCTACAGTACTAGCCTACCAGGCAAGACTTGCCCTTCGGTACAACAGCTATGTGACTGTTTATGGGGGTATGCCTTAGTCAGGGTTTCTATTCCTGCACAAACATCATGACCAAGAAGCAAGTTGGGGAGGAAAGGGTTTATTCAGCTTACACGTCCACACTGCTGTTCATCACCAGAGGAAGTCAGGATTGGAACTCAAGCAGGCCAGGAAGCAGGAGCTGATGCAGGGGCCATGGAGGGATGTTCCTTACTGGCTTGCTTGCTTCCCCTGGCTTGCTCAGCTTGCTTTCTTATAGAGCCCAAGACTACCAGCCCACAGATGGCACCACCCACAAGGGGCCCTCCCCCCTTGATCACTAATTGAGAAAATGCCTTACAGCTGGATCTCATGAAGTCGTTTTCTCACCTGAAGCTCCTTTCTCTGTGATAACTCCAGCTTGTGTCAAGTTGACACACAAAACCAGCGAGTACAGCAACCTTTCTCCTGATGGATTTGAGGCCTGTTCTATAGGAGGGAATTCAAGCTTAGTACTCTAACATAGTGAAATTCTCTCACTGGGAAAGTCACAGACCCTAGAGGAGAACATATTGGTGTTGTTTTGTTGGATGGTTGTGTTGTCAAACTGCCTTCTAGATATGTCTGGTTATATTCATAGATTGTGCTGTTCCCAGTCTTGTCCGTGAAACCTATGACACTCATATGGCAGTGAGTGTCACTGCCTACAGAGACATGTTACTGCTCAAAGCGCTGAGAATGAGTAACTATGAGTGGTCAGCAGCTGCTGGGACATCTATATCAATCCTGTGCTCCCCCAAAATGCAGCAAACATTGAAGAGAGTGGGGTGGGAAGAATGGAAGAGCCAGAGGATGGGTGAATGCTTTGGGAGCGAGCCCACAATTAGGGGCCTTCCTAGGATTCATTGTAGATACATTGATTTCAAATAACTTAACATTTGAAAGATAAATAACCAAAGAAAACTAAAATATTTAGTGCTAAAATAAAATAACATCCCATTAGAGTTCCTAGGGAATTCAGGAACACACCACACTTATAACACAGGATCAGGATGTGCCAGCGGGTCAGCGAAGGATGGGGAAGGGTTTTGAATAAGCACAAATGACAAGCCTGGAGTTGGGGCTTGTACTTGTTATTCTAGTACTTAAGGTGCTGAGGCAGGAGGATTTCCACGGGTTCTAGGCCAGCTTGAGTTACATAGTGACAGGCTGTCCCAAGGTACAGAGTGAGAGCCTGTAAATAAATAAATAATCAGACAAATAACAAAAGCCAAGTGTCAAAATGAAGTGACACGCATCTTAACCAAGAGGAGTGCCACAGAAACAAAGAGGAGAGGAGGCAGAAAGAAAGACAGAATCAGACATGCCCAAGCCTGAGAGGAATACACACCAGGACCATCCATGGCCAACAAGCATGATGAAAAAAGACCCTCACCCAAGCTGTCTGTTATTACAGCTCAAAATACTGAGCCCACAGATACCCACAGCCAAACACTGGACTGGACAGAGGTCAGAGCTCTGATGGAAGGTGGGGGGAACGGGAACCCCGCAGGAAGACCAACAGAGCCAACTAACCTGGACCCTTGGGCTCTCAGAGACTGAGCCATCAACCAAAGAACACATACGGGTTGGAAAGAGGCCCCCGGCGCATATGTAGCAGATGGGCAGCTCAGTCTCCATGTGGGCCCCCAACAACTGGAGCAGAGGCTCTCCCTAAAGCTGTGGCCTGACTGTGGTATCTGTTCCCCAACAGGGCTGCCTTGTGTGGCCTCAGTGGGAGAGGGCGCCTAATGTGGCAGAGACTTGATGCTTCAGAGTGGGAAGATACGGAGGGCACCCTGTCCTCTCAGAGGAGAAGGGGAGGGGTTGGGGGAGGGTCTCTGTGAGGGGGTACAGGGAGGAAGCAGCTTTTGGGATGTAAACAAACAAACAAACAAATAAATATTAAAAAAAAAAAAAACAACCTGCTGGAAGAGTTCAGTGTGTTCAACAGAGGAGAAGAGGGAGATGGGAGAACAGAGAGAGACAAGGCACGACGAAGAACAAGAACAGGCTCTTCCAAACCCGGAAGGCAGGTCCCCATGGGAGGTGGAGGCACCTCCCAGAACACAATCTCCTGGGTGTCTTCCCCAAAGCCTTATGAACTGTAAATGTCTGTGTTTTCTGATGGTCTTACATGGTCTTGTGTACAAATGCACAGTACAAAGACCCCGAAGCCTTCCTTAAGAACCTTCTTGCTGGGGTACTCTAGTCAAACAGCCCAAAGTAAGAGTTTGGGGGAAATCAGGGTAGAGGTGAAGGAAAAGGCAGGATGCGCACACAAGGGTCTCACAGAGGCAGCCAGGGCTGAGTCTCCAAGCAGGAGCCCTAGCAATGCGAACATGTCGAGTCTAGCGCAGTGGTTCTCAACCTATGGGTCACCACCCCTTTGGGGCTGAATGACCTCTTCACAGGGGTTGCCTAAGACCATCAGAAAATACAGAGAGACATTCACCCCCTGGAGTTTAGGTTTATATGTTACAAGTTGAGGAATCCATCGCTGAAGGACCAAAGAGTTTCATTTCAAAAAAGAATGGCTTCTAGCTGTGGCAAAGTCTGACTCACATGGATCAGGAGTCCAAACAGGGGCATAAAACTCCCTGTCCTTTCGCCAGGAATCTCTGTGCTCACATGGATGGCTGGACTGGATACCTCTGCTGGCTGCTGAATGCGTGACAAATGGATTGAGCCCAGCCACAGGGGTGGGGGAGGTGTGTGGGGGGAGACAGTGGGGATCAAGTGCAGATTACAGAAGAGGGGAGGGCTGAGGCTTTGAATAAGCCACCACCTCAGGCTCTGGCCACTCAGAATGGGGAAGGGGCCTGTAGGAACCTTCTTTAGAGCCCACACATGGCAGACTGGAGAAGGACAGAGCTGCTCTTTCCCTGCACGCAGGAAGCCACAGGCTAAGGATGGGTCCATAGACAGACTGAGGTTAGAAGAAGCACTGTGGGAGCAGAGCATGTTATGGGGACTGCCCTTCAAGGCATCCAGAAGGCTTAGCCTAAGAAGAAATCTGCAAGGAGAGCCAGATTTTGGCTTTTAGCAAGAGTGGCATTGACTTCCCAAAGAACGGGCTGAAGGGATTTAAGTTGCCTTACTGGGCAGAACCACTTAACAGCAGGATAGAGTCTATAGCATCCATTTCCTAAGAAAGCCTCATATCATTGGCTTGCTAGTCGGTTCCCCATTGCTAGGTGAGGTCTCAATCTCAGATTAAGGTAAATGTGACAAGTCTCTCTCAGTGCAGAACTCACATAGCTGGACTCAGCTTTGTAGGAATGAGGTGTAGCTGAGCTAACCACCACCTGCATGAACTGACCATGACCCAGCAGACCATCTCCCAGTCACTCTTCTTTTGCCTACTTTGTAAGACACCACGTACTGGACCCTCAACATGTTCCCTGTAGAGGCTCAATGTGCCCTGGTACTCAGGTTGGAGAGAGTGGCTCCACTGGCCTGTCTAGCTCATGCACTCCACACATGACAGCAAGCACAACTGCACACTGATACAAGATTCATATAGGCTAATGTGTTAGAGGCATTTCCTATTACAACCTATTTCCTGGAAGGCATGATGAGTCCCCACTTGGGCAAACGATGTGGTATAGTAACATGGCAGATCATTAATACATATTTTTAAAAGCCAAAGGAGAAAGAAGAGGAGGAGGAGGAAGAAGAGGAGGAGGAAGAAGAAGAGGAGGAGGAAGAAGAGGAGGAGGAGGAGGAGGAGGAGGAGGAGGAGGAGGAGGAGGAGGAGGAGGAGGAGGAGGAAAAAGAGGGGGAAGAAATTTCAAGCAGATATGTAACAACCTGAGATTTGAAGCCTCTCTGGGATGTTCCATCTTCTTTGGTCCATGCTGGGTCTGGCAGTTAATAGTGCTTTAAGAGATAGGTAGTTAGCTGGGCAGCGGTGGCGCACGCCTTTAATTCCAGCACTTGGGAGGCAGAGGCAGGTGGATTTCTGAGTTCGAGGCTAGCCTGGTCTACAGAGTGAGTTCCAGGACAGCCAGGGCAACACAGAGAAACCCTGTCGTTGTTTCACATCTTTCAGGGACAAGGCAGGACCCTTACACAAAGACGGGTCCCTTCCAGTCCCTCCTGGTGTCCTCAGCTGTGTAGGAGAGGCTGAATTATCGGGGAGTTTCTGAGCTGATCTACTTTCCCAGGTGCCTCACCTTAACTGGTAGAACAGGTTTGTCCACTCTGGCTGGTAGGGCATACAAAAGAACATGTCATGCTTGTCAAAGGAATTTGTCTAGCTGCTAGATTCTAGCAGCCTGGCCTAGCAGAGGGAAGGGTTGGCTGTCCCTCCTGCCGATCATCCGAAATCTACAAGTCTTTCTAAGTGACCCCTCCACCTCCTCAGAGCCCCTCTCTGGCATTCTCATGAGATGCATGGCAGCACACAGACCGCCTACCACGATGCTGCAGTTTGGTGTGTGCTTGCAAATGCATTAGCTTTGAAATCATCCTAAACCGTGCAAAAATATACAGCTCACATGAATGCAGGGCATAAAATACCATTTCCAAAGCACGCTGGCGTTTAAACCATGGTGTTCAGCTAAGGTGTGAGTCTTTTTTCAAAACCATTCATACAAGTATCAAGAATTTGGCCGTTTTAAAACATGTTATATTCTAGGGACTTTTCAAAGATGGAGAGTTGCCCCCTCTATAATTTGAGAATGATTGGTTTCCCTTCTGGCAGCCGACTTTTCCTAGCCAGGACTGCAAAATAGGTCTGGAGCAGTCTTCCCTGACACGAGGCTGGTAGATGCTGTAGGGAGAAGGGGTCTGAGAGATGAAGACTCTCCCTGACCTCAGAATGTCCTAGGGGTGTGGCAGGGGGCAGGAAGGAGCAACCCGTATCTGAGATACCTTCAAACCCAAAAGCGGGCTCTGAAGAGAACTCAGGTAACGGTGACTTCAGTCTAATGTCATTTATTTAAAAAAGACATTGATGGCAAAAGGGCAGTGAAGCACATTGGACCTGGGATGTGAGTCTCAGTTCTGCAGGCTTGTTCCTAACCAAGCACCACCCTTCGACGTCACTCAGCCACCCCCCGGTGTGGTCTTGGTGTATACAGAAAGCCCCTGCCTTTTATAGTTTTCACCTATGATCCTGTGACTTCACAATAGTGCAACAGTCTATGCATACCAGCCTTCTGCTTTCCACTTACAGTATAGTATTTGATCAACTGCATGAGGCACTGGGCACTTCGTTACAAAATAGACTGTGTGTAAGATGATCGGAAGAGTGCAGGTGTTCTGAGTGCAGGGTGGTTCTGTCACCAAGGGTGGAGAAGCACACCTTGAGGTCACCAGCTCTTGAGTAGAAAGGGACAGGCAGAGTTCTCCTCGGGGCTTGACTAGGCATTGTAGCCATTTGCCCAGCAAGCTCCTACTGTCCAAATGTCCCTATGCTCACACCTATTCCTAGCCTCATCCTGAGGAGAGCTAAGCGGGGCAGCAGGAGGGATGGCAGAGCTGAGAGTACCCTGGAGAGGACGAGATCCTACCCCAGTGGAAGACAGCGCCACATTTCCCCGGTCACCCTGATCTCACTCACAAAGCACCTCTGGGGGAAAAAGACAGAAAAGTTTAAAGGATGCAAGTCAAACAGTCTGGGACATGTAATACTGGGCGACGTCAATACAAAAAAAATTAATTTGATTAATGTGCAAAGAAACATCAACTTAGTTAGCTCCTAGACATTTAAGATGGAGAAAACAACAACCACCACCAAAACCAAAAACCCAGCAAGCTGAACAAAGGTCTGCGGAGCTGGCTCCCAATCATTGCTATGGTTGTGGACATAAACAAAGCCCCTCATACTCACTATGTGCGGCTCTTTGAAACCATGCATGACAGACAGCCTGTCATTTAAGAGTAAGGGTGCTAGGGGGTCAGATGGGGTGCAGATGGCAGTTCTGTGACTTATGAATTGTTGACCTTAAACAAGGTTCTTGCTGTCTCTTATCTCCAAATTCCCCAGCTACAGAACAGGGATAAAACCACCATTCTTAGACTGAGGGTGGAGCTCAGAGGGAGATGGTTTGTTTAGAATGTGCAAAGCTTTGGAGAAGAAAAACTCAGGAAACTGAACAAATGTCTCTGCTTAATGTTTCCTTCATAACACACACACACACACACACACACACACACACACACACACACACACACACACATACATGTAAACAAACAGATAAAAAGCATTGTCTCCACAGATTGCTGTGAAGATTTAGTGAGGTTATTTGAGAAAATGCTCAGATCCTGGCCCTAAGACACAAACACTGTCAGCAGCATCCACAATATCCCATAAGTATTAAAACATTGAGGCTCTGATGTAAAATCTTTAATCTGACTTCAGTCAGCCTGTCTTACAGGAAGAACCTGGAAACCATGTTTAAAAACAAAGGAATGTCCTGCTTTGGGGGAGAGTAAGCCATTAGATGTAACTCCAATGTCCAAATAGAGATTAGGCATTAGGTCAGGTGGAGGTGGTGCACACCCGTAATCCCAGCACTTGGGAAGCAGAGGCAGGTGGATCTATAGAGTGAGTTTCAGGACTGCCAGAACTACAGACAAAAACCCTGGCTCGAAACAAAAGAAAATGAAGTTAAGGACTGGATGAATAATGTCATTAGTGTCTCCTGAAGTTTCCCTTCATCACAGGACCTAGGCAGTACTTGGTAGCTGTCACGTGTAGAAGCTTAGGAGACAGCAGCATGTAAGATCACATCAACCAGCCTGTGGGTCCCGACCCCATCAGGGGCGGGCGTGGAGCAGCCATCTTACAGGGGTCACCTAAGACTATCAGGAAACGGAGTTTCACATTACAATTCATAACAGTAGCGAAATTACAGTTATGAAGCAGCAACAAGAATGATTTATGGTTGGAGGTCGTCACAGCATGAGGATATTAAAGGGTCGCAGCATTAGAGTGGTTGAGAACCACGGCCATAGCATGAACCCAAAGTCGCTTAACCACAGAGAAACAGACTAAAGGAGCAGGAGAGCCACTGCCTGTGCTGCTGTTGACGCGGTGGGAACTTAGGTGAGCCTTTTTTTTTTTTTTTTTAAACTTCTCTTTTTCTCTTCTCAGTTGTTCTTTGGTAATGAAGTATTTTTACAGTGTAAAAACAAAAAGGTATCCTCATTCTTAAAAAAACCAAAAAACCAATCCCTTGACTAACATGAAGTCCCACTTTCAAAATCTCTAAAAGCATAATTAAATTTTGTACATGTCGTCTCCATTCTAGGAATTTAAGTGAGAATCCCAAGATATAGAAAAAGCACCAAATAATCCTAATTTTATTTTCTTTGGTTGAGATACCCGTTCTTAGTGAGCCTAAGCTCTCTATAGGCCAAGCATGGCGGCCCCTGCTCAGCCCCTGCACTTACCATCATGGGTCTCCATGGCAGGTCCTGGACACACAGCTGACCCCTCTGTCCCCACACACCAGTACATACTGGGTGGTCGCTGTGACTTGCCAGCCATCAACTCTCCAGCCAGCAGGTCTCCACAGGAAAGTCTTGCTACTGTCACCGCAACCACCAGTGTGCAGGTGGGCTAAAGTGCGGGTGCCTAGTCATGGTGCCGCAGACACGCGCTCGTCCTGGTGGAGAAAGACGCCAGATTAGAAAGCTTTCAAACTCAAGTTCTCGATTGCAAGCCCTTGTAGATGTTCTCCATTTTCACTGGCTTTCCCCTCTCTCTGCATATTTCTTCACAGTCCTCGTGTCTGGCCAAATCTGAAAGGACAATGACCCTCCCATCCCACCTTGACCCTGGGCCCAGATCTTGCTTCTATGAACACAAACTAAAAGTTATCACCGTGCATCACTGGCTGTGTCCAGTTGTTGTTCACCCCACACTTAACCACTGTATCTAGCTCTGTAACAGCCAGGCCCTGGATGGAACCCTGATACGCCAACACAGCAAAAACAGGCCTCCCGTTGGCAGGACTAACACTTCCGCTGGGGTAGGGTGGGCACACAGCTGCTCACAATACAAGGCCATCCCTTGCTCGGGACTGATACCTCTGGATGCTGAGGGGTGGTCCCCAAATGACGGCCAGGCAATGGTCCCAAAGAGAAGACGTCTAGAAGGAGTTGTTACTGGTTATGACATCAAATGAACCCTGCAAATGCTGCCTCTCTCCAAGGGGACATTTGACAATATCTAGAGATATTTAGGTTGTCACAACCTGGGGGAGGGGGTGCTATAGGCACATAGTGGGTAAAAGTCAAATATAGGCATAATGTTTTCTGCACCATGTAAAGTTTACCTTTGTGTTATTCAAATGCTGGTTTCTCTGCCCTCATATCTTGTTTCAACCCAGACACGGCATGTAAAGTTTACCTTTGTGTTATTCAAATGCTGGTTTCTCTGCCCTCATATCTTGTTTCAACCCAGACACGGCATTGTAATGCTTATGTCAAGAATCTCCCGTCTCAAACTTGTGTAAACAATTCTTACCAATTATTCTCTGCCTTGTCAATAAATGCTGATCACCCAATGACTGGGCAGAAAAGAGAATAGGGCAGGGTGTCCACCAACCAGAGGAAGGAGAGAGGGAGAGAGGGAGAGAGGGAGAATGGGAGAGACATAGATTCAGATCAGCAGCAGGATGGAGGAATTGGAGCCATAAAGAAGGGGTCTAAAGAGCCAGATCAATAATAATATTCAAGTACCATGGGATGAGGCTGGGAAGGAGCCAGATTGGCATAGACAGTAAAGATAGGCCATTTAACTGCTCATATATTGAGGCACAGTTTTAAATAAATACTGATTTTTCTGTGTGATTATTGGTGTAAGTTAAAGAAATAAAGCTGCCAGATTAATTCACAGCTAACATTTTTACTAAGAATAATTCATTTACAGTCAGAGGTATGGCCAAATAACTTACAATGCATGAATTTTCTGGACACATAGATTTCTAACAAAATTAAGAGTCATCTCCTAAAACTGAACAGAGTCTGATCTGAGGCTAAGCACGTGTTTGAATTCCCATTGGCCCTGGAAGCCCTCCAGCATGAATGTTTTGATGCTTTGATGCTTTGCTGAAGGTCCAGACCTATCTAGAAGGGCCTGCTTAGACCTGGCCCAGGACAGGAAGGTGCTAGCATATGGGGGAAAAAGCTTATTCCTACTAGTGTTCCCATAGTCCACCCTATACATAAAGTGCACACCCATAAGCATTTAAGACCCTAAAATTGAGAATGAGAACATAACCAAAAATAGCAATAACAAGAACTAATAGTTGGATAACCGATGCCTCAGATAATACGTCTGGTATGGCTGTCAAGGTTCAGGCTGCTTCCATTAGGTGTTGGCAGTGTGGCATTCAGTTGAAGCTTTTTTCTCTGTTTTCTCACCTGCTAAGAATAGACCCTCACACCCCTGCACCCTGGCAACCTCACAGGGCTACTTGGCGGGGGGGGGGGGGACTTCACGTAAGACAGAGTTTGTACAGCCACACTCTCCAACAGGGTTAGTGTGGCCCCAACTTAAAACAGAGTGAGGACTTGGGAGTCAGTAGGGTCTCATGCCTCCCTCCCTTCTGATGAACACACTCAAAATATCACTGTGTCCCAGCATGCAGGTCCTAGAAGGTTCCCCGAAACCGTGTAGGCACTGAGCAAGTGACAGGACAAAGAAAAGCTAAATGGTGCTTCCAATTTCTCCTCTAAAAGCTTAGGAATAAGGCACCTGCCCTTGGTGGGTGGCGGCTGGGGGTAGGGGTAAGATG
Organism: Uromys caudimaculatus; assembly: GCA_028551405.1. Taxonomy (NCBI): domain Eukaryota; kingdom Metazoa; phylum Chordata; class Mammalia; order Rodentia; family Muridae; genus Uromys; species Uromys caudimaculatus. The sequence goes on along the minus strand of CM052703.1, from coordinate 123,687,489 downwards.
AGGTTGAGGCAGATTCTTCCAGGCAGGGGAAGGTATGGCCGAGAGGTCCCACATCAGTAGTCTCACTGCTGTAACCCATACTTTTCTGAACTGGAGGACACATCATCCAAAGAAGTGTATTTAGAGTTGAGAAGTCTGGCCCGCACAGAGAGGAAAGGAAACACAGGAGAGCCAGGCAAAATTCAGAAGATTCTCAGAAGCTTTGTAAGAGGTACAACCCAGTTTGAGAGATCAACTTAAGAAAAGAGCTAGGGAGAAGAGCCTCCAAACAGACCCTGTTTAAAAACTAAGGCCCCAAATTGCACATTAAAATCCAAAAACCGAGAGTCATAGCTATCATCTGCTACCAAGCACATTTCTAAAGCCACCAAACACACAGGATACATTAAGATCCCCAGGGGTGGAAGTTCCTACTCAGAAAAGATATGGCTTAACTTATAGTGTGTTTAAGCCACACACACACACACACACTTTAAAAGACTTTACACCACCTCTCACCCAGCACGCTTGGTTCCCCTTTCAGTTTCCTTTTGTAAATCACACCGCAGATAGAGGATTCTGTCATAGGGCCAGTTTTTAAATTATCATTTGTATTTTGACTTATACCCAAAGTTAGGTGCCTTAGGATGAGGTAACTGAAGTTACTCCGTCTTTGCCCTCACACAGCTCAGTGTGCAGATCGCGGTGGTAGATTACAAGAGTTTTCATTCTGTACCCTGCAGAGGGCCTCAAGAGGCTTTCTTTAGTAGCTGACTATTTTAATAATGTTTTAAAATGTCACCCTAACTCTTCACGCCTGTATGAAAGAGCAAACCTAACTGATTAATGGATAACAAAAGAAGGGGCTTGCCATTTGTTCTGAAAAGGCTTCCACTGAGCCATGTCTGTGAAGAGTGACTATCTATGAGTTTAGGATGCCAGAGGGGAAGGACGACCCTAAAACAAGTCATTGCTATGAGGTTTCTGTCCAAGGAGAGCCACATGTGTTTCTACAGAATTTAGGAAGGGACGACCAAGACAGGTGTTGAGTGTCTGAGTGAAGCATGCTGGGACAGATCACATTAGCGAGCTCCTTCTTGAGTCAACACCTGGTGGAGATGCACAGCCTATGGTTATAGACACCTCCAGTGCTTTCAGCATCTGCCGACTAATATTTGTGCCTACAAAAATGGACATCAAACTATCATGGAGCTGGAGGCCCAAGCACTATATTGTTTAGCCCCACATGAGGGCAGAAAGTTGGGGGACAGAAATGTTCCACCAGTCTGAACCCACATCTAACTCAAGGCTATTCTTTTATTAATCCGTCACTGCATCTACCACTATCTGCAGGTGAGACTTCTGACACACTTATGAGAGGGTGCCACCGTGAACAAGGCAGGCTCTGCCCTCAGGGGCCTCAGCAGAGATGCAGAGACCCTGAGTAAGTAGGCAGGAGATAAACAGATGGGGAGGAGCACATGGACAGCCGGTGTAGGCTTGGGAAGTACATGGAGAGACACGGCGCAGCAAAGCAGACCCTTCAAGCTGGAGAGGGAGGTTGGGGCAGTGGGCTGGCAGAGGGCTGGAACGAAAGGAAAGAATGCCCCTGGATTTCGTGCCAACCACAAGATGAGAGGATTGAAGACTCCATGAAGAGACAGGACACATCCCATCATCAAGCCATTAAGAATGTATTCACACCATTCTGTCCCCATGGGAAAACCCACTAGTATTCGGCTAAAGGGACATAGCAATAGAATGGCTCCCGATGACACAAATCAGTACATAGCTCAGGCCACCTCAGAGAAACTTCTTGCAGTAGATGGGAGTTAACACAGAAACCCACAGCTGGACAGTGAGAGACTTTGAAGCACTCTATCCTAACTGGGATTTCTTTGTCATAGTCCTCCCCTCAAGGCTCAGGGATCTATGGGTAAGAGGGGTTGGAAAGAGGGACTGATGCCCATATGAACTCATAGAGACTGTGGCAGCAAGCACCGGGCCTGAACAGGTGTGAACCAGACAAAAATCCCAGCACTGAGAAGGGGAAGTGGGCACAAAGTCCCACCTCTCAACCAAGAAGTGGTGTGCAATTGTAATACCAGCTGGGATAAGGAAAATCAGTATTCAGCCTTGCTCCAGAGTAGGCCCCATCCTAAGGCACACACACGCGCTCGCACATGCGTGCACACACATACACACACACACACACACACACACACACACACGCACACGCACACGCAGGCGCGTGCATACACACACAACTCCATGTTTTTTGTGTGCCTTTTTTTGTTTGTTTGGTCTTAGTATTCTTAGTTTTGTTTTTGACAGAATGAGCATCAAGTTGGATGGATAGAAGTATCCAGGAGGAGCTGGGGGTGGGGAAAGAATATGACAAAATGTATTGTATAAGTAAATTTTAAAAGAAACATTAAAACAAAGGATGGATATATACTGTATCACTTTACCTGCCAGCTAGAGCAGAGGGAGGGGCACAATGGCAATTTGGACTGTGTAGGAGTTCCTATGTACATCAGCCCTGTTGTGTCTCAAAAATAGGAGAAGGGAAGGGACTGGGCCCACTGGCCACTGGGGATGGAGCCAACAAGACTACACTGGGATAAAGATTTCTAGGGTTCTTCTTACTTTTAATCCTCTCCCCCCCCCCCCCTCGGTGTTGAGATCATCAGATGACCTCTGCTGTTGGTCTTTGCTTTGGACCATGTTTGAGACTAGGGCTCTTCTCCTCTGTTGCCTACACCAGTGAGCTTTCAGGGACTCTCCAATCTTGAAGTAGAGGCATACTGGGATTACACCTTTATCTCATCTGGCTTTATGTGGGTTCCGAATCTGAATTCAGATCCTCACACATGACCAGCAAGTGCTTTGCATACTGGACCATCTCCCTAGCTGGCTTATTTTTTGTTTGTTTATTTATTTATAACAATTATATCTAAGCTATTAAGGAGATGTAGAAGTCTCTTAGAGGTGTGGGGGAAGGAAAGGCTTGGCTGATTCTAAAAGCCCCCCTAGGGACAAATTCGGTGTTGGTATTCTTCTGGAACAAGAGCAAAGACGATGAAAACCAAATCACAGAAAGAATTCAATGCTAAAGTTCTTCAAAATGTACAATCCTTTGATTGATTTGGGGTCCTTTGATGCTGCTACGTGGGTGTGAGTTATTTGGTGAGAATTTTCTAAGAGCATGGCCCTTATGACCCTTTTGTCCTGCTCCGGTTTTTGCAGGGGTGAGCATCATGCAAGAGAAAAACTTAATGGCCTCAAACTATTAAAATCCAGGCTGAACTGGCTGTCAGCATCCTTAGCGTCTCTTCATTGCAGTCTTTCTTGCCACCCCTTACCCTCCAGGGACTCTTGCCCTCATCAACTGAGGACTGCTGCTGGCTCAAGCAATAGAGGGGGTAGCCAAAGTGATGCGGCCAGGGGGCGAGAAGCACGCCCCACGCCTCCAGAACATCCTGCACCACCCGGCTGCCCCGCTCAGGGAGAGCCTTGCTGGGCCTTTGCCTCCCGCCACTCGGGTCCACGCACTCCCCCACACACCCATGCTTCGACCCCATCCCCACCCCCCAAGTTAAAAGTCAGGCTTTTTTTTTTCAAACGCAAAATAACTTTGTAGCCACTCTGGTGTTTCCTAGTTTTGTTTCTGAACTCTATTCCCCGCCCCCGCCCCGATCCGATCCCGCGACAGTTTTCGGGAGGGGGGGGGGTGTCCCCCAGCTCCCGGGTTCCAGCACTCGCTTAACCCTTCAAGGGGCGAGGGTCGCTGCGCAGCCCAGAGAGGCAGCGAAGAGACCCGGGTCACCCCGAGATCCAGACGCCCACCGGAGCTGTGACCTGCGGGACCCGGACACAGGCCGGGGTCCGGAGCACGCGGTCGCCTGGGGTGCGGGGTACTGAGCTGGGGAGAGGGGCTGAGCTGCGGAGCGGGGCGGGGCGCAGGGCGCAAAGCAGGCGACCGCGGCTGCACGCGGGGACCCGGGTGCGGGACGGGGTGGCGCGGGCAAAGCTTGGATCTAGGAGTGCGGGCTTGGTGCGGGCTTCGCTCGGGTCCCCGGGCTGGACGCGAGTCGGAGCAGCACTTACCTGCGCCGGCGGGGTCCCGGAGTCCGGGTCGGCGCCATCGGAGGGCCGGGGCCTGCCAGTCCTACCGTACTCTGCCCTGCAATGCTGTGGCCGCCGGGGGCCAGACGCACTTCCTCAATCCTGTGGCCGCCTGGCGGGCGGAGAGGGCGGGCGGCGCGGAAGCTGGGCCGTGCCAGAGGGTCGGCCGCCCCCGACCTCCGCAGATAGGGACACGGTCTCCTGGATGGCCCACCTCAGTTTCACTAGCTGCAAGGTGTCGGTGACCAAGCTCAACTGCTCTTTTGCCTTGGTAGACGGTAGAGTCCTGAGACTTTGTGGGGTCCTCTCCAAATTTGAATGCTTTGCTGTCTTCCCTGGGGACAGACACAGTGACAAGGTTTGCTGGCCATATACTCTGGCTGTAAATAGTAAAAGGACCAGAATATTAATGTGTGTGCAGGTCTTTAGGGAGCAGTACAGAAACTACATTTTAAAAGTTGATGGTTTGTAAACTGCGCTTTTTCACCACACGAGTTCGCTAACGTAATTATGGACATTTGCAAAGATAATACTAATTGAAGAATATTTTTCGATTTTCGAACTCCGGACTACAGGCGCTGGGACTACAGGCGCATGCCACCCTGTCTGGCTGCATGTGGCGATGATGAGGTGGGATGTTGTCAGTTGATGCCACCAAAGATAACAACAAAACGCAGCTCTACACTCATGGTAGGCAAGCTTCGGATTCTGCTCCAGTTTTCACCCAGAAAAGATAACCCTTGACAGAAAATCAGTACTGCACCTAAGTGCTTCTCACAGGTAAGGTAACAACGAGTATTCCCGAGACCATGTGCAAAGAACATAGACAGACTGCCTCACTGCCAGCTCACAGAATCTGAGAAGCTGTGGGCTCCCCGAGATACTTCGGGAACACCTCAAGTGTTTACTTAGAGTTGGAGTTTGTATCCCTGCTTAGCAAGGGGACTACATCGCGGCTCTCCTAAGAACACTCTTCTTTTCCTCCACCGAACACCGTTACAAAAATGTAGGTGTAGTTCTGCAATCCTGCCCTCGCCACCGAGCTCCTTAGACCAATTAACAAGGCCAGCAATATGACTGCTACGGAAAAGTCCCTAAAAATTTGCAAGGCATGGCGTCAGCAGTTTGAATGAGCCTGGCTTGGTGGCGCCTTCAGGGCGTACATCACTGCCACCTAGCGTTACCAAAAAGAAATCCATGTCTAGAGCCAGGACCAACACTAAGGAGATTTGTGTTGCCAATACTTAACTGTGGCAAGAAAATTTCCCCTTTAAACAAGCTTAGAAATAGGTTAGGAAACGTGCCCAATGTAAAACAAACAAATGAGCAAACAAAAAACCCAAACAATCTGGAATATTCGACACATATGACATTTTTTTTAGATGACCACATCTCAGTATTCAACTGTACCTAGTAGGTGTGTTTTAATCACAGTTTGCAAAGGAGATATTACTGAACAGTTAAAATTCCTTCTCACTTCTTTTTCATTCCTGAAGACCCACGTTCTTCTTGGGTTTGCTCACATCCTACCATGATTTTCAGTCTGAGGTTGGAATGACCCTGTCTACAAAGGGGCCCTCTGGTAGTCAGTGGTTAGAGGTAGACCAGCCACCCACCTCTCTGAATGAACTTCATGCTGCTGAGGTTAACGGTTCCTTTTGTCTTCTGGTGTTGTTTTATTCAGCCAAATGCTCGCTTTTGTCTGCTGCCCCCCAACAATGACCCTCCCTCATGGATTCTGCATGGATTCTAGCAAGGTGTAGACATTAGAAAGTGGGCACCCACCATGAGGTGAAGCTAGAACATCCCAAATGTCTTCTTTGAGAGAATGTGGCCAACCCGGGTATACAAGTGCACCTGCACACCCATATACACACAAACTCAAACATGTCTCTAGAGTGGCTCTCTTCAGGAAGGCATGTTCTAATTAATCAGACAATAGAAGATGTTACTTTTATATCATCCTCTGCTCACATTTGGATCAGATATGACGTGTTCATAAATACAACAACACATGCACAGGTGCATACTGAGAGAGATCTGGTCCAACCTCCAGCATCATTTTTAAGGGGGCAATGTTTTCACGTGTCAGATGCCTGGGCTTGTAATGCCGAGTTCACAGTCTGATCTTTCCAGACCGACACAAGGTTTCTGCTGCAGCATCAGTGTCAGGTCATAGTCAGGTAACTGATGCTTCTTGGCAATTAGAAGCCTTAAGAACTTCAGCTAAGTGAAGTCTAGACCCTTAGATCATCATAGAGAAAGTCATAAAAATAGGTACATGGTCACTATTTGGGGACAAGCTGTTTTCCCCAAATTCTCACTTTCTGCACTTGTCATTGTTGCTTTGTGATTAAAAGGGACTTGGGAGCACCTTACACTTTGCCTGTGAGCCACAGGGCTCTTAACCACGCAAGGTTATAGAAATGGCCGGTACCATCAAGAAGAGCCCTGTGTGTGCCCGATGGGAGCAGTGTGATTTTATTATTGCCATTGCCTTACCAAAAGCCACATTGCACAGAAGTCTCAGAAAGAGAAGGGCCTGCCACAGAATTCAAATGGGGTTAGTCCTTCAATGAAAAGAAAAATGTTTCTCAATGTCCAACTTTTATTTTTTCATTGCTGAACACAATCTGAAGTTAAGATCAAAATCCCCAATCCAGTCGATTTAAAAACCATACCACAGGGGTAAACCTTAAAAGAAGTGAAATCTAACATTATATAGATTTTCATTTCTAAGTACAGTATATTACAGAAGGTTAAATATACTACCTCTGTGTACTTACAGCTATAAAAAGATACATTAATGATACCAATTATAAATAATGTAACATTTCATATTAAACGCATTATCGTACAATGGAAGAATAGCAACCCTCTAGTGTACTATGGTGAAGGGTAGTGCCTAGAGTTATTGAGATACTGAGAATTCAGTGTATGAGGCCAAATCCTGATTTAACCAGTTACGGCAGTAGGAGTGCCGAGGGAGGGGAGAAGGTGAATGGGATATTGCTTGTCTCCGACAGGGTTGAGAGCCCCAACTCATGCACCATATTCTTTACGCATACTGGTTCTGATAAAAGGCTTTATTCTCACTCTTGCTCAGCCCAACTTTAATCCTCGAATGTAAGCATCATGCCCAGTTAGGGAGGTGCATGTTACTGACAGTAAAAGTACCTAAGTAGCAGTCAACCCCAGGAGTTTGGCTCTATCCTTAAGCTTTATGGGAACCATTTTAGTTTTCCAAGTTCAAACATGGAATTGCACATCACGTGGATCAAAGAGGAAAGGAAAAAATGTTATAGTGTGACTGAGGTACCCAGGTCACGTGGCTGACGGTCGGGTCCCCTATGGGGTCCAGGTGTTACTTGTTAACCAATCAGATGAAAGACCAATGGGATTTTGAAGACCACAGAGCTATGCAGATGTGACAGATGTCTCTCGGTGGGATGAACTTCACTGATTTAAAATAGGTAATGGATCTGGAGAAGAGAGAAAGGACGTGGGTGTGCCCGTTATTGAATGTGGTAGATAAGTATTTGTAAAGTGAACGGTGTTTCTAAGGGTCAACTGTGAGGCTTCATTGCCCAGGGTTTGCTCTGCCGTGATCATTCTGAGTCACCAGTGGAAAAGGTGACATGTTCTCTGTCTAAGATGGGCCTTAATCATGGAAGACCATCTCATAACCATCGGGCAAACTCTCTGGGATGTTGATTTTGTCATCCCAAAGTCAGGATTATTTTCAAGGTGAATCCCATGATCAGTGTCCATATCCAGTCCTTAGGACCTGCACCCCTGCACACCAAAGGTTTCTGGCACCTCTCTGTGACATATGCTTCCCTAAGCTCCCCACACTGGGTCTCTGAAATTCTCCTTTCACCTCAACACTAATCCTTTGCTTGTGAATAGCCCCACTTTTTCCTCAGAATGAGGAGGGACTTGTTCTGTGCACAGATGACCCTGAGGAGACCACAAGACCAGATTTACTTACAGAACATTCAGTGAGTTTGTTCCACATCCCTAGTGGGGTCAAAAGCATTTAAATTAACTGTGGGACACTCCAGAGACCATCTCAGAGTAAAGAGTGCTGGATGTCTTTGCAGTGTCCTGCACTTAGTCTAAAGGCGAAGTCTGAGCTGGATAAGAGTTCCTCCCCAGGCAGGCCTGAAGTTTCCCACATAACATCCGGCCACCCCCAGTTTGGTCCATAAAGCATGAGTGTGAGAGGAAAATAAAAACCATTGAACTCCAGTAGAACGAGTGTCCAGAAGAGAGGGTCCTGGGAAGCTGAGCACTGTCATCCTGCTTTCTGCTCGTGGCGAGCTGGAGTTGCCACGCACAGCTGTCCAGCTTTCAAGGAAGAAGCTGGTGTGTCCTTCAGGGCTTCTTCTCATCAAGTTTGATGGTGACAGTTTTCACTTCTGTATATTCAGCCAGAGCATATTCGCCTCTGTGATGACAGAAAAGGGGGCAGTTCACACTGTCAGTTCACACTGTCAGTTCACGGTTCTGGGAAAACTCCTCTAATGCCCGAACATCCTCTCAGACAGCTTGAGGGTTGGAGTTTGTGTGATAGGACACAGTGTGGTGCCTGGATGCAGTCAACAGTAGGCTCTACGATGTGCTTAGTAAGTGTCAGCAACTGGAAATGTGAGTTTAAATGCTAAGCTCTTGCGTGTGATGCTTTTGGTAAAGTTAAAAGAACTAAGGGTTTGCTTTTGGACAATGAGAGAAGAAAGCAAAAGAACACAAGTTCTCTGTGTCAGGGAGGTGGCTACAGAAGAGAGGCCTGTGCACTGAACGGGGTGTGGGGGCAGGGGATCTGAGGTGTGAGAACCACACTGACTATGTAAGTTTCAAGTGGTAATTTGTTACTCTTCAGAGACAGAAAAGGTGATTTCCAAGCTTGAGGAGGTGGCCAGGGGACCACAGGGACATCTGGCTATGACAGGAACAGATGCAAGAGGAGCTGGATCAGAATGCAGGGGAAAGGGAGCAGACACTGGCACAGGCTAGAGACAGGGAAGTGATGGCCCTCAGCTTAGTGTCTTTGTAATAGTTCTTTCCCTTACAACTTATAGGGGCAGGGATTTTCCTAGGCATTATCGGCTGTCTTTGGAGTAGACCCCTACCCAGAACCCAGGGACATCTTGGATGCTATTCCACCATAGCTCGCTCTTGGAGCTTGCAGAAAAAACAAACAAACAAACAAAAAACAATAGATTCTGGTTCCAGAAGAGGTAAGGCGATGCCTCTTCAGCTTCTGTACGAAAGGCCTGAGCCACAGTCCCACCTCATCTCTGAGACCCGAGATCCTGTGAGTAAGCCCAGCATCATCAGCCTTACTTCTGAATGATTTAGAGATGCAGATTATGGGGCCTCACTCGGGCCTACTGTGGTAGGCAAAATACTAAAAGGTGTCCACACCCTACTTCCCCGTCCTAGTGTACAAGTTAGGTTACACAGCAAGGGAGACTTGATGCTGGAGATGAAATTCTTGTGGCTAATCAATTGAACTCAAAAAAAATTTTTTTTCTGGTCATTTGGGAGGTTCAGCATCCCTTAATAGTTGAACAAGAGAGCTGAGCAGAAAGGTACCACTGGGCTGGGAGGAAAGGTGGAAGAGGCCATCAGACAAGTAGGAGGTAAGCCTCCTGAAGAGGATGCAGGCTAGCTGACACCTGGATCTAAGCTCAGAGAGAGCTGCGTCTATCCTACAGGACACGGGGTCACATGCTATATCATCTACAACACTGATTTTGCAGTAGCGAAAGAACCAATATATTTATGGTATCATCAGTTTCCTTGGCAAAGTCAAGACATTTGTGTTCAGTAAATTCTCTGAGTGATTCTGATGCCTGTTTAGGGTAAGAGCCATTAGGGCTCAGAATCATGTAGATGGGTCAAGTTCAGCAGTATGGTGGTTTGAATATGCTTGTCCCATGGGAAGTGGCACGGTTAGCAGGTGTGGCCATGTTGAAGGAAGTGTGTCACTGTGTACGTGGGCTTTGAGGTCCCTAGTGCTCAAGCTCTGCCCAGTGCAGAAGAGAAAGTCTCCTCGTGGTTGCTTTCGGGTCAAGATGTAGAACTCACAGCTCCTGCTCCAGAACTATGTCTGCCTTGTGGATGCCATGCTCCCGCCGTGATGATAATGGACTGAACCTCTGAACCTGTAAGCCAGCCCCAATTAAATGTCCTTTATAAGAATTGCCTTGGTCATGGTGTCTGTTCACAGCAGTAAAACCCAAACTAAGACATTAGGGTGTGGATTCCTCCTTCTTCTTTCCATTTCCTTATCTGTTGTGCTGGTTCAAGTTCCTACTCTCCTCCGTCACCCAGTCCGTTCTACCTCAGCCACCAAAGCCATCTGGGAGCTCAGCCTTCCTTCCAGTAAACCTCCCTATCAGTGGGGACAAGGACGGATAGGAGTGAAAACAGTTCACTGACAAACGCCCAGGACCTAACACCAAGCTCGCAGCAGTAAAGCTACTCAACAGATATTTGCAAGAAGAAAATTGCCAAGAGGCCACAGATCATGTCCTTGGTGAAACTGTAGGACTACAGTCTCCTCATGCCTACAGGGTCCTGTGGATATGGCCCCAGACAAGCTGCTGTCAGCTCTTGGATCCTCAGAGACACAGCTGGGAAAAGCAAAGCCTGGTAGGAGGCCAGGGCAAGTCTGAGGAGCAATACAAGATAGACCAGAGCAAGTGTGCTTCCCAGTAGCTTTGGTTTTAGGTTTGTTTTTTGGTTCCACCATTAAATTTTTTTAACTAACTTTTTTTTTAAATTTAAGATTAATATTTTTCACTTTAGAAAAACAAAAAAGCAAACCAAACAATTGCTATGTGGACCAATGAGTGATCGAACAAAATGAGTGAGCAGTGGTCCCTCTAACAAGTGGGACCGAGAGCCAGGGAGGAAGGCCTGACCTTGCTGAATCTCTGTCTTACGAGTTTTTGTTTGCTGGCTTGGATGCTGTATACCTTAGTTACAGTGCAAATCAAAGGAACCAGAAGCAATGCACCAAGAGGAACAGTTTTCAGGCCCCATCCAAGACCATCCCAGACACATATCCTGGAGGGGCTGGCAGGTGTGCAGCCAGTAACCAGCCCAGCCCAGTAACCAATTTGGGGAAAACCGTGGACTCCACCATATGGGAAACTTGTTACAACATGGAGACGTTAATTTGAAACAACTGAAGATAGAAATTAGTTTTCAAGGCACTTTCTAGGCTTCTAACAAATGATTTTAAAATACTTCAATAAAAAAAAAACAAAATCTAAAACCCAAACCAAGCTTTGGGAAAATATATGCCCAAGATCCAAAAAGGAAAAACCAACAAAACCCAGATATTCAAGAAAGTCCCCAGAGCAGCTGTCAGGATGAACATGACTGAGGTCTGTGAGATTATCAAGCCTGTCTGTGGCAGGCGTAGGGACCACAGACCCCACCCAGGGATAAGAGAGGCTCAGGTAAGAAAGTCATGCGGTGAATCCTCAGTGATGCTAGGGAAAGCCAGGCAGCAAGTGTCCCCACATGCCTCTGGTCCCCCCCATCCTTCCAGATGATCTGCACTTAGGGGGCTGGTGTGTTGCTGCCTCCTGTCCTCTGGAAGGAAGACTATGAGAGCATGAGTCCTTTAGCCCCCACAGACTGCCTGGCTGAAGACAGAAGCCCAGAGGAGACAGACGATCACATGAGCTCTGATGGCTTCATCTGAAGAGGCTTACAGTGATGACTCCTAGGACAGGGGTAGCTCAGGGGCAGAGAACTTGCCTGGCATGTTGGATGACGTAAGTTCAAGTCCCAGTACTAAAACAAAACAAAATCCCCCAAAACAAAACTCAAAAATGAAAGAAAGAAAGAAAGAAAGAAAGAAAGAAAGAAAGAAAGAAAGAAAGAGAGAAAGAGAGAGAGAGAGAGGGAGGGAGGGAGGGAGGGAGGAAGGAAGGAAGGAAGGAAGGAAGGAAGGAAGGAAGGAAGGAAGGAAGGAAGGAAGGAAGGAAGGAAGAAAAGTCACAAGTGATCTCTATCAAGCCCTGGGCTACCCAAGGCCAAGGAACCAGAATTAATCTTAACTCTTGTCTCGTTTGTTGTGAGCCTAGCCTTTAATGGCTGAGCCATTTCTCCAGCCCTACTCTCAACTCTTAGGACCTACTAACCTCCTGAGTCTATGTCCTCACATGCAAACTGTTACCCCCTCTCATGGACCTCTCCACGAGGCCACAAATGACTGTTCAGGGGCTCTCACAAAACATCTAGAATCTGTGCTCAGCAAATGCCTGCATCATCAGTACTGTTACCATTAGAGGAGCCTGGAGGGAATTCAGACGACCCTGGCCCTGGCTTCTTACCCTCAAGTGATAGGTTTCTCTAAGAGGCTGTAAAGCAGAGGCTCCAAAATGGCAAACACATCAGGTTGCCAAGGAAGCACCACCAAGCTCCAGCTATGGGTCTTTGTGGTCAAGAATCAATAAGTTATTGCAGGTGAATCAGTCATAGGAAGGAAGAGGGTCCAAAGAACATGCTATGCTTTCTGCTCACATGTGCAGATGACTCCTGGGCCTGGGTCATGACCTGAACAGAACTGAGGTAAAATAAAGGGCTCCAGTTCCATGTAGATCAATCAAAAACCAGTGGAAACCAGCCTCTCTCTACTACACACACTTAAGAATCTATCAGAAGAGCTGTTCTGCATCTCCACTAATGCCCAGGCTGAGAAGTACCCAGGATCTGTTCTGTGCAGAAGGCAATGCATTTGTATAGAAATGACACAAACTGTTTAAACAAAAGGGAGAACATGCCTGCTCAGATGTCCAGGAACAGCCTTAGGGTGTTGTCACAGATGGCTCCCCAAGAACACTGAGCCTACCAACATGTTTGTTCGTACTCGCTAATAAAACCAAGGACTGTAGTAGGGCAAATGGAGACAGTGTGCAGCTGGGGGCCCCAGCATCTTCCCCCAGGGACACTCCACCTGACTTTGAGCCTGGGCCAGAGGTAAGATGGCGCATCCTTGAATCACTGGAGGCCAGGCAGGGAAGGTACAGAGGAACTTGTTCAGACTCAGAATGTACTGAAGAGGCTATGGAAGGCAACACAGCCCCAGAAAAAAAACTATCCAAAAGGAAGCAGAGTCACCCATGTATGCCCCCAAAGCCTGTGCCAGGCTCTAAAAGCAAAGCTGGGCAGATTCAGAGCCTGACTTGAGCCAGTCTGTTTTCTCTACCCAAAGCGGAGATAGATATGTGTCGTAAGACTGCCAATGGCCACATCCTCATCCTGCTAGCCTAGATCTAAGACCTGTAGAATGTCCCTAGGGTGATGACACTGGGCAGGAGAAGAAGTGGAGGCTACAAATTGGCTGTAGAGCTGAGAAGGGTGGGAAGGAAGAAGGGAGCTATCTGGAGCAGCTTCCATCGAGGGACCACCAGCGTTTGTGGCAGAGGGGACAGTGAGGGATCAGAAATACTTACAGTTCTCTGCCATTTCCAGACATTTTGAAGCCACCAAATGGAGCCTGTGCATAGAATGCATTGTAGCAGTTGATCCTAGATCAAGAATGAAAGATGCCTGGGTTACCTGGAGAACACTCCCCTGTATCTTAAGACACTGGAGCATGGTGATGCCCTATGCACGGCTTTGGGGAAAGCTTCAATAACTTGAACACAGCACACCCTCATGCCCTCTTTACCCCTGCTTCCTGTTCGTTCTGCCAGAGACTACAATGGGAATATACTGAGAAAGAGAGCTAGGGGGTGAGTTAGCTATGAAATGATGCAGGCCTGACCTCAGAGCTCTGCTTCCTAGACCGTGTGACTCTAAGCTTGTTCAACCTCTTTAAGCCTCGTTTTATCCATCTGGAAGACGGGCATGAGTATACCATCTGCAGAATTATCAGTGAGCAGGGATACATGCCCATACCTTGCAGGTTAGTCATGCGTGGACTTTGGAATCCACCAGAGGCAAAAATCAGAGAGGTAGTGTGATACAATGTGTCAAAGGTCCAGGCTCTGGAGCCTCCTCAGCTGTGTCCAGTGACCTATGATAACAATAGGTTCTGCACCCTCAGATTCAACCAACTTCAAACCCAGAGGTTTTGTGCAGAATTCTTTTTTCTCTTGCCACTACTCTCTAAGCAATGTTGTTCAACATGGCATTGTATGAGGCGTTGCAAACCATGTAGGTGTATGTCGGAGGGGTGTGGTGTATCTTGGGAGTAAAATGCTTTTCTAGCATGTTCTAGGTCAGAGTGCCAGTATGGGATAGATGGATGGACAGATGGATGTCTAAGTAATTAGACAGACAGACAGATAGATGGATAGATGGATGAATGGATGGACGGACAGACAGACAGACAGACAATACAAGCCAGCGAGCCATCTGGAAGATGTGCCTAAGCTACCTGCACATACAAAGGACTTGAGTAGCCATTGAGTTTGGTCTCTCGGTAAGGAATGAATCCTCTGTAGTTAAACACTGAGGATCAACTGCACTAGCTGTGTAATGCTGGACCAGTTATTCCATCTCTTTTTATGCCTTGATTTTTTTCATGTGAAACATGCATGACTTAAGGCCACAGGGTACCCATTTCAGAGGGCAATCAACAGAACACTTAACAGTGAGAGCACATCACATAACCTCTGTTGATGAAACTAGTAAAGGGAAATGAGTAAGCCGGTTGCTCAGGCAACACAAATGCTCCAGTGTGCGTGCTTGGCTCACCAGACTGTCCCCGACTCGAGTGCAGAAGCCAGCTTCAGTGCTTTGTCGAGGTTTTTGGTGAACACTGCTGCTGTGAGTCCATAGTCAGTGCTATTTGCTCTTTTGATCACTTCCTCCAGGTTTTTGAACTTCAGTATTGGCTGCACTGGTCCGAAAATCTGTGATTAATTACAAGGAGAGAGGTTTGTGAGTGAGGATGGGACTGGGTGCCCTGAGCAGGCACCCCAGCTTTCATGGCTTTCCACAGTCCTAGAGCTCCTCCTCCTCTCCCAGAAAAAGAACCCCAGAGACCTCTATAACTGTGCGATGGCTGAAATTTGAATAAGAGGATTCAGATGGAAGAAAAATGAAAGATAATCCGAGAACATACACTGCATTTATGTCCCTCCATGCCAGCAGTGTTTCTGAGACCCTTCAGCCTGAGATCTTCGGGAAGACTCATGTACAGCAGGGTGTACAAAAGGAAAGCACTGGGTAGCTTTCTGGAAAGTTCTCTGGAAGGGTGTTCACAAGTGGATGAATGCTGCTTTCCTGGTGTGTTTTTCTTTGTTTGTTTATTTGTTTTATTTTGTTTGAGACATGATTTCTCTCTGTAACAGCCCTGCCTGTTCTGGAACTCTCTTATAGACTGGGCTGGCCTCAAACTCAGAGATCTGTCTGCCTCTACCTCCTGAGTGATGCTGGGATTAAAGGAGTGTGTCGCTATGCCTGGCTTGTTTCTGGTGTCTTTTTCTGTCACTTAATGAAGAGACCTAAACTATTTCTGTAGTGAATCCCAGGGGACGGATTGGCACTATAGTCACACAGCAAAGAAAGGCAGAGAGAAGCTCCAAGTTTGCCCACTTAGAGGGGAGTCTGAAGAGAGCTTGTGTGTGATTCAGCAGCCCGTGGGTTACACACCAGGGCAGTGCACAGTCTCTGGAAATGGCTTCTCTGCTTCCTTGGGAGCATCTCATCAAGAAGTGTACCAAACAGCAACAACAACAAAATGATTTTAAAAAGAGGGCTGTAGAGATCTGAGCTCTGCGCCGCCACAGAGAGGTGAGAGACCTTTCAGCATCTCAAGGAGAAACTATCAGATACCCTCACAGGGAAGCCCATGTGCGTTCCCTCACACGCTCCAGAAGGCCTAGACCAATGCTCCACAACCTTCCTAACGCCACAACTCTTTAATACAGCTCCTCCTGTTGTGGTGACCCCCAACCATAAAACTGTTTTTATTGCTACATCCTAACTGTAATTTTGCTATTGTTATTAATTGTAATGTAAATATCTGTGTTTTCAGATGTTCTTAGTGTCATTTGACCCTGCCCCAGCCCCAATGAAGTTTCCACCCACAAGCTGAGAAACTGCTGGACTGCGTCCTTCTTACGAACCCTGTGCTGGAACAGATACCATGTGCCTAGCTTAGGAATTAAGAGGCAAAGGGAGATTTACTCCTGCTTGGGGGTCTGCTTAGTCTCTGTCATTCTCAAGAACAAATGTGGCAGGAAAATCAATGAGAATTCTTGCTGGGACGCATAGGGATACTCGTTTAAGGACAATCTAAAGAGTGGGAAGTGGCCACTGTTCCTGATCCATAGTTTGGTGCCTGGTCATACCCGAAAGTCTCAGAGATGTCAGACCTGGGCTGTGCATGTCTATGTGGAAGGAACTGGCCTGCTACTATCTAGTGACCATAACCAAGAATGGAGACAGGTTTGGGGTAACTGTGGCTGCTGCAGGCTTTGGGATTCGCCAGAAGCATCAGAACCCCAAGTGACAACAGAGCCACCCAGAAATGAGACTGTTTGCCCTGTGAATCCTTCTGGGATTCCTGGAGCCTCAGAATTCTTTGAAGGACCCCTGGGGTCTCCTCAGTTTTGGCTGTAGTTATGCCTACCTCCTCTTTGGCAATCCTCATGTTGTCTGTAACATCTGAGAAGACGGTGGGTTTGATGAACAGCCCTCTGTCCTCCATGGCTGATCCCCCACATTCTAGCTTGGCCCCTTCCTTCTTCCCACTCTCGATCAGCTCGAGGATTTTATCAAACTGCTTTTGGTCGATCTGAAAAAGACACAGAAGGGAATTATAACTACTTTCTTCCAGGAGGGGACTGTGGTCTCATGTTTTCAATGGCCCTCAGCACCGTCAGCAGATCCTCCTCTGTTCCGTGTCCTTGTCAAGTCCTAGATCAGATAACAGAGAGCCTTGTGGGCAGAGAGTCCTCTCCTGCACAAACCCGTGCTCTTTGGAACACTGGAGCCACAGGGAGGTTGTCCATCCTCATCCTGAGGCCTTACTCTCATGTCTGGTTCCCCTCTTCATGCTGTGAGGTAAGGTTCAGGGTGAAATAGAGTTGGGAATGATGACATTCTCTCAAGTCTCAGCATTCTGCTTCCATTACTGAATTTAACAAGTAAAACCAGAGTGCTCAGTGTAACTCAGAAACACAACATATGGTAGCTTTTAGTATAAGGATATGCCAAACAGCATTGGGATATACTTAAGCTACAGTGTTCCCAATTTGTCTGAAATTCAAGTTTAGTTGTGTCACATTTGCCTGACAACTCTGCCCTGCTTGCTGCACACCACAGATTGGGGTGAGTACTTATTAGACTTATCCTACCATGGGGCAGAAGAGGGAGCAAGGACTCACCACCCCTGGGAACACTGGAGGGAACCTCATGGTAGGGTCTGGGTACTGCTTCTTGGCTGGAGAGAAACGAACTGATCAGAAAAGTTCTACCTTCTGCTGTCCCTTCTTAGCTAGAAGGTGTCCTAGGCCACATACCACAAATTAACACACAGTTGGGGCACACAGTATTTAACCAGATGTCAAAAGGACACCCCTTCTGGATGTTCTTCCTGTCTTCTTCCTCAAATATATATACTCATATTCTGACTGGGTTGACAGACAGGTCTTTCCCTCCCAAGCTGAGGCAGAATTTAAGCAAAAACACTGTTACTGAGACATTCAGATAAGAGATTGGTTTCATTCCAGAAACATTAAGTAGAAAAAAACCCAGGGCTGGAGAGATGGCTCAGTCAGGAAAACATGAGAACTTGGGCTCTTCGGCATCCACAGAAAAAAACTGGACATAGTGACCCACACCTATAATCCCAGCACTGGGAAGGTAGAGACAAGATGTTCCCTGGCCTGTCGGTCAGCTGGTCTCGCCTACTCAGTGCACTCCAGGTTCAGTGACAGATCCTGTCTCAAAAATAGGGTGGATATCAACAGGGGAAGAACCTGACCTTAACCCCGGTCTCCACACAAACACACAATATATGTGCACACATATGTGCACATGGCTGCACGTACACACGAACACACACACATGCATGTACCACAAATACACACATACGGAAAAGGACGAAAAGTAAGTAAACCCATTTCAGGTACAGAAAGTTCTTTGAGATTCTTTTTAAGGAACGTTAAAGAATCAAATGGTGAAACCAACATGATCTCTTGCGCACAGAGATGGGGAGGAAATCCAAGCATATAATCACATTCGCTCGCCTACCTGCAAGGAAATCCTGGGGGGGGCACTCCAGGAATAAAGACCACAGGAGCCCCACTGCAGAGAGAGGTGGGATGGGTGGGGGATGGTGAACCCCTTCACTATGGTCTTTTGTACAAGGTTAGGGTCTACAGCTATGTGCTTACACACCCACAAAAAGTAACGAAAGAAACCCAAACACATCCAGTTCCAAGTTCTCTGGGTGAACCACATCTTGGCTCAACAGTTCCAGATGGGGCGGGTGGGATGGTTAGCAAATATCGGTGCTGGTGGTCAGGCCAGCAACGTGAGCTGAATCCTCTGCCCAGCAAGGATCCACATAGTAGAAGAAGATGGCTTCTGGCCATCACATACATGCTGTGGCGTGTGCACCGCCATACGCAAATGTATACACATACAAATTAAATAAATAAATGTCAAACCATTTTTTTGAATGGGGGGGTCCTTATGTTACAAAACCCTCTCTCCTCCTATGGGGCCTACTAGCTCATTGGAGGAACTTCATCAGGTCTTGGCTGGCTGGAACTATGATCTACTGGCAGACCTCGTCTGTTCTGAAGGCAGCATGGGTCCCTGTCAGAACCCCTATACACCCATGTTCCACTCCCCCCATGAGCCCTCATAAACACATTGTTTAAATCTAATAGCCATCCATGAAATGTCAGCTGGTGCCTACAGTACAGGAAGAAAGATCTGGCAGGAAGGGAAATGACAGGGCAGGGCACAGTACCAGAAGTGGGAAAAGATGGTCCCCATAGGACCTCTGCAGAGGACGCCTCCGGATCCAGAGTAGGCCAGGTGGCTTCCTTGCTCAGCTGCCAAGTTAACCCAAAAGATGATGGAATATTCCAGCAAGCCATTTCCAGCCCCGGCCCCCAATCTAGGTCAGCGAGCTCTTCCACAGGCCCGAGACATGCAGGAGTGTTTAGGCAGCTGGACAGCCGTGCAGAGGAAGACCTTACAGGTCTTGGGTGGAAAAGGAACATCCACAGTGTCCTAAATAGTATCCGGTTAGACAGCGTGAGTTCCAAAGGCACAGCAGAACCCAGGGGGAATGGACGACACCTCTCCCTGACCCACTCCCCGGAAATGCCACACCAGAGACTTGGGAAGAAAAGGAGAGAAATGTCAGGAGGAAAAGCTTCCCACCTATTCCAGATTAATGCTACAATTTGTGGATTCAATACTGGTCTATGGCCATGTTTGCACAGAGACCACGGACTACCCTGTGACAGGATTGTAGAGTTTGTGGTTGAGTCTGGGCATGAGGAATGCACACAGCTTCCCCACCAGGGACACGTGACACCAGAGCCACAGAGCACATGGGTTGGAGTCAAGATTGGTGTCGTCTTGGCCAGAACATCCTCCTTCATTTCTTCCTCAGCCAGCACCCACATAGAACAGCTAAGCAATGGATGCCTTGAAATCATGTGGGGATGTGCACCTCCTAGGTCAGAGAGTTGCCAGTCAGGACATCTGCCTTAAAATAAGTCTATTCCCTTTGTTGAGTTCTTCCTGATGGTGCTATACCCTCTACTACTTCCATTTCCCAGCTGAGAAAACCAAAGGCTGGAAAGAAAAAAACCACAGAGCCCCTTTGAGCTCAGAAGTTTCCAAGGTACCAAGTGTAAACATTTGGTGCCAATTCAGTGTCCTTCTGGGATAGACAGCAGGGAATAAGTTGTGGCTATGGTTGCAAACTTGAGGTTGAGCAGGAGTCTGGCAAAAACCAGTTACCACCGTTCTCTGCTGCAGTGGTGCAGGGGTGGCCAGGCTGCCCTCTGCCTATCATGTACTGTTAGTAAGAAAGCCACACAGGACGTGGGCTTTACAAATTTCATGGTTGTAGCTATTCCCAGTCCCAAACCAGGCCTGCAGAAACCTGTTCCCATTGCCCAGGATACGGCCCAGTCCCTAGAGTCTCTCCACCTAGAGTCTGGTCACTGAGGGTCACTTCATGCTGTAATGCATGTGACTGAGGCTCTTGCTTGTCCATCATTGCCCTGACTGCCCCCTCTTCTTCAGGGTTCAGGGAACTCTCTTTATCCCTAAGCTTTGAAGGTCACCATATCAAGAAGGCTGCCGGATATGGCAGATAGCCTTGTGCTATCCACTGGCTCCTCCCTGATTCCCGAGGATAACGTTCCATTTCCTGACAGAAACAGTTCTATCAGCTTCTAGATAAAAGCCTTGAGTGGACAGCACAAGCTAATTCTTTTCCTTGGAGGGGGACTCCTGTCTGTGGCCATACTTCTGCCTAGCTTGGTCCCCAAAGGAGCACCACACACGGGGACATGTTTGTCAGTGGGTTACCTGAGGCCCCTGCTCCGTTTTGGCGTCGAAGGGGTCTCCAACCGGCCTCTTCTTGGCGAACTCCACACTCCTCCTCACAAACTCCCCATAGACCTGCTCTTCCACAAACACCCTGGAGGCTGCTGTGCAGCACTGGCCTTGGTTGAAGAACACTCCCTGGTGAGCACACTCCACGGCCAAGTCCACTGGGGGTCGAGGGAGGCAAAAGGAAGCGATTAAGTTGTTACAGCAGGCCCGACAGCTGCAACTCTAATTACCCTCACAAGAAAACAGGGCCCAGATGACTGCATTTCAGAAACTAATTTTTCTTCCTTGGCGCTTCCCAAAGGAGAGGATGGAGGAAAGGATTTTAGATTCACCAAGTCTGAGTTAAGAAAGTCTGGAGACTCAGGCTCTCTCAGCGCCTTTAATGTGCTAATGTACGTCCAGTAGGAGCACCTTCCAGTTCAACTGTTCATGGAACCCCCCACCCCAGCTTTCCTACCCCTGGAGGACTGTGTCCCAGCAGGGTTGGAGCAGGATAGTCTCAAAAGGATCTCAGACCTCCCTGCACCCCACCCCTACATCTGGGCCAGGGGCCAGGTGAGCACAGCCCCTCCTGAAGATATCAATTCATTTTCTGGTCCCTGATGGGAACCAGGAAGGAGGACTGAAGTGACAGAGTGTTGCATATCACCCCAAGCATTATGTCAGGATTTAATTTGGGGGAATGGTGCTCCCTGGAGGAGGAGGCTGGAAGAAAATGGGGGACAGGCTCTGTTTTCATGACCCTGGAAAACCAGAGTTCCCTTCACTGAAAGGACAGCAGGTGGGGCAAACACAAAACAGGACTGGTTCTTCGGGGTAGGAGTCTGGGATCCTAACTGTGAGTCACAGGAGGGCTATGTACAAAACTGTCCCAGGGACTCCGGTAGCAACATTGCTCAGGCCAGAGAGGGGCAGTCCCTCTCCACAGCCTCCCTGGGGTTCTTCCTCACTCTTCTCTCCCACTGAAAATCAGCTTTAGGGAAAGGAAACAGTCCTTCACATCTTAGTGAGAAATAGTACCTGTGTCATTATTTCTCAGGGCTATGTGCGATTCCAGTCTTATCTGAGTGTGGAATGGAAGGCTTTGCTTTCTGTGGCAGGGATTTCTGGCATGAGTGGCCGTTCTCTAAGGCATAGGTGCTCTCAGGTCTTGAAGAGCCACAGCTTTTGATAGGTAACTCAGTGATCAGACGGATGAATGCTCACCATGGCTCTTTCTGTCCTCTTCTGGACACAAGAGCCAACAATAGCATACATACACTTTAATATTGAGTCATACAACTCTGGCAAGACACAAGTTGTGCCCAGTTGTTGTGCAGGTAGCTCTGCCAGGGAAGAGTCACACAGGAATGACACCCAGAGCATGTTTTTGTTTTGTGTTTCGAGGGTCAGCATAGCTGCCCTCTGGTGTGTTGGGACCAAGACAAAGAAGAAAAACACCTCAATTCTTTCAAGAGCCTAAGAGCACTGCAGCGTCAGTGGCTTGAAGATAGAAAAACGGACACCCAGAGTGGGGACCCTGCCTCCTCCTTCCCCAGCCCAGAAGGGCCCCTATAGGAGAGACTGGACCCTGTCTACAGACTCCCTGAAGCCTCCTTTGTCTCTTTAGGGGCAGAAAGGTGAGCTTAGTCTTCTGGGGCAGACCCTGCAGTACCAGAAAACCACACGCTGCCCATCTCAGCAATGATGTTCTGCCCTCCATAGGCCTGGGCCTATGGGGACAATGACAGGCCCATCTGATGAGGAAAGCATCCCATTCTGTGTATATGCTCTTTTCATGGGTCCTGAATGCATGCCAGGAAGTGAGGAGAGACCTACAGCCCCAGTGACTCACGGTCAGCATCGGCACACACGATGCATGGGTTCTTCCCTCCCAGCTCCAGCGTGACCCTTTTCAGGTTGCTCCGGGAGGCAGCTTCTTTAACCAGCTTTCCAACCTTGAGGGTGAGAATTAGGCTTCGTTAACTCTTAGATGTGGTGAACGTGTACAGGCATGCTTTGGGCACCCCCTGGCCACTTGCCTCAGGGAAGCACGCCAGGCCTAATGCATCATTCTGTCACACAGCCTTGGCTCACCAGGCTGGCCACTGCAGCGGCACACTATGCTGAGTGCCCTAACACTCCTACTAGTAACAGCTGAGACTCTGCCAGCCCAATATGGAGGTGGTGCTGGTTTGAGAGGACCGTCAAGTCAGGGAAACATGAAGATGGCTCATCCTGTGATGACATGTGACCAGTTCTCTAGAGCCCTTTGAAGACTGAGCCCACCTTGGGAGAGGAATGAGAATTGGTAGCTGAGGTAGTGCCGCAGGACCACCCTCCCACACATCCTGACAGGGTCTCTCTGGGACCTGAGTATGCAGCTGGATGCAGGGCTGGCCTAGTGTGTCTCCTGACTACTCATCCTGTCAACGAGTTTAGCCAAGAACCTCAGAGCTGGGAAAGACCTGGGAGACCAGGGCAGAACCTGAGACTTTGAGTTGGATAGCTCGGGGTCCCCATTGCCAGGATCTGTCTAATGCCATGCAAGGGAATGGTGGCTGTGGGCCAGACTCTAATTCTTACTGGACTCTCTAAGGATGCTTACTCTGGCTGCCAAAGGCGTTCGCAGGGGGTGGGTAGCAGGCTCCTGGCCAAACTAGACATCTCAGAGATGTCCATTTCCCCCATCATTCTGCTTGCCGTCCTTCTCCTTCTCCTTCTCCTTCTCCTTCTCCTTCTCCTTCTCCTTCTCCTTCTCCTTCTCCTTCTCCTTCTCCTTCTCCTTCTCCTCCTCCTCCTCCTCCTCCTCCTCCTCCTCCTCCTCCTCCTTCTCCTTCTTCTTCTTCTATTGATTTGTAGGTGCTCATCACATATGAAGGATATATAAACATCTGGAGAGCTACATGCTATATAACTGGTGTTCTCCCAGCTTATTTATCATCTCTTGGTCTTAATGATATTGTTTACTATATGGATGTTTTACATTTTTATTTTATCTTGTCTCTCAATTATTTTTTCTAAGGCTTCCAAACTCTATCAACTATTTATTTAGTTTGGGAACTGGAACATTTTACTAGCAGTTTACTAATAGGTTTAGAAAAAGAGAAGCCGATAGTATTTGAGCTTCTCGAGGAAACATCGGCGGGTTTCAAATAATGGACTGCTTGCCAGCAGCTCACAAAGAGGGCTTACCTCTGTGGAGCCGGTGAAGGCTACCTTGTTGATCTGTGGATGGGAGGAAATTGCTGCCCCCACTGTGGGCCCAAAGCCTGGCACGATGTTCACCACCCCTGGAGGGAACCCGACCTGGGAGGGACAGAAAGGTTATCAAAGATTCAGACAGACAGCACTGACTTCAAACCTATCTGTAGGGGTGGTCAAGAGTTGTAGCCCTGTAATGTCCCCAAGCAGAGCAGCATCCTCAACAGGCAGCTGGGTCACATGCTGGCCAGGATGCACCCACACCAGCTGCAACAGCCCCTCCACCCCCATGCTGGTCTTCTAATCCTCTGTTGCTGGCTGGGGGTGAAGGCAAATGGGCGAATTGGTTACACCCAGGAAAAATCTATCATCCTGACAGGGCCCAGGAGCAAAGGTTCAGGAATACCACTAGGTGGCAGTGGCCCTCCTGGATAAGACTGCCTCTGCGTGTGTGTGTGTGTGTGTGTGTGTGTGTGTGTGTGTGTGTGTGTGTGTGTGTGTGTCTGTGTCTGTGTGTGTCTGTGTGTCTGTGTGTCTGTGTGTGTCTGTGTGTCTGTGTCTGTGTGTCTGTGTGTGTGTGTCTGTGTGTGTGCCTGTGTGTGTGTCTGTGTGTGTGTCTGTGTGTGTGTCTGTGTGTGTGTGTCTGTGTGTGTGTGTGTGTGTGTGTTGAGGGAAGAAGCGTTATCTTGATCACCCCTTCTTCAGGCACCTATGCCCTTGCCAAGTCAATACCAGATCTTACTCTGCCCAGCTAAAATGGAAATCCTGTTGTGGATTTGGTTTAATGCTTGCATTATGGGTTCCCAAAATGCGTGAGCTGGTTCTAATTGGTAAATAAAGTTGCCAGCAGCCAATGGTGGGGCAGGGAGACAGAGGTGGGACTTCAGATTTCCTGGGCAAAGGAACCAAGGGAAAAGGAAGGATTTAGAACAGTCATGCCCTGGGGAAGCAGAAAGACCAGGTCTGTGAAGTTCAGGACGGAGAGACAGCTAACACGTAAGAGTCAGCGATCATGGCCCTGGAGGGCTGTAGGCCTGAGTTTGGGGTGGCCAGCATGGAATAAAGGTTTTAGTAAGTAATAATTCAGGAATATCAGAGGAGAGAGTGTGTTAGCCATGGGGAAGTTTGGAAGTGCTCAGCCATTGTGCTGTTTAAGGCATATTAAATATAAGTGTGTGTGTGTGTGTGTGTGTGTGTGTGTGTGTGTGTGTGTGTGTGTGTGTGTGTGTTTCATTTGAGAATCTAGAGCATTGGAGTGGATAGCCACCAGGCAGAGTAGAGAAAATTGTTTGACTACAGTTACATCCTTCCCCTTGCTGGCCCAGTCTCATCCAGGAGTGGCACTTGCAGAGGCAGGGAACTGCTGATCTTCTGAACTCACACTCACACCCCCTCCCATGGGAGACCTCCCAATTAATAAGACTTTCACCACCCTAATGAGGTAGAAGATGCTGTTCCCAGCACAGGGTCTTGTCTATGACTTTATTTTAAAATGTCATAGGGTACACTGTTTCCTGGGCATTATTCTGTAACAGTTGTGATTTTAGAGCCTAGAGTCTCTTGTGCATGGAAGCATCTGTGACCAGCTAGAGGAAGGTAAGTCCTGGCTGGTTACAGCAGCCCCAGCCTCCCTCAACAGCCTCCTGTACACCTCCCCTCTGCCTCAGTCCAGCTGGGAGTCAAACAAACGGTTACCCGCCTTTCTTCCAAGCTCATCTTTCTTCCTGTTCTTTCACCCTTTGCTACATGCATGCTGATGATGGAATGGTTGAAATATGTTGCCAGGTGTGTCTGACAGGTGTCCTTCTAGGCCACTGCTTCCCTGAGTTGTGGCTCCCCTGGGGTGGGGAGGCTCCTGGGGACCTACACACAGCTGCAACTAACTACT
Source organism: Uromys caudimaculatus (assembly GCA_028551405.1). Taxonomy (NCBI): domain Eukaryota; kingdom Metazoa; phylum Chordata; class Mammalia; order Rodentia; family Muridae; genus Uromys; species Uromys caudimaculatus. The sequence continues at coordinate 123,661,739 of CM052703.1, read as the reverse complement.
TAGCTAGCTGGCAAGGCCACCCTTCCCACCTTTCATGGCCACTGAGCCCAGGACCCAGGGAGTTTGGAGATCTCTTTTTTGGCCCCCTCTTGCAATGCTCTAGATAAAACAGAGAGAGCTAACCACTGGTTTGTTCCTTAATGAGAGAGACAGGTTCCTGTTAGGAGCGTGGTTAGGAACAGCAGCTTCCAGATCAGCTACCATGTGCATGGTTGCTAAGCTAACCAGTCATGCTCTTCCTTCTGCATGGTGAGCTGGTGACCCACTGTCATTGCTTTTGATGGTACCTAGCTCTTGCTGTGTGGCTCTATCCAGAACACATACTGTCTTCTCGTTAGACTTCTTACCTCTTTGACGAGAGAAGCGAGGTACAGGGCGGTGAGAGGTGTCTGCTCAGCCGGCTTCAGGACCACAGTGTTCCCGCAGCACAGGGCAGGAGCCAGTTTCCAAGTCAGCATCAGCAGGGGGAAGTTCCACTATGCCAGAGCACAAGAAAGGGGCCTTGAGGCTCAGGTCCACTGTGCCCCCATCCCAGGGCCCAGCCACCTCTGTGGATGCTTCCTGTGTGTGGTCTGCATTGGGTTTAAAGGGTAGCAGTGGAGTATGCAGGACTGCAGGGGTCCCGTGCTTGCTTAGCTGCATCCTAGAAGATGCTAATGGAGACCAGCTCTACCCTATGTGCCTATTCCCTCCAAAATGCTTGCCAAAGGGTGACATTTCTCTTGTCTCTTCAGTCCTCATTCATCCAGCTGCTGTGGAAGTGGCCCAGGGCTTCCCAAAGAGATAGGTAGTATCAAGTTTCCCAACCTGTGCGGTCTTAGCCCCTTAGTGTCTCAGGCTGCAGGAATGGGACCTGCTATCTACCAGGTGTGCTTGTCCTAGCCTGAGCTCCTCCTTGCCAGCCTTCCTCTGTTTCCTTCTGAGGAGGGACACTAATCCATGCCTTTGCCCAGGCAGGTCTTACTGTTTGCAAAGCCCTCTTCTCTGGTGACCAAACATTACTGTGCCCCAGGTCCAATTAAGAGACTGTTCCAGAGAAGCAGCCACACTGACCACTCAGCTGAAATTCCTGTGCCTCCTGCAGAACACCCTGAACTATCTTAGGATTCTTCAGGCATTGAGCCCTGTGCCAACAGCCTGTCCCCGACCAGGGGCTGTTACAGTGGGCAGAGACAGTCTGTGAAGGGACACTTTGATACTCACTGGTGTAATGGCCCCACACACCCCGATAGGCTCGTGCCTGGTGAAACACACAACGTTATCATCTGGAAGAGAAGTGGCATGGGCTAAGAATACAGTTGTGGTTAAGAAGCTCACATGGATCCAGGTGTGGTGGCGCACACCTTTAATCCCAGCCCTTGGAAGGCAGGGGCAGGTGGATCTCTAGGAGTTCAAGGCCAGCCCGGTCTAAATAGCAAGTTCCAGGAAAACTGGAGCTAATAGAAAGACCGTGTCTTAAAACAACAACAACAAAAAGGCTCAACATCAATAATTACAACAAAATACACACAAACAAACCAAAAAGAATTTCACTGGGTGAAATTAAAAGAAACAAATAGAGACCCCTTCGAGGGTCCCAGGTCTTACTCTTATCTGTAACACAAAGAAGTGGTTTGGGCTCAAGTTCAAAACCCGAATTGAGCGCCCATGAAGAAGAATCACTGTGGTTCATGTGGGGACAGGGCCCATGGGACAGATGCACTGCAGGGGAAAGGGAAAGGGGGGGAGGGGAGAAGATAGATGCCCCAGTAGACCCAAGCAAGATTAGAGTTTGCATAGGCTCACCTGTGGGGATAGTCTTGCCCTGGATTTTGTCTGCCCACCCGGCAAAATATCTGAAGGTCTTAATACAGCCCTCCAGGTCGATGAAAAAGGCATGAAGGAATGGCTTGCCGGTGTCCATGGTCTCCAGAGTCTGCAAGAACAAGGCAGCGTCTTTTGTAGACACAGCATGTTTTTCCTCATCCGGTTGTTAAGTAGAGAGGTGCAGAAGAAAGCAAAACCCCAGAGCATAGCTCTCTAGATCTCAGTCCGTACACACCACTTCAGAAAACCTACCTCTGCATTGAAATAGAGCTACCCCCTTATTGGCAAGGGCTGACCCCTTCCCCTGTATTGCCTGGTGCCTGAAGCAGGGGCCTCGTGAACATGGGCACTGTCTCCATTGACGTTCATTTGAACACGTGCTGTGCGCCACCTGCCCTGGCATTTGCTCTTCCATCCAGAGTGCAGCAGTCTCCAATGTGCCATCCAGACATATGAGTTCGTGCACCCCTAGGGAGCTTCCAGAAATTTGGCTGGCAAGAGGATGGCTTCTTTTAACAAAACAGAAATGGAAGACACTGGTTTTTCTTTCTCAGCTGAGCTGGTCAGTGTGGCAGTGGAAAGAACCATGGAGCTCAGGAGAGTTGGGCCACCAGCACAACAATGCAATGCTGCCCAAGCATGCTACTGTCCGGATGTGGAAACAGACCAGGAAGGGCAAGCTAGCCGGACTAGGCCTGGGTGCCGTTGTTCAATGTTGGGATTCTTTTCTATTTCTAGTCTGGCTGATAGAAACCCCTTTGTCTCTCACACAAGCAGCTCTATGGAGCACTATGCTGAAATGTCCACTTCTCTGGCCTCACAGAAAGTATCCACCCACCGCCGCATTGCCTAGGGCTGAATTCCTGTTGAAGTCTCTATGGAGCTAGATGGTACTAGAGAGAGGAAGGGAGGTGCCTCCTATTCTAACCCAGGATGCTGGATGGCTCTGTTTCCATTAGAAGATACTGATGAGGATACAGTCACTAAGGGTAGCAGGGCCCAGTGACTCCCTAAGACTGGACACCAGCCAGCATTAACTTCTAGGGATTTTAGTTATCACCTGTTACAAGGCTGTCCCTGGGCATTTGGAAGACTTGAAATATTCAGGGCTCTTCTGTCTGTCCTTTACTTATGAGACAACCAAAAGAAACAACCACAACCTGTGTGTACATATGTCTGCGTGTGTGTGTACATATTCATGTGTGTGTATGGACACATGTGTGTGGGGGTATTACGCATGTAGAAGCTTCACCTTACTTTTTGAGACAAGGTCTTTCCTTGATCCTGGAGTTCCCTGATTTAGCTAGACCTGTTAGCCGGTGAGGCCCAGGTTCCTCCTGTCTCCACCTCCTCAGCCCTGGGATTTACGGGTACATCTTGCCATGCCTAGGTTTTTTATGTGGTGCTGAGGATGCAAACTCAGGCCTTCATGCTCACACTGCAAACACCTTGTTGACTGACTGAACCATCTCCCTAACCATAGGAATCGTCACTTATGACTGATGCCGGCTGAGCCCTCAGATGTCTTCCACCTCAGTTTCCTCTGCTATAAAGGGAAGATATTAACAGTTTCACCCTCTTGGGGCTGGTGTGTGAGTTAAGGCAATCAGGGAACATAACACTCAAATAAGCAGTGTACTGCAGTGCAATTGTCCAGATGCTAACTGGTGGACAGACCAGATTTCTTTTACGCACTGGACAGGTGCTTGGTGATCCTCACTGTTCCTGAGGAGGAAGGACTCAGACTTGCTGAAGATGACAGGACTTGGCTGGGTCTGTGGGTCTGAGGCTCACCCTGAACATCAACCACTTGAAGACCAACATGACATCCAGTACCCTGTACCTTTGGTCCCTGTGGATTTATATCCACTTTCATTTTCTGAGGAGAAGCCTAGTACTTGCAAGAACGTCCAAAGACTCCCAGGTCTGGACAGCTCCTGAGTGCATGAACGTAACTGTGCTGAAGCTAGGGCTATGTCTATTCTTGTTCTTTTCTGTGATAAGGCAAGAAAAAGGACATTGAAGGAGCATTGTGGGCAAATTTGGGACATGACAACTATCTGCCTCCCATCCAGGATTTCTACCTCTGGTTTGGTAGCCTTGGACAAGGTGGTTATTTTTTTCTGGGCCTCAACTTCCTGGCTTTGAAATGAGATAATGCATGCTGTAAGTCCAGAGCATCCAATAAGCATTACCTACAGACTTAAATCATTAATTTGGGCAAGATTGCTTAGTAGAGAGGTAACTTGAATTTTCTAGGTTGGTTGTAAAGAACCAATACAAACAAAATCCAGTTCACAATAAATTTATACAGAAAGTTCTTTAAACGGAAGGGGCAGCTAAGGTTGGTAAGTGCTTACCATGCAAGCAAGAGGACCTGAGTTCAATCCCCAGAACCCACATTTGAAAAAAGTCAAGTGTGGTGGCCACACTCTTGTAATTCCTGCATGAAGAAGGTGGACACAGATCCCTGGAGCTCGCTGGTTAACAAGCCTTGGCTGATTAGTGAGCTCCAAGCCAATCAGAAATTATTTCAAAAATAAAGAACAACACACACACACACACAAAAACCCCAAAGTGGGTGGCTCCTGTGGAACAGCACATGATGTTGACCTCTGACCTACACACACACACACACACAACCTGTGTTTCATCAACCTGACATGAGCTAGAGTCATTTGGGAAGAAAGAACCTCAATTGAGAAAGTAGCCCCACAAGACTAGTCTGTACACAAGTCTGTGGGACCTTTTTTGATTAATGAAGGAGGGTCCACAGCTCACTGTGGGCAGTGCCAACCCCGGAAAGGGAAAGGTCGTTCTGCATGGTATAAGAGAGCAGGTTGAGCGAACCATGTGCAGCAAGCCAGTAAGTATCATGCTTCCATGGTTTCTACTTCAGGTCCTGCCTTGAGTTCCTGTCCTGATTTCCTGAGTGATAGAGTGTGAGCTGAGAGTTCGAAGCTGAAATAAACCCTTTCCTCCCCAGGTTGCTTTTGGTTGTGGTGTTTTATTATAGCAATAACAACCCTAAGACAGATATCCATCTCCACATGCGCAAAGGGAAAAGAAAAAAAAAAAGGAGAGAAGAAGTGGTGGTAGAGGAGGAGGATGTAGAGGAGGAGGAGAAGGTAGTGGAGGAGAAGGAGGAAGAGTGGTGGAGGAGGAGGACATAGAGAGAGAGGAGGAGCGGCAGGCGAAAGAGGAAGAGTGGAGGAAGAGGAAGAGGAGGAGGAGGAAGAGGAAGAGTGGTAGAGGAAGAGGAAGAGAAGGAGGAGGAAGAGGAAGAGTGGTAGAGGAAGAGGAAGAGGAGGAGGAAGAGGAAAAGTGGTGGTGGAGGAGGACATAGAGAGAGAGGAGGAGGAGGAGCAGGAGAAAGAGGAAGAGTGGAGGAGGAGGAAGAGGAAGAGTGGAGGAGGAGGAAGAGGAGGAAGAGGAAGAGGAAGAGTGGAGGAGGAGAAAGGGGAGGAGGAGGAAGAGGAAGTGTGGTGGAGGAGGAGGGCATACAGAGAGAGGAGGAGAAGGAGCAGGAGAAAGAGGAAGAGTGGAGGAGGAGGAAGAGGAAGCATGGTGGAGGAGGAGGCTGGAGATTAGGAAGAGGACTGAGCTTGAGAAATCAAGTGTCCGCTCCAGACTGGAGCTGGTGGTTGTCTCACTGCTGTGGTTCAGACACCTCAGCCACTCCCAGCTTACTTTCTTTAGCATATTAAGAGAAAAATGCGCCTTCTGAAAAGCTAATATGTCTTAATGCTCAGATGCTACAGGATAATTGGCTGCTAGTGTGGCTACCCCCAAATGCCAGTGTGCCCAGACTGCAATGAGAGTCTAGAAATGGCACCTAAACTAAAAGGTTAATCCCCTATCAAGGAGGAGCCTCATGTAGACCTACGTGGATGGGCACCCAGAGGGCCAGAGCTTGGGCCCAGGTTTCTCAACAGAGCTAGAAAGTCACGAGCCACGGAGGCCCCAACATCTGTTTCCAAACTTTGAACACAGAATAAACACCAATTTCATCAAACCACGGAGCCGGCAAGAGAATATAACAGAATAAAGCATTTTGCTACTCAAAAAGGCAGGAAACCATATCAAGGTGGAGAGCGAGGGGCGCCCTCCTATGATGTGGTTAGAGTTTTCAAAGCCATATTTCCCAGTCATTCTCAGGGCCCTTTAATGTTGGGGCCAAGGGCTGGATCTTATTTCTTGTGGGTAACCAGGTTGTAGTGGCAGGAGCGGTGTGCTGGGTGGTGGCCCTATTCCCTCCACCTGCTTCTGTCTGCTATCCCATGCTACATTGCTAGGGCGATGGGGCCAGAGATGAGGTGACCATGCACTGCTACAGATGGCACTGACACTTGAGGACAGGGCAGGGAGGGCTGCCCAGGGCACATCCTCTTCAGCCTGCTATTAGTACTCATGGACATTGCAGACCGATGAGCTCATGCGGGGGAAAACAGAAATGTTTTTGAAAAAGCCAGTTTGGCAGCTTGAACAGTGCGGCTGGTTTTCGGTGCAGGAAGAAACTAGAGGCTCTCTGGAGCTTTTACCCTGGGAGGAAGCAGCTCTCACTTAGATTCATTCTTGTGAACATGAGTCCTAGAACTGGAAGAAGGAAACAGAGCTCACGGTATCTGCAGACCTCTCTCAAGGAGAGCTCCCCTAGTCCCGAGGAGTACACAGACTCAGGACAAAAGCAATTCAAGGGTCTTTAAAAGGATGGCTACTCTCCTGGTTTTCAACATCAGGAAAAACAAAAACAAAAACAAACAAACAAACAAATGAAAAAAACTTTTTCTAATTTTTTTTTGGATCAAAGGTCAACAAGGAGATGTCCCCTCCTACAAACTGGGCCTCGAGGTTTTAAACAAAATTTTAACCAAGAAATTGAATTGTTCATCAGCTAGAGTGAAGGTCGAGATGGTTTCAAGACTCCCCGTGGGGCTGGTGATACAGCTTCCGGTACAGGTGCTTGCCACCAAGTCTGAGAACCTGAGTAGGAATCTTGGGATATGTGTGGTTAAGAGAGAGAGAGAGAGAGAGAGAGAGAGAGAGAGAGAGAGAGAGAGAGAGAGAGACTCCTGAAAGTTGTCCCCTGACCTCTACACAGACACTACGGCAAACGCACACCCACACACATGCACCCCACCACCACACACACAAATAATAATGACTAAAACATTTAAAAACAAAAGACTTCCTGTGGCCCAGTGATGTCCTCTGGTCATCTGCCTCAGGACCAAAGGAGGGCTGAATCTTGTTAAAGAACAGACCTACAGCTTGTTAATGCCTTCCCAGCCCTGCAGCCTTTGTGCACACCCATGGCTAGGCTGTATTGCTACCCTGTCCCTAGTTCCTAGCAGAGAAGCTAAGATCTCTAACAGATACTGGCCAGCAGCGGGGCAGGGCAGCCTGGGTCAGAGCTCAGGTAGCATCAACATGGTTGCTATTATTTATAATAGCTATCTCCTCGTTGGTGCTTACTGTATGCTGGGACTCTGATGATTCTAAATGGCTCTTTTTCAAACAGCACTTGGATATCATTATCTGTGACATTTCACTGAAGAAATAAATCTCAGGCAGTGAGGAAACTAGCATGTAATTAGTAAGTGGCAGAGCTGGAATTTGAACCGAGACCCTTTCAAATCACACCCTTACCAACATTCGGGATGTGCTCACCACTGTCCTGTTCTGGGGAGATACAGGGATGCATTCAGATAATGCAAGGACTTTGATTTTCTATAAACAATGTCATTTGTCCCCCCAACACCCTCCCAGTGCCTATACTATGACGACTGAAAATTCCAGGTAGCACCTAACCCTTAAATATATATATTGCATTTTTTTCCTATACTGACTTTCCACAGTAAAGCTTAGCTTGTAAATCACTGTAAGAGATGAGAAGCAGTAGCTAATAAATAAAATTATAACAATTCATTGCAATATAAGGCCAACTGCTTATTTCTAGGATTTTCCATATAGTATTTTTGAGCCGAGGTGATTCTGGATAACTGAAACCTCAGATAAGTGGATACTAGCATAACTCTGATAAAGTTAGAGTTATGATTGCAAGTAAGTTAATGTGAGATAGAAAACAGTTACTACATAAATGTTCGGGTAAGGTCAGGTGAAGCCAGCCTCTGGTGACTAGTTGCAAATGTCTCTAGTGTGGGAACTCCAGAAGCAACCAAGCTTCCTTTACACAGCTAGGCCAAGAGGCTGAGCTGCAGTGGAGAAAGCCTGACTTCAATATGCTAAGGAGGAAGTCTTGAGGCTGGGACACCTGTTACCCACATCCAAAGACCAAACAGACCCATAGCCCCACAAAACAAACACCTCAGATGTTTCCAGCTGCATCCCATGGGGCAGATCCCTCAGTGAGAGGGGCAGTGAGGACAGTCCCCCCACACCTGCCCAGCTCCTGTACTCACTGCCAGGACTGCACGGTCCCTCTCTATAAGATCAGCCAGCTGGTGCAGCAACTGGCCACGGCTCAGGGCATCCAGCCTGCGCCAAGGAGAGCCCCGCTCGAAGGCAGCTTGTGCGGCCTCCACGGCCTTGTCCACATCGGGCTGCATGGCAAAACAACAGAGAGAATGTGTCAGTTTCCATGTCAGTTTTTCAACCGTAGTCTGAGGGCATAGAACACAACAGCGGCTTGCTGTGGAGACAAGAAAAAGGGGCAGCCCAGAGCATCAAAGCAACACATTTTAAAAATCCCTTGGATGACTTGGGGTCTTTCAAGTAATTTTTTTTCCTTTACATGGTAAGTCGGTTTTAGTTTTTCTGTGCTGGCTAAGTATTAGTGTTTTATACAGTCGTTCACCTCAAATATTTTTCTTGATGACCCAGGTCTAAAAGATTTTCCAGGCCAGGGAGATGATGGCTCAGCCATTGAAGTGCTTGCTACGAAAGCTAGGTGGCCCAAGTTCAATCGCCAGAATCCATAATGGAAATAGAGAAACGACTCCCCAAAATTGCCCTTTGGCCTCTTGGTGAACACAGGAGTGTCTGCAGTCAGAGACATGCAGTGTATACACTAATAATAAGTAGAACTGGGTGTTGTACTTAAGGAAGGGTAACCACCACAGGTCTTTGATTTGTTTTAAGCTGAGACTTGAACTGTAGCCTTGCATGCGCTAGATAAGCCTCCTACAACTGAGCTTTGCCCCTGCTCTCTATCTGTAAAAGAACAGAGAGATCTGCAGAGGAGAAACACCTATCCTCCTTTCAGGAAAATGGGCTCTGAGGATCTGGTTGCTGATAGACAGACAGGCTCCGTGCAGTGTCTCCCTGGGGTGATATGGCAGGTACCCGATGCTGCACCCCAGTCAGGCGAGTCCTCTGCAAGACCATCTCCAAAGCCTTCACTAAATTTTGGCCAAGAAAATGCTGGACAGTGCGGTTCTTGTTCTGGCTCCTGAGTGGAGGCCAGGACCTCTCCAGCTGAAGGGGAAGGGTAGCCTCTGTCTCTGAGTGCATAGAGCAAATGTTCCTTCAGGTGATGGAAGAACCGGAGCCTGCCACAGAAGTCCCTTCTTCCCCGTGGGATTTGTCAGCCTCCTGGCCCCTTTGCCAGGCTCTCCCAGCTCCCCCCCTCATTTCTTTGCTTTTCAGTGTAAGGAACCACAGGGAGCAGGGTCTATGCAGTCTGTGCAGGCGAGTCACTGTGTCCTGTGCACATATAAAAGATGTCACTTGTGGAAGAAAATTCCAATTTTCACCTTTATTCTATCCTCCTGGCCTCACCAATGCACATATTAAGAGCATTTGGCAGGGGGGTGGTGATGCACACCTTTAATCCCAGCACTCCAGAGGCAGAAGCAGGTAGATCTGTGAGTTTGAGGCCAGCATAGTCTAGTTCTAGGACATCCAGGGCTACCCAGAGAACCCCTGTTTCAAAAGAAAAACAACCACAAAAATCTGTTTGAGGGTGGGGAGGAGAAAGAGAGGAATGGAGGAAGGGAAGAGTAAGGGTGGGGAGAAGGGACGGAACAGAAGGGAGGAAGGAGGAAGGAAGAGAGGAAGAGAAGGAAGGAAAAGGAGAGAGGAAGGGAGGAATGAAAGGAGGGAGGGAGGAAGGAAGGGAGAAAGAGAGGGAAGAAGGAAAAGAAGGAGGAAGAGATAAAGGGAGAGAGGGAGGGAGGGAGGGAGAGAGAAAAAAAGAAAGGTATGAAGGAAGAGAAAGAGGAAGAGATAAATGGAGAGAGGGAAGGAAGGAGGGAAGGAAGGAAGGAGGGAAAGAGGGAAGGAAGGAAGGAGGGAAGGAAGGAAGGAAGGAAGGAAGGAAGGAAGGAAGGAAGGAAGGAAGGAAGGAAGGAAGGAAGGAGGGAAGGAAGGTAATCCACCCGATACTCTAGTGGTTAAGCAGAGGGCCACGGTTTTCTTCCCTCTGTAGGAGGCTGCTTTCTTCAGGGGCCCTTCTATTTAAAATACATTTGATGGCTTTGACAGGTACAAAGGACACATGTAGAAGTTCCTTCATGCCTGTGTGATAAAGGAGATCTTATACTAGGCAAAAGGCCTCGCACAACCGTGTGAGCTTCCACTAGCAAAAGAATTGAGCAGTCACGTGACACCATCACCGCTCCCAGGATCATTTGGGAGCATCCTCCCCACCCTCAACCCCCACCCCCTTTTAAGTGTCTCCTGCCAGAACTCTACTTTTGGTGAAGCACACCAGCAGGAAATGCCTTCTGGAAAGATTCTTTAATGCTCACAGGTTGAAATAATTGATAAAAACCTTCCCTTTAGCTGTGTGATGAAGACAGCTGAGGTCATCCTCAGAGATGGAGAAACATCCATCAAAGACGCGACTCTTTGTAGAGGACCATCTGTAACTGATCGCACGCTAGGCTGCATCTGAGCTGCACATACCGACGGGCTGCTGGGGCTGCCCTGGCCCTACCTGGAGGTGGGCCCATGTGTCTTACTTACGCCAAGCCACACAGCTTCCTTGGCCTTCACTTCTCTCTAATTGAATTACTCAGAAAAAGAGGGGGGGACCCACCTTATCGCCTTCTTCCACCTCACATATTTTCTCTAGGGTTGAAGGGTTATATGTGGCAAACTTTCTTCCACTCTTGGATTCGTGCCAGTCGTTGTTGATAAATATCTAACCGGGAAAGGAAGTGTAACAAATTAGGCTTAAATCAAAATCATACAACTTCAACATGCTAAAGGTCTTAGGTAATGTCTTGCCTGCCTTCTTCCCCAACCCCTTCCCCTGATGTTTTGTAGAAGAGACCTGGAGTGGGGAACAGAACACAGAATCATATGAAGCAACCAACCAGGAACAGAATTCATCTAAAGTTCCTTAGAGTTTTTTTTTTTTTTTTTTAAATTATATCTTTGTTTGTAGCAATACCGTGGATTTACCAAGGAATATCTGAGCTAAATGGTTAGAAAGAGCAAGCATGTTGAAACTTGCATATTTGTAGGCTTTGGGGAAAGGTTGGGCAGGTTTGTGTGTAAATCGGCATACAGTCTTCCAGGTCCCAAAAGGCCGTAAGCTACGCACACTTCCTCCTTCCAAGGGAGACCCCAGGGCCTACATTTATTTGAGACCTTCCCATAAATCCTTAGACTTTCTCAGGCCACAGGGTGGCATCGTCTCTGCATCCTCACAGTGTCTAGTTCCTGGGGCCTTTTACAAAACCAGCACTGGGACACCCAGCCGAGTCTCTGGGTTAGAAACATTTTAGATTACATTAAATGAAATAGTAAACTATAATTTATATCCAGAAATAAGTAACTTGCAAAAAGATTATTTTATAGAAGCCTCAATTATCCAAAACACAGCTGAAAATAGACTACGTAAAAGGAATGTATCAAATTAGTGTACCGAGGAATTCTACTTATTCAGACTGTGTTCTAATCTCTAATCACCTTTAAAAGATAGCACTAAAACGTGTTGGTTTTTTTTTTTTTTTTTTTTTTTTTCAGGACTGGAGAGGTGACTCAGCGGTAATGAGCACTAGCTGCTCTTCCAGAGGACCTGGGTTCAATTTTCAGCACCCACCTCATAGCTCACAACTGTCTGTAACTGTAGTACTAGGGGATCCTATACTCTCACACATACACATACAGGCAAAACACCAATGCACACGAAATTAAAAAAAAAAAACAAAAACCAAAAAAAGTGGCTTTTGGAAGGAACAAGAAACAGAGGAGACAGCTAACACACAAAGCAGGCTCTGATGGCAGAAGCCTGTCAGCCACCAGGACAGCCACCAGGGCAGCTACCAGGACAGCCACCAGGACAGCCACCAGGGCAGCCATCCTTGTGCTAGAGTTTCTGAAGCCCCATTTTTGCAGCCTACCTACAGAAAAGGCCACGTGTACCAGAATTCTACAGCCCTAAACATATCACATAACTTTATGCAAATTAGTAAAATGATAATAATAATTGTCTCGCTGCAGGGCTAGTTTCAATGACTGAAGGTGATTCGTTTAGAACACAAGGATTCCCTGACTAGAGTAGATGGGGTGGGGGAGAGGCATGAGTGTGTGCCTGGTCACCATTGCTTCAGGCTCTCTTGTGTATGTTTGAAGCTTATCAGAAACCACCCCAGGCTACCTCTGGAGTGAACCGCAAACACAGGCCAGGCTTTGGCTAGGGCAGTGAGCAGCAGCGGCTACCCCAGACCCTCAACAAGGAGCTTGGAGTTGCAGCAGGATATACCCATCCAACTTCTGGAAGCTCAGCACCTTCCATGTGAGGCCAGGCCCCCAGGGAAGCTCGCAAGGAGAGGCCTGGCTACAATTACAGGTTTATTCTTCCAGCTGAAACCAAATCCAAGAGTCCCCTTTTGCCATGCGGCAAGTAATTACTCGGCAACAGCGAGAAATTAATAAGCAGAGAAGGAGTTAAGTCAGTGCGCAGAAGAAAGTGAAGCCAGGAGCAGGCCCATTTGAAGGAAGATGAAATTTCGTCGGTTAGATAATAGAGACTGTCAGTGAAAATTGCTGATTCGAGGTCCTTCCTGGTATCAGTTCCAAGGGGGAGGGAAAATGAGAAGGTGGTAAAACGGAGTCTAAATAGCAGGGAACGGAGGCAGATTGCAGTGATCAGATGTCTGCGACACATGCCTCATCTCTAGGCACACTCTTTAAAAACTATATATATGTAACATATATGTGCATGCCTGTGTATATGTATGTGTGTGTGCGTATATGTGTGTATGTGTGTGTGTGTATATATATGTGTGTGTCTGTATACATGTATGTGTGTGTATATATGTGTGTGTATGTGTATATATGTATGTGTGTATATATATGTGTGTGTATGAGTGTGTGTGTGTATTGCTCGGTTGTTCCTGACATTGATCCTTAGACCTTGCAAGCCAGCAACCTCAAGTAAAGACTTCAGGCTGGCTGACCATATTTCTCCCTCACAGCGTTTGTTTCTCACTGAGCAAAGCTGTTTTCATTATTCAACCAGTAAGTAGGATCTTGTAAGTGGTTCCCGCTGCCGGTTTTCTTTCCACTCAAACAACTTATAAACAAAACCGAGGAAACAGTCATGGGTATGGCCCACCCCTGATGCCAGCTGAATTGCTGCGAATCATAATGTACTAACTGACGGCTCTAGAAAGAAGCTATCTTCATCAACTTGTGAAGCAGTAGGAATGGGACATGATCGAGGTATAAGGTTAAAGATCCTGTGAGATGCAGACAGAAGTCATATTTTATTACTGAGGGTCCTGGAAGGTTTTCTGGATAGAGGAAAAGGTGGTAGTCACACAAGAGAACCCTGCTGGCATTATTTCCAGTAACTTCCACTGGACTCAGCTAAATTCAAAGTGATTACGTTTTCAGGAGATTTGGGGGAATTTTATTTTTCATAAAAGAGATGGTAACATTTCGTACTTTGATGAATTAGAAGCCTTGAAAGAGAACCTTTCCTACTAGAAGAGACGGGATAAAGTGGGTCCCTAAAATAGAAGAGGCTGCCATCCTCTAAGATCAGTATAGGAAATCCCAGAGGACCCTCGCTCTCTTCACCAGAATCACTCCACATGACCCGTGCCTAGTATACAAATTTGAGAACAAATGAAGGAGCTTTGATAAAGTCGTCCTTCTGGAAGCTGGTAAATCACCCTGCCATTGCCTGGGCTCAAACCAGTCCTCCATGTTGGAGAAGCACGGTGAGTCAGGAAAACCGTACACCTCTGCTGCCTTACGTGTGTCACAGCCCACTGTTTACCCTGGGTCTGGATTCTGCTCTGCTACATCTTTGGCTTCCTTCCTTAGCCCAGGACACCCTGATGGTACAAGGCTCGCCTTGGCCTTGTAATTGTTATGAGAGGTCTCTGCAGAGGTGCACAAGAAGCCCAGAGGGAGCAGGTTGGAACCAGTAAGGGGATGAAAGATGCAGCCAGGTGTCAGGCAGCTGGAGAAAGTATCTCCTGGAACATCCCGAGGTCCCAGCTCTTGGTCCCCTGCGTCTCACCGTGCTTCCTCAGTCTCCATCAGACACCCCTGGACCTTCAACCCTCAAAGGGGAGGGGTCTCGTTAGAACCAATTACTCCTCTGACAACCTCCCAGGATCCTCTCCATAAAGGCTGCCTCTTTAAACTTTAAAGTGTTCCAGGAAATCGCCTAAAAAGAGGCAAACTTTTCCTGCTCTGTAGTCAGAGAGTGGTGGGAGGCTTCAGTACGATACTAAGCAAAGAGACAATCATGCTCCCTTTCCGGCTGCTGTGGTGTTTTTACAGAACAGTCACCACCAGAACAAGAGCGGACCATCACAGTGAGGTCTGAAAAATGAAGCCATTATTTGCTCGGTTCCCAGCCTTGCCTGATGTTGGAATTCTCCCTCCGAAGCTGACACAGTTAAGGAAGCTACATTTTAAAAACTTTCAGTCCTCCCAGGGTTGTGCCTCTCTTGATTACAGAGTCTTCCTTGGAAAAACAGTTCATATAAATGTCATGCAATTTATATGTCGGCAAGGCCGACTTTGGGGACTAAGTACCAACAGGTCAGACTCTGAAGCCCACCCATAGCGACCTGCCACTTTCACCTTTTGATTAAAATTATTCGAGAGGGGTAATTGCTACTTTTGAAAATAAAATGGATGAAGGCGGTTTCTAAGCATCGTGTCAGCTGGAGTTGAGCTCGGTGGACAAGATGGGAGAAAAGAGGAGTTGAAGTTTTCAGGCCTGAAGCTGAGCACTGCGGTCCCTCAGACGCTGCACACCTAACAGGCAGAGCAGCGCACCCCTGAATTTAGAGTTGTTCTTCTTCCCTTGAGCCTTCTCTGTTCCCAGACATCACCATTGTCCCTGCAGCTCAGGGACACCCTGCAGCTCAGATCTCACCACTCTGCCAGTCTCCCAGGAAAGGGCAAACACCTCTAGGCCTGGACACTGTCTGGGGCCTTATTCAACCTGCAGCTCAGTTTCCCTAGGCTCAGATCTAGA
The DNA here is from genome assembly GCA_028551405.1 of Uromys caudimaculatus. Classification (NCBI taxonomy): domain Eukaryota; kingdom Metazoa; phylum Chordata; class Mammalia; order Rodentia; family Muridae; genus Uromys; species Uromys caudimaculatus. The sequence goes on along the minus strand of CM052703.1, from coordinate 123,646,516 downwards.
GCCCTTGAAAAGTATTCATCAATGACTTCCAGCTCTCCTGGTAAGCTGGGTTCAGGTTGAACACAACTGGAAGGTATCAGACCCTTCTCTCATTGCCCAGGAAAACCTACTTCCCAGTTGCAGTTCCTGGTGTGGCTCAGACTGGAAACTCATCGTGGAGTGCTCAGGTATCTCTAGCGCTCCCTCTCCCCCCCCCCCCCATCCCCCAACCCAGGTCCTTCAGCCCAGAAAGCCCTCTACCAAGAAGTCACTCTATGCTCATTCACCAAAAGACCAGTCTCAAAGTGGGCGGTGGCCCGGGCATATCGGGCCTCTACAGCAGGCTGCAACTCCATAGCTGGGACACTGCACTGCCTCGCTCTTGCTCCTCCGGCTTTGAGGCTTAGGTCACCCACCCAGAGGCGCGGGTTCTCATTCTGAGTGCCCCTCAAAAAAGTGCAGTTTCCAAGGAACCAGACCCCATCAGAGACGCTCAGGTGTGGGCAGCTCCCTGAGGACTCCCAGCAGGGTTGTCTCCTGGTCCCCTGCACTCCCTACCAGGATGCTTGGCGCAGGAGTCCGAGGCCGTCGAGTGGAATGGTCACCCTCCTCACCTTGGTGAACTTGACCTCCAAGTTGCGGATGGGGCGCGGCAGGGCAGGAGGTTTCCCATCTGGCTGTCCGTTTTCCACAGCCCCGTTGGTGGTGGCCATGACTGGTTCGCACTCCCCGGTCCGTGTTCCCGACGCACCAGCTCGGCCTGGGCGGTGCGCAGCCTGCTCTGGGTGACAGCTCCGCGCCTTTATGCAGCGCCCCACGCCTCCCGCCCAAGGGGGCCGCCTAATTGGCTGCAGGACGGAGGGAAGGAGGGCGGGCGCGGGAGAGGAGGAGGGGACCGGGCCGCCGCAGCCACCCCTCCCGCTGTCCCTGCCCCTGCGGGAGCCGGACGGTCCCAGCCGGACCTAGGTTGCGGCCAGAGAGTTCTGAGCATCGCGGGGCGGCCACACAGCGGGCTTCCGCAGCCTTGAAGGCTGCCCTTCTGCGAGCTTAGAGGGGGCCGGAATTCGCAAGGGTCCGACACTCGTCAGGGCAGGGAGCTGGCTCGGCGATCACAGTAACAGGCCTCTCCCCCGGGCAATCCCGAGACTTTGTCCGAGGCACCTGCGGTTCCCGGGCCACCGCAGCGGCTCTCCGAAACTTCCGGGGGAGTGGGCGCTCGCTCTGGGACCCTGCGCTGCGCCTCCCGGGATCTAGGCGTCTTGTGGCCACCACCCGTCGCTGCCTCGACTTGGGGTCCAGCTGCCAGAAGCCTTCGCTCCATCCTTCCCAAGCTAGGGCTGCCAGCGGAGGAGGTCCACTCTGAGCCCGGCTGGCTGGGAACTTCCTTCACACCCACGACAGCAGGCAAAAGCTAAGCGACAGCTCTTATGCGCAGCACTTTGGAGTTTTGCTGCTGCTGGTCCTGTAACCTTCATAAGTACGCACAGCCCCAGGGAGGCAATTATTTTAATTTTTGAAATGCACAAATTAAACTTCCGTCTAAAAAAAAAAATGGAAAAAAAAATTTCCCCAAAACAAAAGACATGAGATCTTTGCAGCTAGTTGCTTTCAGACTAAAAGCTCTTCATGTTTATGTTGCTCAGGACTGCCAAGAAGGAGTTGTGGGAAAGGCATGTCCAGCTACTCTTATTGTGTTGTTTAGGAATCGATTTATTCAGCCCAGGACTTAGACTTAAGCCTCATCTGAAACATGGGAAAGCTTCCGTTGGTTCTCAGAGAGGTTCGGTCTGTCTGTTCTAACGATGCAGCGTCCACTTCTGTTCCCCATGTCCCTCTTCACTGTACTGTCACTAGGAACCCTTCTGGATAGTCGAATAAGCAGTAACCCTCAGAAAGGCCCTATTCGAGCTTTTCCCTCTCAGACAGTGGAGACATCTGCTCTTAAGGACTGAGAGTGCAGGTGAGAGTGGGACTGCGGAACTGCAGATCCCCCAATTGAGCAAGGACTGACAGGCTTCTGAGAATCTGCCTTTGACACTAGGGTCACCAACACTCTTCCTCCATCTTTCCTGCTCTTTCTGGGCTCCCTGCAGATGTAGCTGATCCTATGACTCCTACTTTGGTCTACTGAAAACATCTGGGGTGTTTCACACTAGGGCCCCTGGATGCTGAGTCCTGTCATCTGAGTGCTTTTGAAATGCTGAAAGACCCTTCTCTGTGCAGGGGCCAGAGACCAAAGGCTGGCAGTTGTCACAAGCCTATAGGAGCTCCTGTCCTCTGAGTCTACCCTGGATCTTGCCTGGGTTATCAGTTTGATGGGTCTTTTAGAAAATACAAACTCCCAAAATGTAAAGAAGACTTTGAATTTATTAAATAATTGTTAGACTGGTGGGGGAGGCAAATGGGTTTGGGAATTAGAACTCTGCTCCTTTTCGGTAAAAGAATCTATTTCTTTTAAGGGGCACAGCTGTCACTCTGCCAGGCACAGAATGAACAATGCAGGTTGCCTCAACTCACACCCCAAGACTCCCTTCTGACTGTGGCATCTGCAGAGCCTTGGAGCCGTTGGCAATGCCCGCAGACAGACTGGCTCACCTTCCTCCTCTTACTGATTCCCATGTGAACCGGAGGTCAGAGCAGAATACTCCACCATAGACCTTCCCTGTAGTTCCCAAAGAGCAGGTCAGGGGGGATGGGCTTGGCTCTGGGCTTGTTCTGACTGGAAGTCTCTTCCTCCACACCCCTCAGCTTGTCATTCAGCAGGCAGGGAGAAGCTGAGATGCTCAAGTTCCCATTTTACAGGTGAGTAAACAGAGGCAGGTGGCTACTTGTCCTAGACCTCACCGTCTTGGAGAAACCAAAGGCTAACTGCGGGAGCAAGTGGTGCAGGATGTGAGAAGCTTCTCTTAATATTTTTCTGTCACATTTATTCACCTGAGGATGTACCTGTGTCCCAAGGTGGCCTCGGTCACCTGATGTAATTAAGGTGCTAAGTATTTTATGAGGTAACAAAATAGTGGGGTTGTCCCTTCTGACTGTGTCTGTTAGGAACCAACACTCGTGGCCTTGCACAACTTTGGCCACAAGGACATGGCCCTCGGGATCAAAGAAGGAGGGACTCATTACTTTGCACAGTGGGTCACTGGGTGTCGGGTTTTCGGAGGCTTGTGGTTGGTGTGGGCTCAGCCTCCTCCTCCCCCCTTCCCACATCCCTGCCTCAGACCCAGCTGTATGCTCCTGGGTTGGACACTGAAGCTCTGAACTTCCATTTTCTTTCCTGTAACCCCCTTCCCACTCCATAATGGGGAGGCTCAGGCAAGATAACACTGGATAAACTATAGAGTGCTGTCTACATGCCTGGTCTTAATTTTCCAGGTTTGCCCACTAGCAGATGCCTCTCCCTCACCTCTTCCTGGCTTCTGTAGTGCTCCCAGCCTGCAATTTTCTGCTGATTTCATTGTTTTTGTATTCAGATTGGTGGAGCAGGCACTGTCTGAAGTTTGGCTTCTTGGCGGGCACATCATGTGATCTGGGACTACATTGAAGACTTGTTTGTGTGACAAACATAAAAAATAAAATTAAGCATCTTAGGGGCAATGTGGAGAGATGGTTTGGTTCTCAGCAACCACATGACAGCTCACAACTGTCTGGAACTCCAGTTCCAGGGGTTCTCACACCCTCATCTGGTTTCTGTAAGCATTACACATATATGGTATGGGAGATATATATATATTTTTTTTTCAGGCAAAGTACTCACACACATATAAATACTAAATACTAAATAAATAAATAAATTTACAAAGCACTGGGTACTGGAGGGAAGACTGAGACGCCAGAGTGCCTATCGCACAAGCATGAGGACCTGAGTTGCCTCTTCCACACCCGCATGAAAAAATGCTCTTCCTGGTGGCATTTTCTTGGAGTTCCAGCATTAGCTAGATCAGTGCGAACCGGCAGATCCCCGGAGCTCACCGGCTGGCCAGTCTCGCTGAATGATGAGTCTTGAGGAAGGCATCTGATGTCAACTTCTGGCCTCCACACAAACACTAGTGAAGGGGAAGCCGAGATAAAAGAGAGGTTGGATAACTTCCTTCACATGGAAACCTAGTTCCGTTCCGTTTCAAGCCATACATGTTTGTGGGAGATGTTGAAATCTGTGATAACTGTAGCTAACAATGGGTGGTACAGAACCCACACTTTATTTTACAAGTCTGGTGTCTGAGCCTCTGTGAGGGGTGACTGGGCCTTCTGGGGGTCTCTAGCCATCTATCTCCTTATGCAAATCACTCACCCCCTTCAGCCAGTTGGAGTCTGACCCAATCCAGGGACATGGGTGTGCACTCTGCAAGGCTTCCCTGAAAGCTTATAAAGGAAGTTCTTTGACAAAGGGAAGGCTGTGCAATCCTTAGGTGGCCTCTGGTGCTCAGGCCAGGTACCTCAGTTTTCTTGGCTATCAATGGGGGTGACAGATGGCCCAGAACTAAGGCAAGTTGATTTCCTGTGAAAGCTTCCTTGCACTCACGGAAGCAGAGTCTGCATTGGGTGGGAATTGTCCAATGTTGACCAAATTGATCTGAACAGGCAACTTCTTACTGGTCAAATTTTATAAATTTTAAAAATCAAGTCTCCTCTGCGCTACAGCTTTGTGGGAACATGCGAATGAATCTGTTTCCTTGTGTTCTCCTACTTTGATCAAAAGCAACTTAGGTGAGCGAGGAAAAAGAGGAACTCAAGGAACCTGGAGGCGGGGACCCCGGAGGAAGGGCTGCCCATCCGTTCAATTGCGTATATACAGCTAGCTACCTCTCATATACATCCTAGAACCACCCACCTGCCTAGGGATGGTGCTGCCCAAGGTGGACTGAACCCTCTCCTATCAATCCTTTGAAGACAATCTTTCCTGTGAAGACATGATCCTACGCCAATCTAATCTGGGAGGTTTCTCAAAGTTCCCTCTTCTACTATTCTAGGTTGCATCAAGTTGTCAGTAAAAACTAAGCAACACAAGTGTTAGTCAGCTTTCTGGTGCTGAAACAAGATACTTGGGACAATCAACTGATGAGAAAAGTTGGATTTCAGCTCATATTTCCATGGTCTCTTGGTCCTGTCTTCTTGTGCCCATGGTGAGGCAAGACACCATGGTTGGAGTAGCTGGCAAAGTTCACCTCACACTGACTGAGAAGCAAAAGAAATGGAAAAGCAGAAATGGGCTAGGTCCCTAATATCCCCTTTAAGACATAGTTCTAAAGACTAAACTTACTTCCATTAGGCCCCACCTACTAAAGGTATCACTGCAGGATGAAGACCAAACTGTAGCATGTGGGCCTTTTGGGGTCCATTACATATTCCATGTAACCATGGTAACCAGGATTCTGAGAGTGAGAAGCAGTCCATGTAGAAGAAACAGAAGTTGACCACTACAAGCAAGGCAAAGACTGACGGGCTACCCCATCACCTCTTTCGACTGCTTTCTCCTCAACTCTGCTGGCCCTTTTGGATCCCCCAAAAATATCTTCCACATAAACACACATGAACCTGAGGTAAATCCAACCCCAACCAGGCAGAAGCAAACAGAGAACTAATCACATAAAACCAAAGAGAATACATCACAATATTTGTGGGTCTGGCCTTGACGAGACCTCACACACACAACTTCTGACAGTACATGGCTTCTGGAACTTTCCTGTCTGCCAGTGGTTAGGAGTTGTGACAAAGCCAGGAAAGAGCGTGTGGGTAAGCATGACAGCTGGTTGACCTTCCAATTTTCTTTCTGGCCATAAGAACCCCACATTATCAGGGAAGCCATGTGTTTTGATAAAGCATGCTTACCAGCTTCTCTTGCAGAGAAAGAAATATAAGCTGAGGCCTTGGCCTGAGCTCCCATGGGGTAGAGTCAGCCTAGAGGCTCATTCATTCCCAGTGACCGCGACACAGACGTAAGGGCTGCAGCTGCAGCAGAGGCAGCCATCCTGTGACAGTTAGGCACTTCTGAACTGGAAGTTTAGGATAAGGAATTTGAATTGACACATAACAAGAACCCAGACCCTGATGACCCTGGAGGCAGCCTTTTGCTCTAGATTTCTTCTGCTGTTCAGGATATCACCCTGAGCTGGCTGTATAAACCCAACCCATCACTGGACTTTTTTTTTTAAAGTCTCTAATGGAATAACCATGTCATTTTTATATCAAAAGAAGTCTGTTTAGAAAGAATGTTTTCTCCATCTTTGCTATCTTGGGCATAACCCAATGCCCTAGGGCTAGCAAGATGGCTCAGTGGGTAAAAGTGCATGCATGTTGCCAAGGTCTATCCCTTAGTTTGATTCCTGGGGCCCACTGAAAGGAGAGAGGCAACTCTATATGCTCACATGTACATGTTTACACCCCCCCCCAACACACACACACACACACACACACACACACACACACACACACACACACACTTTTTCAATGGTGTAGATATGTAAATCTACTGTGTTTATTGTCATATAGAAACTTTAAAATAACAATACTAACCCTTAGATGGAATAAATGAATCCACTTCACTGAGTCAATCATAGCTTTCAATGCCTAGATTGGACAGTGGACTCCACCTAAAGAAGAGACAAGCTTGATGCAAATGTCCCCACAGATCTGGGCAGCCCCTCCACCCCCATGGTCCCTTCCTGGTGTCTGCTGTGTTCTGGGGGATCCCAGACACTGGGAGAGCTGCCCTGAGCGTCAAGGTTTACTGTGCCACCCAGACCAGAAAGATGTTTGTCTGGGCTGGCACTCACTCTAGTTTCAGTTTTAAAGTCTACCAAACACTACTCTCCCTAACCACTGCATCTTGCTCCTGGCATCCCACCCTTCCCAGAATGTGCCCTGGACATTCTCAGTGACACACAAGTTGTTTGCAAACTTCTTAGACACTGTCAGACTTGAAGGTCTCTAAGGTTTGAACTACGTTCGAATGTTTTAGCTTTTGTGCTCAGTTTGATCAGGACTCCCGCTTAGGAGGGGAAGTGGTGAGGGGTGGGTAGGAGAAAGGGTCTAGGGAAAGTCTTGGACACAGAATGAGTCTCACTGAACAGTGGCGTTCACTTAGGCCCAAGTGAATCGGAAACATACATATTAGATTTCCTTTGAAATCCACATGGGTGTAAGAATGCCGGGAAAGAGGACTTAGCCAGATACATTTTGCCAAACCCAAAATGTTTAAAAAATAATTCAAGTATGTTCAGGTTTGGCAAATCATTCTTGGGTGCATCTCACTGGCCCCACAGTGAGAAGGCAGCCCCCCTGCCCTTCAGCTGGGACATACTGTAAAGAATGCACAGATTTCTGAGGAATCTTCTCCTGGAGGTTTGCCACTACTTGGATCCTGGGGTGGAGATTGTGGTGGGGAGAGGTGGCTGCTGAAGTCTATGCTGTCGAGAGGTTTCCTGGGGATCCTCTTGCAGCCACACCCTCACTGGGAATCCATTGGCAGAGTTCAACTCCTCTGCAAGGCACGTTGGCTCTGAAGGTGATACGCCTGTTTGTGCTACTCTTTATCTAAGGCTTTCATATGGCATTACGATGATCCGAACGCCTTCACCCCATTCTCAGGGGACTGGCTTAATGAATGACTACAGCCCTTTCCAACTCGCCATGCTTTTCGTTCTTCAGCAAGCTTTCAAGCACTGGCTTTGTATCACATTATATCAGGATGTCATGTACCATATGCTTTGCGTTACCATAAACATAGTTTATTAAGAGACAGTGTAGTGTAGTTTCCATTGGTGATGGTAAAACAGCATAAATATTAGGAACGAAACACAAGCCTTACATAACTTAAATGTGCATCTGACTAACTCTACAGAGACTTCAGCTAACGATGGACTTCTGCCCATCCCATAAACCACCAGTGTGCATTTGCACCTGCTCGTGTCACAGCTTGCCTTGCGTTTCCTCTGTTGGCCACTAGATGTCATGGGACTAAGTTGAGTAGGAAATTGCCACTATTATGTATTCTACAGAGAAGACAGGCATTCACTTCCCAGTTACAACTAAATAGTTGTATTTTGGATGCTTTGTCTACATGAACATCTGCGCATCAGAAGACGGCATCAGACAGGTGTGAGCTGCCATGTAGGTGCTAGGAATTGAGCTCAGGACCTTGGGAAGAGCAGTGGGTGCTCTTAACCACTGGGCCATAGTTCCCCAAACTTCAGTGATGCACAGGGCCAATCAGAACCACTGCTCCATGGGCTTAAACATGAGGCCTGCAGATTCTGGTGCTGATGTACTCAGATGGTGCTAGGCACCCAGTGCCTAGGCAGGGCTGTGAAAAACAGCTCATTTATTGGAGAGATCTAGGTGCCCATCACAGCCCAGGATGAACTTGAGGCTAACACCTGCTCTTTGTCATCCTGCTCTTCTGCAGCACTTGGGAATAATGATTTCTTCCCAGCAAAGGGTTCATGGCGATTAGAGAGCATGTGTAACATACCCAGTGTACAAGAAGAGCTCACTGCAGCCAGACTCTTGATTGAGCCAACAGAAAGCACTATCCCCAGTGCCTACCTGTTCTTCATAACTTCCAAGTTTCTCCCAAAGGATGACAAGCAAGGACCCAGTAAGGCAAACGTGCCAAGAGATTGCACAATGGTTAAAGTGTCAAGACATACTCTGTGTCGGTGGAGATCAGCCTGGCAGGCAGATGGATGATAAAGCTTCCTGCTGGGCACTAGTGAGCTTTATCACCTGACCCCCTTTGCCTCAGAGTCCTCACCTTACAGTGATTCTGGAATGAGAACTCTGACTGACATCCTTGGTGTGGGAAGGCCAGTCACTGCCTGGTGCATGGTGGGCAGTCCATTTATGCCTCTTGAGATCCTCTTGGTAGAGAGAGAGACTCTAGTCCCTTGCTTCACCACAGGCCAGGAAACTCCTGGGCTGGTAAGTAGTTTCTCAGCCCTTCTAGAACTTTTGTTCTGGTCTTTTTTAATGAGCAAAGCTGCAGGTACATTTCATCGACTTCAGAACCATGGGAGGAGAGGCCACCACAGGAGAACTCAGGGCTTTGTGGACATATATGTCTTGTCTGGCTTTGGAGGACTGTCTAGAAATCTCCCTGATTGGGCTTCTAAAAGCATAACTTGGCCCTGGCCTGTTTCTCTTTCTCATTTTATTTAGCCATGAGTCAGGGGCGATTTTTCTCAAGACTCGGGTCCAAGGTATTTTCCTAGAGTGTCTCTCAGGCATTGCATGGCATTGTAATGCTATATAGAGAAGGATCACCAGAGCATCTTGATTGATTAGCTATGTCTGCCACAGACCAAGAGATGAATCCAAGTCAAAGAAACCACCCTGTCATTCTGGAACATGCTTAGGAATCTGTAATCTTGTTGCTGGACATGTTCTGTTCACAGACAGAGGGGGACCATCTCAAGAAAGGACATTCTAAACCTATACCAGCACATAACCAACAGGCATCCTCTCTCTATCAGCATCTTCTGGGAGCTTTGTTAGTGACACAGACTCTTAGACCCAGTCTGAGAGCTGCTGAAAAAAAAAATCCGCAAATTGATAAGATCTCTGGAAGCTTCAGATGCGCACAGTAGTGTGAGAAAGGTTGCCAGGCCTGGTGCTGTTAATTCTTTTGAGGAAGGCAGCTTGGTCCCACATTATCAAGACGGCTGAAATTAATCTCTCTTCTCTTTTTGGGTTTCAACTTAATTTCAGTCAGGATATCATCATGTTCCTCTGTGGGTGGAAGAAAAGTTCAACACCCAACCCAGACCCTGCACTTCACAAGTTTTCCCCAGGAGATAGCATTAGAGATTTTTAGTTGATAAGATTTTTTATAAGAGCCAAGTCTAGCAATACCAAGGCAATGTTATTAAAAAGAAGTTATGTCTTCATCATAACAGATAAAAAATGTTTTTTTTTTTTTTGGGGGTGGGGTTTGCTTTTTTTTTTTTTTTTTTTTTCTGAGAAAACCAAGCTTAAAGACTTTCAGGTCAGTGTAAGTGTTTGACCCTGTGGCAGCTGGAGAGATAGATGACGTGTAGGAAATGAACTTTAGGGGCAAACTGATTCCCCAAGAATGTCTAAAGTGGGACAGGTATAGCTGGTGGGTTGTTGAGCGGGCAAGAAGAACTCAGCAGGGAGACCGACCCTCTATGCTGTGCTCTCACGCAGATGGCTGACGTAAGCAGCTGTAGTGTTGGGAACTCTAGCATCTGGGGTCTCCTCCAGGCGTCAGCTTCCTCTTCTGCATGATGAGTTTGCAGAGCTCAGCTGTCTAGACAGTATGATGCTCTGGTGCTAGACTCTTCTGGAAATGGGTATTTTCATGGGATGTGTCAGAAGAGGCACAAGCCAAGAGATGCCCTGGCATATGACATATGCTGGCCATTCTTAATCTACTCAGGGAAGAGTTTCTTTCCATGGTCATGATGAAGTCACTGACTTTGTTCCCAGTGAGATGACATGGAGGTTGCTTAAAGGGGAGATAACATTTTATGAGCCATCTGTGGGAAGGCTAAACCAGAAAGAAACTCAGTCCTCTCTGTATACGCAAGCTCTGCAGTTGTGAGATCAACCCACACCAGATCCAACGTGCTGGGAAGGAAGGGCATCATATGGGATATGCACAGGCACCTTCCTTGTTACTATTTCCTAAACAATGACGTATGTCAGGTACCTGCATGGCGTCACACTGTACTAAGTGCTATAAACCATGAGGGATGGCTTTCTGTGTAGGAAGAAATACGAAGGTCTGTGGAAACACTACCTCCTCTTTTACGGGAGGCTTGAGCATCTGGGGATTTGGGATCTGAAGGATAACATGTTGTCTAAAGCAGAACATCTTAAAGTATGATGGGTGATCAAGAAGTATAGTTGCAGCACAGTGCAGCAAGAACTGATATTTCTGTCTTCATCCAAAACCTCACTTTAGCCCTAATGCAACTCAAAAGTCCAAGGTCAAAGATGGAGCAAGCTGGGACTTCTGCCTGTCCCATACCACTCTCCTGCTTGACCTTGACTCCTAACTTTCTGCCCTTAAGTCCACTGTTCAAGCTGGAAAGACTCCCACGTGGGCCTCTGTCTGATCCACAGCTACCCACGCTGCTTGCAACCCAACTGTCAAGGTCTTTCAGTCCCTGAAACACTGTCATCTGGCGCCCACCATAGGGTGTTTGCTTTTCCTCTGATCTTTGCAGGACTGGCCTCTTCCCATTGTGGATCTAGGGGAAATTTTCTGTCTCTGAGGACTCCCTTGACCAGTCTGTCTGGGATGACACACCCACATTTCCATTTGTCCTTCTATCTTCATGGCTCTGTTATACCCTTTTCTATTTGTTTGCTGTCTGGACTTCTGATTCTTCAATGGAAGTCCTTGGCCACAGAGGTACTCCATTAGCCACGAGGTAGAGCCTTGGCCCAGGACAAATTGATTTTGGATCTTCTGAGGAGTCCCAAAGTATTGACAAGGGCCTTTCTGTACAGGGCGTGCTCACCAATGGGATCAGCTCGGGATCCCCAAGACCAAGTTCTCAGTGCAAAGGAGCTTCGTTTGCCCTAGAGGGACAGAGAGCAGGGAATAACAAACAAAGATATAGAGGAAGAGAGAGAAGGAGAAGGGTGCAAAGGAGAGGGGAGAGAGGGAGCAAAGGAGAGGGTAAGGGGTATTTGTCCAGGGGGTAGGTGAGGGTGGGTGGGATAAAGGACTGTCCCTGGATAGAGAGGAGACAGACATGGCACATAGGGAAATGGCAGTTTACAAAGGCAAAAGGAGACCCCTCTGTTAGGATGAAGTGTTTAATTTTAATTGGGCATGTTAACTAGGTGAGCCACAGAGGGCTTTTGATTGCTGGACTTCAATACTTTGATAGCCAGACCTTGGTGGTCAGCATCAAGAGGAGAAATTGGCCAAATAAGGAAAGAAACCTTGGGGGCTAGCTTCAGGAATGTAATCTAACAGTTTTTTAGCAAGGCAGGGTGAGCAGAGCCATGCTCACCATCCTCAAACTGGCCAAAGTTCGTTCAGATAGCTTATTAGTAAGTGTGTGCTAAATGCATCAGTAATAATATTCTTTCTAGAACAAATGAAAATAGACTTATGTTGGAGTAATGAGAAGCCATCCCCTGGCATCTCTACCCATGCTTGAGATATTCATAGATGAAACAATGTCACTGGCCAACCTAGAGCCGCGGCCCTGGTAGAGACCACAGTTATCTCCAAAACGTGTCCTTCGTTGTAGACAAACAGTGGAGCTACAGAACAGGCAGAGTTCAGAGCCACAACCATCAAGTCAGCAGAGACTGAGCTGGGATGAGAAGGGACTCTGGGTCCCCTGTGCAGTGTCGTATAGCGGGGAGATCCAGCATAATATGCTTTAGGAAGTGGGAGGGCCACTCCTGAAAAAAACATATATACATATATGTGTGTGTGTGTGTGTGTGTGTCTGTGTGTGTGTATCTCTGTGTGTGTGTGTCTGTGTGTGTGTATCTCTGTGTGTGTGTGTCTGTGTGTGTGTCTGTGTGTGTGTGTGTATCTGTGTGTGTGTGTCTGTGTGTGTGTACATTGCTAAATATAACCTGCTCAGTCCATATAATGTTTCTTATATGTATGTTTTCCTGGATAACCATTTGGTGCGATCTTCCCGGCGAAGATCGTCTCTCCGGTGCCTAGATTTCCTGTCGTTTATAGTTCCTTGTGTGGGGCTGGAGCCTCTTGGGCTTTTTCCTGGCCACCTTGGCATGCCCACTGGTGGTGTTCTTGTGCAGCTCACATTTGAGCAATCATGTTGGTGAGAGTTGTGGATGTAGCTTCCCACATTGCTAGGAGAAATGATCTCCCAGCAAACTCCTTAGTCCTCTCGCTTTCCCAATCTTTCCCTTCTTCTGCAATGAGCCTTAGATGCAAGAGTGTTTTGTGGATGTATCCATGGAGACGGGGATGCACAGCTCTGAATTTTGGTTTCTTTTGGTTCTGTAGTGGTGTCTGTCTGTTGAAAAGAGCGGTTTCCTTGAAGAGGGGTGAAGACTATACTTCTCTGTGAGTATAAAGACAGATGTTTATAGATTGATATTAGACGTTGTGCAGGTTTATTAAAATAGAGGTTGTAGTTTCTCCTCCAATAACCATGACTTCACTAGCATTGAGTAGTTAGCCAGGTTTCCACTTACCAGGCCTGGCTTCTCTCTGGTTGAATGAGTCTTAAGTCCAATTACAGAGTGGATGGTTACTGCCAGGATATGAATGCCACTATTGCATCCATAGGGTTGTCTTGCCATGTTGGTCACTGTTGTGGTTCATAGTCATCATATCTGGGTAAGACTGTTGGTTGCCTCCCTCCTTTGCAAGCTTGCTTGGTGCTTTCTGGTATCATGGAAGCTAGTCCCCAGGAAGTAAACCTTCAGGTCAGTTCCAGATTAGGGTTGTTTGGGGCCTATTTCTAGCTTCTGTTTTTAAAATGAACAACTCCTCTGAGAACCACCGAATGACTCAAAACTTGATCTGAGAAGGGGTCTGACTTCCGATGCAGTGAGGTAGTGTCTGCCTATATTTTAATGCCACACAAAGGTCATCAGCCTTTTTGTTGATAGCAGAACACATTCTAAGGTGGTTTAGAGAGCTGCCCATTCTCCAGATTGTCTCACTCTACATTGGGCTGGTGGCAAGAGTGTGGACCACCAAGACTATAAGACTACATGACACACCCATAGGCACCCTCCAATTAAGGTATTGGTTAAAAGAGGAAAAATGTTTTTGTAATGGCCACGTGTGTGTGTGTGTGTGTGTGTGTGTGTGTGTGTGTGTGTGTGTGTGTGTATGAATGTTTGTATGTACAGGTATGCTTGTGTATGTGGGCACATGTGTGTGAGCATGCATCTGAAAACCAGAGGACAACATTGGCTGTCCCCAAGTGTATTCACCTTGGATTTTGTTGTTGTTGTTGTTATTGTTTTTTTTTTTTAAAGACAGGGTCACTAACTGGCCTGGCACTTACTATGTAGACTAGCTGACTGGAGCCCACGGAGTAGTCAGCTAGTCTACATAGTAGACTACTATCCACACTAAAATTCAAGTGGATGTCACCACACCCAGCATTATTTTTAAACGTGTTCTGTGGTTCGAGCTCAGGTCTTCATGCTTGCTAGACAAGACCTTTTTTGCCTGAGCTACCTCCCCAGCCCAGTACTAACTACTTCTTTTAAGTCAGAGCATGCAGCTTGAGCTGTTACCCACAGCTGTTTCTGCTGAGCCTTGCACATCAGGACTGATAGAGAAGTTCTCTTCCTGTCGTTGTACACAACCCACTGCCTATGGTCCATGTGCTAAATATTGCCGACACTTGGGTAGGGACCTGCACATGATTGTCTGCGACAGCTCTTTTATAGTCCTCCAGTGACTCTCTCTCTGCTAACCTTTGTGACAGAGGGCATTTATTTTTGGAAACTTTCCCAATGCACAAACCAATCCCATTTTAAGGTGGAAAAGTGTAGCCTTGTAACAATGGCACTACTATGTTTTATGTTGGTGATGTGAAAATGTTCAAGCCTGACCCTGGCACCAGTCCCTTTTGAAAGGCACTGCCTTGCACAAAATACCAGACCAAATCCCAAACTGTCTGTTTACTGTTATCACGGTTCACTTCCCTAAGCCATAACTCCCATTGCATTCTTTCTCCTGCCCTGCCCTGAAGGCTGAGCTGGGAAGCCAGGGGGCTGGGCTGGGTGGGCTCTGTGTGTCCAAAAACATACCAGAGGGAAGCAGATGATGGGTGGGCAAAGGAACTCTCACACTTTGAGGGAATCTCTCCTGGGAGCCCTGCTCCCCACTCTGGAGTGTCTCATTTCTTAATGTCTCACACTGCTGTGTCTGCAGAGACTCAGGTGGTGCACTCCTAGGTGAAGAAGCTAAAGTGCATGCCGGACATGTGGCGACCCAACATGGTGGTGTATGGTCTGAGTGAACGAAAGGTCTGTAGCTGAGGTGGGGCATGGTGGATGTCCCCGGCTCTCCGCATAGCAGTCCCTCTAGTAAACCAACTCTTAACCCTGGTGGCAGGTTTCTCAGGGTCCCATACTGCTGCAAAAGACAGAGAACATGACTAGGAGCCCACCTTCAGTCCTACGTGTGCAGTCCTCATGCTTTGGGCACACAAATATACCATCAAGATGGAATGTCCGCACCAAAACTCATGTCGACATTTAATCTTCACAGTCACGTATAAATGGGATTTGAAGGTGAACCCTTTGACGCGTAAGTAATCAGGGTTAGATGAAGCCGTGAGGATAGGGCCCTGTGTGGGTATTAGGAGCTTTTGAAAAGATGAAAAGAGACCCAAGCTAGCAACCTTGCTCTCTCTCATCATGTGATACCCACAGGATCCTGTAGAAGTCTTACCACCAGGAGCTTCCCGTATGCTGCCCTTCACTCGGACTTGCCAGCCTCCAAACTATAAGAAATCCATTTCTTTTCTTTATAAACCACTCAGTCTACAGTATCAAGTTTTAGCTACAGAAATTACACTGAGACCGGGGTGCCTACTTTGGTCCTTAATATAGCAATGTGAGAAGATGCTGAGGCCTCCTGGGAGGTGGTCTGGTCACTGTACACCTTGATGGGATTGAGGTAGTTCTCATGGGTCCTTGTATAGTATCTGCGAGAGGGTTATTAAAAAAAAAGAGTGAACTTGATCCTTTCTCTCAAGCATCCTGTTTCACCGAATGGCCTTTTCTGCATGTGTTTCTGTCATGATGCCATGTGTCATGAAGCTGTCACTGGCCTTTTAAACTTTGAAACAGCGACCTAAATAAATCCCCTTTACTTTGTACATGACTCAGACTCAGACAGTTTGTTATAGCTATTGAAAAGAGACTAAGACACTGTCACTTTGTCCAAGAGGCTAAGAATGGAGGACACATGAAATCAGGCTGTAGAGACTTCTCATCTTCGATGGCGTGTTGTCCTGGGCAAGTTCTCCCCCAGTCTTGCTCTTGCCATCTGCAAGCGTCGGAGTCACACCCACTCAGGAGGTACAGCAGCTAGACCTCAAAGATACCCCTGGATGGCATCTCTCCACACACACGTTCTTGTGGAATCCCTCCTTCCCATGCTAACTCAGGAGTAGCTTCATCACTACCCCGCCTCAGCTCTACAACACACCAGGAAATGCCACACCCACCTGAGTCTAATCTTTAAGGGCTTCCAGTTTCTTTCTCTGCACTTTTGTGGGCCTGAAGGGGGGGGGAAGGCCAGATATCTTTCAGGAGTGACCCCATAAAGAAGTCATGTTAGAAGAAAGATGTTCCATCACCCCAGAGAGAGGCAGATCCAACTGTCCCAGTGTCCCGGCTGTGCTATCCCTACTGAGACTCCAGACAGGTAAATCAAGTCACCCTGGATGACTGTGATTGGTGAGGCACTCCAAGCAAGGCTAGCAAAGGAAGCGCGAGCTGAGCCTCACTCAGCTCTTAGGACCCTAAGAAAGACTGGCGTATGCCAGGAACTGTAAACCTTGAGTTTGGGGCTGTCTGTTATGTGACAGAAGTCATGGGACCCAGCATAAGGTACCTATATAACCCACTGGGAGGACTAGAGGTACTAAGTCCCAGGTATGAGGTCACACACTAGCTTCCCCTCTCTCTCCTCAGAAATCAGGTCACATGCCCCACCCCCAATCTGTCAAAGGCTGACTGGCCTCTGAAGTGATGGCTAATGCACATGGGGATACCGGTGGGGATGGGGGAGGGGACATGAGCCTAGCCCCCCCCCCCCGTAACTATAGGAAGCGTGTATTGTGCTATCTATCACAGGCTCCATGCCCCTTGGCAGGTAGGCTAGGCCAGGTTCCACGTGGTGTGGAACTCCCCGGACCCTCCCTCATCCCTCCCCCTCGAGAAGCAAAAGCCAGAAACCCCTCTTTATTCTCCAAAGTTTTTCTTCCGGGAGTTGAAGGTGCTTCTCTTACACCTTCATGCAGTGGATGGTGACTGTCTCTCCCGGGGTAGCTCCTTTCTGGACCTGAAGGCCTGCTTCTCTCCCCTCAGAGGCCCGACTCCTGATCCAGCTCCTCTAGCGTTTCAAAGGGAAGGGCCTCTCCTTCTCTCCCTCTGGGGACCCAATGTGATATTTCTGATAGGATGCTGTATCTTCCTTAATTACTTCCCTACTTCAAGGCCCTGCCAAAGCCCCTGTGGTCTCAAGACTCTCCCCTAATAAAGCGCATCCTGAAGTCTAATCCTGTGGCAGCTCCTTTCCTGAACCTGCAGCAGGTGTTCAGACTTATCTGACCCATCACACATGCAGGTAGCAGGTGCTTCTCTGGTGCGTGTATTCCGCTAGGTGCACAGTTAATCTCTCCGGGGCCCTGACTTTCGATATCCTGGAATCTTGTCTAATTCTACGGCAAACGGCAGAAGATGAAGTGAGTAAGAGGCTTAAGCTCCAAACACGAATCAGGAAACAGGAACCCTCAACACCAGAGCTACTGGACCCCTGCCTTCCTTTTTAAAGCTGGAGTGGTCTTCGAGAGGGCTAGGCAGGTCCTCCCCATCCCCCACCCCTGCCACCAGCAGCAGATGTGAACTTGAGGAGGGTCCTAAAGGCTGCTACCTGTTTACAAACTCAATTTAATAAATGCGTGGGAGAAATATTTTCAAATGTCCCCCCTCCTTCACTCTGTCCACAATGCCCTTTGTTCTCCTGTCCCACATCGGCGCTTTTGTGTGAGCAGGTCTGGAGTGAGCACACCTAGGCAGACAAATGTAAAACACCTTCTTCTTCTTCTTCTTCTTCTTCTTCTTCTTCTTCTTCTTCTTCTTCTTCTTCTTCTTCTTCTTCTTCTTCTTCTTCTTCTTCTTCTTCTTCTTCGTCTTCTTCTTCGGTTTCCGCCTGTGGTTACCTAGCTAGGCTTCTCAGGCCCTTTGTGTCCCCCTGTCAGCTACATCTCAGCCCTTCTTGGCTCCATTCCCTAGCACATCTGCTGTGGGCTCAGGGCCCAGGCATTGTCCATTAGCAGCTCTGCACAGAGAGGCCTCCAGAGCGGCACAGCTGGAGAGACAACATACCCGATGTATACACAGGCTCCCTGCCTGTTCCCCTTCACCCCGAGCGAGCCGAGCGTCAGAAACTCAGGTTTCCTGTGAAACCATTTGCCTTTGTAAATCAGGAACCACTCAGCCTGCTTCCACAAGCCAATGCAGCCTCAAACATTTCCTCCTCAGGAGCGTCCCTCCTGCACACAGATGTTGTTAAGAAACTATGTGCTTTGGGAAGGGGAGGAGAAAGCAGGAGCTCCCTAATCTGGGGCAAAGAGCCTTCACCGGGTGTCATTAGAAATCCAGGCTGCTGTACATACTGGGCAATGTGTTTCGGTTGCTCCCTTGAAATGTGAGTTACAACTTTAACTTTGCCCAAGGCCTTGCTTTCAGGATCTGAACTGGTTTCTTCGAAGGCATGGCACCACTTCAATATGCAACAGCCTGACATGACACTAAATCGTTTTTTAGTTTCATCGAGTTGAGCCAGAGCCAAGGTATTCTCGGGTTGGGTTTGCACGTCAGCCTTTTAAAATAGATTTACAGTTAAAAAGAAACACACTAGGAAATGCTTAGCTCGTCAGTTCACTCTTGTTGCTATCCAACAATGATCTCTGTCTTCGACAAGACACCTTAGGTACTAGGGGCCCCAAAGGATGGCTTCATTTTCCAAGCAACAGTGGCTGTCCTATGCCTAGCCCACATGCCAGAGGGCAGCAGGAGAGGGCTGGAAGCGGAGTGGCCACTGCAGAACGGAAGTCACACTTTTCCATGGATGCCACAGAGAGGCAGCTCGACCAGGCCTAGGAAGGTAGAAGTGATGAGATAGATGCCTTTGTTACTGTGATGCTTCAGTAAAGCTGCCACCTTGCTGTGCTCCAGTGTCCTTGCTATGGACCCTGTGGATCCTCTGAGGGCCAGGGTTCTCTCAGAAATCTTCCATCCTCTGCACCAAACTTTCCCTTCCCTCTTCCTTAACCCAACCATTGGGACATCGTCTTGACTGAGGTGAGTTATCCACATGCTGGTCTCCCTAGGAGTGAGAAGAGCAGCCAGAATCTTGGTCTTTGCTGCAGAAGCCCTCATAGGTACTTTGAGTGGGATGCAGAGGCATAGCGTCCAGGACAAGTTCCCTGTTCCGAACCAGTATTCAACACAGACCCACAGCCATCTCTCACGTCTTCCTCCCCCTCTTTAGGGCCAGCCCTATACTGCTGACCTGGGGTTCTCCAGCACCATACGGTTCAGAACACGCAGTCCAGAGGTAAGATAAATGTGAGGACGTCAGGTATAGATGATGGGAGTCTTCTCCTAGTTGCAATCACTTTGAGGAAACTTCCAGAGACAACAGGACTGGGCAATGCTGAAGGACAAGTAGGTGGCTAAGTAGAAGGCAGTGTGGTTGCTGGCTCAGGAGTGCTAGGGAAAGAGGGAGGTCTGTGAACAGGGCTGTGGCTTGGTAGTACAGCACTTGCCTGACATGCTCAGGGCCTGGGATCGATTTCCTCCAGCATTAAGGAAAGGGATGGACAGGGAAGGGGTGGAAGGAAGAAGGAAGGAAGGGAGGGGGGGAGGGAGGGAGGACAGAAAGAAGGGGGAAAAAAGCTGATCTTGGAGGCTCTGGTATAGACTTTCCAGGAATGTTTTGAGGGCTCAATGCATAACCCACCTTTAGATCTGTCTCCTCTAGGGCTTCCTCCCAGGGCCTTGCTAGGCAGGAAAGTGGGATGGCGAATATGTAACCCCCTGGCCTCTGTCCAGGCTTTGAACATGTCTAACAAGGCCAGTGCTGGCTGCTTCCCAGCTCCCATGAGACACCACTAGCCACCAGTGTCCTGTGTTGCAAGCTACTCCCAGGTCTCCTGGGCTCTGGCCTAGCCTCTCTAGCCGGCTTGGCCAGTCTGGAAGCAATGACTGGAAGAGAAACTGCTTCTCACGGGGGGTTTGGAAGTAGGACTGGACATCCGCAAACATGGTTTGCACAGGGCTGTGGCTCCAAGTGGATGTTTAATCTGGGCGGGTAGAGAGGAAGTGACAGAGACAATAGGAGCCATTGTCTCTTCTCCCCGGAAGCTCTGCTTCCCATTGCTTTCAGGGAAACTGACTCTGGGGCCGTTGGGGTCTGTTCCAAAGCAGCAGTGGCTTCATGTGATTATGTCAGCAGGCTAGCGACATCCCACCCTTCCTTTTTCGTTAACAATGCTGCGGGGTCCAGCATTGCCACGGAGGGAGGGCTCTGTGCCCTAATTCCTCAGGGAAAGAACATGGAAGTCACAACAACAGTGCATTTCAGAGCAGAAGTAGTCTGCGGAAGGGAAGACGCTTTGATGTGGTTCCTGGCCCTGATTGGGGTTGATGGCTGGGACCCTCAGTGCTCAGGGAGGGTGACATAAGCTGGGCCTGGTGGAGACGGAGGCTTTTGCACCTGAGCCTGATGAAGTCTGATGAGGTTTAACACGTGTAAACAGTATCTTTTGTTCTGCAGGACAAAGGCCTTCCCCAACCTGAGTCCAGGCTGGGGCTCTGGTGGTGGCACTGTCCCCTCACCCTCCCTGTCACCTCTTGTCTCTCTCCTTGTCAAAGTTTAATTAGGACAAGGAGCTTTCACAGGCTCGTTTCTCACTTCAGCAACTTTCTAACACTTCCTAATGAGGGGCGAGAGCTGGAGAACTGGGGGGGGGAGACAGAGTCATGGGCAAGGGGAGGCAGACGGACAGTTGAGGGGTTAGGAGGAAGGGGGTGTGTGTGTGTGATGGAGATCGGAGGAGGCCAAAGGAAGCTTAAAACCACAGCGGGTCCTTGGGGAGCTGTGGACTGGTCTAGAAAGAAAAGAAAAGAAAACAAATCCTAACGGTCTTTGTTTTCTGGGTGGCCAGACAGTAATTTTCCCCAATTCTCTATGGTTCTGGAAAAGAAAGCAAAGAGCTGATCACAGGGGCTGCTCCTTACCACCTTCTACTCCCGTCACTGCGTCACTGCCTTGCAAGCTTCTCCCATCTGGGACGTCCAGTCAATGGAGCCATGGTGCCTGGGCCAGCCCTTAACTCTCTCCCTAACCAGTTTCCACAGTTATTGGTACCTGCCCTGGGCATGAGTGGGTGCGGCTTCCTAGGCAGAATCAAAATTGTACACTCAAGGTTCTATTCTGAACTCAATGGTGCTGGCTTGGCTGGGCCCAAAGACTGTAAAAAGCAGAGGGCAGAGAGAATAGATCCTTGCATCTCTTTGTCTACATCAGTCAGGGCAGGGCAGGGTGTGCTGCAGTAACAAGCAGCTATAATGGAGATATGGAAAGCCCCAATCATTTATTTGTTCTGCTGTCCATGGTGGGTCAGCTAGCTCTCTATGTCCTCTCCTCATGGTCCAGAGTGGGTAGAGCCACATCGCTCTATTTATACCCCCCCCCATACTTTGATAGAGGGAGAGAGTTGGCAACACTCTACTGGCTCTTGAAATGCTCTCATCAACGTGACTATTTGGTGACTAGTACTAATAAGCTGTTTATAAGCTAATGCTGTGTAACAAGTTGCCCCACAATGCAGAGGCAGAAAACTTTAACCACTTATTATCTAACTCAGGAATTCAGGAGCAGCTTAGATGCGGTGGTTCTTGCTCATGCTTTCTCATGAAGTTGAAGGAAAGATGCGGCCGGGGCTGTGGGCATCAGGAGGCTTGACTGGGGCTGGGTAGGCTGCTTCCAAGGAGACTTACCCACAGGGCTATTGGCAGGAGGCTTCAAAATTCTTTATTGTGTGGGGATTTGCCTACTGTGGAGCCTGAGGGTATTCATGATGTAGCAGTTGCTATTTTCCAGAGGGAGGGGGGAGAAAGAGGGTGAGGCAGACACTAGCCTTGGAAATTTACCACTGCGGGGTGTGGCCTGTTAGAACCAGGATCCCTTCCTGGTAGACTGAACCAGGCCCTTTGTGCAGGAAGGTGAAGAAAAAGCTGAACTCCTCAGAAGCTAAATACACTAAGCCCTCAAGCTAATCAACTCTGTGCTGTGGCAAGCTGACAAGCCACTATCCTGTAACCTCAGGAGGGCTCAAGGGCTTCTGACCACCCTGCCACAACTCTGGATGGAGGTGTTAACCAATGCGGCCAGCAATGGAGGGAGCATGACAGAGGCCCTGAGAGACAGTTCCATAGGAAGATGGCCAGAATGGAGGGAGGCAGACACACAGAGAACAGCCCACAGCTGCTGTGGTAGAGTCTCAGTCAGAGGTGGTGGGAGTGGTGTTTATTAAATTTAAAAACTAGCATTGCAGTGGTTCTCAACTTTCCTTAGGGTGCGACCCTTTAGTTCAGTTCTTCATGTGGTGGTGACCCCCAGACACAAAATTATTTTCATTGCTACTTCATAACTGTCATTTCACCACGATTGTGAACTGCAATGTAAATATCTGATTTGCAGGATATCTGATATGTGACTGAGAGCCGCTCCTTTGGTCGGCTAAAGAGTTGTCAGTGCTGAGGTATCTGATTAACAGGGTTTGATTTCAACTCCCATCCCCAATGGAAAGAAAATTGGAAAAGAAGGGAAGGGAAAAGAAACAAGAACAAGAAAAGACAAGTTCTCTGGGGAGAGTGTGGTCTGCTTTCAATCTCAATGCCAGTATTTGTAGAACCAGAGACGAGACGGGGGAGGTGTCTGTCTTTCTCACCTCCCTTGGCAAGATGACTGCAGCCAGTCTGGAAACATCTTTCAGGATGTGAGCATCTGCATCTAAGGAGAAGGGGGCAGCACTGCCCCAAGTCAGGCAGGACACACAGAGGGTATGGTCTATTGTGGGGAGAAGTTTGAGGATGCTGGCCGAAGCATGGTGGGTTTCCTCAAATGGCCTTGTTACTTTTTGATCAAGAACGAGAAATAAGAATGATGATGATGGCAACGATGACGACGACGATGATGATAACATTTTAAAAAGTGCATATGGACCTTTGGCCAAAGTAGACGGGCTTCTATGACTAACCGGATCCAATTGGCAGGAGCTACCAGCACCTTACAGGGCTGAGACGGGTGCAAGAGTCTGGAGGCAGCCTGACCCTAAGGAAGCCTCTCTTGTCCCTTCACTGTGCGCACATGGATGGAAACCTTGCAGGAATGGGCCGCTCAGCCATGTCCCTCACTCTGGCCAGCATGAGTGGGGTGTGGCTTACCCGAAGCGCCTGTCCAGAGCCTGTTTACTGTCCCCACCCAGTCCCCCATTGCTCTCTAATACGTTCCCACATAGCTCCTTCCCTTCTGTCGCATATTCTACCTTATCCCGGGCCAAAAACAACAGAGCCAGACAAAAGCCTACATCTGACACCAAAAACCAAAAATAAGGAGCCCTTCTTTTTAAGGTGTTTACTCAGTGTTTTGTGACATCAATGGAAAGCTGATTCACTTCATGAGGAACTATTAGAATGTGTATAAAATGATAGCTGCACTGTGGTGTCCACACAAAGGAAACACACCCGGAGAAGGACGAGAGTCTAACCTCGGACAGGTGAGGACTGCAGGCGCTAGTCTCAGGGGGAGATGTCACCCAGAAAAGAAAGTGTAAGTTATAGCCTTCATCCTGGGGGGGTTAAATCAGGACTGTAGTGTCCTTGTGCAGATGCTCACAGAAGGGGCTGAGAGCCTTTAGGAGATGGAACCAGTCTCACCCTTGATCTTGGTGTTAGTCACAGGGCAAGGCAAACAGCAGGCTGTGTGAGGCTACCAGAGATGTAGCTCAGGGGTTCAGGGCTTGCCTAGAATGCCCAAGATCCTAAGTTCAAGCCCCAGCACCGGCAAAGAGAACAGAGGAAGAAGCTTGAAAGACGTGTTCACTTTGTATTGTACCATGATTACTGATGAAAATGAAATGAACCCAAGTGGACAGTGGTTTTTCCCCATATGCCCTGCATGTTTCTGGCACATTCAGAGACATTTCTCATTAGCAATGAAGAATTGATCATCTCTCCTCCCAAACTAATAAAAACAGCACATTCGTCATGTTCATCCTGGACTTTGAGTCTTTCCAGGAAGAAGTAGTTTTGGGGGATATGACATTCTGTTCTAGAACCTTCTCTGTCCGAAGAGGGATCCCTGCTTCTTCGCCTGTACTGAAGTCTGAGCAGCAGCAGGCTCAGCTCTCAGATGTCCGCACATTGGGTTCTCATTACAACCTGGTAACCCTGGCTGTTGGCTACAGGAAATGAATAACTAAGCTACCAAACTAGCTGGAAGGCAGTGAGAACAGCTTCTAACCAGTTTTTATTTTATTTATTTATTTTTATTTTAAGTTTTGGAAAGATCTCTCTCAGTCACCTCATGGTTATTAGGTATGTTCAAAAAACTGCCTAATTATGTATTTGAACAAGAAGCCCAAGAAAACAAACTTTAAAAAAATGTTGTTTCAGTCTTCTGGATAAATAAAAATAAACGTGTGGGTCTGAGCTTTAAATAAAAATAGTTTATATTTTAAAATGTCTAATTATAGATCAGCTTGAGCAATTTCTGCACATTGTGGTAAAAAATAATATGCAGAGTACATTATCCCCCTGAAGGACATAAATATACAGATACATATAAAACATGCCTTTCTTCTAGTTCTGCACTGAGTCCTGGTCAATAGGACAGCTGTTTCTTCACTAGGGTTTGTATTTGGTGCGAATGTTCTTGGTAAAAACCTTTGTCACGGCAGTAAACTTCAAGAGCCAGAAATGTTTTCTTTTCCTAATGCTTTTGATAATAACCTTTTACTCTCTGACCCCCACTTCTACCCTAGACGGCATTTCTTCCATCAGGGTGGGTAAAAAGTGGATCCCTTCCTGGTTTCTCATTGTTCCTATAAAATCTATGCCACGCCCACAAGCCCAGAGACCGCCCCCATGAGAAGCTTCGCTGCCAGCCGTCCTGTCCTTCTGCTGCCAGGCTCTGTGATATCGGATATGACATGAAAACTAAGAGAGCAGGGGGCACAGAAACACCGGGAAACAAAATCTGTATATTTTATTTCAAAGGGAAACTCTTCATTAACGTCCCTTTCTGGCCTCCTGAGACATGCTGAACACGGGTGTACTTTTAATCAAGGAAATTAAACTTGCTTTAGGGTGGGATGAAGCGGCCGAAATGTCTCTTGCCAGAGAGATCAGCTTAAATGAATGAAAAACGCACTTGCCCAGTGAAATCTGACACCACACAGGAAATGATGAATGGGCAGCCCCTCCCCCTCCCCCCCCACACCATTTTAAGGGAGTGCTCTGAGGGCAGTGCCCTTCTCCCTAGTTCAGAAGCAAGCAATGCTCTTTCAAATGGTGATTCTGGGATTCTGGATTCATGGATTCTGGGACACTCAGGATACAAGCCTCAAAAGCAGCTTGGATTTTGGTCCCTCTTAAGGTGTATTGTGTATTTATAATCACTAAAATCGTTTTAAACTATTAATAATAGTCATAGTTCAGCAGGAATGCACTTCCTAGCTTTCTGGCTAACAGATGTATTTATTGCTTTGTTCTCCCATATAACCATAGAAGACTGTGTGAGAACCGATTGGTTGGTTATTCACTACTTGATTGATGACTGATTTGTGTTGGGAGCCCAGGCTTTGCATGTGCTTGGCAAGACCACTGAGCTGTTTCCCAGCCCCCGATTTGTTTTCAGTCTCCACATGCGATGAATGATATTAAAATTAGCACGAGGATACATTCTATTTTATCTGTTGTCAGCTGCTGTAGGGAGATGCCTATGTTCTTATAACAGGTTTAGATGCCCCTTCAAAACTGGGCATTTCATTGGCTATATTGAATCTCTCATTATATGGGCAAATGGCTGTCACTATGATCTCTCTTTTTAATTTGCCTGTCCTGGCATCTTCAGAATCTGCTGGAAAAATACTTACTCAGGCCTCACCCAGCGGCTGTCTTGACACCTGTTTGTGCCTAGCTCCAAGACACTGTTGTACACTTGAGGGTCTGAGAGTGTGGGTCTAAGTTGATGTGGACAGAATACAATTACGATACCACGTAGTGGGGCCGTAAGATGACTAAACATGAAGATTCTTTCCAGCAATGACCTAAGGTTATATTAAGATTAAGTAATATAAGCAAAACTGGGGTACTATCTTCAAATGGTTATTGTTATTGAAGCCGAATCTATCTTGCAACGTTGCCTGCTTCTCCTGCTGGCCTCTCCTAAAGGCAGGCCATGGTCATGGTTGGTTACACGTCACCCTGATCTCTCCACCCTGCTTTGACTCATCTCTAAGGTTCACCACTGAACCCTTGGCCTGCTCCCTTTCTGTGATTGTTTCAGGAGTCCACAGAAGAACGGAGACAAAGCTTTCTTCCAGAACGTGAATGTTCTGAAGCACAGACAGAACACTGGGTTTCTCTGCTTCTAAGAGAAGTGTCCTCGTGCCTGAGCTGATCCCTCATGGAGTGGCTGCCTCTTACACGGCTGACATACAGTCTAATCAGCCAGCTGCTCTAGAGAGTGGGAGAAAATGGGGGTGGGAGGGAAGACTCCAAGTCTGCTGTCCCTGTGCTCTTGATCCTCTCTTCTGTCCCCTAAGTGCTGTCCCGGAGTTCATTGTACCAGCCTGGTCCTTCCCCATGGATGCATAGCTTCTCCTTTGTCCACACCCTGCTACAGGGACCAGAGTCTGATGAAACTAGGCCAAACACAGCTAGGAGGCAGCATCAGGTGGCCTGTCCTTCCAAAGACGGGTGTGATTGGGTTCTCAGAGCCCCCTCTCCACTGTGACTGCCCTGGATAACGTGTTCCAGGTGTCGGACCTCAGAACAAAGAAGCTTTTCTCTGCGGCCTGAGAGTGGAACGTCCTTGCTGGTTGCATCAGGCTTTCTCGAGATGGTAATATTTGGTTACAGTAAGAGCTGTTATTTCACAGGAAACCCAGCAGAGGTGCCTGTAATTTGATTCGTGTAGTAACTGGGAAAACTGGAAGGCAGGGAGCAGGGGTGGGAGTTTGGAGAGATGGAAACCTGGGTTCAAGCCCCTGGACTTGCAGGACAGCCTGCAGCTTCCTGGCACCTCCGACAGTCAGAGTCAACTGTACAAGCTGTATGGACACTACTCAGAGTGTAACATCCCAGACAGTCCCTATCAGCCTCAGGCATCCATCTGCTAACGACTTTCTAGTGATTGCTGACATGATTACTAACTGTACAGTGTTACCCAAGGGAATGGAACCCCTGCTTAAGAGCATCCGAAGCAAGGCTGGAGAAATGGCTCAATGCTGAAGAACTCTTACTTCTCCGCACTGGACCTGGGTTTGTCTTCCAGCACCTCCATCAGATGGCTCAGGACTGGGCATGACTCTAGTTCCTGAGGATCCAACACCCTTTGTGTGTACCTGCACACACATGGTTTATATAAATGCACAAAGGCACACACATGCAAATAAAAATAATAAATAAAAATTTAAAGACAAAGGTCAGAGGTAAATTGTACACTTTCTGCGGAAATGCTCTGGTATTTCAACACTAGGAGAGCATTCTCTTATAACACATATATGTTGGCTTGAAAAACTATCTGTCGGTTTTCCTAAAGACTTCCTATGAAATCCTATCTCCCCAGGAATTCTATTTACATAGAATAAAGAAATTATTTATTTATTTCAGTTAAATAAATCAAATAAATTTGGAAATTAGTATA
The DNA here is from genome assembly GCA_028551405.1 of Uromys caudimaculatus. Taxonomy (NCBI): domain Eukaryota; kingdom Metazoa; phylum Chordata; class Mammalia; order Rodentia; family Muridae; genus Uromys; species Uromys caudimaculatus. Next base: position 123,618,873 of record CM052703.1, on the reverse strand, counting down.
AATTACTAAAGATTTATGACAACATGCACAGAATTAAGACATCAACTAATGATGTATATAAATGATATAAAATCAAATTTATTGGAATACACCTCATCCAAAATCAAAATTGTTAAAAAAGCACACATGAGTGGTAAGATTAAATAGATTCCCAGATCTGATAGTGTATGTCTTTAATCACCTTTGGAAAGCTGTCTCTTCAGTGTTTGGGGCACAGCAGGGTAGTTGCATATATGAGTTCACAGCAATTATGGCAGCAGGCACAAGACCTTCACAAGCTCAAGCCAGAAAAAAAATCACAGCATAGAGGGAAGCAGGTGGGCAGGGAATTCCACCAGTAGCTGAGGAGTTATAAGCAGTTGTTAGCTACAGAAAAAGGGAAAATCGTTTTTCTTTAATGATGTGATCTCTGGTAGGCTGACCAACGCCAGGTCAGGCCCCACTCCTAGGACTAGTTGGGCAACACAAACTAGTTTCAAAGGGGGGGGGGGAGAAGGAGAAACCTCAAATTCAAAGTTGGAAGGAATGGTCATGCAGGCAGGGTTATAATAAATGTGTTCCAGGTACAGTGTAATTCTCAAAGAATTAAGATATTGTTTTAAAAAGAGCTGTTTCTTGTTACCAGACCAGGCAGGCAAACGCAGAAGGCAAACGATTTATTTATTTTAGTTTCCTATGCAGGAGGCGTCTGGGCTCAGTTTCTCCGCTGCAGAATGGGGACAACGTATAGTGGGAAGTGAGAGTTCTGTGATGGTCTTCATCCATCCACTGAGGACCTGGGTTGCCAAGTGATGGCTTTACAGATGCTCATCTGGGATATGAGTCAGGGCTGGAGACAGCATACAAGGAGACTCAGAGATGGCATATACATTGCAAACCCAGCAACTTCCAGACGCACAGTCCCAGACTCCAAAGAAGTGCTCAGAAAGGCTCCTAGCTCGTGGAAGGAATGGGACGAGTCACTGACGAATTTCCATCACCAGGCAATAAAGTGCCTTTCAGCTGCTTCTGTGAAAGGACAAAAGCATGGGGTGGCTTGTCAGCGGCTCTGCACTGAGTGGATATCTTGACTTTATGTATTTTATAAGTCAGCACTGTAAGCAGCCCTAAAGATCCTGAGGTCATCTAGAAGCATCCTCCTTCCCCATTACATGCAGACTACACACACACACACACACACACACACACACACACACACACACACACACACCCCTGTATGTCGCACAAACAGCACGACAGCGTTGTAAACATACATCATTCCCTAGTTCCGTCATAGGAAAGCATCAGGTACATATGATCCTAGAAACCTGCTGGCTATGGTTAATTATACCTCATTAGCCCTGTCTGCCTGCTGCTTTCCTTACCCACCGTTTCTTGGATGGAAAATAAGAGAGCTTTTTATTTTAGGTTGCAGTGGGGGGAGGAGGGAGAAGAATCACATTGCTAATTTCTCTGAGATGCATGAGGGTGGAATGACAGATAAAGCTGGAAACCCAGAATCACTTTCCTTAAAAGATATAGCATAAAAGCCATTCTTTAAATGGCTCAGATCCATACTACAGAACTCAAAAGTCCTAATTAAAAACAGAAAACTAGGAGGTGGAGGAGTGGGGGAACAAAAGATCACATGGCTAGTGGCCCAGGGTTGATTTTTCTCAGAGGCCCACATAGACTGTAGTTCCTTTAAAGTGCTGTGGAGCCCTATGACCTGAGTGTTTGACTGTCCCTCCGGAGTGGTGGGTGACAGTGGCCAGTGTGAGGCAGAAGGAGAAAAGCTGCCCCTTCTGTTGGTTTGCCCGGTCTGCTTCTCACTGACCTGATCGGAGACTGCAGACAAACGGATTCCAGAATTCTCACGTTTAGATGAAGTAAAAAGGTGACGTTGCTCTCGAAGGAGCTTCAGCACCGTCTAACTGGAATGATAGGGAAATGCACTTTTATAATTCTTTTGATTCTTTATTGTTTCCCACTGGGGAGCACCAGGACATATATACTACTTTGAATCATAACGACCAAGCCACAGTGATGACTGTCATTTGGAGGTTTGCCTAGCGCTGAGCAGGGTTGACAGGTAGCTGCTGGCAACACTGGAAACTGTGCTGTCATTTTGAGAAAGGGACTTAGTGATTGTGACTCAGACATATATACATTTGGAGTTTCGAACTTATTTTACAATAAAGGAGAGAGCTAGACTTCAGATCAGGACAGGCTGAAGAAGTGCTTGGTCATAGTCCATGAGCGGTCACGAGTCATCATGCTTACAGACAACCCAAGCCCCACACCTTCTGCTGTGTGTACCGCTGTGCTTTCTAGAAGACGAGAAAATGGGAAAGAGGTCTTAGAAGAAGAAACACGCCATGTGATATCCCTCTTAGGAATAAGAAGCCAAGAGAGGAAGGAGATGCCAATGGAGAAAGTGCTTGGCTAGAGTTGAGAACCCGTACAAGGATGGGTGTGATATCCATCTGTGACCCCAGGAGACTGGAGTGGCAGCTCAGCCGCTGAGAGCACTAAGTGCTCTTCCCAAGGACCAGGGTTCTGTCCCCAGCTCTCACATGTGGTCTATAATTCTAGTCTCAGGGAATCTAATATGTACTACATACACACAGACACAGACACAGATAACAGACATGCGTGTGCGTGCGTGCATGCACACACAGAGAGAGAGAGAGAGAGAGAGAGAGAGAGAGAGACAGAGAGAGAGAGACAGAGAGAGAGAGACAGAGACAGAGAGAGCACAAACATACTTGTAGGCAAAACACCCATATACACAAAGTAATATTTAAAAAAATTAAAAAATAAGGTAGAAGATTGTGATCTTCACACATGCACACCTACACTCATGCATGAACACACATGCACACCCCCAAACACTAAAAAGCAGGAGAAACGTACTGTATCTGTGAAGGACTTCATAATAAATTTATTAAAGTATATCATGTAATGATGCAGAAGCAGAAAACAATAAACGTCAAATTTACACAGCATGACATCAAGCAGTTAAAGATATCTGCATGCTAGTCATGGAGAAAGCAGCCATGAAAGTCTTGAAAGAGGAAACTAAGAAATGAAATGAGCATTGTGACCTCGGTTGTTCACAGATACCTCATGGATACCAGTCCAAGCAGTTGGGGTAAAGCAAGGGGGTGGTGGGCAGCTATTTTTATTCATTATTCTTTACCATTTACATTTTGAAAATTTAATAAAAATTATTAAGCTTATCCTAGGTTTGGTTAGCTGAACGTGTGCATGAAGAGCCATTCACTTATTGTAAATCTCCAGTACAAGAAACAAAAGGCACAGACAAGCAAAGCTGGCTTGCCCTCTACTACAAAATGCTAGACTTTTCAACACCTGATTAAAGGGTCACTCAAACTGAAGGTATCCGAGCGGTCTCACAGCAGCCACGAATCAGTCACCACAGAGCCCGGGACGCTGTGGCTTTCTCAGCTGTGCGGCTGTTTGACCTGTCACTTTGCTCATCTGAAGAATGGCAAGAGGGCCAGTTTTCTTTTTGCGAGGGACTGAAGATGTGCGCTTCCCCCTGGCCTGTGAAGTTTAGGATGAAGCCGTGACCAATCGCTTGCTGTGCTCCTGCCCAGCTAGCCCCACTTTGAGAACCAATTCTCTAATAAAAATAAGTCTAAAACTCCAAGTGTGTATATGTCTTTGTCCATTTAAAGGGCATCGGTAAGCACAGAGATGTTGATTTCAGGAGCCTGGGGGTGTGGAAGTGATGGAAAGAAACTTTCTGAGAGAGGTGACCTCACTGGAGGACAGTTGTTGACTGCTAAATTGAAAACTACATCATTTTCTGATGGTTTGTGCGGTTAAACGTTACAAAATTCTAGTGAAGGTCTTGAACTGAACCTTACCACGTGATCAAAGGTCAACAGAGTAGTCCTTTCTGAATTCCTGTTGTCTTTCTGAGATAGTCACTCAAATCCCTCAGTCCCCCTCCCCTGCCCCCTGGTAAAGGCTGAGAAGCAGAAGTCTCACTCCAATGGCTCTTAGCCCGTCCTACTCCCCCTGAGCCCCTCTTCCATTCTCTACTGCTTCCTTGGCTGGTGTCAGTGTCCCTGTGCTGTTGGACTCTGCATCTGACCTCAACTCGTCTCAATTGCAAAATGGATCCTGGTTAAGTCACTTTGGGGCAAGACCCAGCAATGACCTTTGACCTTGCAGTGATGGCTTAAATATGGTTCAGCCAAGGTGAGGCAGTGTACAAGGTGCCATGTTCAGATCTGAAGGCCAAGTGGTCCCTCACAAGATTCAACTGAAGAGATGAAGACAATGTGCTATTCATGGTGTGGACCACCCACCACCAGGTATCGACAGATGTCAACAAGGCAATGCTTTGAAAGCTACTCTCCTGAAAACCATCAACACTGTCCAGGCCCAGCTTTGACCCAGCTATGCAGACCTATCTAAAACAGCTGTAAGGCTCAGGGCTCCTGCATGGTCTTGATTATCCTCATGAGGGCCAAAACCTTTGTTCTTGAGAGTGGGTTTCATGTCGATAAAATGCTAAATCATACATCCCTGTGGAAAATAATCATATTAGGTGCCATTATTTTTATTTTACAACAATTTTGACCACATAACAAAGTATTCTGGGAATGAGGTTCATTCGGGAGCAATTCCAAAAATCTTCCAAAGCGGGAGCATGAAATAGGACATTTAGCCCTTCTAAGAGTGACCTTGAAAAACAGCCCCTGGGGAACAGCAGCAGAGTGGGTTCCGATGGCGGAAAATCTGTTTTAGAGATGGCGTCTTATGTTTTCTAACACAGCTGCATTTTGAGAGATAACCACTAACTCTGTGGGCCTCCTACGAGGTGGCATCGTCCACTGCCTGACCCGTGTGCGTTCTAGCTGCTTCCAGGTTCAAGAGGCAGTTATTTAATGAGCTCAATAAATGGTTGAATTTCCCCAGCCAGGGAGCAGAGCATAGAACTGTGTGGATTATCTTCTGCTCTCCCTGAAAACACTGTGCCTGGTTTACAAATAATCAAAGTATGTTTCGTTAAAGTTGCTTTCGAGTTTCGTTCGTTTGCTCTTGGTGATTCTTTAGATCTGCTCTCTCATGTCCAGATCCTCTGGTATCACATTAGCCCTCCCTTAGTCTCCCATACATTATATCAAAGAAACAAGAGCATGTCAATATGGTGACTCCGGTTTTTTGTTTTGTTTATTTGTTTGTTTGTTTGTTTTTTAATGAACATAATATTTGATGCTAAAAAAAGCAGTTTTGCTGCCAAAAGAACAAAACAGCACTATTCTTTTTGGGACTCATTAAAATACTTTGTTTTAAAAAAGTCAGCCGTTGCTCAGTGGTCCGTAGGAACATGAGGAACATCCTGGAAGAGTTACGGTTGCCTCGTCCAACTCTCCAAGGCTAGGTAAATATCAGACAGGCACTGCTGGTGTTGAGCCGCAGCTCTGTGTCTTGGAGGGAACGCGCATAAGCTTCTATCTTGGCTGTATTTATGGATTCACATTGGCCAAGGAGAGCCTTAATTTGGTAAAGCTTTTCCTTCAAAAATGTAAGCAAGACTAGGGGGAAAGAAGCACAGGGCTGGGGGTGCCACTCAATGGTAGAGCACTCAGGATGTTCAGGGCTCTGTGTTCAATCTTTAGTGTTGAAAAAAAGATGGAGGGAAGAGGGGGCCTCAAGTCATAACATCAAAAACAAAAGAACCTAGCTGAAACATGGAGGACATGTGCTCACAAAACCTACCGGGGTAGAGTTAGACAAGCAGGGTGGGAGCTAGACAGGCAACTGGGGAAGGAGGGCTGGCCGCTTTCCTCCTGACTGTCGATGGTTATCTGCCCTGATTATTACCTGGTTTAGAGCGCAAAAGCCAAATGTGCTTACACCTCCAAGAATAACATTAATCCCCTCTGCAGAAATCCTCATGGGCTGCAGCTCCTCGGCTCCAGGAGAATTTCACTTTCCCCTTTATCTCTGCCTTCCATCTGGCCTGTCAGGCCTGTCACATACCTGCAGCCTACAGCCTGGAAATCAGGGACTTTGATGTTCTAAAAGACGCTTTATCTGGGGTAATTTTCACCAATTCTTACGTTATTGTGTAGGGTACTCAGGGACTCAGAGAATGAGCAATGGCTTTGTCCTGTAAGATCAGAGCAATTTGCAAGCTTTACTTGAGAGACAAGGTCTCATAAAGGGACTTTTGAGATGAAGTCTGTCAACAGCACTGTGAACTGGCACTACATCAGCTCTGATTATGGATAGCTCAAGCATCAGTGGGCAGAGAGAAAGGCCGTGGGCACATGGAATTCCTCCTAGCAGGAGCGGGAGACCCTTCACTTTATTACTGGCTTACTAATGGGATTGTTTTTTAATTAAAAAGGCAATTCATACAGGTAGGAGGGGAGGGTGAGCTATATGTGCAGAGCAACTCTTCCTCCCATCCAGTTCCTAGCTGACATCCCTGCTCCAGCGGAGCTCCTGTTGCCCAAGTGGAGGTGGACACGAATATTTCAGGAGTTCACTGAGCCTGAACCTTCTCTACCTTCTAACAAGTGAGTGGATACAGCCCCTTCTGCATCGCACTCGACCCACAAAGTTAGGAGTTTAGGAGGTCAACCCTTAACAAGGACAATGGCTGAGTCTTACATAGTCTTAGTACTCAAGGATGTTTTGCTTGACACTTGGACATACAGCTTTAGTCCTCTCAGTGATTCTATGAGGTGGGCTCAACTCGTAAGTCCCTTTTGTGCCAGGGTTGCCAGTCTGAAGGGGGTCAACCCAAGATTCAGAGCCTGAAGTTGTCTGTGACCACTCTGAAGCTTGTCCCCCTAGAGTCACATTTTTAAAAAAAAATAATATCATACATTTCAGCACAGTCCATGAGCCCCAAATACTTGAACCCACTGACCTGACTTTAAGCCAGACCATGGCAAGCCTCCAGAGGCTCAGCTTCATAAAAATCATGAAAAACGTCTCTACAGGAGAATATCTAAGAAAACTCCTCTACTTTCTTTCTTTTGTTCCTGCTGCACAGTGAGGATCCTGTTTCCTGTGGACGCCATTGTCAGCTTCTACTATAATTGCATGAAATTTCCTAACTGGTAGGCTCTGGCTCTTGTCTGCTTCTATGTGTCTCTGCATGCTATGAAAGGGTAAGGCCCTGGAGAAGCATGGTCAAGGGAGAGAGACTAACAAAGTAGCCTCCCAGGTATACCAGACACACCTCATGAATTGTCTGTCCTGTTTCTTCTCGGGAATACACACTCTTCTTTGTCACTGCCAATCTGAAAGATTAAAAATACTATATTTCCAAAGTAGATAAGGTTTACACAGCTATGATTGAGCATGGGCGGCCATTGCTGTTTCATTTTACTGAAAGCAGCCTGGCTTATGTTACTTGTTTACCTGCTTTTAGCTTATTGAATCTCAACAGATCACTACATATTATTGAAATCAGATTTTTCTGTGCCATCTGCCAGACTGTGACTTATTTTCTCCCCAGATGGTGACTTATATCTTTTACTTCATATGTGGCTATATTATTTCTGTTTGGAAATGCAATTATATGATCAGATTTATAATTCTTACTGAGAAAAGATATTGTCAAAAATACTCAAGATGTTTCCAAGGTTCTTGAGCCTTATCTTATATCTTGTCAGTTCCATCACTTGTAGGTATTTAACCATCTCAACCCTTTACAAAGTTTCGGTTAAACGGAGTAAGATAAGGACCACACTATTATTATTATTATTATTATTATTATTATTATTATTATTATTTAATATTTTGCAGATTGTTACCCAACTTTCTCAACTCCAGGTCTGAATAATTTGCCTTTCTATGTATTTATTTCAGCATTCTGGACTGTTCTACAACTGAGCCATATCCATGGCTGCTCGTTGTTTGTCTGGCATGTTTCTGTACTCACTACACAAGGTTCTATTGATATTTGTTGACACATGAAAACAAAACTATAACTTCCACTGTGCCAAATGTGATAAGGCCAGTCCTGTCTTGTGGACCTTCAGTTTTTCAGTTTTCCTGGACTTTTTTCCCTTGAGTGACTTTCCCATTACCTTGTTTCCTTGTGTGTTGTCGTTTATTTGTTTTAAATCGACATCGACTTGATACAAGCTACAGTCACCTGGGAAAGGGAGCCTTACTTGAAGAGTCATCTCTATCAGATAGGGCTCAGCCCATTGTGCGCAGTGTCTCCCCTTGGGCAGGTAGTCCTGGTTTGTATACCGAAACTAGCTGAGCAACCCACGGGAGAGCAAGCCGGAAAGCAGCGTTTATCATAGCAACAGAAAAATAGCTAGGACAGAAATTGGAACAGAGAGTGAAGTACTACTGTGAAAGACCTGATGAGGTTTTGGGGAGGACTGTGGAAGCGGTTTGGAACTGCAGGTTGGAAAAGCCACTGATGCTCAGATCTTAACAAGATGTTACAGGAGCTTGGGTGATAGGAACATAGAGAGAGTCGTAGAAGATGGAGGCCCGTTGAGAAGTTTGGGGGGCATTTATGTGATATTTTGGGCTAAGAATCAATAGAAATGAAACCTTTTCTTACTGGGGCAACTGTAACTGGTTTGTTGGGGCTGAAAACAAAATCCTCTGTTATTAATAAGAAACCAGTATCTTCAAGATGAAATCTCCTGGGAATGTTTCTTCAGTGTCAGCACACAGAAGCTGTAGCTCAGCTGCATGTCAAACTGGAAACTCAAACTGGCAATGTGTAAGAGTCCCCCCATGTGGTCCTGATTTTGAAGATATAAAGGGATCATGGTGAGTAGCTAAGGCTTGGTACTGTGAGAATCTAGGAAGAGGTCATTGGTGAGGGGGAGGTCTCAGTTATAGTGAAGAGTTTAGAATAGTAGAGATGTCAGAACCATGTGAATACTGATAAAAACAGCATATCACATGGAGCAGAGCCAGCCTGGGCCTAGGAGACAAGCTGCATGTGCTATAGATGTTGGACCAGAGAAGCGGGCCTACTTAAGCCCTTTGGAGCCCAGAAGACCACGACTGAGTCTCAGATGTCAGACATGGAGCTACAAGATTTGAAGCTATACTGCCAGACTTTGGTTTTCCCTCAGTGTAATTATTATTATGTCTTGGTTCTGTTCTCTTCAAATAAGGAGATATGTAACATAGTTAAGAGATTGAACTTTAAAGACATCTTAGTTTTAAAGTGTTGAGAATGTTAAGAGTCTGTGGGACGTTTAAAAGTTGAATTTTGTTTAATATTATGATATTACCATGAGATCCCAGGGGTAAACAAGAAAAGAAAGATTATGGTTTAATAGTGATGTGTTTTTGTGAAAAACTGAAAGGGAGTCTATTGTGCTGGTTATGTTTTTTGAACTTGACAGAAATGAAGTCACTTGTTTAGAGGAACTTTATTTGAGAAATTGACTCCATCAGAATGGTCTGTGGGCAAGTCCATGGGAGCATTTTCTTGATTAATAATTAATGTAGGAGGTTCTAGTTCACTATGGGCAGTGTTGTGCCTGGACAGCCGATCCTGGGTTGTGTGAAAAATCAAGCCGAGGCAAACCACGGTGAGAAGCAACATCTTCGGTGGTCTTTGCTTCAGTTCTTGTCTCCGGGTTCTTCCCTTGGGCTCCTGCCCTGGATTCCCTCGAAAATGGACTGAAAATGTAAATAAATAAATTCTTTTCTCTCCAAGTTGGTTTTATCACAGCAAGAGAAAAGTAGCTAGAATGAATTATTCAGTTAAAAATATGAAACAGATCCTGTCATTATTTTTGTTAAGCCTGCTGATTAAGGACTTTGTCATCTTAATGGCACTGAGTGACTTTACCCAACATTAAGGTACTTTTCCTCATGATTGCTCTTTTTGTCCGTCACTGGTTTCACTCATGGAGTGCATTTTTGAAAGACTTCCATATTTCTTACTCAGCATGGCACCCGATATTCTCTCTCCTTTTAAGAAGTATTCTTTTGCACTGTATCATTTTTAAATGTATATTAATTAATTCATTGATAATTCCAATGATGTATTTTGATCCTATTCATCTCTTTCTCCTCCCCTTAACCTCTCCCAGATCACTGCTGCCCACCAACTTCGTGTCCTATTTATTTATTTATTTATTTATTTATTTTAAGTTTGTAACCTATTGTCTCCAATTTTTGTTGTTCATATACTTCTGGCCCACTCTATGCTAGAATGTTCACCATCTTGAGCTTATGCAGTCCTGATGAAGGAAACCATATCTGCTGTGAGTTTATGAATGCTATGGTCCAGTCATGCCCAGAAAATATTGGTTTGCTCAGGTCTTTCCCAACTTCTTGTTTTACAGTCTTTCTGCCTCCTCTTCTGAGATGGTCCCTGAGAGTGGGTGGGTGACACATCCCATTTTTGAATGAACATATGCTCTGTACTTTGAAGAGTTGTGAGTTTCTGTGTAAACCACCATTTACTGGACAAAGAGATGGCTCTAATAAAGGATACATGCTACATTAATCTATGGATAGAAATATACACATGTAGAGGGCAGTTTGATACTAGGTCCATTGGATTAGCATCAACAGTAGTATTTTGGGATCTACAAAATTCCCAACCATGGTTTCTTGGTCATATTTACACTATTAGGCATTTGTTTCCCCCTGTGGAGTGAGTCTTGTCTTCAATCAGAAAGTGGTTTGTTATCTCCATAATATCTGCACCAGTGTTGCACCCATGGATATCATGCCAGTCATTATTGTAGCTCACAGAGTTCATTCATAGCCAGGTAAGAGTATTGATGACACTTCCCCCAACCCCCAGCAGCCTACACAGCATCTTTCGGTACCACGACAGCATGGAAGATGCTTGCTGATCATTATCCATTTGATTTTCTCATGTCCTATGGCCAAAGTCTATGTTGTTTTCATCTTTGAGATCTTATCATTGTGTTCTGTTGGGCAAGCAATAACAACAGCAGCCACTTGTATTGTTTTTGAGGTCTCTAGAACACCCTTGACCAATGACTTGAGTGGAGGCATCCCACACCTGGCACTGAGCCAGGTAATCTATGACTTAGTAATCTATGTCTTCTGGGAGAAGAGCATTATATATTTTTAGGAGTTGTTTCTCTTACATGCAAAAGCTACTGAGTTTTATATAATTTTGCTTTAATAGTTTTTCTTTTTAGTTGATTCTCATGTGTGTCTGTGTTACCGGCCAACTTGTTAACATTTGCAAATAATGAAAATATACTTCCTTTTTAATATGTATGCACTGTATTTCTCTTGTCTGACCACACTGGCAGCAATGAAATATAATTTTAATTGACTGTGCCAATTGTTTCTCCTGACTTCGGTGGCAACACCTTTGATGCTTTGTCATTAAGCACTGTTGATTCATAACGATGCACATAAAATCATGCTGAATCTGTTTCTACTTTCAAAGAATACTTTTTCTAAATCTATAAATAATTATTTTTTTCTTCTGACCGCTGCACTATATTTACTAGATCCCCTAAGCTGGAATATTCTTACATCTCAGACTAAGCCTTGTTGGTTGGAGTATATTTTTCTTTTAAAGTGCAGTTGAATTAATTAGACCTTTTGGTAGCTATGTTCAGAGTGAGACCCAGCTATATTTTTTGTTAAATGTCATGTGTATCCCATCCACAACACTTGGGGTGCACATGGTATTTGGCATGTGTTCCAAACTACATTCCAGGTAAGTGGGTTATGAGGCAGATAATTCAAAGGTGGAGTTAGAACTATAGGAAAACAACCTGACAAAAAGGAAGGAAGGAAGGAAGGAAGGAAGGAAGGAAGGAAGGAAGGAAGGAAGGAAGGAAGGAAGGAAGGAAGGAAGTAAAGAAGGAAGGAAGGAAGGAAGGAAGGAAGGAAGGAAGGAAGGAAGGAAGGAAGGAAGAAGTCTGTTGTTTTCATTTTAACAAACAAAACCTTTTTGGTGAGAACTTGTCAAATTTTATAATCACTATATATATCTTTGAGTCATAAAAGTAATATGTTACCTATACTACAGTGCCTTGGATTAATTCCTGTGATAGCAAAAGGTCATCAGTGGTGAAACTGGAAGGCCTAATGAGACTACAGACTATTAAAGGTTTTGTTCCTGCCTTCAAACCTGACACATGGACGCCGGTGACAAGAGTCATCGAGGAGTACAAGGGGGACTTACAGGAATTCTGCTCCATCTTTGCAGCTCTCTGTAAATCTGAAAGCCTTTAAAAACTGGAATGAGACTGATCTTGGAAGAGCTCCTGATTTCCCTAGCATTTGTGGCAGTTTGGAGACTACTGACAGCAGCTCTGCTTTGTAGGGCTGAGAGACTCGTCCAACACCCAGCTGGGCTGAGAGCTCTCTCCACCAACTCTTCCATAGCTTTGACATCCTTATGCCGCAGGTTAGTTTGTTTCTATGGCTACCTCTTCTGACTTCTACTTTTAGGAATCTATGTTTTCCTATAAAACAATGGCTTTTCACACTTGCATTTGTAGCAGTAAGCAGGGTTGTCAGTCATCTCTGAGGAATGTTTCCTGGAGCTGAGACTTTTCCCATTTTCATGGTTTTTCCTTCAACATTTTTCTCCCTTTTCCCTTGGGTTGGGTTAATGTTTATTTCAATAGTTATAATATAATTACTTAATTATCTAGTCTAGCACTTTTTCCAGAAGTATACCTCTTGAGCTTATTTGCAGTTTTTTTTCACTTAAAAATATTTTATTCTTTTATTTTTATTACTTCTCCCTGGAATCACCACAAAGTCTTTTTATTTCTCTATCTCCATAATTTTTTTTTTTTTAGCTGAAAGTGAACACCAATTATAAGTACTTAAGGCTATGACATTTCCTTAAGGCACCACTTTAGCTGAATCACACATTTCCTCGTAAATATGTATATGTGTATATGTATATATAAATATATATGTACATATATCTTATTTCATAATACTCTTTGGCTCTGTTTTCTGTCTTATCTTGAAATGAGATGTGTATAAAAGAAAAATTGGGAAGAAAAATTCAGGCCCCCCACTGCTTTTAAAAACACTTCCTGGATCAGTTATATTCAATTATCTCAGGTTGGCCTGGGACTCATTCTGTAGCCCAGGCAGGCTCTGAACTCTTCCTCAGTGCTGGGATTATGGGCACTCAGTGCTGGGATTACAGGCATGTGCCACCATACCCAGTTTATATATTCTTATTTTGATTATGAATATTAAAAGCATATTTAGCAGGCTTTTTTCATCTCTTCATTCCTGTGATGCTTACCCAGGTCTTGAGTTTTTCAAATTCTTTTGTCTGGCTTACTGAATTTTGTTTACAAAAGTCAACTTTGGCCTTTCTCTTTAAAAAGCACGACCCAATTAGTTCAGTCAGAGGTTGTATTAGAAGTGTACATTCAATGAGATTTTGGGGGCCAGACTTGAAGGGCAGAAAGGAGCAAAGATGAAACCCACTTCCAAATCTGCGAATTTTATCCCCTAGGAAGCAAATACCACAACGTCACACTGTCTAGAATGTTTTGAATCTGGGTCATGAATATTCTGTTCCATTAGGCCAGAGTAGTGCGTTGGAAGAAAAGGCAGCATTGGCAAACCCACTTTTCCAGCTATCCAAAAATTATCCAACACACTCAGAACGGATGCGCAGAGGAACACTGTCCCTGTGTCCCAAACCCTCGGCCCTCAGAGAGCCGCACTCCATTCCAGTGTTTTCTCCATGGCCGCTGTGGAGCTTAATGCTCCTCCGACCTAGGGCACCTCCCTGCTTTGTCAATTGTCTCAACGGGAAGGCGTTGCTTGGAGTCACTCAGAAAAGTGGCATATAAAACCCAGTGTGATCTTTATGAATATTCGCACGCAACCTATAAAACTGCCACTCCAGTGTCGAGGCTTCTTAAGTAATAGATTTGGACTTGTCCTCCCGGTCTCCCGCGATGACTCAGGCTGATGAAAATGATACAACCCCCAAGGGCTTCATTCCGTTCTGTTGCTGATAGCATTCCCCACTTTCCACCCTGTCCCAGTGCGGTGGGTCTGTCCTCTTTGGTTCATTTGGCTGATGGCTTCCCATATCTTCTGTGCCAGCCCTTCTCGGTGTGCATTCTTTCCAGAAATACATCACCAAATCAGATTACTGAAGTGTGCTTCCCCTTCCCCCAGGAGGGATTTATTTAGGTATAAGAAAAAGGACAAGTGTGTTTTGTGTTACACACCATCAGCTGTAGCAGTCCACAGTTCTGTGGAGCTGAAGGATGTTTTCTATTAAGTTGCTCCTGAGAGCCAAGTGGTCTTTCCATTGCTGTGTGAAATGGCCCGAGTCCTCTCCTGTCCCTAGGTTCCAAGTAAATGAAGGAACTGCCGTGACCCCCTGTGTTCTACTCTCCCCTCTTGTGCCTTTCTGTCTCTCTCTTTGGAAGGCTTTTCTTTACAACAAACACAGCCACACATGAACTTCAGGAGAGCATGTTCCCATGAAGTATAAACTCCATCAGTATTTCAGTTGAGTAGTAAATGTATGCTGTAGTAAATATATAATGGTAGTAACAGTAGTAAATGTGTATATAGTATACATTATATAATATACAATATAGTATTCTATGTGTATTCATATGTGTATATACATAATATACAATATATTATATATGATGTAGTAAGTATATAAGGGTAATAACAGTAGTAAATTTATATATATAATATACATTATATAATATACAATATAATATTCTACATATAACATATGTATTGTACTGGCTGGTTTTGTGTGTGAACTTACACAAGCTGGAGTTATCAGAGAGAAAGAAGCCTCCCTTGAGGAAATGCCTTCATGAGATCCAGCTGTAAGTCATTTTCTCAATTAGCGATCAAGGGGCAGGGGAGGGCCCAGCCCATTGTGGGTAATGCCATCCCTGGGCTGGTAGTCCTGGGTTCTATAAGAAAGCAGGCTGAGCAAGCCAGGGGAAGGAAGCCAGTAAGCAGCACCTCTCCATGGCCTCTGCATCAGATCCTGCCTCCAAGTTCCCGCCCTGTGTGAGTTCCTGTCCTGACTTCCTTTGGTGATGAACAGCAATGTGGAAATATAAGCTGAATAAACCCTTTCCTCCCCGACTTGCTTTTTGGTCATGATGTTTTGTGCAGTAATACAAACCTTGACTAAGACATGCATATATAATATACAATATATAATATATTATTATGTAATATAGTAAATATATAATGGTAGCAATGTAGTAAATGTATGTATAATATACATTATATAATATACAATATAATATTCTAAATATAACATGTATATATATAATATACTCTATATATGATATATAATGTAAATATATAATGGTAGCAACGGTAGTAAATATATAATGGTAGCTGCTATTGTCTTATAATTACAAGCTGAAAAGAAATACAGTGTGCAAACACGCCTAACTACCATTGAATCCAGTTATGTTGTATTGTGAATTGGTGTGTGTTGGGGGAGAGTGACATGGCATAGATGAAGTTAGCCATCAGCTCAAGAAACAGTGCGTCTGTTCTCAATTTTTCCAAGCTCAAAGTGTCATCCAACCATACTCATGACAGTAACCATACCAACCAGTATCGATGAACTGCATTTGTCTTGATGCCCCTTTGAAGTGCCTCACATAAGTTATGAGGTCAATTTGTTCGACAACACTGTAAGTTGGGAGTCTTTATTCCCCCTCCTTTTCTTTTAAATGGGAGAAAACTGAGGCTCAAAGAATGACTGATTTATCTAAGGCCATGGCTGGTGCATAGGGCCTGCGGAGAGAGAGGCATCAAGGCTAGCATGAAAGATTCCAGGAGGTGGGAAGACTAGAGACCTCTCTTTGTCACGGTCACATGAAAGAGACGGTATGCTCAAGATAAGCCTCTTAGGTGGCTCCCTCACCAAGAGACACACATATGTATGTGACCTGTGAAGGCTGGGGAATAGTTCGAGTTCTCAGCTCCCTGGCCTGCTTCCACGCTTGGGAGTGCAAGCCTTTCTAATAAACGCTCTCATTTCTATCACTCTTGGTGTGTCTCAGGTCCAGTCCTCTGTTGTGCCACATGAGAACTTGGACAGTTCAGCAAATGCCTTCTAGGACTTAGGTGCCTATGGGAACATGGGGTGGAGACAGTGTGGGCCAGAGTACCAGAGAGAAACACGGTCTTCTTCCTTAGGGCTTCTTCCACTGCTTCCTAGGTCTCTTTTCTCAGAGCAGTGATGTACCTATTTCAGAGTTGGGTGAAGAATTAAAGGGCCCGTCTTAGTTAGGGTTTCTATTGCTCTGAAGAGACACCAGGACCTAGACAACTCTTATAAAGGAAAACATTTAATTGGGGCTGGCTTACAGTTTCAGAGGTTCAGTCCGTTATCATCATGATGGGACCATGGCATCATGTAGGCAGACATGACAGGAGGAGAGTTCTACATCTTGATCCAAAAACAACAGGAGACTAAGTGTCACACCAGGTGTAGCTTGAGCATAAGAGACCTCAAAGCCCACTCCCACAGTGACAGACTTCCTCCAACAAGGCCACACCCACTCTAAGGCCACACCTACTGTAGTACCAGTCTCTATGGGGGAAGCATTCAAACACAGGAGTCTATGGGGAGCATACCTATTTAAACTACCCCAGGACTATCATGGGATTGAGTTCTTTTGAAGCTGAAATTTAACTGCTAACAGGTTGCCCTTCCTTTCTCAGGAGGCTCTTCCTCCTGAGTCATCCACCTCCAATAAGTTACAATATTTGGACCTTACTAAGCTATTTTTAACCAATCTTTATAATCTGTTATGTTCTATTTTCTCTCATTAAAATGTATTTTACCTCCCATTTTTGTGAAATAGCATCTAAGTTTGGAATATAACTTTACTCTTGAGAGTGAAATTTTGTTTCACAGACAACGTAGGTTTTCAACTATTTAGCTTACTCGTGGGTTGTTGTTTACCAGTGACTATATATAGATCAAAAGCCAGGAAATGCTTCTCAGAAGGGTGTCAATCAGCCCTAAATCCACACTGATTTTCTAGGTGCAAGCCTGTGAGGTGTAGGTACCAGCATTTTACCTTACCTGACTTCAAGATGAAGAATGTAAAAATCTCTTCAGCCTGTCTGTCAGCCCTGGAAGGCTGGGAGACCCGGTTTGTGAAACCCTTTAGACAACTACGCTTCTTGAACATAATGCTTCACAAAAGAGGCACTTGGGAGCTGGCATAGAGGGGACTTGTTATCTTTAACTGAATCAACAAGCACTGAACTGGTTTGGTAATCATGTGTGTAGAATAATTTTCCCTGTGTCAGTGAATGCTCAGGGACCGTGATCTGGAGCAACAGAGTGGGGCAGAAGGTGCTCAGGGGCCTAAGCTCTCACAGGGGCCAAGGAGGTCAGCTGCATGGTGACCCCTGTTGCTTCCTCTCCATGGAAGTTCCTTCTGGAATCCTGGGGGGCACAGCCTGAGTTGTCTGCTAATTTAGGGTGCAGAGTATGATATAACAGTACTATTAAGTCGGGACATTAATCATGTCAGAAAATAATAAGCTCTTTTGTTGGTGAGTTTCTAAGGTCCTTGAGTCACCAGGGTAAATTCTTTGCTTTGCGTCTGCACAGAGTCAAAGGAGGAGGAACGGATTTCCAGCTCACCCACACCAGCCAAGCTGAGCAGCACAGAGGAAAGGATTCAACTGCCACTGAGGTCAGTTCGATCATCTGACCACCAACTGGACAAGACAGAACTGGCCTGGCCTTGCGATTATAGGCAGGGGTCTAGGCAGGGTCACCTGGAACCAGAGATGTCTGCTCTGCCCCCGAGTCAAGTTAGATTTGCAGACTAACAGGCAGGGCTTAGGAATTTAATTTGGGGTACTGGTGCCTTCTCATTTGGGGCTGTATTTTGCAATTTGTTTTTTGTTTGTTTTGTTTTGTTGAGGCAAGATCTGGATATGCAGTTCAAGCTGGGATTCCCTGTAGTCTAGACAGGCAGTGAATATACTATTATATCCTCAGGGTCACAGCCGTGTCCTGCACTTAACTTGCTATTGGCTTATCTAAGAGTGTGTGTTTTGTGTGCCTGCTTCTCTAGACAAATACATATCCATATGATTTCATAAGCCACATACTGGATACCTTTTGTGTTATGCTTCTTCATTGCAGGAAAAGAAAACACACACACACTAAAAATAATAATAATAAAAAAATGAAAACCTTTTCAACTTGCCAAGAGAAATACAAATAATAGGATATCATGGTTTGAATGGGAATGGCCCACATAAGTTCATATATTTAGATACCTGATCTCTAGTTGGTAGAATTATTTGGGAAGGATTGGGGAGTGTGGCCTTATTGGAAGAGGTGTCATTGGGGGTAATCTCTGATGTACCAAAAGACTGCTACAACTCTCAGTGACCTCTCTGTGTCTCCCTCATGGTTGTGGACAAAGATGTGATCTCTCAGTGTTCCTTTGATTCTCCATCATGGACTCTAACCCTCTGAAACCATAAGCTTTCTTTTATAAGTCACCTTGGTCTTGGTATCTATCACAGTAATAGAGAAGACACAATGACAGGTATATATTTAAAACTGTTCAAAAAACAATCGGACACTCAGAAGCAAAATAACTTAAAAGAAATTCCTGATGCGAGGACCACATCTTCATTAAAATTTTACTCAAGAAAGTATAAAATTCTTAAAGGAAAAGAGCAGTACATCCCAGCTTGGGGTTAGACATCTGACATCAGTGTGGGACTGAAGACAAAGCTTATGACTTGGAGGCCACCACAGCTAAAATCCTCTGTTCCACAAAATGTGGCAGGGCTGGAGAGGTGGCTCAGTGGTAAAAAGCACTGGCTGCTCTTCCAGAGCTCCTGAGTTCAAATCCCAGCAACCATACGGTGGCTCACAACCATCTGTAATGGGATCTGATGCCCTCTTCTGGTATGTATGAAGACAGCTACATAAAATAAATAAATAAATCTTTTTTAAGATGAAGAAGAAGAAGAAGAAGAAGAAGAAGAAGAAGAAGAAGAAGAAGAAGAAGAAGAAGAAGAAGAAGAAGAAGCAATGATGATACATCGTCTGGCAGGAGGTATTTGCAAACATTGTAATACTTGCCTATCCAGAGTATGTAAAATTCTTCTTGTATTTCAAAAGCAAGAATATGAATGACACAGTTAAAAAGCTGGGTGGAGCAACTGGAGTGACACTTCACCCCAGAAGACTTGTAGGCAGCAAACAGGCACACAGTGAAATTCTCAGCACCTCCACCCACTTCAGAAAATGGACATTAGTCGGGCAGTGGTGGTGCACACCTTTAATCCCAGCACTTGGGAGGCAGAGGCAGGTGGATTTTTGAGTTCGAGGCCAGCCTGGTCTACAGAGTGAGTTCCAGGACAGCCAGGGTTACACAGAGAAACCCTGTCTTGAAAAACCAAGAAAAAAAAAAAGGAAAAGAAAATGGACATTAAACCACCAGACTGTGCCACTGCCACCTGTGACCCATTAATCCTTGGCTAGATATTTGCTCCACAAAAATGAAAAATGCTCGTGCAAAGACCAGTTTGTGACATCATTAAGAGGCTGTTTGACCCTCATGGATAGCCACTTATGCTATGATGGGGGGATTATATAGTAATTATTTTGTTAAAGCGTCTCACACAGCGCATCTCCAGGTAGTGCTCCATAAATAAGGCGATCCTCCCGGTACTGGTGGCTCTTGAAAATCCTGATTGCATTCCCCTAAGGAAGTGATCAAAGCCTGGATAGCAAGATCCATGAGACCACCATGTAGGCTGTTCCTCATCTCCCCCTTGTGTGTTATGCCTCTGAGTGATATCTCTTTGAGGGCTGGTAGTCAATGATGGATAAGATCCTGGAAGATAGGACAACCTAAGACAGGCACAATCCAGGATACTGGGAGTCCTCTGAGGTGGGGTCAACAATGCAGAGACAATGGCACTCAGACACTCCTGCTCCCACTAGGCTGTCAAAATTTAAAAACAAAAGGGTGGAAATGTAGGAGCAACAGCGATTATGTAAATGCTGAGGGCTGTGCAGCTACAAAGGCATCTCCTGCAGGAGGACCT
>CM052703.1:123576315-123593815 GCA_028551405.1 Uromys caudimaculatus | reverse complement strand
CAGTTCTTGGACTATTGGTGACGTGTTTATTAAAAGATAAAGGAGGGATATGCTTTGGGGGATGTGTAGGGAGGTGTGGGGAAGGGGGTGTCTCAGTGGGCCCATGCCGAGGCATCCCTTCCCCCTGAGGGACCAGCCACACTATGGTATAGTATAAAATAGAGTTTATTCAGGGCATGGGGAAGGGAGTCAAGAGGGTAATAGAAGCAGCAAAAGGGAGAGAGAGAGAGAGAGAGAGAGAGAGAGAGAGAGAGAGAGAGAGAGAGAGAGGTGAGGAGGAGGAGGAGGAGGAAGAGGAGAGGCCGGCCATGAGCATGTGGAGATAGAGGGGGGAGGGAATTGGGAGAGGGAGGTGGAAGGCAAGAGCAAGAGAGCGAGGAGGGGGCAAGAAGCCCCTTTTATAGTGAGTCAGGCATACCTGGCTGTTGCCTGGTAACTGTGGGGCGGAGCTTAGACAAAATGCTAACAATTGGTGCTCCTGGTAAACCCCTCTGGAACCTGATCCTCTCTGCTCTACTCTCTCTTCTCCCTCCTCTGACCTCTTCCGCTTAGACTTTCTGATCTTCAAGTTAAAAGTCCTTTTGTTGTCTGATGGCTTCCACCCACACACCCGAATTCTGGAGGACCAGGTGGTTGTCCATCTATGAGCATGACTCAGAGACACTCTGACCAGAACCCAGAAGTTGCAGGAGTTTCTTACTCCTTTAATCACAGAGTCTTAGAGGTTCCCCTGAAACCGCATTACCTGTAACTCTCTGAGTCTTGTGAGTGCGGGCACACACCCTCCTAACATTTGGGTTAGTTTATATCCTTCTCCAAACCTGGAGGACGCCTCAGGCATCAAGAGATGACACCAGTCCTGCCTGTCTTTTCAAATTTAAACCAAATTTAAAATGCATTCTAAATGATCTTTCTTGAAGGCTTGTCTCTGAGGTAATCTTTAAAAGCTCCACCAAACTTGTTCAGTTACCCACGCAAATAGCCACAGCCCTCTGATAAGGACAACTGCCGATCCCACTTTGAAACATTCAATTTTGACATTCTTATATACCTAAATGATTTTCTTAAACAAACTCCAAAGGGTCTGAGGCCACTCAGTTGCACCCCACACTCCTTCCCCCCAAGGTCATTTTAACCCTTCTCATCCCTGGCGCGCTATGCTGGGTCCTAATGCCCGCAGTTTCTACTTGGTCCCAAGCCTGCTTCAACCAACTAAGATAGGATGGCTTGTTGATCTTGGAACTTTTTTACCTTGTGCCTTTGGACTGCCTTTGTTTCTGCATCACCAAGCTTAGATATTCCAGCTTGCTGAGATCAAGTCTGTCCGCCTCTCCGCCTCATTTTCCATTCTTCTGGGGCTGAGATCCTCTCAGGGCCTTCTCAGCTTTTCCTCCTTCCCTGCCCCCATCTGCACACACACACACACACACACACACACACACACACACACACACATAAACTTGGTAAGAATATGTAGATCACTGGGTTCAGTCTTATAGAGATTCAAATGTATTTGAGGTATGAGTAATATTTTTAAAATTGTCACAGAATTGTCTCAGGGTGTCTAGCTTCACTGAGATGCTGGCTCTGGGGATGGGATTTGGCCTGCTCACTTCAGACTCAAGCTTAGTTAATCTCAAAGTTGCCTCCAAAGCCTCCTGCCCTGGGTCAGGCTGGCCCCCAGCTCTGACTCTCTGACAGGGAGAAGAAAAACAATTTATTGTTCTTCCAGGTCTGACTCAGCCCAGGAAAAAGACATTCTGTAATTTAAAACAGCTAAGAAGTAAACTGTTTGCAATAGAACCGTGGTTCTCAACCTGTGTGTTGCAGCCTTTTGTGCAGAAACAGCCCAAAGGTACAAGGTAGAGAAGTTCCAAGAACAAAAAAGCTGTCCTATTTCATTTGAGCAAAGCAGACTTGAGACCAAGTAGAAAGAGTGGGCATTAGGCCCCAGTATAGATTTTATTTTCAGTCTGAAGCTGCCTTTTGAAGTTTCGACTTGAAAGTTCTTTCACAAGGACTGCTTATTAGATATCCTGCATATCAGATATTGACCTTATGATTCACAAGAGTAGCAAAAATCACAGCTATGAAGTAACAACAAAAATTTTATGGCTGGGCTGAGGGTCGCCACAACATGAGGAACTGTTGAGGGTCACGGCATTAGGAAGGTTGAGACCCACTGAACTAGATGCTACTGTTGTTTATCTCAACCTCTAAAAGGGTCTGTAGTAAAACCAGATAACAGGACACCCACACGTGGAAAGGATAAAGGGGTCCCTCTGCTAAAAATCTCTCAATGATGACCCCAGCGCCATAGTTTTCACAGGGCTCCCTCAGCTAAATTCTGTTAGATGATGTAAACATGAATTCAATGATGATTATGAGACATAAAAACTCTACATGCTATATAAGTTATAAAGGCTGCCTTGTGTTTTCAATAAGGTTTATCTGGCAACTTCCAGGGCCTGATGGGTTTACGGTATCCAGTAAGCAGGCAGTGTTTGTTACGTCACTCTAGGTGTGTCACTGGATCCAACCATTTCTCATGGAGGTGATCTCTCACAGTGCCCTCTGAGCTAAACAATGGCCATCTTCAGAACTCCTTCGGTGCCGTGTTAAAGCAACTGCAGCTGGACGAATTCGAATTCGAAGTTAATGTTCCTTCAAATAAGGAAGAGATTGATAGGTCGTCTGACCTTCACCTGAGTGTCTAGTCACTCCTCCCAGCTGGTTGTCTACAACTGGGCCTTAATTATGTGAGGCATCCAGGTTTTAGGGGTGTGCAGGCTAAACACTAAAAATAGGGAGGAGGTTCGCCTACACACTGATAAAAAGCTGTTACATAAACTCAATGACGGCCCAAAACATTACCTGACACCTCCCTTTAAAAACTCTAATAACAAATGATGAGTTTGTTACGTCTCATAGTAGTTTAATTTTTTTTTAATCAAGAGAGACTAACATATAAAATCAAAATGGCTAAATGTAATTACAGATATCTAGTTCTCTAAATAGTTCTCCCCCAGCTTCTTGGTTCTCATTTACAAAAAAAAAATGACATTCCCCCTGTCCTCCCAATGCCTTCGTGGAGGGGAGGAGCTTAAGAAGGCTGTACAATCTGACTTACAGATGTATGTCTAATCGCTTATGTCTTGGCTAACTTTGTTAAGCTTTAGCTACTTAAGAAAACTTTAGCTACTTAAAAAAAATAATCAGATTCTCTATGTGCTCAAAATTGTGTTTGTAGCCCTGGTAAGTATAGATATGTTTCATTTATAGGGACAAGTTTGGAGGTGGAGACCAATTTACATCTCCCACTTATATAGTCTCCTGTATATGTTGCCAAAGCTAAGCCTAAAGGAAGTAATTCAAAACAAGTTTAAAGTAAAGTTAAAGGATGTTTAATGTAAAATATTCAAAGTCAGCCGGCAGTGGTGGCGCAGGTCTTTAATCCCAGCACTTGGGAGGCAGAGGCAGGTGGATTTCTGAGTTCGAGGCCAGCCTGGTCTACAGAGTGAGTTCCAGGACAGCCAGGGCTACACAGAGAAACCTTGTCTCGAAAAACCAAACCAAACCAAAACAAAACAAAAACAAACAAACAAACAAACAAAAAACAAAAAATATTCAAAGTCAGGTAATTTAAAAAAACAAACAAACAAAAACTGGTTATGGAAAGATAAACGCTTGAGTCAAAAAGGTTAAATTTACAATTGCATGTCAGAAGGTCCCTAAGTCCAATCAATACTCTTTCCCTCGGATGGGACACAGCCCCACCAAAATGGATTGCATGCTAGCTTCAGTCCTCGATAAAAATGCATGAGGAAACAGAGCCACCAGAGTCTGTTGACCCTGTCTCTGGACTCTGGCCTGACCAGCTCTGTCCAGTAAGCCAAACATGCAGACAAAGAAAATACCACCTCCTCATCATGTGTCACATAACAGAGGGGTGGGTTCTCTGGACCAGTGAGTATCTGGGTGTCTGCACCCATGTCCTAAATGTCTCAAACAACAGAGGCCAATATGAGGATACTGTGAACAGGGGAACCTTGTACAGCCCATCACCCAAATAGTATGGGACGGACATGCTGGATCAATTGGCCACACACTTTACCCCAGCTTTCAATTCTTTCAACAGAAACAAATTCTAGGGTTCATATCCTAACTAGGAATATTCCCTGATTACAGGCGTTGTGATGGTCAAGTGGCTCCAGAAAGACCACACCAGACAAACAGTTCTATGTAGGATTTATTGAAAGGGGGGGGGGGGTCAAGGTGGCAGTGAAAAGAGAAGGAGGAGAGAGAGAGAGAGAGAGATCAGAGGGGTCTTCTGTTTATATATGGATAGTGATCGTGGTCACAGGTAAAGGTGGGAGGTGGGCCAAGTGGATTCTGGGAATATGGTGGATATTGCCTTGGCGACAGGTGTGCAGGTCGCACTGTCACCTAGATGTGATGTCACTGGTTTCGGAGGTCCTGATGCCAACAACAGGAAGCTGTCAGATACTTTGTCCTCAAACTCTCAGTTTGGAGTATTTATTCAAACTATCCAAGTCGGGTCTATGAGACTTTGCTAGACAATCCTATAAAAATCGTAATAGGATTCTATTTCTCTTTTGAATTAATGATTAGGTACTGAGTTTAACTGGCTTACTTTTACACTGCTTCAGGTACTTGTTCTTTATGCTGGAATCTGACGTAACGAACTGCTAATTACAGTTACTTTATTTCTCTACAGGACTCTGGTACATGGTCCAGCCAGTTTTACAAATGTGGTGCCACCTTACTAAGCAAAGCGTAGTATGAACTTTGTCTCTTAATGTTCCCCACAGTGTTGTACAGTTATGACTGCATGATTTATGGTCTGGATTTTTGCCATGTGCTAAGTGTGATTGTCACTCCTCGGACGGACCTCCCTCCTCTTAGGCTTCCTGACCGCCGTCTTTCTACAGAGTCCTTCTGTCAGCTCGAAGGAAAATCTGTGCCCCACACTCCTAAAACACTTTAGGCAAACCACTTTAAAGTGGTTGGGCAGCATCAGCTGAGTCCTTATTATGAACTCCAGCCCCCACCCTACCCCATCCCAAATCTCCACAGAGAAGTCTCCAGACTATACCACTCATACTCCTCACCATGGTCCCACACATCCCCTTCACCTGATACCTGTAAGCCCTGTTTGGGGTCACCCACATCCTCCTCTTTTTTTGGCATGACCCCCTTTTCCCTCTTTTTGAAAACACTTTTATTATTATTATTAATTATTATTATTTACTTATTCTCTTTACATCCCACTCACTGCTCCCCTCCTGATCACCCTCTTCCACAATCCTCCCCCACCCACTCCCCTTCTTCCCTGAGCAGGTGGGGCCCCTGGGTATCACCCTTACCCTGGCACTTCAAGTCTCTGTGAGGCTAGGTGCTTCCTCTCTCACTGAGGCCAGAGAGTAGAACATATCCCACCTACAGGCAACAGCTTTCAGGGCAGCCCCTGCTCCAGTTGTTCAGGACCACTCGAAGGTCAACACCGGTTACACATGAGTGGAGAGGCCTAGGCCCAGCCCTTGTACGTTCTTGGGTTGGTGGTTCAGACTTTGAGTAGAACAGATTTTCTGGTATCTTTCTGAGAAAAGGGATGTGGGATTTTCTGGGGTGGGGGCTCCAGACACATGTCTAATGAGATCCCATTCATCTGGGCATTCATTCACCACTTTGTCAAGGTGCGTGTCCCTGCTGCAGACAGAAGTCAGGCTTACTCTTTCTCCTGCCTGACAGTGCGCTCTTCTTACCCCCCTTGATTACAGTGATGAGCATTCTTCTGCTCCGTAAAGACTTTCATGCGGCACATTACGCTTTTCAAGCCTTTGGCTTTGATATTTTCACCTTACGAATTCCTCAGGCAACAGCCATCATTCAAGGCCTGCCCCATTTCATGTTTTTTCCTGTCCCTGTCTCCGACTCTGCACACAGCACCAGGCTCCCCACCAGTGAGCGTCAGAGTGATAACATCTCTAAGGGCAGCACTCAATCTGATTTGGCTTAGGGGTGGGTTCTAAAGTGCTTTCAGGTGAGACAGAGGGTAATTTATTTGCTCTACTTCCTGATTTGTGCTCTAATCTTTCCGTGCTTACAGTGAAGGCTTGAACCTCTATGGCAGCCTGAAGGTTCCTACCAAAAACTTCTACGGTTGTGTTTCACAAATAATCTTTTTGCAAAAAAATCCTCGAAGATCGTAGGGGAACAGGAAGAGGGTAGGAAGTGAGAGACAAGAGGAGAAAGGGGATGGGGACTGACCAGGAGCCAATTGCTCAACAAGGATATCCAAAGTGCAAGCATCCCCACAAGCTAGGCTATTCCAAAGCCAGCCAGAATCTTAATGTGTTTCAAAGAAAATAAAGTTAATATTTGTTTGTTTGTTTGTTTCAAGACAAGGCCTTTCTGTGAAGCTCATATAGGATAAATTAGTCTTGAATACAGATCAATTCTCCTGCCTCAGTCTTTCCAAATACTGGGATTATAGGTGTGAGGTCCTTATGCCCAGCTCAAAAAAAGATTTCAAAAAGCAAAGAAGAAAAGAGGGGCTGGAGGAAGGGAGAGCCCATTTGTTAAAACACCTCACAAATGGGAAGGACTGAGTTCTACACTCTGGATCCATGTCAAAATGGTGGCACACACTTGTAAGTGCAGTATTGGGGAGGGAGGGGCAGGAGGGTCCTTGGTGCTCACTCCTAATTGACTAGGCCAATGGATAGACTCAGTCTCAAAAGAAATGTCTAGTGTTTATGAAGATGACACCCAAGAGTCTCCTCTGACCACCACCTGCACATGCAAGTGTACATAACATCTGCAGACACACAGACACACACTCACATTAAAATAAAATGAATATAATGAGGATGATGATAACAGAAGAGAAGAAAATAAATTCCCTGCATTTCAGATGTTCTTCCTGCTTATGTGTTCTTTGGCTAAGTAAAGCTATGAGGCTGTGACATCGGTCGGAACGCTTTAAACTGTCAGCGCTGTTAGAGGTCCTTAGGAAACGCTTCAGTGTCCAATTGCCCAAGAACCCTGTACCATTTCCTGTGTTTTCCAGGGAGGGGACAATGCCAGGTGGACAATGAGTTCTTTGGAGGTATTTGTTTCTACACCTTCCAAGGCTGTTGTTCTACTGGGAACAGCTAAAGGGACCTTAACACCGTGTCTTAGTCAGGGTTTCTATTCCTGCACAAACATCATGACCAAGAAGCAAGTTGGGAAAGGGTTTATTCAGCTTACACTTCCATGTTGCTGTTTATCACCCAAGGAAGTCAGGACTGGAACTCAAGCAGGGCAGGAAGCAGGAGCTGATGCAGAGGCCATGGAGGGATGTTCCTTTCTGGCTTGCTTCTCCTGGCTTGCTCAACTGGCTTTCTTATAGAACCCAAGACTACCAGCCCAGGGATGGTACCCACAAGGGGCCCTCCCCCCTTGATCACTAATTGAGAAAATGCCTTACCGCTGGATCTCATGGAGGCATTTTCTCAACTGAAGCTCCTTTCTCTGTGATAACTCCAGCCTGTGTCAAGTTGACACACAAAACCAGCCAGTACACACAGATACTACCTGACCTAGTCCTTTCTTACTGAGCCACCCTCATCATGTCCCCATGTGTCCCAGTGCAGCTCACTGCCTAAGGCCCTGTTCACCCCCACTTCCATGAATGCTTAGGCTTCCCTCTCCATGGGATGTGTTTCTCACTTTTCTTCTTGACCTCTGGGGCTCTCTTCACTCTGAGTCCATCATCCCAAATGAACATTCTATTCTAAAAGACCCTGGGAATAGAACTGATGGGTTGGTGTTAACTGGGTGTTGGTGAAGGTGGTTGCATTGACTAAGAAGGTGGAGGTCCACGTGGCTCCTCCCTTTTCTCTTCTGGCTACACTTCCGTCTAGAGTTCAGTTGTGGGCTGAATATAAAATGTGGCACTTTCCCTCATTCTATGTGTTTACAATGTTTCTGAGTCATGACAGGGAACTTTGGTTTTTATGTAACTGTCCATACACAGGCATTTAGCTTCTCACCCATTTCTTCCAGGTGGCAGCCCTATGATTCTCCCAAAGGTCTGAGAGAGAGAGAGAGAGAGAGAGAGAGAGAGAGAGAGAGAGAGAGAGAGAGAGAGAGGTTTCACCATAGAACCAGCTCTGTGTGCACACCATGCTACCTGAACACTGCTTACCTCCTCTCCGTTGACATCTTCTCTAGCCACCAGCCACAATGCAATGCAATTCAGGGCCTCATGTCCACATACAAGCATGCAAACAGTTCACCAGATTGCAAACACACACCCTCTGCTTGTCCAGGAGGTAGCTGGCAGGGTAATCTACTCCACAGCATCTTGGTCAAGAAAGAAGAGAAGGTGCCTCTATGACCAGGGTCACAGGTAATCAGAAGGCCTCTTGACTTCCCTCTACGGACCCTAGGAGACAATTCCCAAAGACCACAGCCAGAAATCACGACATTTCCCAGGGTCTGTTTGTCCAGGTTCCATGGCCATCTGATTACATACTTTATCTTATTATAAAGCTAAACTAGCTGTGCTGCCAGCCAACACAAGAATTCACATTTTTGTTGATGGAAAGTCTGTAGTTTTACATTAATTATAAAGGGAATTCTAGGTTGCTTATGACAGGTTTTGCCCACAAAGAAAAGTTTGGAAACAATGTATGCCTCCAAATATGAGGGATGAGGAGGTAGCTCTCGACAATGGATGCTTTGACCTCATTCGTTCCCAATCAGTTTTCTTCATTTCTTTTGAATTTGATCTCAATCTAAAAAGAAGTAAATTGGCCAAGTTAATGGCTAGAATGGAGAAGAAACTTGGAATGTCTCACTAAAATTGGGGATGGTGTGTGTTTGAGTGAATGGATTAGTTTGTATTAAGCAGCTTTACATAGCTTTCAGGCAAGTATACCCAGCCACACCCTGCTACCCTCCTCCTCATCATCCCTTTGCTTTCCTAGCAATCCTCTTTTTTCCTAGATGGTTGCATCTACTTTTATGTCATTGGTACTTTTATGGTAACGTATTCTATAAAGGACAGATCTCACAGATGAGAGGAAGCCTGTAATATCTATCTGTCTGTCTGAAGGATAGTTCTTTCTAAAGCTTCTTATTCCTTGATTTTATACAGAAAAGGAAAACTCCAGGATTCAGAAGCTGGAGAGATGATCAGAGATTACTGTGTATTCTGATGGTGATTAAAAAATAACTATAGTTTAATTTTATTCTACATCAAAGGACATGTGTTCTACCGCTGTCTACTTTAATGACCTCTTTTATTAAGTTTGTTCTTTGACAGTTCATGCGTGCATATAATGCATTCTGACTACTTTCTCTTCCTCCCCTCCCTTTCTTATCTCCTTCCCATCTTTATTAACCTACCCTCCTCCCCCCATACTTCCTTTCCAAGATGCATGACTTTACGTTTTGTTTTCTGACCCATTAAGTTTAACTAGGACCATTTGTGTGACCATTGGATTGGAACTATCCACTGGAGTCTGATGGAGTCACTAGGGGGAACAACTGAAGGCCATGACTGCCCCTCCCTGAATCTATCAGTAGCAAATACTTTAGCAGGGAAGGTTAGGCCCCTTTGAGCCCTTTGTCCACCATCAGACTGTGGATGGGTCCATTCTTGCACACACCCAGTGCAGCATCTACAGCTGCTATGAGCTCATAACTGAAATGGCTGTCTTGTTCAGAAGATGATGTTTTCGACCCTTCTGTCTTCTAGCTCTTATATTCTTTCCTCCCTTTCTTCTGTGGAAGTTCCCTGAGCTTAGAGGAGATGCTGTGTCTCATTCAGTGCTAGGCACTCACCTGTCATTTATGCATAATTTATTCTTAGTACCTTATGCAGTCATGAGTCTCTATACTCACTCCTATCTCCTAGAAAGATTGGCTTCTCTAAGACTGAGAGTAGCATTTGCCTACAGTTTAGACATCAACATTTACAAGGCTCTTTGACACTATGCCAATTTACCTGAACAACAGTATTCTGTTCCCCACTAGGGCCCATGATCTCCCCAATCATGGGTTCTGACCAGGTTTATAATATTAAGCATGAATTCCCTTCTGCGAAGTGAGTCACAAGCCTAATCAGAGAGTAGTTTACTGCCCCCATAATAATTATGCTGCTATTGCTATACATCACTGAACATCTGGGCAATTGTTGTCTAAGTCTAACAACTTAAAGAAAAATTCGATGATACAAGATGACTTAGAACAGTAACTCGTTCTGTGATAAAATATAGCCATTGGGATTTCAAATAACATACTTTTAATTTTTTAAAGTTTTTTAAAAATTACTTTTTTTTTTTTTTTTTACAATACAGTTGTTGCCTCCTCCCTGTCTGTCCTCCCATAGTTCTTCATCCCATTCCTCCTCCCTCTATGTCCAAGAGGATATCCCCACCCTCCCACCCCCACCAGACCTCCCCACTCCCTGGGGCCTCATGTCTCTTGAGGATTAGGCATGTCTTCTTCCACTGAGGCCAGACCAGCCTGTAAATGTGGCCTCAGACCAGCTGGTGTATGTTGCCTGGTTGGTGGCTCAATGTCCGAGAGAACTCAGGGGTCTGGGTTAGTTGAGACTGCTGGTCTTCCTATGAGGTCACCCTCTTCCTCAATAATATATTTTTCAAATTAACACATTTTTGATGGTGCTTTATGTTTAAGAACAAAAATACATATTGAGAAAAATAGCAAGTACTTGCATTTCTAATTATTTGAGGAGTCATTATCAGCTGCTTGAGGCTATAAATAGCAGGTATGGATTGGTTTTTATCCCGATGTTTGGCTTTCTCAGACTCTAGGTATGAGAAGTGAATGAAAAGGAAAGTCTATGACACAACTCTGGAGTTCCAGGGCAGAAGCTCTGATTGCCCTGACAGAATTCTATACCCAGCAAAAATAACCTCCAGGAATAAGGAGAAAATGAGGGCATTTATGCTAGGAAGATAGCTCAGTGGATAAAATGTTTTTATACATATGTAAGGTCTAGAGTTTAAAAACAAATGTCATCTAAGACTAGCATGATAGATATATAGACTGGAGATGATCTCCAAGCAAGCTGGCTAGCTAGATTAGCCAAATAGATGAACTCCAAATTCAGTGAGAGACCTCCCCTCAATAAATGCAGTAGAAAACAATGGAGTAGGACATCCAGTGTCAACCTCTGGATTGGAATATGCACATGTGTGGATGTGCAACAGTACATATATGTACCCACAAATATACAAACACCCCCCTCAAGACAGTGTATTTATCAAGAACATGGAGAGGCTTGTCTATGCATGTTCTAATATCTGAAGTGACCACAAAGAGATTCACTTAAAATAGTTTGGATAAATACAAATGAAATCTTACTATCTTAGCTTTTAGGTTGCATGACAAAATTACCCAAGAAAAGTAACCCAAGGGAGTAAGGATTTATTTTGGTTCTTTGTTTCAGAGATTTCACACAACAGTCCTCAACTGTGCTGACTCTGGGCCAATGATGAGACAGAACATCATGGCAAAGGAGCATGTGGCAGAGACAACTGACCTCATGACAGCCAGAAAGCAGAAAAGAGAACACAAGAAGGAGCCAGCACAAGATAAAATCCCTCAAGGCACATTTCCAGTGGTCTGCTTCTTCCAGCTAGTGCCCACTTCTTACTTCTGATTATTGTCAGTAATGCCATTGTATTCTGAATCTATTAAGGGATTAATCAATTGACCTAATCATTTCCCAGAAGCTTACCAGCTGGTAACCAAGTTCCCGATATATATGAGTCAATAAATGAGGGACAGTTCCTATTCAGCTCTAAATCTCTCTAGAGTGTTTAACCTGAAAGAAAACAAGTAAAAATGGAAACCAGACACAAAATGAGAAGTTGGAGAAGTGGCTCAGAGTGTAAGTTGCTCTTCCAGAGGACCCAGGTTCCATTCCCAGCACCCATGCCAGTCACCTCACAACTGCTTTTAATTCCAGTTCCTGTGGATCTAATGCCTTCTGCTAACCTCTCAGGTACCACCTGCATGTGCTACACATGCAGATATTAAGGCACAAACGCATACACATAAACAAGAACAAAATAAACAAATCTTTAAAAAATGCTTTGAAAAGGAATATTGGGAAGAATGAAGAAAGAAAACGAACTGGCAGGCTTAAGACCTTACAACACAATGATTGCATTAAATGTAAGAGACCTAAATTCACTAAAGATGGGCAGAGCCAACTACATGCTGTTTATAAGAAACTTATTTCAAATGAACTGGGATAGGTAGTGTAAAAGTGAAAAGAGGCAGAGGGAGAGTCACGGTTAGGAAGTAGGGAGGATGCTGAAGTTGGATGGTAAATCACAAAATCAGAGCTGTCATTAAATTCTGAATCAGAGTCAGAGGAACAATTCTGAGCTTCTACTAAGGAACTGGTATTTGATACATTGTATTCAGTGGTCAGCATTGCCCATACAACAAGTTCATGCTGTTCCCACATGTCATTGAGGAACATTTCTGTCATTACATTCTGAATCAGAGTAACAGGTGTTTGATACATTGTATTCAGTGATCAGCATTACCCATACAAGTTCATGCTACTACCACATGTCATTGATAAAGAACTGTCATTCCAATTGTTGACTCAAGACTTTCCCTAGACCAGACAGCTAGTAACTAAGGGATCAAAGTTAGATGACAAACACAGTCAGGTAGTTTTCTATTTCAGGCAAGGCAACCGGACAAAGTGCACTTAATGGTTTGTACATGCTCGGCCAGGGGCATGGCTCCATTAGGAGGTGTGGCCCTCTTGGAGTAGGCGTGTCACTGTGGGCGTGGGCTTTAAGACCCCCATCCTAGCTGCCTGAGATCCAGTCTTCTCCTAGCAGCCTTCAGATGAACTCTCAGCTCCTCCTGCAACATGCCTGTCTGGATGCTGCCATGTTCTTGCCTTGATGATAATGGACTGAACCTCTGAACCTGTAAGCCAGCCCCAATTGTCTTTATAAGAGTTGCCTTAGTCATGGTGTCTGTTCACAGCACTAAAATCCTAATTAATGGTTGAGACTAAATTCCTGGACTGGCCCCATCTTGGAATAAGAAGTTTGAGCCCAAATTTCACC
Organism: Uromys caudimaculatus; assembly: GCA_028551405.1. NCBI lineage: Eukaryota > Metazoa > Chordata > Mammalia > Rodentia > Muridae > Uromys > Uromys caudimaculatus. The sequence continues at coordinate 123,580,673 of CM052703.1, read as the reverse complement.
TCTTGCCCCAGTGTTCACATCCACATGAAATCCCAAATTGTGGATGGTTCTAAGAGTCTTTTGTTTAAATACTTTACATGGAAACAACACTTCATCATGGAAAAACCTGAATTTTTAGAATATTTACAGATAACATGGAGTGGTGTCTGAGTTTCCTTTGAAATGATACAATGCTGATGAGTGTGTGGGGATTTGGGGAATAGATGAAACAAGGTTATCCATGGTTTAATGCTTGTGGGAAGCTGTTAATTAGTGCTTGCAGGCCCATTCAGCCAGTCCTTTTACATTTGAATATATTTGAAAGCTTCTGTAAAAAAAATGTTTCTGAAAACATAGTCCCCAAAGATAACCTAGAAAGGAAACAAAAGTCACAGGAAAGGCTACACTGGCTTCCTGCAAGACTGGGCAGGCAGGGCATGGGGAGGAATGTGGAGCTTGGACTACTAAGGTGTGAATGAGTCTGGGTGTGGCTGGGCACAGACAGAGCAGCGGTTTTCTTATTGCTTCATGGCTTATCTTCTAAGCACTGGGTGCTGGGATTCCACAGTCAGGCATAGGGAATCCCTAGAAGAAACTGCTCTCTGAGGAGATACCAACCCCAGGAGGGTACCTCACACCAAGAGGAAAGCAAAGGGACAGGCAGAAGCCTATTCCATGCAGGGCTGTCTCCTGTTACAGGGTTATCTTCCACCAGCCCATCTTGCCTTGACTGCACTTGGCCCCATATTCAAATCTGTTCACATTCTGTTATTCCAAAGATATGCTGGGATGTCCTCTCCCAGATGTTTTCCCCCAAAGCATCTGTCTTTCAAGTCTTTTAAAACAATGGTATCTGAGACATGGTCTCATCAAAATCGGTCTTCCTAACGATGTAGATAAAGGGTATCAGATTCCACCTCTGTCCCTTCCACCATCACACCCCCTGGCCCATTTGCTTTTCATCAATGTAAAAAACACAGCAGCACAGCCCCTGTTTATTAATGAAATCTGGCTCTGATATTTCAATCTGGCATGCCCAGTCTGTGCTGAGGTTAACAGTTGCCAGGAAGCAGGAACCAAGGTACCAGTTCCTTAACACTGTGTAGTGGCTTGAGGAGATGTTTGCTGTGGGCTCCTGACAGATGCTTCTGGGAAACAGAGGCACTCTAGTCAGAGGACAGCTGAGAGTAGTGAGGTATGTGCTATGTCCTAACCTTTCCCTGGATTTCCAGATCTCCATACCAGGAGGCTCCTCACTTAGATCACTGATGTCCACTGTTCTTTTCTCTGTCACAGTTCTATCCCTAGGGCTATCCTCCATGATGAAACAACACCCGTTTGAGTGCATGTGGCTCAATGGTTACTCCATGTCCATTCCCATTTGTGGACCAATACCTTCATCCCAGGGGTAACTATTACAGGCATCTGTGCACCTTTGGAGCCAAGAGAGGAGATATTTCAGAGTAACGGCAGTCTCCAAGGGCCTTACCCACCAGCACATGTAAGCTGCTCCAAGGAATTGGACACAAGTTCTAAACCAGCCATAGACCTAGGACAAATTATCTCCAGTTGGTAAAAGAAGGAATCATGGAGGGAAGGTTTCTTACTCACTTTTAAGGCATTTGGAGCCTCCAATTGACTAGTCCACTCCTGAGGAACATGGCCGCCATTGCTTGTGGATCCTGCTGTGATCGGGACTTCCACATCAGGGCGTCACAACGTGAGCTGCGCTGTGCTGTTTCATGCCTTGTGGGCTCTGTTTCAGAGTGTAACTTTGGGCCCTTCTGAGCACACACTGGTGATTTGGTTCAAGTACCCAAATGCAGTATCTCAGTGAAGTCATTTGGAGAGGTGAAAATTCTTATCCTGAGCACCCTGGCTGTGTCTCCTCAAGGCAGCGGTGCACACCAGAAGGATCCTCCCTCTCTCTCTCTCCAGTTCTGGCTTCTTGACGTCAGTCAAGGTTTTTACTGGCCTTGAGGCCTTGGCCTTGGGCCCAGAAAACATCATTGTGGACAGTCCAGACCCAAGGGTGATGGCCCAGATAATTGGACAATTGAGGCCCAAATGTCAGTTTCCAAAACCAGAGAGGTTTCCGAGCAGCTTGACATATCATTAAAGCCAGACAGAGAAGCCCGACATTGCCTCCTCGCTGCCACTTTAAACGATGCAAAATGCTCGTCCACATCTAATTAAGCTCAGGGAATGTGACAACTGTAATTTTAGACATCAAATGTCCACAGGGGGAAAAAAGGTTAAATCTTACGGACTCCATTCACCAATAAGTAATGCACAATTAAGCATTTTAAAGTGAAATCTTGTTTCCTTTATTAATTTTTTTCCCAGCCCACTGGCAGAAGTTTTTCCATCCTGCTGTCTAAATTTACATAGAGTATTAGACTTCCCTCCTCTGCAGTTCCGTGAGTTTTTACATATGCTTAGAGTCTTGGAACCATCACCACAGGCAGTTTTCTGGACAATTCTAACCTCCCCAGGGAGTCCTTCCTGCTGTGTCTTTGTACCTAATCTCTCTGCTTCTGCATTTAACCCCTGATGGTCCTTATCTTCCCTCATCACTGTAGCTTTCTTTATCTTTCTCTGAGTGTCAAACAAATGGAACGCTACTGTATTAGTCTCTGGTTGCAGCAGACCAAGTGCCTGACAAGATGGACCCTAAGGGAGGGAGAGTTTATTTTGGCTTACAGTTTGAAGGCAAAGTCCACTGAGGTGGGGCAGCCTTTGTGGCAGGAATTCTGCATCCACTGTCCAAAGGCAGAGTGAGGAATGCTTGTGTTCAGCTCACTTACTCCCTGGGGTCCCCTCAGTAAATCTAGATTATCTCCCACAGACATGGCAAGTGCAAGTGAAAGAGATCTGTTTCCATACTCACACTAGAGTTCATTAAATTGACAATCAAGATTGACTCCTGCACCTGCACCAGGCCATGCTTTACAGTGGCTTCTTCTAACTACTACTGTCTCTTCAATCCGTGCATGGTGTGATGTGTATCAGTAACTGATTCCTTCTGCACTGAGTAGTATGCAGTGTGTGTGTGTGTGTGTGTGTGTGTGTGTGTGTGTGTGTGTGTGTGTGTGTGTGATTATCTACTGAGAGACACTGGGCTTATTCTCACTTTTCAGGCAGTTGTGCGTAACACTGCTTTTGGTGTGAATAACTAGAGTCATGAGTATGTCAGCCTTTCACTATTAAGAATGATGTCAGTGTAGTTTATTTCATGTATGTCCTTTATTAGGCCAAGGAAGTTCACCTCTACCCTTGGTTTACTTAGAACTTTTAAAATGATTTGTGAATATCAAACTCTGGACAATGCCCTTTCTATTTAAGGATATGATTATGCTATTTTTAGAGACGTCTCTGTGTGCATCTTAGGTATCAACTAAGAGAATATTTAGAGATAAGATTAAAGTTAATAAACTTTTGCTTAAGTGAATTGCTTTCAATAATGTAGGTGTGCCTCATCTAATCAGTTGACTAGTACATGAGTGATTTTTCTATTGCTGCGATAAGAACACATGACTAAGGCAAATTATAGAAGAAAACATTTAATTTGGCTTATGGTTTCAGAGGGTAGGAGTCTATGATGGTGGAACAAAGGCATGGTGAAAGGAAAAGCTGCCAACTTACATCTCAAACCACAAACAGGGCCAGAGGGCACATTAGGAATGATATGAGTTTTTTGACTTTTCAAAGTCCAATGACACAGGAATCCAATAAGGCCATGTCTTCTAATCTTTCCAGACAGTTCCACCAATTGGAGATCAAATATTTAAAGACATGAGTGTATGGGGGTCATTCTCATTCAAACCACTACAATTAGTTTCTCTGATTGAGAAAAAGTCCATAGCAGACTGCCCACAGGCTTCTGGACTGTGAGCTCACCTTGCTCTCACCTGTTGCCCTTTGGGCTAGAAATATACCTTTAGCTCTATGTCTTGAGTCACATGGTAGAGTTAGACTCATTAGCCAATGTCTTAGACTAGATACCTTTATACATATTACACACATTTTCTTTTTTTTTTATTTTTTTTATTTATTTATTTTTTATTTACATTTCCGATGATTCCCCTTTTCTTTGGAAACCCCGTGTCCCCTTCCCCTCCCCGCCTCTGTGAGGGAATTCCTCCTCCCACCCACCCGCCCACCCATTCCCATATTCCCACTTGACATTCCCTTTTACTGGGGCCACTAGCACCCTCAGGCCCAGAGTCCTCTCCTTTCTCCCTGGTGGCCATCGAGGTGATTCTTCTGCCTCATATGTAGTCCAAATCATGGGTCAATAGATGTGTATTCTTTGGTTAGTGGTCTGAACTAGAGGACAACCAGGGGGAGGGTCAGGCCCATTGACGCTCTTGCTCCCT
>CM052703.1:123557632-123575815 GCA_028551405.1 Uromys caudimaculatus | reverse complement strand
CGCCGGAAGCTGCTGGCCGTCAGTCTCTGTGGCCCGCAGAAAGCGGGCAGAGTCAGTGAGCTCTGGGGACACTTTGCCCCTGCTATGGGCTTTTCTGCGTTCCTCCCAGAGCTGCTTGTCTATGGAATCCTAGTGTCCCGGGCAGAAGCCACACATTTTCTATTATGTACTATAAACAATATATATAGAATTATGGCATCATATATAATAGAGATTATATATGCAAGAAAATATTAAATATGTATGTATGATTCTTGATTTTCAGTGCTTTAATTTAATAATTTGATTTAGTTATACAATGGTGAAAAACTGAAACACATGCAATAGAGTCCAGACCTTGAACTTTAACAGTTTACTTTTTCCTGGAAAGTGCTATATACCACAATATTCTCTCGTGATACTAGACAGTAGCCCTGAGTCACAGCTATCAGTCAGTCACATAAGCTCTATTCATACTGCTTAGTATGACATTCAGCAGGTTAAGTGCAGTAAATGTACTTTGACTTCTGATTTTCTACTTACTTTTTTTTTTTTTTTTTTTTAGGATGTAATTCCATTGAAAATCAAGAAGCATCTCTATATAAAGAATCTACAATTGCACTGTTTCTCTGAAGAATCTTGACTAATACAGATTTTTGTGTGAAGAGTACATTATTTCTTAAGGTGTGTGTGTGCGTGTATGTGTGTGTGTGTGTGTGTGTGTGTGTATGTGTGTGAGTGAAAGCACACACACTATAGTTTATGTATGAAGGTCAGAGGACAACCTTCAAGAACTGGGTCTGTTCCTTTCCATCCATTTCCGTCCAGGACTCTTACCAGGTTGTAAGTTTGTGTACCTGCAGAGCCATTGTGCCCATTCAGGAACAGGATCCTAAGAATGACTCTTTGAGTGGGCTCCAAGTTGTCTGGAATTGGCTCTGCTACTTCATTGGTCCTCAAGACAGTAATGGCCATTTCTTGTAGCAAAGGAAGCAGTGGTCGTCGATGAAGTGATCCTACTAATACAGGTAATAAAATGTCACCTTTGGGTAGTCCTAAGCAAATGCTTTTAAGAAGCAAGGATCTGTCTTGAACATAGAGCTCAAAAGAGCTTCCTTAGCAGACATGAAGCCCTGGCTTCAATCCCCAGCACCATGTAAAATTAGACATTGTGGTGCAGGCCTGCAACTCCTGCATTTTGGAGATAGAGGTAGAAGACTCTGCAGTCAAAGGTCATTTTTGGCTGCGTAGCTAAGTTCCAGGTCAGCCTTGGTTACCTACTTCCCCCCAGCATTGGCAAGGATCTGAGTGACTGTCTTAATGGCACTGCCCTAATTTTTTCTTAAATTAACTTCTGTTAAGAGACTGACAGGCTTTTCCTAATGTCATTTGAGAAAGTAGGAACTGAGAAGAAGAGCCGAGGGGCTTCAGTCACAGTCTAAATGCTTAGCTAATAACCTTTACCTTCTGTGGCTAGTAGGTCATAACCTGTTGAAAAACAAACCAACCAACAAACAAAAAACCATAGTCTCAACCTGCTGAGTGACCAGTTAACACTGTAAACTAAATCTAGTTAACAGCATATATTAAATCCAAAGTCTTAGAGAAAGTGTTGACTGCTAGGGAAGGCTTGCAGTCCTGAAAGTTATGATGGACTGTCTCAGAAGGCCCCAGTGAAGCAAGCTAGAGGCACTGAACTCCTAAATTCTGAGGAAACTCTGTTAGCTGGAACAGTCTTCTTGCTTCCATGCACAGATTCCCTCTCTCCTCTCCAGTCTGTGGAGAATGAAGGATGAGACTAGAGAATGAAGATAGTGGTGGGCCTTGGTTATTGTTTGAGGCTTTCTTTTATGAGGTTTGAGGGAAGAAAGAGGGAAAGGAAAAGATTGCCTTTGAGGCAATCCTTATTCTATTCAGAATCTAGCTCCACCCCCTATCTCTAAAGCTACAAGAAGTCCTATGGAACCTGTGGTGGTTTGAATATGCTTGGCCCATGGGAAGTGGCACTATAAGCAGGTATGGCTTTGTTGGAGGAAGTATATCACTGTGGAGGATGGCTTTGAAACTCCACCCAGTGAGGAAGGCACCTTCCTCCTAGCTGCCTGGGAAGACTTCTCCTGACTGCCTTTAGATCAAGATGTAGAACTCTTGGCTCCTTGTCCAACACCATGTCTGCCTGGATTCTACCATGCTTCCTGACATGATGATAATGGGCTGAACCTCTGAGCTCGTAAGCCAGCCCCAATTAACTGTTGTCCTTTATAAGAGTTGCCTTGGTCATGGTGACTCTTCGCAGGAATGGAAACCCTAATTAAGACAGAACCCAAAGGAAAGGGGGCAAAATATGACGAGAGGGAGTATACAACACTCTAAGAAAGCTACCTGAGTTTCCTTATTCATACAGAACCAATCAGGTGACATGTAGAAGACTGGGCATTGCATGTATGGATGGCCATGGAAGGAATATAAAATTGTACTAAGATCAATTTGTTGTTCCACCATTGGTGTTTCATCTCAGGGGGGTTGAAAGGGCTCCAACATTGCCCAGCCATTGGGTTGAAATGGAGACTAATCTGTAGCCTAGAGTAAGTAAGCCTGAAGTGCCAGCCTGTCTTTCTGTGCTGTAAGGGAAGGTGGAGGGACAGACATGTTAGAGTGAACTTGTCATCTAAGGCCTGAATGTAAGTGTTCCAGTTCTAAAGGGAGAGTATACAGCTCTGAAGGGAAAGGCATCCATCCTGTCAGTAGGGAGTCAAAGAACGTTATAAAAGTCACACTGTACAGCAAACCTTACACAAGAGATCCACTGGGATGGAAGAGCCCAAGAAGGTGGCTGCCTCTGCTCAGGTGAGAAGCAGCAGAGAACTAAGCAGGTTTATAAAGCGTTTCTTGGGGTGGAAATTGGTAGGTTTCAAGTCCAGAGCCTGGTTGGCTGTTTGTGTCTGGAGGGACTGGGTCCATCTGTTATGGCAGTTAGAGTGTTCTGTGGGCTGAGTCTGGTGGTTGGAGGTCCTCATGGGAGGGGCTTGGCCACTTGAATGCCTCAACGTGCTTAGAGCAAACACCCCCTGCCCCTTTTAAATCATAACTGTGTGTTATTCTCTATGTGCTTGTGCTTAGGATCAAATGTGCAGTCCCTTGATTTGGAGTAACTAAATGCAGTAAGAGTAATCAGATGCCAGAGGAGCAGAGGCCAAGGGATCTCAGCCAGCCAAAGCAAGGGAAACACGGTAACCACGTGCACACTCCTGTATGCATAGGATACTCCCTAGTAGTTCACTGGAGAACACAGTTCTGTCTTAGTGCACAGCATCCAAAACCAGTTCAGGCTTGATGAGTCCTCCCGTCCTTGGACCAGGATGTACTTGAAATATCTTGAATAGAAACTGTCCACATTTGATGGCCATCAGGGGAGGAGAAACTTACTCCATTGTTCAGAAAGGAGTGTAGTATAGCCTGCTGCAGGTGGGGGGGTCCAAGGTTAGTAGGTGCTATTGTTTGTGCTGATAAAGGAACTGGGCTGTCAAGTGCGTTAATAGAATTTACTAAACTATTTCTTATGCTTGCCTGCCCTAGTAGGGGGTAATACAGATCAGGTGATCAGTGGAGGGAAGATGGCTTCTGGTTTCATAATAGGTCCAATCATTCCTTAACTTGTCCCGTGACTATTTCCCCAGTTCCCAAATGCATCGTAGGAGGAGAGAAATGGATTGAGGGCAGGAACCTCTATGTTAATTTCCTACTATGAGTAAGGAGTTGTATGGTGGTAAAGGTCAAATGAAAATTAGAACTCTCTCTCTCTATGAAGACAAATAGGAAGCAAAGACCAAGTTTGTTTTCCTGGATGGACTTCAGCGATAAGGGCCACTGTCAAGGGTATGGGAGATGTAGATATGATTGTGCCCAACCCAAGCCCAGGCAATGCTCCTACTTGGCCCACACAGACGACAGTTGGATCTGAGAGAGAGTGGTGGTGGATTACTGTACCCTTGCATGGGAGGTGCAGCTACTTGCAGCTGCTTATCAAGCGGAGGCATCCAGCAACCTAGCTCTCTTACACTGCCTCAAGGGCATATGTATCAACTCCTGATCACTCTTGTTATGTGGGATTCACAGGGATCTGGACAACCTGTTACTTCCATGAGTAATCACATTGGGCATTACCTTGGCAGCTTTGTGTTGTCTGGGCCCAGTGATCAAGACATACAGTTACTTTAGACTTACTGAGATGTAACCTAAAAGCCCCACCCTCACCCCCATAAGTCCCACTGGAATGTTCAGAGGCAGGACTTTGGGGGAACTGATTGGATCAGGAGGGCTCTGATATAGTAGATCAATTAATCTATTAACAGATTTATATTTTGACAACATTGGAAGGTGAGACCTCAGGAGAGCACTTCATGAGGGGTGTAGCTTTGAAGGAGACATCTAAGAACCGCTTCCTCTTCTGGGGAGAGGGTGTTCTCAGCTGTGTTTAGACTAACTACATCCTAAGAAAATGCATTCTGGTGCCAAGAGGCTGTATTTAGAGAGTTAATTCAAGTGTCACATTTGGGAAATTTTTTTTGGATGAGGTTAACACTTAAATTTGTAAACTATAGAATAAGTAAGCTAGTCTTTGTACTGTGTATGTATCTAATTCAGTTGTTGAAAGCCTGGATGGAACAAAAAGCCTGGCCCTCCCTGAATGAGACACTTCCTTCAGTAGACTGGGTCAGGTCTCACCTGTACCATTGGCTCTTAGGCCTGTAGGCCCACACAGATAGATGTGGTCTCCACACACAGATATGGACTCCCTGACCCTAGCTTTATCTCAAGATAAATTCCATTTTTCCTGTGTGTGTTATTCTCTTTGTATATTGATATATTTGACTTGCTCTTTCTTTTTGAGGATTTTAGGGGTTATATTGTCCTGAAGATTGGCCTGTGGTTTTCTTCTTTGAATCTTAGTTGGCTTTTAATAGAAAGGTACTATCCACTTTCTTAGATGAGTTGGGAAGTGCCCATTTCTTTAGAATTTCTCTGGAAACGTGTGAAGACTTGCTGTTATTTTTCCTTTTACTGTTTAGTCAAATTCAGCAGTGAGGACCCAGGGCTTGCCTTTTAGAAGGTCTTGTTTAAGGCCACAAACTCAGTCTTTAAACATATAGGCATGACATTGATAGAATTGGTTTCTTCTTGGTTGGCTTAGTTTTAGGAGTCTGTAGCTTTTAAGGAATTGGCTTACTTCATCTTAACTATTGAATTTATGTGCACTGAGCTGTTCATAGTATTCCTTATGATGTCTTTACAAGCACCAATTTCTCTTTCTGATATTTTCTCCTTCCTCTTTCTCCCCCCCCCCCCCACTTCAGCTTGGCTAAAGTTTATCCCTTCTGTTGATTTTTCTTGACAAATGGCATTTGTTTTCATGGATTCTTGTCTTATTTTTGTTCTTCTAACTATGAGCTAATTTTTCTCCTTTTCTCCTTAGTTATTTATGGAAGGAGGCTACACTACAAACTTGAAGGCTTTCATGTTCTAAAGAGTTGTCTTAGGGTTTTACTGCTGTGAACAGACACTATGACCAAGGCAAGTCTTATAAAGGACAACATTTAATTGGGGCTGGCTTGCAGGTTCAGAGGTTCAGTCCATTATTGTCAAGGTGGGAGCATGGCAGCATCCAGGCACATAAGGTGCAGGAGGAGCTGAGAGTTCTTTATCTTCATCTGAAGGCTGCTAGCAGAATACTGGCTCCCAGGCAGCTAGGACTAGGGTATCAAAGCCCACGCCCACAAGACCACACCCACTCCAACAAGGCCACAACTCCCAACAGTGTCACTCCCTGGGTCAAGCATATACAAACCATCACAGGAGTTAACACACTAAATTTCCTTCTAAACAGGACTTACGCTCCTCCACGCTGCAGATTTGTACATCTTTTAATTTTATTCACTTCAAAATATTTTCTACTTTTCACCAGAGACTTCCTTTGGCACCATTGATTATTGAAAATTTTACAGACTTGGTGATTTTTTTTCTCAGATATTCTGATACTTACTTCTAGTTTAATCTTTTTATTGTCACACACCAAAACTTGAACAATTTAGATTCGTTTAAGTTTAATGAAGTCCAAACTTTTTTTTATTGTTACTTTATTTTTTATTGTTGGACTTTGTGAGTGTTCCCTTGGACCCATCTTGTGCACCAGAAAGTGTGAGCTTTCTGCTCTTCTCGAGAGGAGTACTTCATGTTAGAGATCAGACTGATGCTACTCTCAAGCCCTTCCCTTGTCGGTGGTGTTCTGTCTGTTTACCATTACCCAGAAGAAAGTATCAAAGTCTACAACTGCAACTGTGGATTTGTTTATTTTCTTTTTCTAGTCTATCTGGTTTTGCTTAACTTGTTTTGCAGCCCTGTTGTTAGGAAAATATACATTTAAGATTATTATGTCATCTTTAAACCTATAATTTTTTTAGACTTTTAAAAGTAATTTACATATAGAATAAAGTCACGTTCAACTAAAAAGAGCATACCAAAAGGAAAAAGTTTATTTTTAATGTATACTCTTGTTTCTTCGCTTAAAAAAAAAAAGTAAAGTGCCTCTAGAAATCAAATTACATTATAAGCTTGCTGTGACTAAATTTTGATTAAATGTCTTTTCTCTTCCTTTTCTGAATATCTCCTTTGTTGTAAAAAGGGCCTCATTTTGGTTGATGCAATTCCTGAAATTCAAGGGTAGGTTTTTCCTGCCCAGGCCCCGAAGCCGCAGTTGAAACCCATCGGCTTTCTCTCTCCCACTTAGCTGCTCCTTGGGATGCCCTGTACACGTCTGCTTCCCACGAGAGGACTTACATCCTTACATTTCACAACAACTACAAAAGCTAAGCTTTTCCTGTAGCCCTGCTGAAGGTTATTGTGAGAGGAGTCTTAGACATGCGTTTCCCAGAATGCATAAGAGAGAGGGAACCGTACCAGGGGTGGATGGAGAGCCTTTTGCTCCTGTGCCAAGCTCTCGAAAAGGGGATGTAGAAACTGGACAAGGACAAGAAGAACTTTCCTAAGTTGCTGGACTCTGGCTTTGAAACTGCATGCTTCACATCTGACTTTTCCTCCTGTGACACCGGAGGCTACATTACTTAAGGACCGCAATGCCTGATGGGTTGGCCGTGTCTCTCTCCTGGTCGGCTGTGCTGCGATTTTTTTGCCTCAGAAGCTGACATCCAGATATCCCTACACATTGGACATCTGTTTCAAGAACCTCTCCAATTAAAAGGAAAGAAAACTCCCCAGCGGCTGTTTACCAGGTCCCCCATGGACCTCGAAGTGAACATTTGATACCTGCCCAAGGGAGGGAGAAAGCCACGTTAGCTCATAGGTGCATGTTAACAGACCCCCATGTGTTTATTCATAGTGTTTCTGGTAATTGACAGGAAATAATGTCTCCCAGCCTGCCATCCCTGGTTCATACAGAGCCTGGGGATGGGAACAGACTGGAGGTTTCAGGTTGGTTTACCATCTCTATAAACAAACACAAATGTCTTGATTCATAAAGCACCCACACCTTCTGAACAGCTGGACGGGAAACTGCTGTCTTTAATAACCCTGCAGTGTGGTAGTCTACGGCCTTCTCCAGCCCAGAGGCTACTAGTGGTGTCTGAACGCCTTCAGCTGTTGGTGATTGGAGAGGGCAAACCTATCCAGGAGCCTCATCTTTTAGAACCACAGGAAGCAGCAAGATCCTTGGTCTCATATAATTAGCCTGAGGAAGGTGACAATTCAGACTCTTAAGTAGCACATTCAGGGATAGCTGAAGTAGCTAGGCAGAAACAGCTCCAGGTGGCTTAATGAGACATAAAGATGGTAATAGCCCAATGAGATCAAAGATCTTTTGCACCATAGAAAGGGTAAGAAAGAATAGCCAAGGCCTTGAGATTCGTGTTACCACGATCCCATCCTTTCTGAGGGTGATAGTAAGCTTTCAAAGTTCCACTAAAAGAAAAAAAAAGAGGACACTCCAGCAGGCCATCCCAGGACACTCAGGATGGCCATTTTATTTCACGAGCAACCCTACCTATAGCTGCAGCCATAGTCGGATCACAGTTGCAAAGGGCTTCTTCTACCTAATAGCCAAAATCCCATCCTGACCTCCTGCCCTTTACTCCTGTGTTCAGGCCTAAGGGAATCTGAGAATGTTTTGTCCCAATGAAATCTATCTGATCTACTGCTACTAATCTCAGGCAAAATGGCTACTGACTGTCACCAAGATCAATGGACAGTGCCACAGAGGGGCCACGGCACCTTTGTGCCTTGCTTTCTCAAGGAGTCTTTCCAGCTTGCTGCATGCGCCCTGACTTATTGTCCCCCCGTGGCCATAGCCACGGGATAGACTTCAAAGACCAGGATTCCTTCTCTCTTTTTTTCTTTATTTTGTTTTGTTTTCTACTTGTTTTTTGCTAAGTCTCACCATTGCTTACGCAACCTTATTTGGGCATCCTGGAAACCGCTATGACCTATTTATGGGGATAAACAGAAAAACAAACCCAGGGAGGAGATGGACAAGGACACCTGAGATTGTTTAACTTGTGTCTTTGACTAAGGGAAGTGGGTTCTAACCTGGCTGCCTCTCCTGTGCATGGAAAGGAGCCCTGGGCAGCCAGGCCAGTCACTCAAGGGCATCGTTGGAGGTCTGGGCCTCCACAGTGGATCTCAGGCAGCTGTGATGCTGGGGAAGACACTGAAGTTTCTTCTGAGTGTCTGGCATCATTCAAGACAGGCAGCTGAGTGGCCCACGGGTTGGGGACAGTGGTTGATTGTCTGACTGGAAACGAGCCTGCGAGATTGGGTGTCATAGGGACGGGATAAGGCGTCTGATCTCTATCCACAGTGACCCCAGACACCTGCAGGCCTTCCTGCTGAATGGCCCAACATGTTTACATACCCCCACATCCCAGGAGTACCTGCCTGCAAAACTAAGGAACTTGAAAGCAGAGAGGGCACAAAATCCTGCTATTAGACCCTAGGCTGCAAACTCCTGTTTGTTCCAGGTAAGCTGTGGACAAGTATGCACCAACAGACACCTAATACCACCCAAGGGAGTGGTAGGAAGACACACACACGTACTACACCATACACCTGGGCCTTTCTCCTTATAGGTACAAGGCTTTGTTTCCCCCCTGAAGGGGGCTTTTCATATCTGCAAATGTTGAAAATTCAGATCACTACACCCTAAAACAACTAGAAGAATCTGGAGGTCCTAACACAGAGAATGGCAGGCGTTTGAGGCCATGGAGATGCGTACTAGTCACTGTGGTTTGATTATGGCACAATGCATGTATGTCTAGAGCAATCATGCTCAAGCCCCGAGCATGGGAAATGTTATATGCCTATTAAACACTGTGCATGTATTTTTTTCTTTTTATTACTTCTTGTGACTTTCACATCATGCACCCCAATCTCACTCATCTCCCTGTCTCTTCATATCCACCCTCTGCCCTCACAACCTCACTCCCCCAAATTAAATTAAAAGAAAATCTGGCCATGGAGGCTTCAGTGTGCGCAGTGTGTCCCGCAGTTTAGCCTCTTGTCCACGCATCTTCACTTGCGCTTCTTCGTTGCAGTGAGTCACTGGTCTGGTTCGAGGCCTCTGGCTTCTGCTGCACTACCCATACAGGATTCTCACGAGACTCAGAAATCCTGTTGTTGCCCTGTGTCACGGAGACCCTGCAGCTTTGGATCTGCAGGACTGGCCACTTCACGTGCTCCAGCAGTTCATAGATGAGGTGGATGTTGGGGTGGACCAACTCAAAGCCCTGGACCTGAGCCTGGATGGTAGCTGAGTTGGTCAGCCTGCCAGCGCTCTCTCTCTCTCTCTCTCTCTCTCTCTCTCTCTCTCTCTCTCTCTCTCTCTCTCTCTCTCTCACCCACACCACCAGGGTGAGTTCTCCAGCACTGCCATGGCTAGCTCACCCAATGTCATAGCCGGCAAGGGGTAGGCTAGCTCTCCCACTCTCACACCCACCCTCAGGGATGCTCACGAATGCCTTCACTGCCAAGGCCAGCTCTATTGTACTGCCCATGCAAGGTGCCTGCTCTCCTGAGTGCTGTATCTGGATTAAACATCTTTCTGGCAATGTTGAAGATTGAATTCAGGGGCTTGTGCAGGGTAGACAAATCTCTACCACTGGGCTAGTCTCCCATACCTCCAAAGATATTTGTAAAAATTAAGAAACGAACAAGAAGCAAAAGAAGGTGGAGGTGAATTTGAGCTTCTCTTACTCCAGAGAACATAAAACATTTCAAAGTAGCAATAGCACCTCTCCTACGGGTCTGAAGCCATTCAGTTTCACAGTATAGAGCTGTTGTGTTTGATGAGAATATTCTGGAATTCTCAGCAGCCACTGGAGTCCAATCAAGAAGTCTTAAATACATGAGCTGAGCAGAAAACACTGTGCCCTGGATAGCAGTTATGTCCGTTGTATTCCCAGGAACCTTACATTGGGGCCGTCTTCTGAGGATTCCGGCAACACTCCAGCCTATCCCCAACCCCCACTTCCTTGGGACCACAGCTGAAGTTGCCAAATTAACTCTGAGTCTTAACAGATGCTTAGGTTTTATAGCTGGTGTTCCTGGACCCTGGACAGCCACTGACTCTTTTTTATTTTGCTCCACAAGCCCCAGGTTTCGATCCGCAGAACGATTCATTTCCCTTACTCTCAGTTCATTTGGCTTTGTGTGAGCCTCTCTAGGCTGGGTTCCCCTCTTCGGCCCACCGTGGCCCGACCCAGCTAGAGAGCTCAGGATGGAAGAGAGCCCAGGCTCATGCCTGACCACAGCCAAAGCCCAGAGCCCCCTCCTTGATTCCCACCAAGTCCCTGTCGTGCTCTCTGTCTTCCTACTCAGCTCCCCAACAGATGCCGCAACTGATGGTCATTCTGGCTTTGATGGTTGGGGCAACCATGGAGACTTTATTTTGCTTTCATTCACCCTAGGGCTTCCTTTACCTCTTTAACTGTGTTACATCTTCCTTTACCTCTTTAACTGTGTTACGTCTTCCCACTGTGTCTCCCCCCCACGCTATCCCCCCCCCCCCCCGCCGGTTTGGTCCGCAGGACCTTTACTTAGCTTGGGAATAAGGACTTCCTCAGATCTCAGTACTCTGTTTAGTCTTAGAGAAGAAAGTAAACTTCAAGCTCAGGGACAATCAAAGGCTGGATAAAATGATCTTCAGGACTCGGTTTCTCAAGTCCCACCCGCTCTCTGATCCAGTTACAGCTACCTCCCTGGGAGTGGGGTGGCATGGTCAGGTGCTGTCGAGCTACAATGTTGTCAAGCACTGGATAGTGCAGGGCGGTTCCGATGCCAGGATTCCTCTGTAATTTCAAATCCTGCCCTTGTCCAAGCCTCAATCTTGCCCTTGAGTGGCAACTTAGCTGCCTGAGGGTAGTGGAGGCAGTCCTTGGTATTCTCTTCTCTAGAGTACACACAACTCGGCCTTTCTGGTTCTGACGTCTCTACTTTCTTCTACTTCTTCTGAAGGTCTGGTCTATTCTAAAATACAGGCAGTCACGGAAACCAAGGAAAACATGGCAGAATGAACAGCAGAACACTTACGCTGTCCTGGGCCAGGGATGCAGACTTGCCCACATCTTTCTGCACCAGCTACCTCATCTCCATCCCTGACTCCTGAATTCTCTGAGAAGACATGGCACTCTCCCTCTGTGGCTCAGCGGGCTCTTCTGAGGGCTTTTCTCCACTCGGGTCTCTTTTCAAACAAAACAACCCTAAACTCAAACCATAAGCTTTCGAGTTTCCACATTTGTTCCCAGCGCCTGTGTCTTCTTTCCTTTCGCTAACAGTTTTCATCTGCGATTTGCCTTTTGTCTCTGAACTGCTTCCCCCAGGCTTGTAAGGCTGCTTGTCTGATTCGATTCTCTGATAACCACCCAAGCCAGAGTCTAAGTTCTCCATCTTATGCTCTCCTCCAGCTTGTCAGTTCTGACACATTAACGCAGTATTTGAATGACGCTGCCTTTGTAAAATGGCTTTGAGTATGACAGGGTGTCTTTTTAGAGGACAAGAATCAAACCCATGCCCCCCTAGCCATGTGGGATTTTCTTTAATAATACTCTTCAAATCGATCTAGTTATTCAAGTTTCTTAATATTTCTATGTGAATTATAGCATCAGCTTTCCAAAATGAATCAAAAAGCCAAAGTATTTTCTTTAGGATTGTACTTGCATACTTTAATATTTTTGTTAATTCTTCGAGAGTCTCATATAGTGTATTTTGATCATATATATCCTTCCTCCCACTGGCCAAAGATCACCCCCACCTCCTTATCCTCCCAGAAGAATCCTTGAATCTTGAGCACACTGTGATATAGATGTTCTCTTCAGGCCGAGCACACTGTAGTCTCTTATTCAATAAATACTGACCGGTTGTGAGTCTCTATGTTAATTGTCATATACTGTACAAAGTGCTTCTTTGATGAGAGCTGAGAGATGCACTGGATATAACAATAAATGATTAGGTGTCATTTGAGTGCTATGTACATTTAGTAAAATTATAGTAGTAGGTGCTATCCCTAGAGCCTGTAACCCATATGGCTGCGGGTTCTTAGAGCCATTAACAGTACCAGGTTTGTGTTCCATTTTGTATACCAAGCTCTAAATCTAGTCAGAAAGTAGATGGTTGCTCCCATGACATTTGTGCCACTACTACTCCAGTGAACATAGTTTGGCAGACCAGTGTGTACCTTGCAGGATTCATAGCTGAATGATATTGATGACTATTTTTATCTTCTGTGAACACGCATCTTCTAGTACTATGAAAGCTGGCCAGTTCGGATGAAGTTCCGGTCAGGATTTCTCCATGCTTAAGATCCGAGTATGTGGTGCCTTTAGAAATATGGTTGTCCTACTTTGGTTTCCATTGCTGTGAAAAGACACCATGACCAAGGCAACTCTTATAAATGACAACATTTAATTGGGGCTGGCTTACAGGTTCAGAGGTTCAGTACGAGCAGGCATGGTGTGGGAGGAGCTGAGAGTTCTACATCTTGATCTGAAGGCTGCTAGGAGAAGACTGGCTCCCACATGGCTTCCCTGTGGAGGGTCTCAAAGCCCACCCCCACAGTGACACACTTTCTCTAACGATGCCACACCTACTCCAACAAGGCCACATCTCCTAATAGTGCCATTCTCTGGGCCAAGCATATTCAAACCACCACAATGGTCTGTCAAGTTCTCTTGAGTAAGCAACAATAATGACAATAGGCTGTAATGTTTGGGCTCCATGACATCCCATTGACCAATAATTTAGAAGAGGTAACACATTTCTGGTATTGGTCTACTTGGGGCATTGTTCTCCTATTGTAGGGGAACTGCATTTAAATGTGTGTGTGTGTGTGTGTGTGTGTGTGTGTGTGTGTGTGTGTGTGTGTGTGTGTGTATAGCTGGTTTCCATATGGATTTTACAAACGGACTTAAGTGTTACTTACCCTTTCCCATATTCTGTCCTCTACCCAGCTTTCCCACCCTCCCAATCCTTCCTACTCCGTTAATCTCCTTCCCTCCTTCATCACTGTATCCCCTTGAAGGAGGAATCTCCATTCCCCTATGGCCCCTTACTAGTTTCCTAGCCTTTGTGAGTATTCCAACTGAAACACACATACATTTAGAGCTTTGTGTTGTGGTGGTGGTGTTCGATTATGACTCTTTTGACATATTAATAATATGATACACATACTATTTTCTAATGATAAAACCATCTTTGCATTCTTGGCAGAAACTTACTGGTTTGTGACAAATTATTATTATCTGAGGACACTCCTAAACTAGAAAAGCTAATATTTCTCATATGACTTCTGTATCTACAGTGACATGTGAAGCCAGTAGATTGTTCTTTCTTATGGAGACTACGTTTATCTCAAAAATAGATCACTTCATTTATTATCTTGAAGGCCTTGTGAAAACAAGGATCATCATTTTTCTGTTGTTTTAACAAATATACCCCTATAAAAACCAAAATGAGGCTGTGAGTGGGCATGCAGTGGTATCTCTTTCCCTTTTCCCTTAATGGTCTTAACTACCATTATGAACTTAAAACTTCGATTATTGTGTCAGTTTGGGCAATTTATATTATATGTTTTCTTTGATTTTTTTCGAAAAAATATCAGCATATAGTTTATATGATAAACTTCTTGTTTAAAATTTTCTTTAATAGATACAGGTGTTTGATTTTCTAATTTCAAGACGTTGTTTCTGATGCCTTTTTTAAAAAAAGTGATGAATCCTATCAAAGCAATTTTTAAAGAATTCCTATTCTATTCAAAGGTGCTTTGATTTTACCAATTGTCTCTGTTTTCTACCTTCCTTCTATAGTTCTTTTCTTCTATGATAAACTTTAAGTTTTCTTATTCTATGCTAACTGTAGTAAAAGACGGGCCTTCCTGTAAATATTACTTGTGAGTTCTTGTTTCCCTTGTAGTGCTGGCAGTTGGACTCAGGGCCGTTCACGTGGTAGGCAGCCGTACTAGCACTGAGGTGTGTTCTCCAGCCCGTGACTTCTTTTTAATCTAGGAATAATTTGAACATGTAAGTTTTTTTCTTTCAAATTTGGAATGTTTTAAACTCACAGTGCTTTTGCTAATCCTTGATATCACTGCATCATGAGGAGGGAGTGTAGCCTGAATGATGTTGGTTAGTTGGAATTTGTCGGGACTTCTCAGCCAAGAGAGTGACTGGTTTTCATAACTGTTCTGTCAAGTGTGTGGATGTTTTATTCAGTCTTCTGCATTCTTCTCGACTTTTGTCTAGTTGTTGCTTTCATTTTTGGGAGACTGGCTATTATCTAACATAATATTCATTTTTCTTCCCCCTGAAGATGCACCATTTATTTGAGCAGTACTGAATGTACCTCTTTTAATACTTCTTAAAATCTTTCTAATTCATTATTTTCTATCCTAGCTTATTTTTTCATGTTCTCTTTTCTTTCTTTCCTTAATAAGTCAATTTGTCTTTCCTTTGTTAAGTCAGAGGAAAACTTTATCCTACTAGGTTTTGGTCAGATGCAGACTTGAGGATTTTATCCTCCTCGGTGGGGCTCTTTCTTCTCACAGCATTGTTTAAGGAGATTCACTTCTGATGAAGTCTAACTTTTCGGAAGTCCTTCTTTTGCTTTTATGGATCTCTGCTTTATTTAGTAAATTCTACCTACCTTAAGTCATGAAGATGCTATTTTGTCCTCTATAAGTTTCATGGTCTGTTTCAAGCTGGCTTTTATGTATAATATAAACGTAAGTATTTTCTATATATATGTTAATAAAATTCACTAGAAAGAAATTCAAATAAAAGTGAGGCATTATATGGAGACTGTTTCAGAAGAAAGGGAAAGAAGGAAGAAGGAAGAAAGGAAGAATGGAAGGGAAAGAAGAAGGGAGGGAGGGAAAATGGAGGGAGAGAGGGAAGGAAGGAGGAAAGAGGAAGCAGGAAGGAAGGAAACACAGTCGTGCTGACTCCTGAGTGCTTGACACTGGCACAGTGATATAGATCCGATTCATTGGGCTTGTCTGGGCAGCAAAAATGAGACTTCCTTGGGTATAATTTGGCAGCTGAAACAGGAACAGACCTGTACAGGAGTTGTAAAGCTCTGTGTCTTGTTCGTCTGGGAATAGAGAACCCTTATATACAACATCATAGTAAGAAGTGGCTTTCAGTCTCCATTCTTAGTTGCAGGCTGTGGTAGTTTGAATGTAATTGGCTTCCACAGGCCCATAGTGAATGGCACTACTTGGAGGTGTGGCCTTGTTGGAGGAAGTGTGTCATTGTGGAGGCAGGCTTTGAGGTCTCATATACACTTAAGCCACACCCAGTGGAACAGTCTCCTTCTGCCTGCAGATCAAAATGTAGAACTCTCAAATCTTTATCAAGCACCATGTCTGCCTGCATGCTGCCATGTTTCTTGCCTTGACAATAATGGACTAAATCTCTGAACCTGTAAGCCAGCTCCAATTAAATGTTTTTCTTTATAAGGGTTGCCATGGTCATAGTATCTCTTCACAGCAATAGAAACCCTAACTAAGACACAGGCCTAAGCTAGTTCCTTACCTCCTCCTTAGAGATTCAGTTTTTCTCCAAGTTCACAACATGCAGTTACTTCTGAACTATTTGTTAAAAGAATTTTCTTTTCTTGTTAGATTGCTTTGGCATCTTTGAAAAACATGAGTGTGGGGGCTGGAGAGATGGCTCAGTGGTTTGGATCACTGACTGTTCTTTAAGAGGACCCAGGTTCAAATCCCAGGACCCGCATGACAATTCACAAATATCTATAACTCCAAGATCTGACAGTCTTACACATACATGTAGGCAAAACACCAATGAACATGAAAATAAAAACGAATAAATAAATAAAAATTTTAAAACAAACAAACACACAAACCCCCAAAACATGTGTCTGTTTTGGACTCTATGCTATTTTGTAGCATGTGGTCTTGATTACTATAGTTTCAAAGAACTCTTAGAATTCAGTGGCTTAAGTCTACAGACTTGCTCATTCCTGAGGACTCCTGTTGCCGTTTTCCTTTTGGGGACTATCCTAAAATCTCCTCCGCCAAAAAATTTAGTCATTATTTTTAAGTTTAGCCTTAGGAAAGTTCTTTTTTTTGGTTTTTTGAGACAAGGTTTCTCTGTGTAGCCCTGGCTGTCCTGGAACTTACTCTGTAAACCAGGCTGGCCTCGAACTCATAAATCCACCTGCCTCTGCCTCCCAAGTGCTGGAATTAAAGGCGTGCGCCACCACTGCCCAGCTCTCAGGAAAGTTCTCAGGACAGGACAGAAAGTAGCCACATGCTTTGCCATAATATCACAAGTCTGTAGCTCAGTTGCTAATATTGTTTCCCTCTGAAACCTCTTGAGCTGGCCCTCCACGGTCCACACTGATCTAAGTACTACTGTCTCTCAAGCTCTTATTAGGACAGTTCATTAAGAGTTGCTTGCAGCAGTCAACCTCTTTTCTAGTCCGAAGTTCCAAAACCTTCCACATTCCTTCTGGAACCAGCATGGTCAGGTCTGTCATAGCAAGAGCTTACTTGCTGATACCAACTTTTGTATTAATTACTTTTCGATTACTGAAATAAAACGCAATAACCAAGACAATTTATAGAAGGGTTTATTTATAGATTACAGAGGAATGAGATTTCATTACTGTCATAGTGTGTGTGGGGGGTGTTGCAGTAAGCACCAGGCACAGCTGCAGAAACAGCTGAGCACTCACACCTCAAAGATGCCCCTTCCTGCAGGAACACACTGCTTTAGCAAAGTCACACCTCCAGAGCCTCCCCAGATAGTGACTGGGAACTGGGAATTCAAGTTCCTGCCTATGGTGGATACTTTATCCAAACCATCACAAAACGTTATTAAGATGTCAATAGTAATAGAAATATATATAGTATCACAAGGCGTTATCAGACAGTTCTACGCCATCTAAGAAATGGAGAGAAAATAGTATTTTATATTTACTCAAAAATATACTATTTCTAATGGTATTTTCTAAAGATTCAACTTCCAACTAAATGCAATTTCTCTCTTTCCTAAAGAAACTGCAGAAGGATTTTTTCACTGTGTTTCTGCTGGTAATAGATTATCTCAATTTTATTTTAAGTTGTCTTGAAAGATTTTTTTTTTACTAGATATAAATTTCTAAGTTAGCATTTTTTTTCTAAAACTTTTTGTGTGGAAAGGGCAAGGTAAGGTAGGAGGTATTGAACTTATGGTCTTGTGCATGCTACACACAGGTGCTCTACCATTGAACTTTCAGTTCCTAAGCTTATATATGTGTGTGTGTGTGTGTGTGTGTGTGTGTGTGTGTGTGTGTGTGTGTGTGTGTGTGTGTGTATATATCTTCTGATCCCTATGATGTTTGTTTTGTTTGCTTTCCTGAGATAAAGTCTCGTGCATTCCAGGCTGGCCTCAAAATTGCTACTTCTTGTACTCCTGATCTTCCTGGCACGGCCTCCTGAGGTCTGGGTTGAGAGGTGTGTGGCTATCTCTATTTCCTTTGCATTTATTCTTCTTGGAGTTCCTTGAGATTCTTGTAGCTTTAAAGTTATGTATTTGGTAAATGTAGGCATTTGTTTCCTCTCCTCTGCTCTTCCTTCCTTTCTTCCTTCCTTCCTTCCTTCCTTCCTTCCTTCCTTCCTTCTTCCTTCCTCCTTCCTTCCTTCCT
>CM052703.1:123513321-123557532 GCA_028551405.1 Uromys caudimaculatus | reverse complement strand
CTTCCTTCCTTCCTTCCTTCCTTCCTTCCTCCTTTCTTCCTCCTTCCTTCCTCCCTCCCTCCCTCCCCCCTCCCTCCCTCCCTCCCTCCCTCCCTCCTTCCTTCCTTCCTTCCTTCCTTTCTCCCCTTCCTCCTCATCCTTCCTCACTCTCTCCTCTTTTCTTCCCCTCCTCTCCTCTCTTCTCTTCTCTCCTCTTCTTTTCTCTTTTATTCTTTTTTTGGTAAATTTTGTTAATCATTTCAAAGGACCAGTTTTCACTTTGTTGATCTTTCTCTGTTGTTTTCTGTCTCTATTTCATTTAGCTTTGCTCTAATCTGTATTAATTTGTGTGTGCGCACATGCGCATGCGTACACTAGCTTTAGTTTTCCTTTGTTTTTCACTCTTTAGGGAGAAGGAACTAAAAATGGTTGAGTTCAGCTTTCTAACATCCTCAGCTTGTGCTGTTCTGAACCTGCATGTCTCACGTGACTTTTCCTGTTGTCCCCTGGAGGTTTGTATGGAGTTTGTGCTCCAGACCCTGAGTCTCCATGAATCTTTCCTCTGTTCGGTACAAGTAGCTGTGTTGCCCTGAATTCCTTTTTTCTGGTTCTTCCATCCAGAAGGACTGAAGCTTTCTATTGGAATAAGTGAGAAATGTGCCAAGTGTCAGTGGGCTCTGCTCTACGGTCCCCTGCTTCTATCCATTCTCTGGTGGTGTTGGCTGGTCCCCCTTTTCTGCTTCCCATAGCCAGTCTGCAGAAGGGGGCAGATCTAGGAGGACTTACTGGACAGAAATGTGTACCTCTTAGAAGTAGTAGATGGAGAACGCATAATTAAAATATGTTACATATACATAATAGAATATTATTCAGCTGTAAGGGAGAAGGTAATAATGAATCTTGAAGACAAACAGATAGAACTGGAAAATATAACATTGAGTGAGGTAACCCAGGCCCAGAAAGACAGATATCTTATGTTCTCTTACACCTGTGGTTCCTAGATTCAAATCTTCAGGTGTGAGTATATAACCTGGAGTAACCATAGACTCAGGAAAATAGTAAGAGAGCCCTGTGTGTGTGTGTGTGTGTGTGTGTGTGTGTGTGAAAGGGAGGGTCTAGAGAAGGGGATAGCAAGATACAGGTGATATAAAGGGGCAAATGGACAAAACGAGGAAGGAGTTGGGGGTAACGAGGGGGACATCACAGAGGGGAGGGAGTAGTAGTACGGGAATAAATAACAGTAGGATGTTTGAAAAGCCACCATTGTTTTAAGTTTACCTGAAATTACACATAATACTATAATACACGCTTGTATGATACAAATATATGTAATAGAATATTTATATCGTATTATGCACACACACATATGCATTGGTTAAATAAAATTACAGCACTCAGGGTGATGGCACTACCTCCACGTGCCAAAGACTATTCAGTAAAAATAAAGGACCCTGTAATGGGCATGAGAAGCTTCTCTCTGAGGTCAGGGGAGTCCAAGAGAGCAACATACACGCATGCACACACACACACACACACACACACACACACACACACACACACACACACTCCCCTTGGCTGCATCCCAGAAACTGAAGTGAAGTCTCTATTGCTGAAGACACCATGCACTTTGGACCCAGGGGACAGATGCGTTAAGCTGCAATTGTCCCAAAGCCAGCTCCCTGATGAGCAGCTTTTATAATACTAGATGATATGTGACCACTAAGAGGGGACCCCAATCAGTACTCCTTCCAGTTGCCTATGGTTTATGGTCTGCAATGACCATCAGGGCAAGATATTCCTAAAGGGGAAAGAGTGGCACCTGTATCTTGGCAGTAAGAACAGCTGTCCAATTGGAGCCAAGGCCTGCTCAAGGGGAGGGAAACCATGCCTGGTACTGTAGAGCTAAACAACTCCCTGTGCTTAACGAGGCCACGGATCCGAGAAAACCTACTACCAGCACTTTTCTAAACCACCAGAATTCCTAACTGCATTCTAAATACTTGTCCGTATACCCACAGGTCAGTGTAGACCTAGATCTCACTCCTCATCAAGGAAGCTTCTTTTTGCAGCAGATGGAGCCCATTATAGAAAGCCACAATTAGTAAAATGCAGACTATGAGGTGCTTGCCCCAATTGATGCATCTGCAGTACAACTCCTGGACCTAAGGCCCAGGGAACATCTTGAAAGGAGAGGCAGAAAAATTGTAAGAAAGTCCAGGAAGTCGATGTGAGAGCATGGCTTCTGGCTACAACAGGGAAGCTACACCTATGAAGTATCAGTACGGCTGTCCAAACAAGGCTGAACAGTTCGAACACTGACATCTCAACACAGATGAGAGAAATCCGACAGGCCTCGTGAAAAGTTGCAGGCAACAACTGCGGTGGAGGGAGAATTAGCCGTCCCCAAGGATGGGCCCCTGATTGGTCAGCCCTAGAAACTTATATATGCGACAACACTGGCTGTCCCTCCTCAGCAGGTTGTATTCACATGTTTGTTTGTATGTGTGTATATGTAACAACAATGGTAAAAGAAGAGACCACAGATATGAGAGGGAGTGGACATGGAAGAGGGAGCAGAGGGAAGAGAGAAATGTTGTAATTATGTTATTATATTATATATGTTATATTATATATATCATATATTATATAATATTATTATATTATATGTAATTGTGCTCAGTATTAGAACACTTGTCTAGAAGATGCAAGGTCACGAGTGAGATCCAAGCTCCATCATCATAAGCATAGCCACATTCTTTTTTCCAAGATAGGGTTTCTCTGTGTAGCCTTGGCTGTCCTGAAACTCACTCTGTAGACCTGCCTCCTGAGTGCTGGGATTAAAGGCATGCACCATCACCACCTGACTAAATTATGTTTTTATTTAGAGTGTGTTTTGTGTGTGTGTGTGTGTGTGTGTGTGTGTGTGTGTGTGTGTGTGTGTGTGTGTGATTTTATGTGCTTTGGTGTGAGGG
Organism: Uromys caudimaculatus; assembly: GCA_028551405.1. Classification (NCBI taxonomy): domain Eukaryota; kingdom Metazoa; phylum Chordata; class Mammalia; order Rodentia; family Muridae; genus Uromys; species Uromys caudimaculatus. Next base: position 123,554,581 of record CM052703.1, on the reverse strand, counting down.
TGTCAGATCCCCTGGAACTGGAGTTACAGACAGATGTGAGCTGCCATGTGGTTTCTGGGAATTGAACCCAGGTTCTCTGGAAGAACGGCCAGTGTTCTTAATGCTGAACCATCTCTCTAGCCTCACAAAAAGGTTTTTTTTAAACCTTTCTCTTGAAACTTCCCAGTAGATGTGTGAGTACCACAGACAGAGCTGCACACAAGTCAGGCTTGTGTGATCCCACAGTGGAAATGAACTATACTGACTGTGCCAATAAGCCCGGTACTACCTCTGGCACCACGGCAGAAGCAGTCATTTCTGGAGCAGCCACACAGAACTGGATGCACTAGGCCAGCAAGGAAACAGAGTGCACCCAGCAAAAAGACACACCCATTTGCCTGCAGTAGGGCATTTGCATACCTTAAAAGTGTTTGCTAGCTATGGCTGGGGTCAGCCAGCCTGTTCAGCCTCCCTGTGGAGGAAGTACAAATGCTCACATTGCAGCAGCTGTGAGAAAGGCATTACAGACATTATTGTGAATACATGAGTTCTCAACTTATGACTTGACTTGCAATTGTCTTATTTTGCAGCAGTGCAAAAGGTGATACGCACTCAGTAGAAACCACATGTGGAATTTTGGATTTGCTTTTGGGCTGGTGGTGGACTGTGGAACGGTCCTTCCTCACCACAGTGGGTAGCTGTGGGTGCCCCAGCTTCCAGTCAGCCTGGGATCACAGGGCAACTAACCCCTACTCTCTAGCATGCTGTGTTGATAAGCTGTGATACTCAGCAGGTTATGAGCTGTCAATTCATCATTGATTTAACATTATTTCCTCTTCTTATGCATAGGTATGAATGTGTGTGTGTGTGTGTGTGTGTGTGTGTGTGTGTGTGTGTGTGTGTGTGTGTGTGTGTGTGTGTTTTCATGTGTATGGATACAAGTGTGTCCACGTAGAGGCCAGAAGTTGGTATCAAACATTTTTATTGATCACGCTGCACATTACTTACCGAGGCAGGGTCCCCTGGTAAATCTAGAACTCATGGGTTAGGCTAGTTTAACTAGTCATTTGCCCAGGGATCTCCTGTCTTCACCTTCCAAGAGCTGGGATTGCAGGAAAGCTGACACACAGAGTCAGTGTTTATGCCTGTGGTTAGGGTCTGAATTCTGGTTCTCATGCCTTTGTGGCAAGCTCTTTGTCCACTGAACTCTCTTCAGCTCTGATTTAACAGTATTTTAAATTTAAAATGAGTTCATCAAGACATAACCCAATCTTAAACAACGATGAAAGCATTTAATTGTTACCTAATTCTTCCCGTAACTGGTGAATCAGGCCCCGGAAGTAAACTTCCCTCCCTACACGTGCTTCCCAGGAGTACCCCATGAGATAGTCATTAATACTACCCTGAGCCAGTTCTTGAGAGAATTAAAACTGTCTCAAGGACATTCTCTGTGTATCAGTAACAGAGTGACAGAAGAAAATTCTCCCAAAATTTTCTCATAATTTCCTTGTCAGGGGGGAGATGGGGCAGGACACAACATTCTCATGGTTTTCCATATTACCTAATTGTGGCTGGCTGTAGGCTCTGTAATGATGGCCCCCACCTTGTCCTGGGACTGTAGGCTCTGAATTAAAACTGTCTCAAGGACATTCTCTGTGTATCAGTAACAGAGTGACAGAAGAAAATTCTCCCAAAATTTTCTCATAATTTCCTTGTCAAGGGGGAGATGGGGCAGGACACAACATTCTCATGGTTGAGAGCACATTTCCAAAAAATTCCTATGTCAAAGACGAAGTCTCAAAGGATATTTTTTTAATGTATGGAACTGGTTGAAAGCAAAGACAGTGCAGCAGAATTTTCAGGATACAGCCAGTGCTGAAGGGAAACTGACAGAACTGAATGCTTAATTAGAAAACCCCTCAAATTAAACAAAAACTGGCATCTCTCATACACAAAACCAGAAAAACACAGGAAGTACCCAAAGTGAGTGGAAGGAAAGGTATAATGAAGACAACGAGACTTGATGACATGAGAAACTGATAGGTGAGAAAGAAAACTGAATGGAACCAAAGGGTGGGTCTCTAAATCCAAATCTGATACCAGAGAGCAGGGATGAAGGACAGAGGGAAGGAGGGGAAGGAGGGAGGAAGGGAGGGAGGGAGAGACAGAGATAGGACGAATCAGCAGTCCCAGGACAAGGTGGGGGCCATCATTACAGAGCCTACAGCCAGCCACAATTAGGTAATATGGAAAACCATGAGAATGTTGTGTCCTGCCCCATCTCCCCCTTGACAAGGAAATTATTGTCTGATGTCAACCTTTGAACTAGCTGGCTCTGCACTATGGTACCTTACACTGCACAATTTTCCATGTCACCAAAGCCAACTCCTGGATCTGCCCACTGCAAAGAAATCCAGTTCACTGTTTTATTTTCATTTTGTAATTTGTTAAAGTGAACAAAACACAGACATTTTACTGTTGTTCTTTACAACTGCACAGTTCAGTGGCATGATGAGATTGCACATCGTTGTGTGACCAGCGTCATTGTCCGCCTCCAGAACCTTTCCTCTTTCAGGTGGAACTCTGAGCACATTAAACTAACTCCCTTTCGTTCTCTGTTCCCTGGTAACCACCATCCACTTCCTGTCCCCATGAGTTTAAGTAGTTTAGACCCACAGAAGGAGAATCATATAGAATTCTATTATTTTTATTTTTGCACTAGTTGATATGTGTATATTGATGTGTGGGTGTGTGTACATGTTTGTGTATGTGAATGTGGACATGTATACGCCATGGCATATGTATGAAGTTCAGGAAACAACCTCAAGTGTTGGTCCTCACCTTCCTCTTTGTTTGAGACAGGCTCTCTTCTTTGTTGCTGTGTATTCCAGGTCAGCTGGCCTGTGAACTCCCTGGGGAGTCTCATCTCCTCATAGGAGTGCTGTGATAACAGATGTATGTTACTACCTCCAGCTTTATGTGGGCTCTGGAGATTCAAACTCAGGTCCTCATGTTTGTACAGGAAACACTCTACTTGCTGAGCCATCTTCCCAACCAGTAGAACTCATTCTTTGGTGTTTTGCTTGGTTCACTCAGCATGGCCTCAAGATTTATCCATGGGTTACCATTGCTTACTGAATAATATTCCACTTTATGTGTGTGCCACATGGTACCTAGTTAACATCCATTCATCCATGGGCATTTTAATTGTTTATATTATTATCTCCTGTGAATATGGGTAAAGACAATTGACTTCATGAGGTCATGCAGGAAGGGTTTAATGGTTAGATCCTGAGAAGCGTTAGATGTAATCACGAGGCAAAGGAGGCCACTAGATGCCTGTGGCTTGAGCCATGTAAAGGAGAAAGAAGTCTGGTGTGAAAAGAGGGCATGGCTCTTCTGGTGGACCTTCATGAGGAAACACCAAACCGCCATCAGGGGTTGCATTGCCTACTCCTGGAGGCCTGTGTATGAGCAGCATGCAGCTCAGTGGGGTTGGTAGCTCTCATGGTGCATGGGGACAACTGTAGTCTCCTGTGGCTGTCAGAAAACAGGAAGGCCAAGGTGTCAGGGGCTTGCTCATCTGTGTTTCCTGTTGGGAGGTGGTTGAACTTTTCAAGGGCGAGGCCTGGTGGGAGGAAGTTAGGTTACTGGGGTGTACTCTTAAAGTGGGTCTGGCATCCTTCTTTCTCTCTTTCCCAGACAACACCAGGTGAGCAGTGTCCTCTACCATGTACTTCTGCTTTGTCACAGGCCCAAAGGCAACAGGACCAAATGGTCATGAAGAGATGCCTCTGAAACTGTCAGCCAGAATAAACCCTCTCTGCCCTGAAGTTGTTTTTCTCACTCATTTTTGTTACCACGATGGAAAACTTCCAACATGATTTCTACCTGTTGAGAGTTAGGGCCTAGTGATCATATGTGACATTGTGGCCTAGGAAGATAGTTAGAAATTAGGAGCTTAGAGACAGGTCTTTTAGTCAAGTGCAGAAGGAAGAGATGGGCTGGGATAGTGGACCAGTGCAGGCTAACTTCCCTGAGTTTGATAAGCACACTGGAAGGGGGATGGATCTGCTTTCCTGAGAGTAAGGGCAGGACAATAGATTCTGGATTTAGACACAGACATCCAGTGTTGAACCCTACCGATTGGCCAAGGCCCTGACTACACTCAAAGGTCATATCTACTTCCACTTCTTGAACTCTCACTTTGAATTCTACTCCCTTGGAGCCCCAGGCTGCCTTAGCCTGATCTTCAGTGTTGCTCTCTTCTTGTCCTTGCTCCCAATAGCTCAGATTATGTGAGTATCACTAGGGTGGCCAATAGCATTCAAATCATTCAAATAACCCACAAGATTGATTGGTGAGTCCTTTGGCAGCCTCACCTCCCTCAGGCTCTGGCTATCTGCTATGGAGGTCCCTGCTTAGCAATTCAGCATAGAGGCAGCCCTGCCCCTTCCTTCCAAAGAGCTCTCCTATGAAGCATCATCAACAGTTCATATACCTGCTCCTAAAGACAAGCAAGTAGGCACAGCTGGTCTGATAAAGATGGCACTGCTTTCTTAGGGGATTGTGTTCTGTGATAACTCATCTGGCAAGCATTGTTACTTCTGTGGACACTGTAGATTTTAATAAAGACAGCAATGGAGTTGAGACACAGTGGCCTGGGAGTGGGTGCTACCACCAATGGTAAACCCTGGTGGGCATCTCCCAAAGGACAGAATGGGAGCAGGTGTGGCTTTCCTGTACCTTTTACTTCCAGAGGGCAGGATCTCCCTGGGTTTGGAGTCCTTAGAGATCAGCTGCACCAGAGGAAAGAGAATCCAGCCCCAGGAGGAGCAAGGTGGAGGGAGAAGGTCCCAAGGGTGAGCAAGCATGGCTTCCTGATAGTGCTAGGACCCAGCCTGGCCTGCCATTACAGAGCTACTCACCCACATGCCAGCACTGCCCATGTGACTCACTGAACGTATAGTGTCACACTGCCAACAGCTGCTTTTTACACCATTCAAATGGTGTCTCTTCTTTTCTGTTTCACTTAGGTGTTCATTTTTGCAGTGCTTTGTGCACTGAGTAAATCTACTTCTGAGCTATAGCCCCCGACCATTTACATCTATCTGTTTTTAAAGATTTGGTGTGTGTGTGTGTGTGTGTGTGTGTGTGTGTGTGTGTGTGCGCGCGCGCTTTTGGAGTCCAGGAAAGAGGATTGGATCCCCGGAAGTTACAGGTGTTGTGAGCCACAGAACATGGGTGCTGGGACCCAACTCTGATCCTCTGGTAGAGCAACAAGCTGAGCCATCTCCCCAGCCTCTGTTTTTCATTCTTAACAGCTTCCTGAAGATATAACTGAAATACAAGGAGTCATGACTATTTAAAATATGAAATTTCATACTTCTGATATGAGTAGACTCTGATGAAATTGACATGACAGCCAAGACAGTCAGGAGGGAGACTTTATTAGCTAACCTAGAACTTTCTCCGGGTTCTCCTGGCTCCATCCTCTGCCCAGTTTGTTTTTCATACATCACATTAACCTAAGAATGTGAAAGGCTATTATGGGTCAGTGTCCAGGTTTCAGACCACGTTCATTTGTCCCTATGGCTTTGGGCTATGGTGGCATAAGCCACCATGGTGGATGCTGACTGAGGAGGCCACTCACCTCATGGTGGCTAGGAAACACACAGTAACAGGAGGGACCAGAGTCTCACATCACCTGTAAGTGTATACCCCAGTGACCAGGTCTTACCTTTTAGAGGCTCCATCACCTTACATCAGCACCACAGACTAGGACCAGCTGTTGGCCCATAAGCCTTTGGGGACATTTTAGATTCAGCTTGTTGCACCAGAACGACATGCAGAGTTGCTGGGAGCCAGATCTGTCACCTACCCAGGAAGAACCAAAATCTAGGCATACTGGACGCCAAGGGATGGCTGGCTGTAGCATTCTGGTGTATCTTCTTTATAGAAACACAGCTGAAGCTGCAGGACGGGGCTTTGGCTGAGGGCTAGCCACCCCCCCCCAGCATCTGGGTTATCTTTCTAGGATTGTCTGACGCCTCCCCCCAAAACACACACACACACACACACACACACACACACACACCCCTGAATATCTTGGTACTTAAATACAGTCTCCTGACTGGCACTGTCAAGTTAGTGGCTTTCAATTCTCTCAAAGAAGGCTGATGCAAACTCTCCTGAATCACATGGTAGCAGCTTGAGGTCCCGAACCACTAGTGCCTCTGTGTGCTTTTGCTACAACTTCCTGACTCTGGTGTCATCTCTGCTGCTTATCAGTTACATTTCAATTCATTTAATCTCATTTCATTCAACAAACTTCTACTGAGCAAGCATTAGTATCATTCGGGGCTCTGGTCTTTGGCAGGAGCTACTGAGAAGGGAGAGGCCACTTCCTCTTCACAGAAGACATAGAAGTTCACCCTTCGGTCCTGTGCAAGGCAGGATCATCGCTTTGCTAGGATTGAAGCAAGGAGGTAGGGAGTAATGCAGTTGGAATCGAGACAAAAAAAAAATTGATGAAGATCTACAGTCTTTCTGGGGAAAAGAAAAGGGCCACAGAGGAGCAGAAGCATAGTGTATTCTGGGAACTGTAGGTGTTTCATCGGTAGGGCCAGGCTAGGGTGGTGTCCAGGGATGCTGAACTGCTCGGAAAGAAAATGACCAAGATACAAAAGAGCTCCCCCCTTCCTTGTCCTCTGAGGCCTCCCAAGGTAGTAGCTTATGGGTCTGGGAGTCTGTCAAACTTGCATGCGGGTCCTCGGAGCCTAGAGTAGAGAATCGTCTCAAAGGCTGTCTATCTGAAGCCCTAGCTGGGGATGGGTCCCTTATTCTACTGAATTGATTTGTGTACTCCCCTTTCACCTCTCCATGAAATAGTCCAGGTCCCCCCTTCCTGTGTGTTTGGGGGACTCTTGGGGTTTTCCCGGTGTTAAAGTGGAAGAATGAGCTGCCAAAGGTTGCCTGGAATCGGAACTTGGAACACACTGGGGCCAGGAGGGGCGGAATGAACACAGACAAGCTTCCTTTGGACAGCTGTGCCTATACCCTATTAAAAAAAAAGTGTCAGATTCAATCACCTAGGTTTGGGGGCCGTGGACGCCAAACATCTGGATCTCTGGCCAGGCCCTTAAGACACCAGGATGTTGCACTTCCCACCTGGAAAGCTGCCTCTTCCAAGCAGTGCTGCCTGGGAGAGGGCAAGCACCTGGCCAGGCTGCTTGCTCACTTCCTCCTGGGGCCTCAGCTTGCTCCCTGAGTACTGAGGCATAGAGGCTTCCAATACCCCAGGAGGGGGTGGGCAAGAGGCAGGGCTGTCCAGCTCTGTCTGCGTCCACCTCTGGGCTCTGAGCTCTGGGCTCTGGGCTCTAGGGCAGCCCACACTCACAACCAGAAACTGGTGGTTGAAGGCAGCTCCCCAGGCACACGGTGAGGGGGTGGGGGCTGCTCAGCAGCATCTGCCTTTCTCATGGGTGTTTTTTCTCACAGCTGCAGTGATAGACAAACTGCAGGCCATGTTGACCTTGGGAAGTGAGAGCAAAGCTCCGCAGGCTTTGTTGCGGAAGAAGAAATCCCACTATACCTATTGGCTCCTTTGGCCAAAGATTAACAAGCTGACACATTCAAGAGTCTGAATTCCTAAAGGTGGAAATTCTGTGTGTATGTGTATGCATGTGTGTACACATGTATGCACACCTGTGTCCATGTGTGCATGTGTGTACATACACATGTGTCTATGTGAGTGTGTATATATGTATGTATGTATGTATGTATGTATGTATGTGTGTACATGCCTGTGTGAGTGTGTGTGAGTGTGTGTGTGTGTGTGTGAGTGTGTGTGTGTGTGAGTGTGTGTGTGTGTGAGTGTGTGTGTGTGTGTGTGTGTGTAGGGTTGCTGCTTGCAGAGGTAGCAAAACAATGCCAACCTCCGCAAATCCTGCTTGGTAATAAAGGGACATTAATTAGAGTTTCTGATGTCCTCAGTTTGCTAACAGCTACCCAGTCCTCTCCCCATCCAGTTGTAAGGAAATCTGGTTGTTGAAGGTGAGGAAATCTGGTTGTTGAAGGTGAGGAAATCTGGTTGTTGAAGGTGAGGAAATCTGGTTGTTGAAGGAAAACGCCTTCGGAATAAGATCGGGGGTAAAACACAGAGACACCTTGTGACCCAGCGATTCTACTTCTGAGAATGAACTCAAGAAAAAGCAAACATATATGGGCACACCAAACCTTCCACAAGAGTGTTCACGGCAACATTCTTTAAAAAAAAAAAAAAAAAGGAAGCACCTGTCAGCCGGTAAGTGGGCCCATAAGATGGACAGAGTGTTACCCAGCCATTAGAGGAGTGATGCGTAATGCAGTGTGGAGGCCCCTTGAAAGCACATGGCAAGGAGAGGGAGCCGGGACAAAGGGGTGAGTGCTGTGTGGTCCCGTTTGCATAAAAAGTCCAGAGCAGGTAAAGCCATAGACACAAAAGGAAACTACTGGGAATTGGGGAGTCAACTCAGTCAGGAAGTGCTTGCTGTGGAAACATGAGGACCTGACTCGGACTCCCAGCATCCATGTAAAGAGCCATTAAAGGCAGGTGTGGTGGTATGGGTCTGTAATCCCAGCACCAGGAAGGTGGAGACAGACAGTCTCTTGAGGCTTGTTTGCTAAACAGTCTATCTTCAAGTTCCAGTTTGGTGAGACCCTGTCTCAAAACACTGAGTGGGCGCAGGACGGTCAATCATAGAGTGTTCCAAAGCCATTAAAGATATACATGATGTATATGTGTGTGTATATGTGTAATCCATCTCCCTCTTTCCCTCCTGGATTGTCTACACATTGGAACCATCATCTTTTTCTCCATTCAACTCATTCATGCTGCTGGCCAAGGGACAGGCAGGGTTTGGAATGGCTTATGAAAAGCCAATGGGTCTGTTGATTAAAACCACAAATGACCAGGGGACATTGAAAGGACAGAACACCACCATCTTCATTTAAAAATAAGTACAAAAGATTCCCCTCCTGAATCAAACAAAATGCCACCTTTTTCCATCATAGGTTAAGAGAGAGGGAAAAAGTCAACAACAGCCCACACCCCATCTACTTAGAAATAAGTGCAGTTCGCAACTGTCACATTTCTGGCTAATTCTCTCTCCACCCCTGACAGCATTTTAGGTTGGAATGGCTGCTCAGAATTTATTACTGCTCTCCTGCAGCCAGCCTACCCACCTTTTCTGTGTAGAAGGGGTTTTGAGTTTCTAGAAGCCAGATTGGGATTAAGCTAAGAAAAGCTCTGTCTCCCTCAGAGGAGGAACCTAAGGTGAACTCTAGAGCTGGGTGCAGGAGTTGTATGTTTCGTAAATTACACTGACTACAAAGCATTGTGGGAAAGAAGCAATTCTCCAAATGGGGTTTTTATATGCCTTGCGTGTCCAAGCGGGAGCCCGAGGAGAGGAACTGCACAGGGAAGGTCGCTTTTTGGAGACCAGGCAGTTTCAAGTGAATAAAAAAAAATCTTCCATTAGCTTGGGAGGAAGGGGGTCACCAGCTGTGTGGTTTTAGTCAGTGAAATCAAATGTAAACTGCATATTTCAGGCAATGGACATCTTTGGATTTCGGAGTTTTGTTATTATTTAATTTCAAATCTGGCCCCAGGACAATCTGGTACTTTCTCCGGCGGGATCTTAGCTTTGGATTTTGATGTCTGTAAATAAGGAGGTAATTTGAGATATTTTGATCTAAATTGGAGGTGGGGTGAGGGGCTCAAAGTGAAATTCAAGAACAAAGAAAAACGAGTTTTCTACTGTTGGGGAAGGAGAGAAGTGACAAGATGCAAGTATAGGCCATCTTCTTGTTTTAAAGTGGCTTTCACCAGGCTGATAGTAGAGGTTAGCTACCATCCAAGCTTCAGGGCAGACCTCCATAGCCACAGGTCCTGCACTGATGTAATCCTCCAACTTAGCATGAAACATCATTTGATAAGGAAAATTCCCTCAGCCCTGTTTCTTGACCCTTATACGATAGTACTCCCTCGGCCTGGTGTTAGTTGTTCTAGGTTGTTTGAAGGCCGCAGGAGCCCCCTGTAGGATCTCCACAGACATGGTGTCATTTTACATCAAGGACTTGGGTGGGCATCTACAGATATTTATATCTACAGGGGGTCCTGGAACCAGTCTCCCATGGAGAGATGACGGGTTTTAAACATTTGGGAAACACGGTGACTCTGGAAGAAGCTGTGCTGCCTTCTTTATTCAATGCCCTGTGGCCGACCATGTACTGAGCTCTGTTCATATACAGGAAAGGAGAGCCCAACAGTTCCTGCACACATGGGACTTGGAATCAATCTTGTGCCGGTTAGTGCTTGGTAACCAGCACTCGGGATGGGTGGGCAGAGGTAGAGCAGGTCAGAAGTTGTGTAAGGCAGTTCTGGGTTTATAGCATCTGTTACGAAAACTCTCATTGATTTGGCATCATTGGATGAGGTTGAGAAGATCAGTGGCACTCATTTTGTAATAGTTTCATCACAGGCACAATGTATTGATTGTATATGAACAGAGATGCAATAATAAAATGAATCAGGGTTTGATGACATCTGAGTGATACCTTTGTCCTTAATATAGTTTATATCACTGTAAGCTTGCAATTCAACTTCATAACCGCTGTGTTGAGGAAGCAGTTTATATAATATATGCGATCTTGACAGTAGCCTTTTTTCATGATCAAGGTTAAGTGTGCATGCTCCAGACTCCGATGGGAAAGTGTGGAGAATGAGAATGGCCATTGTGGAGCGACTGTCAAGGTCAGGGGGGCGGGCTCCCTGCTCACTCTGCTGGTCTTTCCTCCAGGCTCCCGACGGTTGCAAGGCTTGCCTGGCTGGGCGACGGAAGGAGCTCAGGATGCTTCTCCATTCCTGGGTCTGTCTAGGACCTTATCCTTCTCCAGGTCTCAGGCCTGGCACCTCCACACTGGAAGACCTTTATGCGGATGGCTTTGGCATCCTTCATCCCAAAACACGACTACTAAGACCAGATTACACATTGCCCGTATACTGCCATGGTCCGTCCTTCTGTCCCCACTCCCTCCTTGTTTCTTTCTTTTCTGTCTCTCGCCCTCAGACAGTAATCCTAGTGAGCCGTTCTTAAAAATCAGTCTGTGGGAGGTTCAGGGGGAGACATCAAACCTCACAAATTTCTGGAAACCATGGCAGAGTCAGAAAGTAGAGCCTCGTAGAGGTTATGTCCTTGGCTTCCTTGGCCTGTCTGTCTGACAGCTAGCTGCCATAGGTTAGATTGTAAATGTCTCCCAAAGTTTATGGATGAAAGCTTGGTCCTTAGTTGGTAGTACAGGGAGATGGAACCTTTAAGAACTTGGCCTTAAGAACTTGGCCTTAGTGAGAAAAACTTTATGGAACTTCAGTGCTATGATGGTTTGTACACGCTTGGCCCAGGGAGTGGCACTATTAGGAGGTGTGCCCTTGGAGTAGGTGTGTCACTGTGGGCGTGGGCTTTAAGACCCTCTTCCTAGCTGCCTGGAAGCCGGCCTATTTGCCTTTGGAACAAGATGTAGAACTCTCAGCTCCCCCTGCACCATGCCTGCCTGGACACCTTGATGACAATGGGCTGAATCTCTGAACCTATAAGCCAGCCCCAATTAAAATTTGCCATTAGAAGAGTTGCCTTGGTCATGGTGTCTGTTCACAGCACTAAAATCCTAACTCAGATAAGTGGTCTTGCCTCTCTGCCTCTCTCTCCCTCCATGATACCCTGTCTTGCCACAGGCCCAAAGCAACAGGAACACTAGATTGAACCCTTTAAATCCATTGGCCAAAATAATCATTTTATTCTTTGTAACTAAGTATTGCAGACATTTTCATACAGTAGCAGACAGCTGACTAACACACCATTCGTTCCATACTTGGGAAGAGGAAAAAGGCCACGGAGCCCTGTTCTGTTGGCACCTGATGAGACAAAGGGGCTGTGCTGCTGAGAAAAAGGTCACCTTGTGACTCACATCTCTCCTTGCCTGGTGCAACTACTCCATGTCACCCTTGAGCTTGACCTACATCCTCTTAGCGTGCCTAGGTGTTAAGTGTGAGAGGGAGAAGTCTAGCACAAGCGTGAGACAAGCCTCACAGCAGTGAAGGTCCCACATACCTTTCTGTTCATTTTTAAACAGTCCTTCTATGACTTGCAATCCTCCTGTGTAGGCCTGCCAAGTGCTAGGAGTCCAGACTTTTGCCACCAGGGCTGCTTCACACATTTACTGTGTAGGACAAAGTCCTGGGAAGCTGGTCAGATTAGTAGAAGGAAATGTGGAAGAAAAAAACCTAATTATTTTTAAATTACTTTTTAAACAACATATAATAACTTGAAGGAAGCTAACAATAGGTTTTCAAGTACCTTACTTAAGGCGGTGTTCTTGAAAAATGCAGTTAAGCACAGGGTGGGGTATGGCGGGGCGTGCCTGGAACACCGGGGTTTGGGACATGAGCATAGACAAGAAGGCCAGAGGCCCTCCTGGAAAGTGGCAGGCCATACATAGCAAGTTCTTGGGGAGTGAGGCCTGTCACAAATGAACAACTAAAGATATGCTAAGAATTAAGTGTTAGCTGTGTGTTGGTTTCATGAGAAACTATATACTAATGTCCCAGAGGAGTGGCAGGGTGGGAGAGAGAGGAGAGGGCAGGGGAGATAGAATTCAGTTGCTGAATTAAGGACATCTTGGATTCACTGTCTCAACCCTGAGGGGTGCTGACTCTGTGTTTATGAATGTAAAAACTATTAGCCAAAGCTGTTTCAGGATTGGCTATCTGGAGAAGAGGGCACTTTCTGGAGTTAATTCTATCTCAAGAACTTCATTTGGTGGTTATTTCCCCACAAAGCAGTGCTGGAACAAGGTCTTTTTTTCCAACTCAAATCTTGGGATTTTCCTTTGCTTTTCCCCAGTGCGACCAGTAGAACCGGGCCACCCAGCTCATGAGGACTCTCTCCTCTCCTCTCCCCAAATGCCAGCCAGCTCTTTTCTTTTCTTTTCTTTTCTTTTCTTTTCTTTTCTTTTCTTTTCTTTTCTTTTTTTAAAATTATTTTATTTATTTACATTCCAAATGCTGCCCCCTTTCCTGGTCCCCCCTCCACAAGTTCTTCACCCCATCTCTCCTCCCCCTTTGCTTCTGAGAGGGTACTCTACCACCCACCACCCACTCCCGCCTCACCCTGCTAGCACCCCCTTTCCCTAGAGCATCAAGTTTCTACAGAATTAAGGGTATCCTCTCCCACTGAGGTCAGACAAGCCAGTCCTCTGCCACATATGTAGTAGGGGCTACAGACTAGCCCACGTACGCTCTTTGGTTGGTGGCTAAGTCCCTGGGAGCTCTAAGGGGTCTGGTTAGTTGATACTGTTGTTGTTCCTATGGGGTTGCCATCCCCTCAGCTCCTTCAGTGCTTCCCCTAACTCTTCCATAGGGGTCCCCGACCTCTGTCCAATGGTCGGCTGTAAGTATCTGTATCTATCTCAGTCAGCTGCTGGTAGGGCCTCTCAGAGGACAGCCATGCTAGGCTCCTGCCCTGTCTAAAGGAAATGCAGGGACAAAACAGGAGCAGACTGAAGGAAAGGCCATCCAGTGAGCGGCCCAACTTGGAATCCATCCCATGCACAGGCACCAAGCCTCAACACTATTACTGATACCATTTTGTGCTGCAGACCTTTTTCTTTTGGGCTGTCCCAGTCAACTCCCATCCCAGGTTAAAAATCCTGAGGAAGCTTCTGATTGTTTTAGCATTTGACTAGAGTTGTCTGATGTGTCTAGTCTTTGATTGAGAGTTTTTTGATTGCTCTATCCAATATTCTGTTTCCACTAGAGACCCAGTCACTTCTGGCCATCTGGGAGAGGAGCACTGTGTTCCTCCAGCAGTCACAGAGGTTTCAGCAGAATCCATAGCAGGAACACACCAAACCTTGCAGGGTTCTGAGTGGGGCTGCCATTCTAGACAGATGAAAAATAGGTATTATTGCTTTAGCTGCTCCAAACTAGAGCAGCTCAATCAAAGGAAATGTCCCTGAGACTTCACACACTTCACAGAAGTACGTGAGTTAGTATAGTGACTTCCCAGAGGACCGAGGAAGCGTGCGTGGCATCAGGGAAGAGCCTTTGCCCCAAGCAGTCCAGGCTGGCTGATCCTCGGATCCTAGGACTCAGAAGTGTCTGAGATGGCAGTGCTGGAATTTGTTGAGTGCCTCCAGGAAGACCAAGGCTGTCTGGGAAGGAAGTGCTCAGGAAAGCTTTTCTCTGTTGTTACCTAGATCGGCTCTGTTCCAGTAGACTTACAAGCATGTGCAAGGGGCATGTCTCAGCTCCTGTCTCAGCCCTCAGTGACTGTATCAGCAAACAGTAATGATGGCCTTCTCTTCTAGACTCCTGTTGGGCCTCCCAGGAAAACCAGCCAGGGCATGCTTCTTATGTGCTCTGGGCTTCTGTTTCATGTTCTGTATAATGGGGATGTCAGAAGTCCTCCACCTCACAAGATGGAGAACTAAGTCCTTTGAAGCAAATACAAGCACCTGGTGCTGAGCAGAGTGGCTTGTAAACACCATGTCAATTGGTAGTTCTCAGGAGCTGGGATTAAAAACTCAGGCCCACCAGGATTCCTACTCAGACTGCCCTGCACTGCTCCATGTGGGGGTGCTAGGGAATCCATAGAAGGCCGGGAGCCTTCAGAATTGCTGAGAAAGTCTCCAGTCAGTGGCAGGCGAGGCCTCTACATCTGGAGCTGTAGGCTGCCAGCCTGGGTGGGTCATTCTGGCAACTCTTGGGAAGGCAGGGCTTGTGGAGGTGGCCCTGAGGCCGGGCAGCTGTTGGCCATCCCAGGAGGGCAGTGTTGTCATAGACTTGGCCAGGCAGCTCAGGCTAAAACGCTGATCTAATGTGTCCATGTTGGGCTTGTCTGCGTTGTAAAACTCTACAGCAATCATAAAGCAGAGGAGATTCAAAGGGTGGTAAATCTCCTTACCACCCGTGCTCCTGGCTTTCAGGTGGGGTGGGTGGAAGGAAGAAGCTTAGCCAGGCAAGACAGTGAGATCAAAGCTACAGAAAGTGGAAGCCCAGGGCCAGGTTTCTACCTCTCTGCCCAGTGCCTGTGGCTCCCTCTGCACATGTTCACAAAACAGAGGCTTTGCTGGACCTGGGGCTGGGGGAGGTGACAGGGAGGGCAAAGGCTATGGGGGAGTTAGCATATGACATCCCAAAGACAGGAAGGCCCCCACAAGTTCTCACTGTGCCCTCTTCCTTGTAGGGAAGCCAGTCACCCTGGTCCTATGAACAAGAAGATATCACGGCTGGCCTGTTACTGTAATCCTTGAGGGTTTAGAGGACAGCCCCTCCTCCTATAATCCCAGGCTTCCAAAGTCTTTTTCCTGTGGTGAACATAAAGACTTGAGGAAATCCTTGGAAAAGAGAGATGGGGAAAGAAAATCACCTGAGCACCAACATTCACCTCTCTCTGCTTTCTACTGTAGATACAATGTGACCGGTCATATGCTTCTGCCACCATGATTTCTCCTACCATGGTGGACTGTGCCCTCTCATACTGTGAGCCAAATAAGCCTGCTTACTCGTGAACCGTTTCTGTTGGGCATTTTGTCACAGTAATAAGAAAATCAGTCAATACATTGGGTTCTAACAGTTCTACCACCATTACCCAATCCCAGTGAGCTCCAGACTTGAGGGTGTAGCAGACAGGACCTGATTGGTCCAGCAGGATTCTGGAGATCTCTACTGTATACAAGTTGTGACTCTCCAGACCTCTGGGCTATGATGAGCAGTTTCCCTTTGTTCTGCTCTGTGGGCTTTCTTGTCCCTGATTGGCTCAGGCTGCTCTGATGTAGTGAAACAGATAGTCAAGCCACCTTCAAAGTGGCTGGGTTACCTTATTACTAAGATGCCCTGGGCTGGGCTTGGAGTTCACTGGCTGTGGGGGCTGGGGAAGCCCTGTGTGTCCTCTTCATCTCCTTCCATGTGTCTCCTGCACCAGGTAGCAAGACTGTAAGAAACACAGACTGTGAACTTCAGGAGGAAGGATAAAGAAGGAGAGAGGGTGGGCAAGGTGGGCAAGCCTATCTTGTTTCTGGTCCCTTGGTTCCAAGTCTTCAATCTGTGAAAGAGGGCACAGACATCTCATCCCCTTATTATGAATCCTGAGGACAGGACCAGGTTCTTCTGGGGATAGGAGCATGAGTGGATTTTGGCCGTAGTGTAATGTTTTAGACATCCTTTCAAATGGGTACTTAGCATGTCTCCTGGTCAGAAGGCAAAGACAGGGCTGAGGGTTATTAGAATGACTACCCAAGTTGCCTCCTCTGCCTGCCCCCAATATTCAGGAGGAATTATGGGTCTCCAGGGCCCTCCTTGTCTGACCCCTCCTCCTTACCTGTGCTGTAGATATAACTGGCTGCGAAGCCTCACTAAGTATCCAACCACGTGCTACTCAAAACACCACACACAGGTCCAAGTTCTTTAAAGCTGACTTTAGGTGGGGAGAACAGAGATGGGACCAAGAACCAGAGCTAGAACCTTTCTGCTCAGTCCAGTGCTGATGGGCTCTTAGGGAGGGGACTGTTGGTAATGGGGCTCTTCCAGATTGACAGCCAGCCACGCTTTCTAATACCACAATTGGCCAGACCTTGGCTTGCTCTCCATACTTCTCTGACATCTCTGATCACAGTCCTAGGTCTATCTTTGGGCTTGCCTGCTCTCTGCTTCCCAGAGCAAGAGACCAGAAACAGGATGGGCCCTCTTGGCCTCTGAGTACCTCGGTATCCCTTCTCTGTTCCCTTCATTCTTCCCCACCCCCACAGCTCCCAGTCTCTCAGCACCGGCCCTGCATCCCCCTGCTCACTCCTCCTCCAATCCTTTCCTAGGGACAGCTGTGAAGAATTAGGCTCTGGACAGTGGCTCCTGCCCGAGGGTCGCAGGATGATTTGCGTCACTGTGGGAGAGGGGCAGCTTTTCCTCATTAGTCCACGCAGCAGCACTTGTCTCGGCTCTTCTTGGCAGCTTTTCATGGACTTTCTCTCCTTTCAAAGTCTTGCCTCTCACCTGACTTGGACGGTCTGCATTTTTAGAACAGTGCTCAGGCCTCCTGAGGCAATCCCAGCCCCGGGCCCCCACGCTTCCTCCTGAGCCCTGGGAGCGACCTCCTCCCACCTGTACCACTCTCTCATCCTGGATGGGGTCATCTCTATTTTTAGAGTCCTCCTTCCCCATGCTTCCTATACCCCTGAAACAAGAGGCTCATAGCTGAACCCCGGAATAGAAGCAGACACTGGGGTTCCTGGCCAGCCTCTGCCTGGTGCTTTCCATTTAAGGCAACAACTCTGAGTGCCATAGTGACATGGTCCTAGGGGCTTGGATTACTCTTGTCACCTCAGACAATCTTCCTGCAGAGCTGCTGCCTGTTGTGTGTGAAATGGGGATACCCCGCCTTGTAGGGTGACTACTATGGCCACAATGATCTGCAGAGCACTTGGCAAGGGTTATCCAGGTCACTCACCTCCCACATGGGCTGTGTGATCCCTTCTCCCCCAACACAGACCACGGCAGCATGCATTTGTGCACATCTAGCTTGTGGAGGGAGAAACTGAGGTTCAGAAGCATGGAGTTGCTTTTCTTTGGCCTCCAGTACCCAGGAAGAAGACAGCATAACAGAACCTGTCTATCCCCAGGCAGGGTTGACTTTCATTAGTCCACATGCAGAAAGCCCCTGATGGCTTCTGCCCCTGTCACCGCCGTGATATTTTCCACCACTGTGGAGGTGTACCCACACCATTCCTGGCGCACGCAGGAGGAACCCAGGTGCCCTGGCAGCTCCTAGTGTGGTTAAATCAGTGGAGCTCACATATTAGTTCCTTCTGGCTTGGAAAAGGCCACTGGAAAAAACATCCCTGCCTACCAAGCCCCCGTCAGCATTGTGTGTCCAGTGCTCATCTGCTTGGCAGGACTGATGCTCCCAGGAGGACAGTGTGTGGTCGTCAGGAGGTGGAGCTCTAGGAGTCTATCTCTTCTGCAGACCCTGTCCTGCAGGATCAGAGGGGCTGGGGTCTGAAGTGGGGTGAGCACAGCACTCTGGAGATTGGCAGTGTGTCTGATAACTGACAAGTGTCTGTAGAATTGCAGACTAGCCAGGCCAGAGCTACACAAGGCGTGTGGAGCCTCTCTTAACCTACAGACCCCTAATTGGAGGTTGGAGGCAACTGAGAGGCTCCATGCCATGGGGCAGGCTGAGGGAAGCCACAGGAAGGATGAGGGGAACGAGGCGTGGCCAGGGATGTTAGACTAGCCAGAACTTGGCTAGTTCAAAGGATAGGAACACGAGTCAAATTGGCTTACGCTGAAAGGAAATCCACTGATTCATGCAGTTTAAAAGTTAACGGAGTGGCTCCAGGTAGAGCTGGATCTGCCGACTGGAAGGCGTTGTCACTGCTGCTCCGTTTCCTTTGCCTTGGCTTTGTGCTCAGGCAGATTCTGCCAAGGAGCCATGCTTCAGCAGCTCCAGGGCCACAGCCTGGACTACACACCAGTCAACCAACTGATAGAACTTATAAGATTGCGTTGGCCCAAACTGGGCCACATGTTTGCCCCTAAACTTATCCCATTGCCAGGGCGTGAGCTGTGCTGAGTTAATCCGCTCAGAATCTTTTTTCCTGAGTGGAGACAGCATTGTGGGGTACAATGCTTTTTGTGTGACAAAGCTTTTCCTGGGGAGATACAACATATATGTATCCTCATTCCAGCTAGGGATCTCAGGACAGAACAAAGTATGGATACCACTGAAGTCCAACTTGGCGAACCAGTGAGTTTTATTGGGGTTACTTACAAGAATATGGCTGCGGGGTTATTACAGGAGCAGAAATCACTCAAACACAGTGACATCATCAAAGCCCACCCCGGCATGGGTGAGACAGGTCATAGAAGCTAAAAAACCTGCAACACGCTACAGAGCCTGCAGGTAGCTCAACTGGTTAGAGTCCTTTCCAAGTGACTCAGTTGGTGTAAAGCTCTTCCAGGCAGTTGGGCTGGTCTCAGGATCATCTTTGCAGCTTGTCTTGTCTGGGAGTCTTCTTGACAGTTTTTCTTATCATTTTCTTGCTATTGCTTACTCTGGCAAGGAGGGGCTTAGCAAGTCTGGTCAGTTTCAGGGACTTCCTGAAGCTCTTTTGAGTTGTCTTACCTACCTGTTTAAGGATCTTCCCTGAAGCATGGGATGTTTTAGTCATGGAGGAAACGAATACACAGCGATGCTATGTGAGGCAATGTGGTTGTAGTGGGGGGGCCTCCGTGGAAAGGCAGGGGACAATTAGGAAAGGGACTGAACAAAGTCTGGGTCCTCAGTAGCATGAAAAGAAAAGCTGGAAAGTCATCTGCCTGGGAGAGCTCTGTATCTTCCATGACCTCATGGCCATCTTCCATGACCCCGTGGCCATACATACCTTGAGTCAACTGTGAGTTGGGAACTAAAGGTGATGAGAAGACGAGAGTCAGGTATCCCCAGGCCTATCTCCTCCCATTCAAGTTCAGCATATGAGACAGAAAACGTGCTGAGATAGCCCAGAGCCCAGTGCCCCGTGCCCCAGCCTCAGTTCCCTTTCACTGTGCTGCCTCAGCCCACTGGCTAGCTGGCAGCTGCTCCCTCCTACCTGAGGCCTGTTGCCACATTGTTCCTACCACTGGTCCCTCTTCCTCCTCTGCCAGCTCTACTCATCCCTAGACCTTCATCCAAGGGACTCCAGGGACATGCATGCCCAACAGTGTGCTTTTCCTGGCATGGAACTCACCCCCATAACCACACATAATGGAATGACTGGTTCACATCCTGCACACTTGCAGGGAGAAGGGATAGTCTTCCAGACCTCAGGCCCTCACAGGGGCCATGCCAGGAAGGTATGAGGAAAGCTCTGTGTACAGAAGCTTCTTTCCATTGACCCAAACTCAAGGTGGGGGGGGGGTGACCATCCCAGGAAAACAAGAGCCCAGAAGAGTGGAGTGAAGGCCAGAGAAGAAGCCTCTGTCCTATGGAATCCAAACTCAGCTCCTAGGGATGGGGACACACACACATACACACACACACACACACACACACACACACACACACACACACACACACACAGAGAGAGAGAGAGAGAGAGAGAGAGAGAGAGAGAGAGAGAGAGAGAAACAGAGAGAGAGACACAGAGAGAGACAGAGAAAGGGACAGAGAGAAAGACAGACAGACATGCACATGGAGACAGAGACATACACACACACACACACACACAGAGGGAGAAGGGGGAAGGGGGAAGGGAGGAGAGGAGAGAGAGTGCATAAAGCTTTAACAGAGCAATGGCCAAGTCTAGGGGAGACTTAGAATCAGACTGTGGAAGTGTGTGGGGTGACATAACAGAAAACAGGCCCTGGACTCTGGAAGGACTCCCACAGTGCCAGGGATCAATGAATCAGTGAGAGACACACACAGTAGCTGAGAGATGCCATGGCCAGAAAACAACCATCTGGGACTCTGGACACAATCCTCCCAGTGGCCCAGTGGTCCCACTGGTGGCTGTCTAGAGACAAAGTGGTGGGGGTTGAGACAAAGGCGAGGGTTCTGGGGCTCCTGAGAAGGAATGCAGGTGGCTCAGGAGCTCAGCTGGGGGGTAGTAGGATGTGGGGTGTCACAGGCAGTGACACAGTAGGTGTCTGTGAGGAATACAGAGGCTGGCCTGCTGCTGAGAGGACCCCTGCCAACCTCACCCTGCCTTCAGTTTTCCTTGGGATAAATGAAGATGAGAACAAACTGAGAGGAGAGTACGCCCCTCAGGCAGTCACAGTAGACACGGAGCAAGGCTAGGCTGGGCTGGGGCATGGCACGGCGTGTAGTCTGTCGCTGCCTAAGTTGTGCTGTCCTAGCTGCAGCTCCAAGCGGAGTCTTAGTAGCAGGCTCATGTTTCCCCCTGCTGCTTCTTCATCAGAAGACTGTTTCCCAGGGTTTCCTCCTTGCCATACAAGTATCAGAGCAATCTCACCTGCATCTATAAGAGTAGGGTAGGAATTGTGGCACAATAGTGGTTGGCTAGGAAGAATGACCTCCTCTCCCCCGGAACGCTTCCACCCTATGAATGCAGCTGCCTCCGCCTCCTTTGGTCCTCTCTGACCAATGTGATCAGTATTTTGTAATTCTCATGATATAGGCCTTTCCTTTATTACATCAAATGCAAAGCAGCTGGGGAGACGGCTCAATGATTAAAGTGCTGGCTGTGCAAGCAGGAGAACATAGAATGACAGGAGGGTGTGGTGGCCTGCCAATCATCCCAGTCTCAGAAAGCAGAGGCAGGGACTCCCAGAGCAGGCTGGCTAATGAGAGCAGCTCTATCAGTGAGCTCTGGGTTTGACTGAGAGACCCTGCCTCAATGACAAGGTAGAAGCACAATAAAGGATAGAGAATTCCTGACATAGCCTATGGCCTTCACTTGCTGGTACGCACATCCAAATGCATGCCCATCGCCAAACATGTGTGCCCACATACATGCAGACAGACACAGATGCACACAGAGATACTACATACAGACATGAGAATAGAAAAAGAAAAGGAATTGTTGATATTATTGTTTTGGGAATAATGACAAGAAGAAAGGCCTGTATATGTTTAATAGAGGCAGATGTGTGTGTGTGCATGTGTGTGTGTGTGTGTGTGTCTGTGTGTGTGTATTATGATTTTCTTTATAAATGTGCGTATATGTTTATGTGTGTGGGTGGTATCTGCAAATGCCACAGCTAACAGAGTGGAAATCCAGTTTTTTACAACTTAGTAGTCGTTGTTCATTCAAACTCCTAGTGTCTGATACTGGGCAGTTTATTCTAGGCATAGTTAAATATATTATAATTTGGGGGGAAAAGTTTCCTAGTGTAACACAATCTTGTGTACATAAGGAGGCATAATTACATTGAAACTCTTCTCAAAGTACATGTCATTTCTTCCATGAAGATGGGTTTTAGAGATAGACTACATGAATTATCTCAAGGGCCTATGGGGAATCTGATGTGGTCTCGGTCATACAGATGATCTGGGCTATTAGCTGTCTCCTGGCTGTGGGAGTTTGGGGGAGCCCCTGGTCTTACAGATAGTGCAAAGATCACCTAGACTATTAGCCACCTCCATTCCTGCATATGGAAGCTTGGTGTAGCCTGGCCCTTCAGATAGCACAGAACACCAGGTTAGCGATTGTAGGGTTAGTTGGGGTCCCGGGTCTGCCCCATCACAGGGCTCCGGCCACTCCAGGAGGCAGGAAGGGGAAGTTTGACTGCACTTACTCCACACCAACACTGGGTGGGTGTCGGGCTATGGGGAAGCCGCAGGACACTGCTCTGGGGTTGGGGGAGCTCAGTCTGAGGCACAGGACCAGCCAGAGCTGGCTCAGGGGTTCTGGTTCTCAGGCTCTTAGACTCCTAGGCCGCTGGATGCCGTGGAAGAGCTGAGAACAGAGTGGGAGTCCGTAGGCTGGATCTAGCCCAGAGCCAAAGGGGAAAGTGGGGAGCTCCGGCTGGGTCCCGCTGGTAGAGTAGAGTCTTTGGCTTGTCAGCGGGTGGCTGGCTTGGCTTGGTTTTGGTAGTCATGGCTGGGAGCACTGAGAGGCCTTCTGCAGATTAGACAGAGGGCTCTTTAGGCAAAGGCCTGCTCCATTGCTCCCCACAGCGGATCCTAATGAAAAGAGACAGTTCATGGTTTTAAGGTGTTTATTGTCATGGCAGAAAGTAGATGAGTAAAACTGTACCCCACTTCTCAGGGGCGGGCCTGAGATTAAATACCTTTTGCAAGGAGGAGTGTCTGGGAAGGAAAGCTTAACTGGCTAAGCCTCTAGGCCTTTAGGTACTTCATTAATATGGAGATCTTCTTGAGGTTATGTGACTACAGGTCACACCCTTTACCTGTGGAGGGGTTTGGGGCATTGCGCTTACATGACGGATGGCCACAAACCTATAGAGGGCTGTGGCCTTGTGCCAGGAGCTTAGTGTCTGGGAACCAGGCAAAACGCCTGCTTCCCTCAGGATCACTGGGGTTTTCAGCCTGTGCTTGACCAGGAACCAGGCTGCCTTTCACGGTCCTACAAGTGATCATCTCCACTCCCAGCCTTCTTGGTGGAAGAACAAGCTATACATTTTTCTGGTTGAAGATACAATCCTGGACATGTTTGAAATGCCTGGTTTCCCTAGTGTTTATCTGTGAGTGTAAGGACCGTATGCTCCCAACTTGTGGGCACTCAGATGTGTGTGTGCTTCTTCATGTTTAGATGCCAGAAGAGGGCATTGCATGTCCTCTATTGCTCTCTGCCTATTTCTGTGAGGCAGAGTCTCTCCCTGAGCCCTGTGCTAACATTTTCTTGGCTACTCTGGAAGTCAGCAAACCCCAGTGATCCTCCTGTCTCTGTTCCACTGCAGAGCTGGGGTTATAGGCATGTCCCAGATTTCCAGATGGTTATGTGAGTGCTAGGATCCAAACTATGGTCCTCATGATTGTGCAGCAAGTGTCCTTAACCATTAAGCCATCTGTCCAGTCCTCAGATATATGTTTATTTTTGCTCTGCTATTGACTGAGTCTGAGGATCCAGAATCCACAGACATGGAAGGCCAACTGAGTGCTGAATAATAATATACTAGATATATTGAGTTGAAAAAATTTGGTTAGATCATTTTTAACCAGTTCTTTTAGTTTTTTTGTTTTGTTTTTAATTGGCTACTAGAACATTATAGACAACACATGTGACTTGCATTTATGGCTTGCACTGTACCTTTATTTGGCAGTAATTTAATAGATGTCTGCACAATATGGTACAGCGTGCTTTCAGGGCATGGTTATCGGATTCAGGGCCTTCACTTACCTCACTCCCAGGAGTTCCTGTCGAGGTCGCCACCATCTTAGCCCCTTCCCTCACCCTGGCATACACAGACAGTCCAGAACCACAGGAAGGCTCCTATGTTCTGTGCATCATTGAATTCCCACTGCCGAAGGCCATGTACACAGGGCCACAATTTGACATAGCACTTTGATATAACCTGGGGAAAGGGGCCTGTGGTGGTTTGAATATGCTTGGCCCAGGGAGTGGCACTATTAGGAGGTGTGGCCTTCCTGGAGGAAATAAATCACTTTAGGGGTAGGCTTTGAGGCTCCTATACTCAGGCTCCACCCAGTGTGGAATGAGAGCCTCCTCCTGGCTGCCTGCTGAAGAGCATCTCCCTCTGGCTGCCTTTTGATTGAGATGTAGAACTCTCAGCTCCCTCTCCATCACTGTGTCCGCCTGAATGCTGCCATGCTTCCTGCCAAGATAATAACAGACTAAGCCTCTGAAACTGGAAGGCAGCCCCCATTAAATGTTGTCCTTTATAAAAGTTGCCCTGGTCATGGTGTCTCTTCACAGCAATAGAATCCTAATAAGACAGAGCCCCTTATTCAGAATGCTTTCCTAGGGCATAAAGCACTAGTCTGTAAAGCAGACACAGTAAATATCACACCATCATCCTTGTGTGGTTGAAGCCTTCTTCTCAGTTGTACACGGTAGGCGACGCTCAGCAAATATTAGCTAAAGAATAACTAAGGAAGAGAGCAGGGTCTGCCACCCCTTGATGTATCTAGGCCAAGGTTCCACATATTCTCTGATGAGACATACGGTCCCTGCCCCTGTCAAGCTTGAGTTCATTTCACAGGATTGTGATCCTAGCCTCACCGGCTACCGCAAGAAGCCGGGTCAATGCAGCGCCTGACTATCCCAACATCTCCCAGGGTGTTCACGGAGCAGGGAGAAGAGGAACACCTGGAGAGGCTTCTAGCCCAGAGTCAGGCTCTCTTCTGTGTGGATCCCTTGGCCTTTCCTCCGCAGATGATATCACTGAAAGCACAGGGGGCTTTGCAAGGCTAACCTGGCTTGGTTACCACTCTGGTGGAGGAAGTGGTGCTTTGCTGTAGGAGGGGCATTGGCACAGCCTGGGGCAGGCTGCTTGTGCATCTGTGATGCACATCTGTAAGAGCATCCAAGTTTCTTATTGCTGATGACTCACTGGGCAGAAGCCACTGAGCATCGAGGGCGATGAGATAAGAAGGGAGGACTGGGAGTGTCCTGCTCCGTGCCCCCAGTATCCTGTGTGTGCCTCATGCGCTTCGCTCGATGGTTACATAAACAGCCAGCTATTTACTCCTGTGCCAGGGCCAGCCCTAACCCTACATTTCCTTAGTTTCTCACAATTATTACGCATTGCTAATTGATGTTTATTACCATCTAGCTTCAGTGGTTTCCCTCATTCGACACTTTCTGTTACATGGAAATTTCTCTTCAGCCCCCCACAAAAATGCAAAAGAGGGTGTCCTGTTTGTGTGTTCTCATTTTCTTGTATTTTAAAAACCTTTTTATTTCCCCACATCTGAGTTTGATTGCTTCTAGGGAGCAATGGGAAGTGAGTTAAGGGCCTGGCCTAGAGCATCGAAAACAAGCCCAGCTTCTCAGAACTCCCTGTGGTTCCTTTAACCAAATGGATGTTTTTGTGGAGACTTAAGTTATTGTGTACAGTAAACAAGGCTTTTTCTTTCCTTTTAGCCATTTAATGTGGTATCATGAAAGCAAGAGCAGCTTGTTAATGAATAAAAGCTGAGATGGGAGAGGGAGGTTAGCACTTCAGCAGCACTTCCAGGCTTACATAAGGAACATTCTTGCTGCATAAACAGTTTCGCAAATTCCCTGAGACTAAATCCCCATCCCACACTGCTGGCCTCCACCACGGTCTGTATAATATCATAAAAAAAAAAAATCTAAAAAATAAAAATGCTGTTGATGGTAACATTTTTCTGTCCAGCAACAAGTCATTAGTTTGGACAATGGAATTTAAAGTGTATTGCTTACTCTCCCATGGCTCTAATGGAAAATATTACCTAGAAACCAAGCACGTGAGGAAAGAAGTGAGAACAGAGGACTGTGAGCTTCAGAGAGGCAGAGAAAGGCACTGGGAATCCCATGTTCTTTTCAGTGGAAAACGGAACCCAGCACCAAATGATAGCTATTTTGATTTGTTAGATGCCATCAAAGAGACATCCTTCCAAAAGGAACAGTTACTCTGTTAGAGACAGGCTTTTTTGGGGGGGTGGGGGTGGGTTGTTGGTATCAGGAACCAGTGTGGCAGATCAGCTCTGAACCCAGTGACACCACACACAGGGACCTGCACATCTGTGGCCATGGCAACTGCCATACATTCCCAGAATCCACTTGGCTCACCTCCCACCTTTACCTGTGAGCGGCTACATCACTGTCCAAATAAAAGCAGACCCCTCTGACCTCTTCCCCCCACCCCCTTTGCTGCCACCTTTGCTCTCTTCCCCCACAATAAACCTCTGCCACATGGAACTGCTTTGGCCTGGTGTGGTCTGTCCAGACTCGAGCCGCGATTCTAACAGGGGTTGGTTGGTTGTTTTTGAAAAGTAAACATAGGTACACTATTTATTGTAAAGCATGCAGAAAACATTTTGAATGTATACATGAAAAGGGGGGGGGGGAGGGCAAGGAACAATAGTAGTTTAGACCGCAATTCCATGGGCTGAATTCCTCTACTACCTGAACTAAAATGTAGTCTTGTATGTGCTATAGTGAGCAAGCATTTCTAGTCAAATGGCCCCTACTCAAATTTTGATTTCCCTTTAATTGTTAGTTCAAGGAGAGTAGCCTCATATTTTACTATGTTTGGACAGAAACAGGACTTCTAAGCATTACTTTATAAAGAGCTACTGTGACATCAACAGATTTCTCCTACCCCCTGCTGTGAAGTTGGTCTGCAACAACTCACACAAATGTATCCATATTCACCTTTGTTTCCAAGGAAGACGGGACTCAAAGAACACAATCTGTCCAGCTTTGTATTATCAGTGGCATCCTACCTCCAAGTTGTGAGAAAACAATTTCACCCTAAGGAAGTCTTCCTGAGCAGCCAAGGGCAAAGTCATGCCCCTGAGAACTGTTCTCATGGTTTAGAAGCCAGAAGACTATTTGCACTTTCCTTTTCCCCAATCCTCTGGATCAGCAGTTCTCAACCTGTGGGTCATGACCTCTTTGGGGGTTTGAACAACCCTTTCAGTCACCTAAGACCATTGGAAAACACAGATATTTCTTATACCAGTAGCAAAATTATAGTTATGAAGTAGCAACAAAAGTAATTTTGTGGTTGGGGGTCTGTATTAAAGGGTCACAGCATTAGGAAGATTGAGAAGCACTGGTCTAGACAGACACAGGTAAAGGCTTCTCTTTAGGCAGTCAGAAGATATGAACAGTCACGTAAACAACAGAGAAGCAAATGCTGCTCCACAACCTCCAAGGGCAGCAAACCCACAGGGCATTCCAGGGCGTCTTCTACCACTCCACAGCTCAAAAGGAAAGAGAAATATCTAACCACCTACAAGCCAAAAATGTATCTCCCTTAAGAACTTGACAAAGAAGCTGGGGGTGGTGGGGGTGGTATATCCCTTTAAATCCCAGCACTTGGGAGGCAGAGGCAGGTGAATCTCTGTGAGTTTGAGGCCTGCCTGGTCTATAGAGCTAGTTCCAGGACAGCCAGGGCTATACAGAGAAACCCTGTCTCGAAAAACAAAACACGCAAGCAAACAAAAACCCGACAAAGAGTTTAACAAAAAGTGAATGACAGACCAATCCCAGTAATACTGATTCAAGACGTTTAAAGGAAATCTAGCCACACAGAATCCAACAGCGTTAAACAATACAGTTTTGAGAAAATAGTGTTCCTTCTAGGAATGTAAATGTGGTCAGCACAGGAAATCCACTACAGTCGTTCACGGCGTTAACAAAGCTGACAGGATGAAGCAATGCCCCCCCAGCATGCAGAAAACACACTGGAGATTCACTCACTCAAGTTCCGTGTCCATTGAAATCAAGACAGAAACTGTTAGAGTTAAAAACCACCAGATGAGCCTGTTGTGGAAGGTCCCTCATGGTTTTGTAAAATGTACCTTGAAAGGCTCAGCCAAGTGCTCAGTGTAACTATCAGAGAAATGTCCCCGTGCTTCAGCAGGGAGGTGGGAGCTTCCAGGTAGGAAAGAAAATGGACCTGCTCTTCTACAGAAGGATCCTTTCTGAAGAAACTGATCAGCCAGGACCTCTCCTGCTGGGGTACTGATGAGAGTCCTGAGGGGAAAGCCTCCTCACTCTCCTAGCCACTGTTACCGTTTCTAAAAGTTCCTTCACCCCTGCACACCACTTCCTGATACCAAGAAAAACTGCAAGGCTTGCCAAAAGGAAAAGAATTAAAGAGCCAGAGGGAAAGCATCAGGACTGAAATTAAGAGGAAAATTGGACTCATCAGGCCAGGAATGGAAAGCCAGTGTGATTAACAGGCCAGGAACGCAACCGGTAAGTGGACAGCATACAAAGACAGGTGGGCGATGTAAGTGGCCAGGGACATTCCAAGCCAGAACCGGAGAAACATGTTGGAGATAAAACCCAAAGCAGAACTGAAGATGCTTTTGATGGGCTTCTTTTTCAAAGATTTTATGCTTGGTATTTCTAATCCTGTCTATACTGGATATCTGCGTTTGGGTTGGTACATATGAGGGAAGCTGCTTACAGAGTTCAGAAGAGAGGGCTAGGGTGTCGGATCCCCTGGAGTTGGAGTTACAGGTGGTTTGAGCTAACCGTGGTGGGTGTTGGGAACTGAACTTGGGTCCTCTGTTAGTTGACAACCACTAAGCCATCGCACCAGCTCTTTGATGGGCTTTTTAATAAAACAGACACAGGGGAGGGAAAAAAAAATCTGGTTTTGAGGAAATTTCAACAGAAACCCTCAAAACTGAGAGGAGACGAGAATAAAGACTGAAAAAAAAATAGACCAACTATCTGGGCAATTATGCACGGTGGGAACACCTGTGATGAGGACAGGGCAAGGAGGGGGAATATAAAGAATATTTGGGAACTGGAGAGACAGCTCAGCTGCTAAGAGCACTACTCTTCTAGTGGACCAGAGTTTGGTTCCAAGTACCTACTACCTGGGTAGCTCACGGCTTCCTATAATTCCAGTTCCATGGGGTCCCACGCCCTTGTAGAAGGAATCCTCTATGACTGTAAGAAAGCATCACCTGTCAATAAAAAGCTGATTGGCCAATGAACTGAGGAAGGAAATAGTCGATGGAAGTTCCAATAGAGAGAGGAACTCTGGGATAGTCAGGTACAGGAAGAGATTTACCCCATACTGGGAGGAGACAGCATGAAACTGAGGAGAGCCATGAGGCACTCACAGAATAGAATAAACAGGTTAATTAAGTTACGAGCTAGTCAGGGAACAAGCATAAGCTTATGGACTAGGCATCTATTCAGATATAATTAAGCCTCACAATCGTTATTTCAGGAACTGGGGCAGGAGTGGAAAAGTCCACAATTTAAAATTGCGCCCAATTTACACGCTCTTAGAATCCAAGCTTAGAGCCCGAGAAGGTGGTAAACAAACACTTCCCAGAGCAGTTTCCTTGGGCAGGAGGCTAAATCACTTCAAGAGAGAGGGAGAGGAGGCCCATGAGCTAACTCAGCTGCCAGAGCTGTGTTAAGGCGACTCTTGGGTTGGAGCCTGGGGGCACAGTAGCTGCAGCTCCTCCCAAGCACAGCGGGGTTCCAGACAAAGGGTGAAAGCCTACTAGGGAGAGCTAAAAGGCCCAATTTGGAGTCCACTAGGCAAAGCCTACAACAGCCTAGAAAAAGGAACCAGCGGCAAGGGGGTGGAGCTTTAGTGAACCAGCAACAGCAGCCTGCTGGACCGAGCTAAGGTGCAGTGCTATAGAGACAGAAGCATGCAGGCTTGAGGAGCCTGCAGACACACAGAAGAGCAAAAGGAACATTTCCAGGAGCTGTGGGGGGTGGGAGTTGCGGGGGGGGGGGGGAGAGACTGAAAAGCCCCAAACATCTGAACTGGTAATGTTTGAAAATAATAAAAAAGAAGTGGGTATAAATAATCATAAAAATAGTTTAAAATTGGTAAAGTGGAATCCTTAGACAGAGCATTAAATAAACTTAAAAAATTAAGACACATAAAGCTGAGAGGCACAATAACACACAGTTTTCAGACTCTATATAATGCAATTTTAAGTGGTTTGTGGATAGAAACAAAAGAGAAAGAGATAAATGACCTAAATGGAACTGACACATTACCAACTATGATTACTATTACACAGTAATCTTCATTCTAATCCTGATAGTGATTACAAGAGAGAAAAATGAAAATGGAGACAAACATTAAAAGTAAAATTAGAAAGTTTTGCAAATAAAACTGAGGAAGATACTAAGATAACAAAGTTACAAAAGAAAAATACGAAAATTGGAGACAGGCCTTAAAAGAAAAATTAGAAAAAAATTATTAATAAAATTGAGGAGATACTAAGAGACATAGAAATAAGGCCGGAGCCCACAGTTCTAGCATATAATAAAGATCAGGACGGTCAGCCAAAGGCTGTCAGAAAATCAGCCTTAACTTATGCTGGACACCCACAAAGCTATGAAGAATTTAGATGGCATCTCATACAAAGACGAGATTTAAAAAGTTATAAGACTGAAGCTTTAATAGGAAAAATAATCTCTAAGTGTTTTGTTGTTGTTGTTGTTGTTTTTTTTTAAGTTAACCTGTCGAATGTGTAATCATGACAAGCAAGGTCATTTAAAAAGAGGTTGTAGGCACGATATTCCTAAAAACAATGTATTTTTCTAGAGATAATCCAAAAGAAGGCTGGGCCTTCTGGAATATGCAGAAGATGTGGCAAAGGCCTGCACTGGACCACTGAATGTCGATCAGCAAGGGCAAACAAGGTAACTCCTCGTCAGAAAGTGCCCTGAGAGGCCCCAACATCAAATTCAAGTCGGCCATCTCAGATCAACATGGGGGAAACTCATCCGAAGAACCAATAACACTGCTCTAGATATAAACATTAGTGACCCAGATATCAAATCCAGAGCACCTTCAATAGATAAAGTAGAAAACTCAGAACAGACCTAAAAACAATTGTTTTTGCAAACTGCTATGAAAGATAAGAGTCCAAAGTTAAAATTATAATTAAGTGAGATTGAAATTAAAGATGTAATGGATGCTGGAGCAAATATAACAATTTCACAAGATTCCCGAAGTTCAGCTTAGCCACTTCAAAAGGTATCTACATAGTCCTAGGAAATGGACACTGTCTCAATTAAAACAAAGTCTAAGATGGATGAGATGCATAGGACTAAAAGGTCAAATAGAAAAGTTAAAGCTTGAATAAGGGTAGTCATAGAAAGAAAAAATATTAGGTTTAAATGAAAACGAAGAACATGATTTACTGATCCTTCTACCTGGGAACGGCTGAGACTGGCCGGGACATGAGAATGTTTCCAGCCAGAAGTATGTATAGCCAATAAATTTTGTTGGTGACAAAATTCTCTAGACTTATCAAGCCATCCTTTCAAATGACATAAATAGAAATTTATATTAAAACTTCATTATACAGTCCAAACTAACTTACAAAGAAAGACAGATACCTTGCCTGCTCAAACAGAAAGAAGAAAAAAAAAAACCCAAAAACATCTTTAACTGAATTGTGCACATTGCACATTCTACACATGTGTTAATACAGAAATGTATGTTACTTGTGAAAGTTTATATGTTTATAGACACCAATGAAGTTAAAATGGTCCTGACAAGATTCACCCTTGGGGATGCCGAGACATGTTTATTCCAGCACCCTGACTGTCTCAATGCTGTTTCCTCAAAACTGCATCCAGGACAATTTCTAAATGGCCAGCTGAATCATCCAGAATCACAGACTGTTCCAGTCAGGACTTCAGTTAAGCCCCGAATTTTCTTAGCATGAAAAAACTGGACTGCAAATGTTATAGCTAGCTTTCTTAAGGTTAACCAATATCCCAGTTTTCTTAGGGACCCAAAAAAGGAAAACAATGCCCCTGACAGCAGGAAGCAGTTTTAATAGAGTAACAACCCCATTCCCAGGAGGTGGGATGAATGGTTTTGGATGTTCAATGGATGATGGATGCTGTTGTCATTTAAGAGGGTTGGTTACAGGTTATCATGGTCCTGGGCTGGGAAGAAACAAAGCAAGGGAGGTCAGATTCAGGGATTCCTTTTTCTCTCCTCCATCTTTCTTTCTTTCCTATATACTGTTGGGGGAAAAGGGGGACAGGGGATAAAAAGAAAAAGGTGGGAAATATAGGAATAATAGATTAAAAGGGTGGATTAT
This sequence comes from Uromys caudimaculatus, assembly GCA_028551405.1. Lineage (NCBI taxonomy): Eukaryota > Metazoa > Chordata > Mammalia > Rodentia > Muridae > Uromys > Uromys caudimaculatus. The sequence goes on along the minus strand of CM052703.1, from coordinate 123,522,335 downwards.
TGAATTTACTTTTAGACCAAAGAGCATCAATAAGGCAAATATTTTTACATTGGTATAGACTTTGTATATTGATACAGATTTAGGACTATATTTTGCTATAACACACTATGTATATATACATATATTTCAACTCTTGTGTAAGGCATTGTGCCTATGTAATGTGAAGTTCTAGTCCTTGAATGCTGCTACTGCAAACTGTTTAGGATCATTTGAAAATGCAGGTTAGTAGTTAGACAATCAAACTCATGGTCATGTTAGATGCCAGTCTAGTTAATTACAATAAGATGTTTTCAAAGTTGAGCAGATAGTAAATAGCTAGAAACAAGCAATGTTTGGCTATTCAGATATACTATAGATAGAGAGATGGTTTTCAGAAACTTCAGAGATCCTCAGAAAATGGTATTTTAAAATGTTTTATTAGCCAGGCAGTGGTGGCACACGCCTTTAATCCCAGCACTTGGGAGGCAGAGGCAGGCGGATTTCTGAGTTCGAGGCCAGCCTGGTCTACAGAGTGAGTTCCAGGACAGCCAGGGCTACACAGAGAAACCCTGTCTTGAAAAACAAACAAACAAAAAACAACAACAACAAAAAAAAATGTTTTATTAACAAAGGCTTTTTGACAATGAGACAGGTCTGCCCCTGGCAGCATCCCCATTCTTCATCAAAGAGGATGAGGAGCATTGAAGAGCCTCCTTGTGGAGTTTGCTTACCATGTGACAAGTGAGCCACTGGGCAAGAAACTGCCCTTGCCTCAACTAATGACAGCATGCTGAGCTTTTCCAAGTCTGGGTAAGCAGTCCTTCATATTTCCTCCTTCACAAAAAGTCTGACAGATACTCTGGGCCAGAAGGCCAGTGACTCAGAGAAATTTTAAAGGGCAGTCCGGGCAACTGAGTATCACTGTCATTTCTCTGGTTTTGGAAGCTGCTTGTCTGCACTTCCTGTGTACTCAGGTAATGCTTATTCCTTCTCAGGTCTCTGATGAGGTTGAAGACTAGATAGTTACAGTCTCACAATTAAGCTTAAATTGTTTTGGATTGAGGAAAATGTTTTAAGCTGTAAGATGTTTTTAGGTTGGTAATGCAAGTTATGATAGAAATTGATTTAGGTATAGAATTCTGAACTCACCAAGATAGTATAGATGGTAGAATACTTCCTCCAAAGTTGCCAAATACATATGGACTACACATAGTGAATAATCTTACCTGATAGTTTTTAATAATTGTTATTATTGTTTACAGTTTAGTGTCAAAAGAGAAAGAGCCTTTTATTGGACTAAAAGGGAGGAATATAGAGAGAATCTTTTGTGTACTGTATGGATGCGTCACCTGACAACAAAAAGCTAATTGGCTGTAGAGAGAATATTTTACATTTCTATGGATGTGGCACTTGTCAATAAAAAATCTGATGTCCTATTGGTTTGGCAAGAAATGGGAGGTGGGACATCCTGGAGGCAGAAAGAATTTGGAGATAGAGCCAGGCAGGATATTCACCCAGGAAGATGTGATGAGATGTAGCAAACAAAAGAAAAAAGAAGAAACTAAGAAAGAATGAGAAACACACACACAAATTGTTTGTTTTTTCCAAAAAGAGGTGTAGTGCCTGCCTGTAGTGCCTGCCTGCAGTGCCTGCCTGCCTGCAGTGCCTGCCTGCCTTTGCCTTTTGTGGATGCATGGATTCATTCTGTTGTTGCTGCCACTGCCATCTTCCACTGATATTACAACCCAGTTTCTTTGGTTTTTCAATGTGTACCAAAGACTGACAACTTCTCTAATGATCTTCTAGGTCTTCAGTGTCAGGTGAGATTGGTGGGGCCCTCAGCCTCACAAGCAACTTCTAGCATGTGAACAGCCTTTGCTGGATAATACGCCCCTCCAGTCAGTATCATGCATGCCAACTTAATAAATCCATACACACACACACACACACACACACACACACACACACATATATATATATATATATATTCATTCTATTCCTCTAGAGAACCTTGATTAATACAATCAGTGATGAGTAAGCAGGATTTGAAATTAGAGGCTCTAGACTATTTATGTTAGTGCCTAAAAAATAGAGTAATTATGTATAAATCAACTAAATGAAAATTACTTGTAACATACAATCACTTACAATGTACAATCTGTACATGCAATCATAAGGAGAACTGTTTCATGTCCATGAACAGAAAGATTTGATATTGTCACAGTATTAACTTGATCAAAAGTTCCAATTTAAATATAGCCAAACTCCCAGAAATTACTCTTCTGGTGTCAGCAAACTGACTCTGACATGTCTAGAAAGATACCAAAGATACAGAATAAATAACACAATATTAAAAGAGAACGAAACTGGGAACTGAACCATCAGGCTTAGAAGGACCCAAATCTGCTGAACAAACAGTGCTAAATGCTGGCTGGACTGTGGAAAGAGCAGAGCTTCATTCATTCCTGATGTGCAAAATAGCACAGCCACACATTGGAAGTCAAGCTAAAGGCTTTAAATATACTCTTAAAACACAGTCCACTAATGTCACTCTTGGGTATTTTTCTAAAGGAGCTGGAAACTTATGTCCACACAAAAGCATGCACAAAGATTTAAGAGGAGATTTATCTAAACTGCCAATAAAGGAGTTTCTAAATAGGCAAATTCTGGATGGACAGATACATTTAAGCTCATCTAAACTATTATTTAGTATCACAAAGAAGTGAGCTGTTAAGTTACAACGATGGGCTAAAGAGATAGCTTGTCAGATAAGACCACTTGTTCAACAAACACTTGAGTTCAAATCCATAGCACCCACATAACAAGCTGGGTATGGCCTCACATGCATCTGTAGTTACTGTGGTGAGGGAGGTCTCAACAGGAGAGTTACGTAGGAGGAATACTGGAGCTTGCTAGCTCCAGTGTAGTTCCAGGCTCAGTGGAGATCCCAACTCAAGGGAATAACACAGAGAGTGATGGAGTAGGACACTCACTTGGGACACATGTGTGCATGCGCGTGCCGTTGTGTATGCATGCACACAAACACACACCCGCACACACATCTATGAAAATAAAGTAAGAAACACTGAATACACAATTAACAAGAAGATACAATAATCTGAAGCATGTGTACATTGTGGTAGATACTTTTAATTGTCAACTTGACAGAATCAAGAACTACCTGTGAGACAGTGCCTCTATGCGTGCCTGCAGGGGATTGTCTTGATTCTGTTAGCTCACTTAAGAAGACCTGTCCCCTGTGGGTGGTGTCATTCCCTGGCTAGGATTCTAAACTCATTTCTACTTGACTGCAGATGCTATGTGACTAGATGCCTCAAGCTCTTGCCAATGTGATTTTTCATCCACTGTAGTCTGTACCCTTGAACTGTGAGCTAAAATAAGTATTTTCTCTCTTAAGTTACTTTTGTCAAAGTATTTTATTGAGAGTAACAGGAAAAGCAACTAAGACATAACTAAGACATAACCTAATAAAAGATCAGAAACGTATGTGAATCCCGAACTGATCAAACTCATAGGAAAAATCCACAGTGACAGTTGGAGGTTTCAATATTTGTCTCTCTACAATACTGAAGTTTATATAGAGAAAAAGTATAGAGTAGAATTCAACATATAACTCAGCAAAATCTAAATGCTATTAGTAAAAAAGCACATTACTTACAAGTGTTCATGGGGCATGTACTAACATAGACCATATCTAGGCTATTATCAACAAATGTAAAAGAACTGGAATCACAAAGTCTGTCCCATAACTACAATGGAATCTAACTGAAATCAGCAGGAAAATCCCTAGAATCTTGGAAACTAAACAATACATGTAAATAACCCAAGAGCCATGTAAGAAGGCTTATTAAACTATAAATATATTGAAATGAATGAAAATTAAAATACAATACATTCTGACAGTACAGAAAGGCCATGAATAAAGTCTTCTACACTATGATTTGGGAAAAAAATACAATACAGCTAAACATTGAGGATACAGCTAACACAGCACCAAGAGGGAAGTTTCTAACACTGTATGCATATATCAGGAAAGAAAAGAGGCCAAAGCTCCTGCCTCAAGAGAGAAAGAGGGGAATAAAATAAACTCAAAGCAAGCAGAGGAAGGAGGAACAGAAACTGACAAAGTCACAAATAAAATAAAAATAGAGAAATCCTAGCAAAACTAAGGTCTTATATTATATCAACAAAATCAATGAATTTCTCCAAAGACTTGGAAGAAAGATAAAAAAAAATGTAAGTAGTTGATAGAAGAGGTGAAGCAAGGACTGTTTCCATAGATCTGCAAACATCATAAAGAAGATGCATGCTAAGAACCCTACATGCACAGATTTAGTACCTGTAATAAATAGCTCTTTAAAAACACCATCACAAGTCATCCAATAGGACATAGATCACTCAAATACCCCTGAAACTCTTAAGGAAATTTAATTTGTAATTTTAAAGCTCTTATAAAACTGATTTTCAAGTGGCTTTACCAGAAAATTCTAGAGCAGAATATTAAAGAAGAGTCAACATTTATCATATGCAATATCTCCTGTCAGAACATTTCCTGATTTATTTTATGAAGTCCAGAATTATTCTCATACTAAACTTGGATAAAGATTGCATGAGGAACAGTTCCAGGAGTGAAACTCTAGACCGGTACTAGAAATCATATTGGTGAGGGCTGCAGAGATGACTTAGTGGTTAAGCATGCATTCTGCCATTACAGAGAACTGGAGTTCAGGTCTGTCTTAGTCAAGTTTTCTATTCCTGCACAAACATCATGACCAAGAAGCAAGTTGGGGAAGAAAGGGTTTATTCAGCTTACATTTCCAATTGCTGTTCATCACCAAAAGAAGTCAGGACTGGAACTCAAGCAGGTCAGGAAGCAGGAGCTGATGCAGAGGCCATGGAGGAATGTTATTCACTGGCTTGCTTCTCCTGGCTTGCTCAGCCTGCTTTCTTATAGAGCCCAAGACTACCAGCCCAGGGATGGCACCACCCACAAGGGGCCCTCTTCCCTTGATCACTAATTGAGAAAATGCCTTACAACTGAATCCCATGGAGGCATTTTCTCAACTGAAGCTCCTTCTCTGTGATAATTCCAGCTTGTGTCAAGGTGACACACAAAACCAGCCAGTACAATTGACTCCTTGTCAACTTGACACACAAACATATCACCGTTAAGCCTCGACCCTTACTTTCTTATTCATCCCCAAGATCTAAATAACTTTAAAAGTCCCACAGTCTTGCATATTAAAAGTTCAATCCCTTTAACTGTGGGCTCCACTAAAATACCTTCTTTCTTCAAGAGGAAAAAATATTAGGGCACAGTCACAATCAAAAGCAAAATCAAACTCCAACTGTCCAATGTCTCGAATCCACTCACGATCTTCTGGATTCCTCCAAGGGCTTGAGTCACTTCTCCAGCTCTGCCTTTTGTAGCACACACCTTGTCTTCTAGGCTCCAGATGCCTGTACGCCACTGCTGCTGCTGTTCTTGGTGGTCATCTCATGGTACTGGCATCTTCAAAACACTTTACCAACAACCTCTCATAGGCTCTCTTCATGGTGTCAAGCCTCACCTCCTTTGCATGATCCCTTCAGTCCTGGACCATCAATTGCAACTGACGCTGCACCTTTACCAATGACCTTCCCCTGCCTCTCACAGTGCCCAGCCTCAGCTGCTTTTCATGACCCCTTCATGCCTTCAAAACCAGTACCACCTGAGTGACTCTTACACATTACCAAGTCCAGCCACAGCACAAGGTACAACCTCAGTTATCTCTGGAACACAGCCTCTGTGCTCTCAGAAAACACTTCTCAGAAGATTTCATCTCAATGATACTGGTCTTTTTTTAATCACTGCTGATATCTTAGCTCCAGCTAACCAGCATCAATAGTCCCAGTAATGCAAAGTTTTCCCTTTGGTAATTCTGGTATCTTGTTAATCACAGCTAACTCTTCAGCCCCAGCTAACCAAAACCACAGAATCTTCACAATCAAAATAGCAATGGCCTGCTAAGAGTCTTTAATCTTCCCTCTGAAATTTCACAAGCCAGGCCTCCATCTTCTGTACTGTTCTCAACATTATCTTCCAAGCTCCTACACAACATCCCACAGAGCTCTTAACACTGAATGGCTCTTCTAGCTCAAAGTTCCAAAGTTCTTCCACAGTCCTCCCCAAAACATGGTCAGGTTGTCACAGGAATACCACACTCCTGGTACCAATTTGTCTTAGTCAGGGTTTCTATTCCTGCACAAATATCATGACCAAGAAGCAAGTTGGGGAGGAAAGGGTTTATTGAGGTTATACTTCCATGTTGCTGTTCATCACCAAAGGAAGTCAGGACTGGAACTCAAGCAGGTCAAGGAGCAGGAGCTGATGCAGAGGCCATGGAGGAATGCTGCTTACTGGCTTGCTTCTCCTGGCTTGCTCAGCTGGCTTTCTTATAGAGCCCAAGACTACTAGCCCAGGGATGGTACCACTCACAAGGGGCCCTCCTCCCTTGATCACTAATTGAGAAAAAAATGCCTTACAACTGAATCCCATGGAGGCATTTCCTCACCTGAAGCTCCTTCTCTGTGATAACTCCAGCTTGTGTCAAGTTGACACACAAAATCAGTACAAGTTCCCAGTACCCATAGTGAACAACTGGAAACCACCCGTAACTCCAGGGTATCTGATGCCCTCTTGTAGCCTCTACAAGTACCTGAGTGCATACACACACGGGCATACATAAATAAAAATAAAGAAACTCTTGGTATAATCCATCACATTAATAGCCTAAAGAAGAAAACTACTTGTTTCTATTAATTAATTAAGAAACCATTTTCCATCTGTGGCAGGAGACCTCTGCTTAGGCCACCAGGGCTCCATAGCCAAATAACGCCAGGAGAAAGCTACCCTCCCAGGAGTGTGGAAAAGTCGTGAGTGGGGGTTAAGACAAGCACCACTGCTCAGCGGGACCTGTCCGGACCCTTGGGACACAGTGACTGAGGAAAAGCCAGGGACAGGAACCTTCTGGTTTCCACTGGTGGTGGGAGACTTCTGCCTGGGCCACCAGGGCTCCAAACCCAAATAGTGCCAGGAGAAAACTAGCCTTCCAGGCTCTCGGGACACAGGAACTGAGGAAAAAAACCTGGGACAGGAGCCTTCCGGTTTCCATCTGTGGCTGGGGACCTCAGCCTGTGCCACAGGGATCCATGGCCAAATAGTACCGGGAGAAAGATAGACTCCCAGGAGTGTGGACAAGCCTCTCTGCTCAGAGGGACCCACCTGGAATCCCAGTACAGAGTGACTGAGGAGTGGTCTTCTGGTTTCTTCTGGAGTCCAGGGAGCTAATCCTGTGACACAGGGCTCCATACTCAAATAGTGCCAGGAGAGAGCTGGTATCCCAGGAGTGCCGACATACCTATGAGCACAGGAAAGACAACCATTTCTGTTCAAATTCACTGAATTAAGAGGGACCCTTGCAGAGCTATCAGGACACAGGAACCAAGGGACAGCTGGGGACAAGATCCTTTTGGGTTCTGTCTGCACCCCAGAGCTGACCCTGTGCCACAGCTCTCCAAACACAAATACCTCTCAGAGAGAACTGATCTTCAAGGAGTATTGACACAGAGGCTTGCAGGAGGGACAAGCCACAGCCAGACAGAGTAGGACCAGCTAACACCAGAGTTAAGCCAAGGTGATAGGCAAGGGCAAGAACATAAGGAACAGAAATCAAGGCTACTTGGCATCATTAGAACCCAGCTTTCCCAAAACAGCAAGCCCTGGATACCCCAACACACCAGAAAATCAAGACTCAGATTTAAAATCATTTCTCATGATGATGATAGAAGACTTTAAGAAGGAAATAAATAACTCCCTTAAAGGAATACAAGAGAACACAGGTAAACAGCTAGAAGCCCTTAAAGAGGAAACACAAAAATCCATTAAAGAATTACAGGAAAATACAATCAAAGAGAGGAATTACAGGAAAACATAATCAAACAGATGAAGGAAATGAACAAAACCATCCAGGTACTAAAAATAGAAATAGAGACAATAAAGAAATCACAAAGGGAGACAACCCTGGAGTTAGAAAACCTAGGAAAGAGATCAGGAGTAATTGATGTAATCATCACCAACAGAATACAAGAGATAGAAGAGAGAATCTCAGGTGCAGAAGATACCATAGATAGCACTGACACAGCAGTAAAAGAAAATGCAAAATGCAAAAAGCTACTAACCCAAAACATCCATGAAATCCAGGACACAATGAGAAGACAGAACCTAAGGATAATAGGTATAGAAGAGAGTGAAGATCCCCAACTTAAAAGACCAGTAAATATCTTCAACAAAATTATAGAAGAAAACTTCCCTAACCTAAAGAAAGAGATGAACATAAATATACAAGAAGCCTACAGAACTCCAAATAGATTGGACCAGAAAAGAAATTCCTCCCGTCACATTATAGTGAAAACACCAAATACACAAAACAAGGAAAGAATATTAAAAGGAGGAAGGAAAAAAGGTCAAGTAACATATAAAGGCAGACATATAAGAATTACACCAGAGTTCTCACCAGAGACTATGAAAGCTAGAAGATCCTGGGCAGAACTCATACAGAACCTAAGAGAATACAAGTGCCAGCCCAGGCTACTACACCCAGCAAAACTCTCAATTACCATAGATGGTGAAACCAAAATATTCCATGACAAAATGAAATTTACACAATATGTTTCCATAAACCCAGCCCTACAAAGGATAATAGATGGAAAACATCAACTTAAGGGAGGAGACTACACCCTAGAAAAAGCAAGAAAGTAATCTTTCAACAAACTCAAAAGAAGATAGTCACACAAACATAAAAATAACATTGAAAATAACAGGAACCAACAATCACTATTCCTTAATATCTCTTAGCATCAATGGACTCAATTCCCAAATAAAAAGACATAGACTGACAGACTGGATCCATAAAGAGGACCCAGCATTTTGCTACATTCAGGAAATGCACCTCCGTGATAAAGACAAACACTAC
>CM052703.1:123459582-123512821 GCA_028551405.1 Uromys caudimaculatus | reverse complement strand
CTGTCAATAGGACAAAATGGCAACCAACAGATTGGGAAAAGATCTTTACCAATCCTACGTCTGATAGAGGGCTAATATCCAACATATACAAAGAACTCAAGAAGTTAGACTCCAGAGAACCAAATAACCCCATCAAAAAATGGGGAACAGAGCTAAACAGAGAATTTTCACCTGAGGAAATTCGTAGTGCTGAGAAGCACCTAAAGAAATGTTCAACATCCTTAGTCATCAGGGAAATGCAAATCAAAACAAGTCTGAGATTCCACCTCACACCAGTCAGAATGGCTAAGATCAAAAACTCAGGTGACAACAGAAGCTGGCAAGGATGTGGAGAAAGAGGAACACTCCTCCATTGTTGGTGGGATTGCAAACTGGTACAACCACTCTGGAAATCAGTTTGGTGGACCCTCAGAAAGATGGACATAATACTACCTGAGGCCCCAGCTCTACCACTCCTAGGCATATACCCAGAAGATGCTCCAACATGTACTAAAGACACATGCTCCACTATGTTCATAGCAGCCATATTTATATTATAATAGCCAGAAGCTGGAAACAACCCAGACGTCCCTCAGCAGAGGAAGGGATACAGAAAATGTGGTACATTTACACAATGGAGTACTACTCAGCTATTAAAAACAATGACTTCATGAAATTCGCAGGCAAATGGATGGAACTTGAAAACATCATCCTGAGTGAGGTAACTCAGTCCCAAAAGAACAAACATGATATGTACTCACTGATAAGTTGTTATTAGCCCACAAGTTGGGAATACCCAAGTTTCACTTAACAGTAACCATTGGACTGAGTGTGAGGTCACAGATGGAGGAGTTGGAGAAGGGACTGAAGGAGCTGAGGGAGTTTGCAGCCCCATGGAGCGAGCTCAACTGGCCTGTCTGTCTGGTGCTCCTGAAGACTGGACCACCAACCAGAGAATACACATAGAGGGACCCATGGTGCTGGCCACATATGTGGCAGAGGAGGGCCTTGTTAGCCATCAGTGGGAGGAGAGGCCCTTGGGCCTGAGGGTGTTAAAGTCCCCATTATAGGGGAATGCCAAGGTGGGAAGACGGGAGTGGGTGGGTGGGTGGGGGAATACCCTCATAAAGGCAGGGGGAGGGAGGAGGGGATAGGGGGTTTCCAAAGTGGAGACCTGGAAAGGGGGAAACATTTGAAATGTAAAGAAAGTATCAAAAAATTAAAAAGAAGAAGAAGAAGAAGAAGAAGAAGAAGAAGAAGAAGAAGAAGAAGAAGAAGAAGGAAAGAAACCAGCATTCCAGAAAATTGACTATCACTCACATTAATAATCTAAGAAAAATACAAGTACAGGAGAAGTCAGTTAATTTGATAAGGAATAACTACCACCATTCAAGGGTGGACATTATAGTCATTGAGAGACCAAGGTGCTTTCCCCTTGAGATTGCTACCAGGAAGGAATGTCTGTTTTCCAGAGTTTACTCAACACAGACTTGGATTTCAGCCAGTGGATTGACAGCATAGAATATGAATGGAAGAAAGAGAATTCTCCCTCTCTGTAGACGACAGAGAAAATGTCAAGGAATATACACAAACTAGAATTTACAAGTAAATTCATTACCTATAAAACCTACAAAACCAATCTCTATACTTCAGCAATGAACATATGGACACTTAAATTAAAAATACAAGAATAGTTCTGGACTTTATAAAATAAATCAGGAGATGTTCTGACAAGAGATATTTTGTATTTCTGTATTTTGTCACATTGTTGTGTGACAAAACTTTTCCTGGGTAGACACAACGCATCCATCTACTCATCCCAGATGGGGAACCCATAACAGACTCTACAGATACCACCAAAGTCCAAGTTGGTGCACCTATGGGTTTTATTGGAGTTACATATAGGAGCAGAAATTACTCAAAGGAAGCTGCGTCATCAGCTCCTACCCCCACCTCAGCATGAGTGACAGCTCATGAAAGCTGGGAACCTGAAACATACTGAACAGCCCACAGGCAGCTCAACAGGCTAGAGTGTCCTTTCTCAGTGACTCTGGTCTAAACCTCTTCAAGGTAGCTTGGCTACTTTCTGCTTCCACCAGGCAGTGGCTGGTCTGACCTCAGTATACTTTCCAGCTCAGCTGCTTCTGTCTGAGAGGAACTCTATGCTTTTATTGCTTACTGTAGCAGGGAGGGGCCTAGTGAATCTGGTCAGCTACAGGGACTTCCTGAAACTATTTTGAATTGTTTACCTTCTTACTTAAGGAGCTTCCTGCAGGATAGAATGCTTTAATCTCTGGGGGAAACTTATACAATATATAATAATAATTCAAAGAGAAGTTATATTTGTGATAGCTAATCTCCATTGACAAACTGACTGGATTTAGAATCACCTAGGAAATTGCCTTAGTTTTTTTCTGATGCTATGATAAAATACCCTGACAGAATCAACTGAAGGGAGAAAAGCTTTCATTTAACTGTCAGTTCATGGTACAGTCCAACATGGTGAGGGAGTCAAGACTGCAGGATCATGAAGCAGCTGGTCACACTATCTACAGTCGAAAAACAGAGAGAAATTATTCACGGTGGTGTCCAGCTCACTCTCTCCATGTTATCAAATTCAGAATCCCCTGCTCAGGAAATGGTCCCACCAACAATTAAGATGGGATTTCCCACATCTATTAACATAATCAAGATAATTCCCCAGAAGCTTGCCCAGGGGATTTTAGATTCTGTCACGCTGACAATTAACACTACATGTCACAGAAGCATCTCTAGCTGTGTCTGTGAGGATGTTCTCAGAGAAGTTTGACAAGGAAAGACTCACCCTGCCTGTGGATGGCATCATCCCAAGGGCTGAGAAGAAGAAAAGAAAAGAAAGGAAAAAGCAAGCTGAACACCCTCCTCCTCCTCCTCCTCCTCCTCCTCCTCCTCCTCCTCCTCTTCCTCTTCCTCCTCCTCCTCCTCCTCCTCTTCCTCCTCCACCTCCTCCTCTTCCTCCTCCTCCTCTTCCTCCTCCTCCTCCCCTCCCCCCTCCCCCCCTTCCTCCTCCTCTTCTCCCCTCTTGAGCTTAAGCTTTAATACCTAATCCATTCAGGCTCCATCTCTAATCCCTGCTTGTGTTGATTTTGGGGCAAAGTATCAGAAGACATTCAGGAATAGCAAGATGGCAAAGTGTGTAAGGGTGCTTGCCACCAAGTTTGACAACCTGAGTTTAATTCCTAGGATTGAAACTAGTGGATAGAAAAGCCTTAATGGAAGGACAGAACTAACTCTCCAACGTTGTCCCCTTATTTCTCTCCCCCTTCCTCCTTCTCCTCCTCCTCCTGCCCCCTCTTTTGTTTGTTTTAAAACAAGGTCACACTGTGTAGCTTTAGCTGATCTGGAACTTTCTACATAGAGCAAGCTAGCCACCAACTCATATAAATCCATCTGCCTCTTTTTCTTATGACTAAAGTGTGCCACCGTGATTGGCTTTCACAGGCCTCTTGACTATAGAGTCAATGTCAGAAATACATCTCCCACATGCAGGGAGATAAATCAAAGGTCCAATGAAGAAGAATAAAGTGAGAAGAAGGAGTTTATTCAATTTCAAGATTTATGACAGAGATATAGAGGTTGGGTGTGTGGTGTTGGCAACAGGCTGTACAGGGCAATAGCATGCAGTAGAGCCCAGCATGGAGCTGCACACGTTTGACTGACTGTGGTGATTACACATCTTGCCTGTGTTGATTTAGTGTTTACATGTATGTGCCTGCACAGGAGTTTCTGATCGAGTCGAGGCCAGTGGTCAATGTCAGTATCTTCCTCAATTCCTCTCCTTGTTTTTGAGACAGGGTCTCTGGCTGAGCACAGAGCCCATTGGTTCAGCTAGACTGGCTGGCGAGGGCTGCAGGGACCCTCTGGTCTCTGACTTCATACTCCAGGTTTATAGTCACATGCCACTGTTTCTTTAATGGGTGCTAGAGATGGGACTCAGGTCTTCGTGTTTGTGTGGTTTGTCCTTTACCACCTAATCCATCCAGCCCCCACCTCTGGTCCCAACAACAACGCTTGTATTGATTTTTGACAAAGCAACAAAAGACATTCCGGGATGGCAAGAAGGCTCAGCCGGTAAAGGTGCTTGCCGCCAAGTCTGACAACTTGAGTTCAGTCCGTGGGATCTACAGAGGGAAAGGAGAGAACTGACTCCCAAAAGTTGTCCTCTTACCTCCACACACGCCCATCCCCACCTACCTTAACTCTGCCACAAAAATAAATGAAAATTATAAATTTTTTTTCCAGAAAGTGTCTCCCTATGTAGCTTTGAGTAATCTGGAACTCACCATGTAGAACAGGATGGTCGGAAACTCACAGCGACCCACCTGCCTCTGCCTCCCAAGTGCTGGGGTTAAAAGTGTATGCCACCTAGATTTGTCTTTTAAGAAAGAAATTTGGTGGAATTTGTAATAAAAAATTTTAATTATAGTTAGTGGAATAAAGACAAGTCTTTACACAAATATTACTAGGATATAAGGTTATCTGTAGAAAAGAGTAAACTGTGCTCTACTTTATACAGAAAGCAATTTAAATTGTAAAGATATAAAACTGAGAAAATAAAGTATTCGGTTCTCAGTCTAGGCAAGCATTTTTAGACTTGCCACCAAAATACCAACCATTCGAAGAGAAAGTCAGTGTCTTAGAGTTTCTGTTGCTCTGATAAAACACCGTAGCCAGAAACAACTCAAGAGAAAAGGATTTATTTGACTTACACATCCTGAATCACAGTCTAATAGAGGGAAGCCAAGGCAGGGACTCAAACCAGCCAAGCTCCTGAAGGCAGGAGCTGATGCAGAGGCCATGGAGAGGTGCTGCTTACTGGCTTGCTCCTCATGGCTTGCTCAGCCTGTTTTCTTATAGAGCCCAGACCACCAGCCAGGGATGGCACCGCCCACAATGGGCTGGGTCCTCCCCCATCCCCTGCCAGTCACTAATTAAGAAAATGCCTACAGCCAGCCCTTATTGAGACATTTTCTCAGTTGAGATTCCCTCCTCTCAGATGACTATAGCTTATGTCAAGTTTATATAAAACTAGTCAGCATACTCAGATATCATACCTAATCATAGATTAAAATAATTTTCTCTGTGGAAGACCCTGTTAGGAAAGTAAAAAGAGTACATGGGGTGAGAGAAAGGATATGTATGTGAGCCACACGTCTCATGCAAGTTTAGAGTATGGAACACACACATGCATGCACAAAGACAGACAACCTCATGACTAAATGCTAAAACATAATACTCCCTTAATAGTAGGCAAAAGACACAAACGCACCTCCTCACATCAAATGGGAAAAGGCATTTTACATCCCAGCCATCAGAAAAAGACAAAGGAAAGCCACAGTGGGCTGTTTAGCATCAGAGTGGCTGAAATAGAAATTATTTACTCCAGAACAGAGCCTACTGCAGGGCCCTGGGCAGCTGATTTGGCTCAAGGTGCCTACTGGCTTGCAGGGGGTGTGGGAGGAGGGTCCAGTTCTCGGCTCTCCCACATGCTTGCCTTCGGGGCTCACTCTCCCAGAGCTTAACGAGTTCATTCACTGGCTTCTGTTCTCACAGGGTAAGAGCCTACTGGTATCCAGACTGTTTTCTTTCACTGATTTTCAGTGGCAAGGGTTCTAATCCACCATCTTACCCCAAAGTCAGGTTTATTTTGGTATAGAATTTTTGGTCTTAGTCCATGGCCTTTTGGCCCTTGTGCTTGGGGCCTGTGGCAGGAGTATATGGTGGTGCATAGGTCTTTATATCATGAGAACTAGAGAGGAGGTGGGGGACGAAGGGGCCAGAGTCCCAATAATCTCTTCAAGGTTTGTCTCTAATGACCTGACTTCCACAAGGCTCAGCCACTTAAAGGTTTCACCACATCCCAAATAGCATCACATGGCCCTTTGGAGGGACACTTAAGATCCTACATGTGGCATTGGTAATGGCAAGTTGCCTAAAATCACTATATGTTGTTTTCCTCCCTGGAGAAAAGCATTATCTAATGAAGAGTAAAGTTCAAAGACCAAAGAGTCCTAGAGATGCTTGGCGCTGTGTTGTTTGGGTAGCGGTGCCCAGGGGCACCCTGTCGTTGTACTGTAGGATCCACCAGGAGATGTCGGTAAGGACATGGCTGGAAGCAGTGCCAGGTAAGGACTGCCCGTCTCCACAGCTTTGCCATGAGGTCACCATCAAAGCTAGGTATTCTGCTTGGCGGTGATAGGCAGAGGGAGAGAGGGGCTCTCCTACCCTGATTTTTGTTCTGAGTATCTTCTCTGCTCTGGCTTTAAAAGCTGGGTTACCTGCCATTTTATCTAGGCTACAGTTACTGCACAAACTTCTGAGTATCACACTTGGCAGAGGGAGGTGGCTTGATGCTAAATCCGAGCTATGCTTTCCACGATGGTTTCTTCCGCCACCGAGTTATATACACAAAGCAAGGTCAGCAATAGTCCTCTTGAAGTGTGTGGGCTTCTCACTCTCCTCTCAGCAGACCAATCATTTGTCTTTGCTCTGCAAGCAGCAAGGGACCCGGAGGGGCTGCTGTGGATTGTGGGGCAATATTCAGGAGTCAATGTGTGGTACACTGTCAAGTGGAGAGGGTCCTCACTCACATGCTTGTGCAGACAAAACTCACAGACGGAAAGGGTGTGATGGCAGCCTAGCCTAGGAATGTATCTTATTTAGTTCCTAATGGTTTGATGTTATAAAATGTTGCTCATGTTAAAGGTTGGAAAATCTCACATTAAAACCAGCACTGCTGCCTTCTCTTGAAAAGTCAGGACCTTGAGCAATGCTAGATGCTGCATATCTCTCAAGGTGATTCAGGGATCGAACTAGGGACTCAGAGCCTCTGTCAGGCAGGGCGCTCAGTCTCAAAGCACGGTCCCCAGCTAGCAGCATCAGTATCACCTGAGCGCTTGCTAGGAGTGACAATTCTAAAAAGAAATCTCAAATCTCTCATAGTGGAGGGCAGAGTGGGGGCTACCAGAGGCAAGTATTGGGAGAGTACAATGGGGAGATGGTATCTAAAGGCTATGAAGTTTCAGCCACTCAGAAGTGTTTTCAGGATGCTAGATCATTGACTAGAGTCAATGAAAGTATTGTGTATTTCAAAGTTGCTAAAAAAAAAAGATTGGCTTTCTATTGTTCTCGTTATAAAAATGTATGTCAAGTATATAGGAAGATGAATGCATTAAATATCCTAGTAGAGTTGTTTCAGAGTATGTGCACAAGTCAAAACAACACACTGAGCCAGGCTCTGCTGTTTTCTGTTGTGATAACTGCCCACCCAGGACCAGGTACTTTATAATGAATAGTTCATTTCCCCCTGCTTTGTTGTGGAGGCTGTTCGGGTACGTGCTGCTCATGCTTCTCAAAGGGCATGGCACAAAGACATGGCCAGAAAAGTTTTGCTCAGCCCAGGGTAGAGCAAGGTGCCAGAGAGCCCACTTGTACAACAAAGCCACATCATCCGTGACCTCATTAATCCATTAATTCACGAGCATGTTAGTCCACTTGTGAGCCTTGAGATCACGTGAGCCACCACCTCTCAAAAGCCACGTGTGAGGCTTTGGCTACACACCCACCCACATCTCAAAACACATCATCAAACTGTCATGGTCATGAGATGAGAGTTCATAGTTCACTCCCCCAGCTTCTGGTTATAGAAAACGCCATGCTTTCCTTTGTTAAAGGGTCCAGATGATGCTGATGTGTCCCTTGCATGTTCTTCATCGCCATCTTTGCTTCCTGAGGCATTTCTTCCAGTTCACTACCTTCATCTTCATTGAAAGCTGCTGTTACTAAGAGGGTTAGGAGAACAAGAGTTGAAACCGTTTCCTTAGGGTTGCGTGGTCCAAGAGTGATGAAGATGCTTTCTTTGTCATGTGACTACTGTGGTAAATCCAAGCTTGAAGGTCTTTGTAAGCTCTGTTGGGAGGTCTGCAGCTTCTGCTCAACTGATCCCTCATTGGCGCTGTGACTGGAACTCTCCTCTAGTGCTGGAAGGAGCAGTCTTAACTTTTAAAACAAAACCTTTCTTCTTCTCCCTCTTCTTCTTCTTCTTCCTCTTTTTCTTTTTCTAATTTTTCTTCTTTTCCTCCTCCTTCCTTTCCCCTCCTTTCTTCTTTCTCCTCCTCCCCCTCTTCCCTCCCTTCTCCCTTCCTTCTCTTCCTCTTCCTTCCCATTGCCTTAGTAAGAAAACATTTCCACAAAGGCATCATTCATGAGCCAGGCATACCCTGGCAGCTTATTTGTCAATCTCCTTTCCACCATCTTCCTCCTAAGTATTTGTGTTTATATCCATAGATTAGTGTTGCTTTCAACCCCACACCTATACAAGGAGCTAGCTGTTGGCTGTTGATGCTGCCGGGTAAGGGGAATTCCCATTCTTCAATGGTGTAGTAGCTCATGATCCAGCAACCCCCACATGCGTGCTCATGCAAACAACCCTCATTCAGCTTTGTGAGTTATAAAGTTTTAAAGTGATATGGAAGTAGGAGAGTAGCGTGTTAGAAATAAGAAAGACTCCAGAGGGAATGGGAGAAGATGAAAGAGGCTAAGCAGATGTGATCAAAACATATTAAAGCACATGTGTAAAATTATTAAAACAATAAATAAAACAAGAGAGGGTGAAGTGGAGTTAGGGGCCTGAGCCCTCTCCCATTGATCACTAATTAAGAAAATACCTTCTTACAGCTGGGTCTTATGGAGGCATTTTCTCAACTGAGGCTTCCTTCTTTCAGATAACTCTAGCTTGTGTCAAGTTAACACAAGGCTGGCAAGCACGGGCTGGGGTTTGAGGTGCATCTAAACAAAGTCTCCTGAGCAGAGTTAGTCTGACCTAGACAACCAACAGAAGTAAACGCTGTCAGAACACCACTGTCTCAAACCTCATCAAATGCTCTAACCTGGCGATGAATCGAAAGCACAGCCAAGGACACTTACCTATAGTGTTAACTTTTCACTGCTTAGTGCTCGGTCAAAAACCACTGTTCCAATAAAGAAGCTATACACTTCTGTTTTTGTGTTAGGATGATGGGCGTCCCTTCCTCTTTTAGGGTGTGGCTAATCCTGCCACCCTTGGAGCAAAGTGGTCCCCCAAGGAAAAGGAGTCAAGAGCTCAGCCTTGAAACAACAGGTGCTGCAGGCTTCCTCCCCATGGGATGGGGTCAGGGGGTTGGCTTGCACCCGAGGCAGCACGCAGTCCTTACAGGACTGTCTTGAAGTGGTCTCAGGATGGAAGAAGACTCAGACAACAGAAAGGAAACAGCAGTCATTGTCCTTCTTAGGAATTCACAGAACAACTTTCTCACAGAGAAACAACACATTGCAAGGTTTTACTTGGCCTCAGGTATGAATGCCAGACTTCTGGAGATCTTAACTCTACCAAAAACAGAAGAGCAACATGCAAGTAGCTTCGAGGTACATATACTCTTTCTTCCTCCGTGCTCTGTCCTCAACTACTGGGACTCATTCCCTGGCTGTCCTCTTGTGAACCCTACATACACACAAGGCTCTCCCTGACTTGGCTCAAAAAAAATAAAATTAAAAAGCTCCTATTTTCCTGGAAAACAGAAAGAACCTTTAGCTCACTTTTTTTCTGGGGACATCCTGTTAAAAACAAGTGGCCAACAAGTTGTCAGGGGTAAGCTGGGATCCTTTTCAGCAGCTGCTCGGTCTGAGGGTGGAGATCCGATACTGGGTCTGGGATCAGGGGTTGGGACTGGAACGTACCTGATAGTCTTAATTGCTCACCTGGAAGCCCAAGCCTCAATAGCTGCCTTGCCCTGTGCATCTGACCCCGTCTGCACAGACAGGGTATAGAGGAGGAAACAATGAGAGGGCAAGAGCCAGAGAGGTGGGGATGTAACACAGCGGCAGAACATTGCCTAGCAGGACAAATGCATCCATGTGCACATTATTTTTATCATTATTGTTGTTGCTATTGATGCTGCTGCTTTTTTCCAAGACAGGGTTTCTCTGTGATGCCCTGGCTCTCCTAGAACTCACTCACTAGACCAGGCTGACCTCGAACTGAGAGATCTGCCTGCCTCTGCCTCCTGAGTGCTGGGATTAAAGGCGTGCGCCACCACCGCCTAGCTCTATGTGCACATGCTACCTATTCCAGTGGGTTGCTCTTATGGGACTACAGAAAGAACTAGAATGGCTAGGGGTTCTGATTTAGCCCAGCCCCTCAGCTCTCAAGTAGTACTGGTGAGGAGACGAAGTCTCAGTTCCAGACATTGATCTCCCCAACCCTAGGTAAAATATGGGTCCACGCATGACAGTTCAATGATAACACAAATATGTTCTTTGTCTCAATTCATCCCTGCAAACCTCTTTCAGGCAGTTAGCACCCCAAACTTCCAAGTAGAAACACTGGGGCTCAGAGAGGTTAAGTAACTTGCCTGCAATGACACAGCTTCTGCTAACTGAGTGTGTCCCTCACCTCACAATCTTACTCTACTCCCTCCCATTCCCCACCCCAAGCCCCCCTCCCCCAGGACTAGAGAGCCCTAGGCAGAAGGCCTCATAGAATTAACAAACATTAGCCAGAGGAGGCCCCTCAGGAGTTCCCTGATCTCATTAAGGCCTGGACACATGTGTTTTAAATTTCCTTTTCCAGGACCCTGAGGAAGACTTATTCGACAGCTCCATAGACAGCAGCTGTGGACACAGCTCATTTCCTAGGGTACCCACTCAGTGGATTCCCCATCAGAGTTATCCTCTGGGCCACTGTAGCTGTGCCTGGAGAGGAGGCAGCTATGCCTCATGCCACCTCAGCCTTTGTTTGGAACCATGGGGCTTTTGATCCCCTGGGTGTATTATGGAGCCAGGATCAACTGGTACCCAGCATGTGCTCTGCAGGTCTAAAAAAAAAAAAAAAAAAGATGGTTTCAGAAGGTCATGAGCACTTGAGTTTAGACCTAAAGCCTCATTTTTCCAAATCTCAGGTTCTCCTGTGGGCATGCCCCAAGAGAATCCCCCCCCAACACTCCTTCCCCGTGCTGGTGATTTCTATTCCGGGGGACCCACAGTCAGAGCTTGCTGGGTTACCCAGAAATGTTAAGGAGGAGCTGGGCAGTGGTGGTGCACGCCTTTAATCCCAGCACTTGGGAGGCAGAGGCAGGTAGATTTCTGAGTTTGAGGCCAGCCTGGTCTACAGAGTGAGCTTCAGGACAACCAGGGCTACACAGAGAAATCCTGTCTCGAAAAACCAAAAAAAAAAAAAAAAAAAAAAAAAAAAGAAAGAAAGAAAGTTAAGGAGGATCCTGCTGTCTCTGCTTCTCTGGGAATGTGGGAGGTTGGCTTGGATGATTCTGGAAATTTTATGTCTTGACTGAGAGAGAAAGACACTCCAAAAAAGCTACTAAGTGATGTCTGAGTTTCAGAGGGTCTTAGTCCCTAAAGACAGTGGTCCAGGCTGGGAGATATAGCCTGGCAGGGGGACCTGGGTAGGTCAGTCTCGATGTAGGAGGTGTGGGGCAACAGGCATTGCTAGGGAAGCTTTGGTCTGAAGAGACAAGGGGAGTCCCCAGTGGGCTGGGAGTTGGGCAGAGTCCATGCCTAATAGCCAGTATTCTGGTCCCAACCAGTGAGACACAGAGATGGGGCTGTGTCTGATTTTTCATCAGGAACTGGAAGCCTGGTTTTATGTGACATTTCTCAAATTTTGTTACAGTATCAGCATCTAATTTAATTTACAAGCAACAGAGCTACGCCAGCCAAACAAATATATCTATTGATTGACTGTGGCCTCCCCTGCCAGTGAAAGGGCATGGGAAGGGGACACTGAGAAGGATTACTGGGGAACAGGGACTTTATTAGGAGGGGTATTAACCCCATGGATAGACAGAGAGGCAACAGTGCAGCATGGGCTCCAAGGGGAGTTCAGGTCCCAGAGCCTGAGACAGCATGGTGGGTCTCTGAGGAGAATCAGAGCTTCTGTAGAAAAAGTGGAAGTCTCTTAGACCTTCCTGAGGATGGGGGAGGTGCCCCAGTTAAGCCTGATCCCCAGTCAGAAGGCAGGGAAGCAGGTAGGGAGCAGGATGTGTGGCCAGCAGCCTCTTTGATGTCAACTCACTTTCTGTTTGACAGGGATCCTGGCTCTGGGAAGTGTGTCAGTGGGACTCACAGACAAGGTCTCAGTATCTGTGTATGGGGAAGCTGCTACAAAGTATTGAGACCTGAGCAGCAGCTAGAGTCTAACATTGCTTTCTTATAGTCAGCTGTCAAAAGGGAGATGTACTGCTGTGGCCAGTCACACACCTCCAAGTCTCAGTCTCCAAGGCTGAAGGGTCAGATGCAAGCAAGGCAAGCTTTAGGTAGGAAGACCTGAACCAGCCTAGAAAGCAAGCTCTGCTTTGTCCTTTTAGTCATCATCTACCACCCACTGGGGTCCAGGCACCAGAACATAGGGTTTGTACATTTCCCATTGCCATCACGTTGAATTGCACAGACTCAGTGCCTTAAGATAGAAATGTGTACCTCAAGGTATCAGAAGTCAGAAGCAACCACTCAGCATCACTGAGCCAAGATGGAGATGCTGCCTAGCTGTGTTCCCCTGCAGGCTCTAGGATAGAATCTGCCCCGTGCTTTCCTGGCTGCTGGTTCTTCTGCTCTGTACTTAATCTTCTTAGCCTCTCACTGATAAGGGTTCTTAGGGTTTGGTTTAGGACACCGGGGAAGACCATTTCTCTTCACAACAAGGTGGTGCTTCTCAGTCTTCCTAATGCTGTGACCCTTTAATACAGTCCCTTGTGTTGTGGTGACCCACAATCATAAAATTATTTTCATTGCTGCTTCATAACTGTGACTTTGCTACTGTTATGAATCAGAATGTAGATCTTTGGGTCCTTTTTTTCTGATGGTCTTAGGTGATCCATGTGAAAGGGGACATGACCCACAGGTTGAGAACTATGGTTGTAAGTTGATATCTATAGATTCCAAGAATTAGGATCTGATATATTTGAGGCTATTACTCTGTGGGTGAGAAAGAACAGAAGGGGCAAAGTTTATGTCTTTCTAGATCTGGCTTTCGGAACAGGAGGCCCAGGAAAGCCAACAAGCCAATAAATGCATAATAAAATGTCATATTACTGAAATCATAGGAAGAACAAATTAGGTCCTTTGGGAATAGTCCTCAAATGTCAGGGATGTTCCATGGGTAGTAGGAGAGCCTGGATGTCCTTTGACAGTACTGTGTGTGCCCAGGTTACACCCATGGCAAGTGTTGGCTACAGCCCAGGGACTTGATGCATGAGAGCATCGCCCTGTGAGAGTGAAAAGCGCCATAGGGCGGGGAAACCTTCTAGGTAGGAGGCAATCCGACCAGATGCCCCCTCCACTCCCAGCACCCATTATAGACACTCGTCATCCCGTTCACAGCTGGGAAGGGCTCTTCTGCAAGGCTTAACCGACAAGGACCTCTGAAGTACACTTCCCTTTTGTGTCTAACCCTACTGAAAAGAGTTTCCCTGACCCAAGAGAGTGTATGTCCCAATCCAAACTCATCTGTTAACTGAGTAGGTGCCAAGGAGTAAGATTGGGAGCAACTTCTGCTTAGGGAGGCCTCCACTCTTGGTGGAGGGACTTGGCAGGCACTATATGAACACCCCAGAAAAGTAGGCTTGTTCAAACAGCTTGAGGCCAGCTCTTGTTCTTGGACCTCATATAACATTGAGCTCTGAGCCTAGTTGCAGAGCCTCTTGCATCCAGGCTGCTGTTACCAATTTCAGAACAGCCGCTCTAGAAGGTCCTGGGATTTTAAGACCACTAGATGCAACAGTTAAGTTTGTCTTGTGTCCTCTGAGGTCACATACATCAGGATCCTTCCAGCTGCTGTTTTTTTTTTCTTTATGACTCAAGGTAGAAACTGAGGCACAGGCAACATCCAAACTCCTTCAGATCCCAGCAGGCTAGTGTGCTCCACGCATCTGAATCTAAATGTGTTCTGTGAATAAAATCATCCAAACTCACTCTCCTTCATCCTGCCCTCTTTGATGTCTCCAGATGTTGGGAAACCCTTGGATGGGTAGGCACCTGGCCTTCCCAGTTCTGCAGCAGCAGGGAGTTGAGACTGCTCCCTCCTGGTTGAAAGTGTGGGTGGACCAGGCAAGAGTCAAGCACTTGGTATCTCCCTTGTGAGGCAACGGGGTAATCAGGCCCACTTCCTTGCTAAGGGAGGAGCTGTCTGGGCAGGTCCTCAGAAACCAGAGAAGAACTCTAAGCTCTGAGACAAGTAGGACTAGAGAGAGATGAAGAAGTCCATCTCAGGTCTCGGGGATAGTGTGGGCTGTACCTTGGAATACAGTTAGGCTTGGATTATTTAGGGTTTGACCACAGTATCCAGAAGCAGCTAAAATAGTGGCTACAGAGAGTGTGGGGACTGTTATGCTGGTCATACTCTTGACAGTTGTGTGGCCTTAACTGAGAGCTCCTGAGGACTCTATCTAAAAAAGGAACAACACATTTCACAGGGCTGCTATGGATATTAGATAACATATCAGTCTGGCCTTTAATACATACTAGGTACTAAGTTAAATGGGAGACTGTCGTCACAACATCCCCACAGACCAGCCTCGCTTCCACTCTCAAACCTTCACTGTGAAGCTCCTGTGTGGGGAATTCACACCCTGTCACATGGCAGGGATCAGTGAACACACTTCTTTTGGATCAGCAAGTCACCTGTCCACTTCCCTCCCAACACGCGGTTAGATTTAATGTCCCTGTCTCTGATGCAGCCGGAAGTGCTGGGTATCTGACTTTCAGCCAATAGGATGTTGGGAGAAATGATCCTACCTCAGTACCAGCCTGGAGAAGAACCTAGAGGCCAAAGAAGGACAGTGGAGTCCTAGGCTACCACTGGAAAAGAACCAGCCAGAGATCACCGCTGTGGTAATAAAAAAGAAACTTTCAGTGCAGGGGTCAGCCAACTGTGGACTGCAGTCCAAATACGCTCTTTCTGTTGTCTGTTTTCATATGGTATTTTGTTTGTCCACTCAAAGTAAATTTTAACATTTGAAAAAGTGGTTTAAAGAATGACATTTTGTGGTACAGGACAACTGTATGAAATTGAAATTTTAGTGTTCATATGTGAAGTCTAGTAGGGCACAGTGACACCCATTCATTCCTGTACTGCCTGTGGCTGCTTTCACACAGTTCCAACAAGCCTGTGGCTGGCAGAGCCTTGGGGACTTCCCATCTGGCCCATACAGATGAGCTGCCAGCTCCGGGGTGCTATAAACTAGGATTTGGGGGTTGGTATAAAAATTAGTTTGGAAGGGATTTCTCTAACAGAATGTGAGGAATATTTCGAAGACTTTGAGATGTAAGGTAAAATTGCTTTTTTTTGAGGATGACGGGAATTTGCCCACCTGCCAAGACTTATCAGTGGCGAGGGGGACATGGGTGATAGAGCGCTATAACGCAGTGCTTGCCTTGTGCGCTCAAGGCCTTGGTTGTGACTCACGGTGTGATTCATAGCATGGTGGGGAGGGGGCAGGAGGGGGGAGAGTTGGACAACAAAAATGCAGACCAAAATAAGCAGAGTACAAGGCCTGTGAGAGGAGACCATTGCCTGCTGCTTTGTGATCCAGACGTGTGACCTAGTTTCCCCGTGAAACAGCATGCTAATTCTCCTTAAGAGCTGCGATATAGGTGATGAGAAACAGCTCTCCCCCAATCCTTGGAGGAGTTAGTAAAAGCACCTCCTCCATGAACGTCTGAGACTGCAAACCCTATGTAAATTACGTTTTCCTGTAGATCTGCACATCTGTGATAGTTTTGTTTATAAAGCAGACACAGAAAAGGACGGTGAAGAACATTCTGTGAAAACAAAATTAACTATTATAATAATACATTGTAATGGAAGATATTTAAAAATCAGAGTCTATTTCTAGAACTTTGCCTTTAATATTTTTAGATCATGGTTGACCTAAAGTAATTGAAACCACAGAATCAAAAGCATGAATAAAGGGGGACTACTGTTTTAACCTTTGGGTGCAAACAAAGTCTCTTTCACAGCTCCTCAGACCAGGGCATGTGGCTAAGGCTGGCCCTGGAAGGAAGGTTGGCACATGCAGACACACTGCTACCCGAATATCTGTGGATGACACTTTTGCCAGCACAGGCCAGCCTGCCCTTCTCTCTCTTCCCTGGGCTGCCTTAGCCCACCGTGACTCTGCTGAAAGTGGAATGCAATTAGCTAGGCTTGGAGGAGTCACCCTGTGGCTCTGTAAGGAAGAATGACATGTCCTGCAGCTGGGGAATGAGAAATCCCAACTGCAAATAGGTACAGCCCTGCAAGGCGCAGTTCCTCTCTGAACACTCACTCCTGCTCAGAGATGGCTAGGGAGGACTCAGGAAGATGCTGGACAAGGACCATAGCACCCGAAGTCCACCATACCCACTGGCCAGGAACTGCTGTGAGAAACCTATTCACAGAAGTTGGTTAAATGTGAAAGACAGAGGAACCGGAGAATGTTCTGTTGGGGACATCCAGGACAACACAGAGGGTAAAGAACGGAGGTGGGGAAGGACCATCGGTGTGGCATATCCAGCTCCTGCCTGCCGGCCACAGTGGCCCACTGCTAAAGGAAACTGAGCCTCCTGCTAAATTGTTGATAAGTAAAGGTCAGCCATGGAAGTATTTACACCACAGAAAAGGTTAAAGACCACAGCTCAGGACGTTGTGTTTTGCTTGCTTTTGAAGAGTCCATTAAGAAGACACACACTGTTAGGCATGAGGCATGGGGACAGAAGGGTCTCTTTAGAATAAGACCCTATGGAGAGAGCACTCCAGCTCACAGGGAACAAAGTGGTGATCTGTAATAACCTGCTGAGGTAATAATGCACATTTGTTTTAGAGAGATTTTCCCGATGTGGCCCAGACAGGTTCTGTGACTTGCTCAGAGTCACATAGCTAACAAGTAGTGCTAGGTGTTTTGGGAAGAGATAGCATATTTTGTTTTTCTCTATTTCCCTAACAACTAATGAATTAACAACTGCAATTCCTTGGCGGAAAAGAGCTTGTGGTATCAGTTCCTTAAGCTACCTAAAAACTTCAAAGTCCACCTATAGAGTCCCACCCTGCTTCTGGCTTTATTTTCTTTCCTTTGGGGCCAGTGGGGTCTAGAGATAAAAATCTTGCTATGCATCACAGGCTGGCCTCGAACTCACAATCTTCCTATCTCAGCTAACACTTCCTGCCTTAGCCTCTCAAGTGATAGATTTACAGGCAGATTCCAGAGGCTGGGTCTCAGAAAGCTTTGGCCGTATCTCTATAGAAATGAGCAGCTGCCCCAGAAAAGTCAAAAGAAATAACCACGGGAAGCAAGAAACCCCGATGGTCACCGAGTCCACGGAGAAATGAATGACTTTGAAGAGGAGACCAGCCATTGAGAATGTAGTCCACCTGGCTGTGACCCTATTCTTTAGAGGATCTGCTATCAGGCACCATGGAGGTAGGGGATGGGGGAGACAGGACCCCATGCTTCTGTGACTAGGAACAGTATTTGTATGGGTAAGTGTTTGGAATTACTCACCTTTCCTTAGCTTGTCAGGCTACATTAAACAATTTTGGTGTCAGAACTCCATTTGGATTTTCAAGGAAGGGCTCCACACTTCATCAGCAATCAGGGATCAAAGATCAGAACTGACTCAGTCAGTACTGTCACACAAACATAGGGACCTGAATTTGATCCCTGAAATCCATGTAAAAAGATGACTGTGGTGGCACACATTTGTAATGCCTGTGCCGGGGAGGGGATAGGCCAATGCCAGCCAGCTTAACTTTATTGGCCAGCCTGAGGTCCCAGTGAGAGACCTTGTTTCAACAAAACTAGGTAGATGGGTCCTGAAAAGTTGACACAGAGGTTGAGCCCTGGAAGTCTCCACATGCTCGTGCCCCTGTACACGCACACATGCTCGCATCACAAATGTCCAAAGACAAATAGCCAGTTGCTGAAAGTAAAGAGAAAATTCATTTCAGCAGAACACTTATTGATTATGAAAAAGGTCATAAGCTCCCACTTGGTCCTGAAGGCAGCCTAGTCTTGAACGAGGATGCCCTGCTGTCATTTTGCACAAGTTTGTGCTGCTTTGAGAAATGGGAAACTCTTCACCTTGATCAATGTCTGCCAATCTCTTCCTGGGTCCAGGATTCATCCAACTTGATTTTTGACAGTGTATGACTCTCTCCATTTGAGTAGGGCCTTTCTTCTGTAATGTTTATTAGAGCCAATTAAGGTATCTGAAGGATATTTCAGAGATACCCACAAAGTAAATTTAGGAGGCATTGGTTTCCAGACAGACAATGTTCTACCAACAAGCTGTAATGCACCCAGGGCAGATGTATCAACGTCTACAGAACATAGCTTTTACCTATCTCTCGCTTCCCCCGGGTGCTTCTGGGAGCATTCTTGCCATGTGGATGTGCTGAGCACGGGAGTCCGGTGGACACAGAGATGGGAGATGAAGCACTTTGCCATGTGTGAAGTGGGTAACTGGCCTGGGACTTCCTATTTCCTGTGTCTAGTCTAACCTGGATAGTTGCCATACTCAACAATGCTAGTTGCATATAGAAACTGTCTCAATAATTTCTAGATATCCATCTCTTCTGCACCCCATGAGTAATTCTCCCCAGTATCTCCATATAATTGAGACAGAAAGCTTGGATCTCCCCATGAAGGGATTAGTCACCTACACAAATAAGGATACAGATGGCTGAGGAAATACTCTGAGTCTCATGATGGGATTGCCAAGAACTAAAATGTGCTTTCACTCTAGGAAAGCACATCACGCATATGCGACAAA
Organism: Uromys caudimaculatus; assembly: GCA_028551405.1. NCBI lineage: Eukaryota > Metazoa > Chordata > Mammalia > Rodentia > Muridae > Uromys > Uromys caudimaculatus. Next base: position 123,494,008 of record CM052703.1, on the reverse strand, counting down.
TGTGTCACCCCACCCACCCCCTTTCACTCCCACTCCCAACAATGGACAATGGTGCAGAACAAGCCAGCATGACATCACCAACGCTTGCTTTTCCCTCTGCCAGCACAGCATCACTCTGGGATTCCTTCTCCTGTGACTCACTCATCCATTCTCAGTCTGACCTGACTCCCTGTCACTTCCTTACCCCTAGCCCTTCACCAGACTCTCTGAGCCTTCCTTGGTCCCATTGACTTGCCCTCAGACCTTCCCTCAGCTCCAGATGACTGCTGCCTGGCCCAATGACCCCAAAAAAGTGGGGGAACACTGGTTTTCACCAGTGAGAAAGTTGTGTGAGGGCTCAAAGCTGGCCACGGTCATAGCTGCTTCCTCTCTTACCATTCTTTTCCTCTACCTCTCATTTCTCCGAAGACTTGGGCATCAGCTTATGGCTTTTATCTCCTTCACAAATCAGATAAGTGTCTGTCTCCACGGCCAGTCAGGTCTTGACCTGCTCTCCACCATGACCTCTTCTTCCCTCTTCTCTTTCTCTTCTCTTCCGGGACCCTACCCAATCCCAGCCCCCTTCTGCAGCCACCACGAACTATCCTCCCACCTCCATCCAGTGGGGGCTCAGTGTCCCCACTGCTGGGCTCTGTTCTCCTCTTCTGTCCTCCAGCGCACTGGACATGCTTTCTCCCTCCCTTACAATGACCAATGCGTCAGTTCATTCACTCCTTCCCCAAGTATGTGTTGGGAGCCAATCCTTCTTGTAGTGATTTGTCTCAGACTGTGCTGTGTTCACATTAATGAAATCACAAAGGCTCCCTCCCATCCCATTGCTTGTAGGACCCATGCTTATGCAGCATTTACAGCTCCTATAATTGAGTGTACTGGTTAGTTTTAGGTCAGCTTGACACAAGCTAGGGTCATCTGGGAAGAGGGAATCTCAACTGAGAAAACACCTCCATCAGTTTGGCCTGGAGGTTCCTGACTTGAGCTCCAAATAAACCTTTTCCCTGCAACTCGTTTTTTGTCATGGTGTTCAGTCCAGCAGCAAAAGGGAACGATACACGGGGCTCCATCTGATGTTTCTTAAGACTCTCCTTAGTGAGTCTGCTAGACCAAGGAAGCAAGTTGTCCTATCGTCTCCTTGTACACCCACACTTACTCTGCTCTCAACCATGTCTTTCTTTGCACACTCCTTGTCTGACCCATGCTCAAGGCCTGTCTGCCACACAGAGACCCTCTGGGAAGCTACTGGTCACCATGAGCTTCATCCTTCTGCAGCTCTTCCGGGAGGGCTGCTTCCTACCACTGGAACTGGGTGTCCCCAATCACAGTGCACATGTGTCTACAAAGAGTACCAGGGAAGCATAGCCCTTGCACGCCATGCCCTCAGTGCCTAGGGCAGAGTTGGATTGACCAGGCCCAGTTCTATGTTAATACAGTTAATTCCAATGACAATCAATAACTGAGAGACTGAGACACTCAAGACTTCTCCCAAGGTCATGTGGTTAGTGGGTGATGGGGCAGGAAGAGAGTCTGGGATAGCCTCGTATCCTGCCTTGTGCACTGAGGGCTCTTCCTACACTGACCTATGTCCTGGAGGGAGAAGCCCAGGCTACCCTCATTTGAACACTGTGGCACTGTCAGCATCCTCAACTGTTTCTAAAATCAGATGAATGTTGGTGTCTGAGCCAGAAGCTTCCCAGATCAAGAATAAGCAGCAATCAAGCAAAGGTCCATACCCTATGCTTTCCCAACAAATCCAATAGTAGTCGTTGCAGTCACCCCTGTTCTAGAAAGTCAAGTGCCTCTCACCCTGGAATTCACATGGCTGGAGAAATGGTCTTCCTCCCCAGGGAGAAGAAGCCAGAGAGACACTAGACAGCCCCAAAACTGGGTAGGGTACTATCACTGCTTACTCAGTCTCCTGCTCCCAGCCTGGTTACCCTGCCATTGACTAGGCTATGGTCCAGTGCCATGAGAAGCCATGGGTTCAATGTCTAGGGTTGTTGGGTTCCCCCAGAAGGTTTGACCAGGTCTCCATCTGATGACAGAAGGTCAGACTGGTGACCCTTGAAACAGAGGTTTTGTTCATGGCCTCTGTCCAGGAAACACTCCGAGTTTCATTAATTCTTTCCATTGATAAGTAAAAACATTAATGGACAGCCAGACCCTGTCTCACCATGTAGACCCAGGCCTGGTGTCTACTGGTCTCATTAGGAGAAGACATCTGGACAGGATACCCATGCAGAAGGTGGCAGAGGGATAGGACATGGTACACGGTGCTGCCTGCAGCACAGCCAGAGGCTGCACGGGCACAGAAGACCCTTCCCACTAGACCCTCTGCCTCCACTGGAGCCTTTTACTTGTCATTCTTGCTTGTCACAGAACCCTAATGTTCCAAGCTGGGACTGCTCATGTCCCTAGCAGATATGGGAAGCATCTCAGGAGGACCGTGCTCCTGTGTGAACCTGAGCAGTTACATTGAGCCAGATTGCCTGCAGCCGAATTCCAGTGTGGTCATTGTAAATTGTGTCACAGTATGTCACAAGAGTATTTCTGTGCCTCCATTTTCTCTTTTGTATGGTGTAGATCACCTAAGTACTTGATAAAGGATTAGGAGGAATGAGTGGGTGAATTCTTGTTAAGTACTGGAGAGCGGAGCTTTGCTCGCTGGAAACGCCTATTGCGCTGGTTATCTTCAGTTCTTCAGTTCTGCTTCTCATACCTGCTGGCAGGGACACTCAGCAGTCGCAACAGGCTGGGGGCTGGAAATGTCAGAGGTGTTTGTAAATATCAGCATGCTTGCTTCCACATTTTTCTGATAAGCCTAAGAGAATGCGGAAGACACAGTTTGTGATCCGTGCCAATCCACCCATCTCAGGGCTGCTGGGAGAAGTCCAAGAGGCCGGTGCAATCTTTCTTTCTTTTTTGTTTTTTTTTGGGGTTTTTTGTTTTGTTTTGTTTTGTTTTTTTTTTTTTGTTTTTTTTTTGTTTTTCAAGACAGGGTTTCTCTGTGTAGCCCTGGCTGTCCTGGAACTCTCTCTGTAGACCAGGCTGGCCTTGAACTCAGAAATCCACCTGCCTCTGCCTCCCAAGTACTGGGATTAAAGGCGTGCACCTTCTAAGTCAAGTTTCGAGAATTCATTTTGAGATGTCCAAAATTATTCTAAAAGAATGCTTTACATTCTTAAGATAATAGCAATTTAAGGTCATATTAATGTTTAAATATATCTATATCTACCTACCTACCTACCTACCTATCATCTATCTGTATCAACCAACCTATCATCTATCAATTACCTGTTAATCTATAATCTATCAATTATCTATCTATCTATCATCTATCTATAGCAATCAACCTATCATCTACCTATCAGTTATCTATCACCTATCAATTATCCATCTATCTATCATATATCAATTATCTATTTATCATCTATCCATCCATCCATCCGCCCACCCACCCACCCATCCATCTATCATCTGCAAGAAGGCAAAACTATAAAAGAGAAGAACCTGAGGTGGCCAGGAGAACTTAGCTGTGCCAGGAGGAGCTCCTCCCACACTGCTGTTCCTGCTGCCACGAACCCTCGTGCCTTCTCTAACCTGACAGACCAAAACTCCTGAAACTATGAGTCAAGATAAACCTTTCCTCCATTAAGTCATTTCTGTCAGGCATTTTGTAATACCATCTAATGCAAGGTCTCTTCTTACCGCCCTTTTCAGGGCAATTTGGGGAGGAAGAAAAAAGACATGGAGGAGCTCATAGCTGGAGGTAAAGGAAGGAAGGCAAGAAGGTACCTAGGTCCTGACCAAGGTCACAGGGAAAAGTTGGCCCCATGTGACACCCTGACAGAGCTCCCCCTATCTGTGCCATTTTAGAGGAGGTGGTACCATTCTTATGGCATTTCTGCACACAGCCTACAGAGGCCCCTGCAGCAGTGGGCTACCAACCACCTAGAACCAGCTTTACATGTGTTCAAGAAGGCTACGTATGTGAAGGAGTGTGAGGGCAAACTGGGACTGTGTCCTCTCCACTGGGGGAAGGTTTTTCCTATGGATAAAGAAAGAAAATATCCAGAGGCATCTGGAAGACTCCAGAGCAGAGAGAAGAGAAAACAGACTGGGCATAGTCAGGGCTAGGCAGGCAGGAGAATGGGAGACCGCGGTGGAGGTAGCAAGAGATAGACCGTAAGTGTGTGTGTTTGTGTGTGTGTGTGTGTGTGTGTGTGTGTGTGTGTGTGTCTGTGTCTGTGTCTGTGTCTGTGTGTATGTGTCTGTGTGTATGTGTCTGTGTGTCTGTGTGTGTGTGTCTGTGTCTCTGTGTGTGTCTGTGTATGTGTTTGAAAGAGAGAAAGAGAGAGAGAGAGAGAGAGAGAGAGAGAGAGAGAGAGAGAGAGAGAGAGAGAGCTGAAGAAAGTGTGCGGGAGCAGAGAGTCAATAAGTAGCAAGGCAGTACAAGACAAGGAGTAGACAAACCCTGCAGATTGTGGAAGGGACTCCATTTCAGAGACAGAAAATCCATTTCACAAGATTCTGAGGAATGCTGGCCATTATTAGCCACCAGAAATTCTATAATCCAGTCTGAGCTCATTTCTGAAGGACCTGAGACCTAAAAGACCTAAAAGGCTTTGGGTCAAGTCCCTGTTCCTGGGCCATGACCAGCAACCTGTAGTGCTGACTAGATGCCACACAGATTAGATGTCTGTGTTGTTGCCATGGAGACACAGGTGCTGACTGGGACTCCTATTGGACCCCAGCTCCTCTTGCTTCTTCCTCTGAGCAGTGGTTTCTGCCTATCCAGCTGTCAGAGTCCTATGGTGCCTGGGCTGGAAGTTACCCACAGGCATCCTTGTGCTAGGCCTCATGAAGAAAGAACCAGGCTAAGGATGAGATAGACAGCCTGTGGATCAGGTCTCCTGAGGAAAACACTGAAGCAGGTGACTCACTCCCAAGGAATCCTCTGGGCTATAAATAGGCCTGGCTGGCAGTCCCAGAGAGAGAAATAAAAGGCTATTATAGTAGCAGCTTCCTGATAGGTGGTAATGTCACCATAAAATCCCTCTGAGGGAATTCCTGTCTTAGGCAGCTGAGCCCCTTGCGTGCCAGAGCCAGCCCTGGGAAGAGGAAACATGGCAGGTACATGGAAGCTGCTGGGGCTGTACCTTTGTGATGGCAATGAATTAATCATCTTGCCATCCCATCTGATAAAGGCTCTCCTTCCCTATCTAGAGATGTACAAACAGGTCAGGAGAGGCTCCTGGCTTGACTCTCAGCTCTCTAGAGCTGAGTTAGTGCAGGGACCGACATCTGTCTGGTAGCGAGGCTTCTGCTCCCTTAGCCAGTCGTCATCCTACAAAGGAGTCTCCAACATGACTCATCTAGAGAGACAATGAGGCCTTCTTAACATAGCCCAGCCAGGCAGACTCCACTGAATTCTGGTTTAAGGCTGGCTATAAGCTATGCCGCCCAGAGAGCAGAGGAGCTGGGACTCTATGAAAGTGGGGGTGCATCTACAGCCCTTTGCAGCCTTGCTTCTTTTCCAAAAGTGAGGTGCAGAGGAAAAGTTTCCCACAGGAGCTGAACAAAAAGCCTGTTCTCAGTTACAGTTCTTGCTTCCTTTTGCCATTGAGAACCAGGTATTTCTCCATGCAAGCATTCTGGAGAGAGTTCCAGAAATGCCCTGGCCCACACAGCTATGCTTGCTCCAGCTCTTCCCACATGCACTCCCACAAAGCAAGGCTAGCTCTGTCCAGGTGGCTACCAGTAGACCAGGAGAGAGGTCTACTTGGTGCCCCAACCAACTCCTGTAGGCCCAAGGCCCCGCAGGCAGGATTGTGTACATTCCAGGGCTGCTTGGGGCCTGGACATCATGGGTGAATGATGCCAAAGCCTCAAAAAGCATCCTCAAGTCCGCCCATATAATCAGAGGTATGACAGGGATAGAATCTAGCAGCTTTGCCAGCTTCCTCAAGCATGGTGAGCCCAGAACCAAAGTAGGCCAGGCTCCGTTTACACTGGCAAAGCTGGAAGGTACAAGAGACACTTCATGTACACACAGGTGGGTTCTTTTGTTGTATTGGCCTTACCTTTGTTTTTTATTTATATATCAAACCATCTCCCTTTGCAAAACCTACTGCTACGGGATTAATTTCATGAAGAACAGAGAGGGGTTAGATCCTGAAAGAGGTTTCTGAGCAGGGTGCCTGTGGAAGGGCCGCCCTGTGGTGCATGTGCACACGCCGGATGCACTGACACTTCCCATTCACACGTGGGAAGATGTGAGAGTCCTGAACGCAGTCTTATATCTGTTCCTACCAGTGATCTTCAAGACCTGTGGGTCCTCTGACGCCTGCATACGGTGCACATGAGTAAGAATCCAAAAACAGCATTGGGGAATGACAATGGACTTCGCTTTCACCAGCTGAACCTCAGCGAACTGCCTGTGACACCCGGGGATGTGCTGAGTTTTTACTGATGGTGCTCCAGAGTATAGAAGCCCAGGATCACGAGGTGCATGCAAATGGAGACAGAATCCCCACCATGCACGCATCTCAGCCTTCGCCCAAGGGTCGGATGTTGGCACCTAATTCATTAGAATGTGAAAAAGCAAAACAGATACCCAGTACTCTATGAGGCCTGTGGCTTACGGTTCCAGCAACTTAATATAGTAGAGCCACTGTCACTGTCCTGAAGGGCTTCGAGGAAAGGCATTTGTGTGATCTAAATGTAGGACCAGTGGCACTAAAAGCAAGACACCCATCAACAAAGCCTTTATCCATCCTAGGGTTCTGTTAATCTCTGGATCTGCCGATCACAGTAAAGCCAAGGGAGTGAACACAGGGTCTGCTGCTCCCAGATGACATTTGCACCCTTCCCCACTAGCTGCTGGCTTAGGAGTCATTGTACAACAACATGGACCCAATCCCATAGACCCATGGCCAGCAAGGCTGTCACCACAGGCCCTTCTTATAGGTGCCTGACCAAACAGGGCTCCTGGAACTTACACTTAGGAATTTTCTGGTAGGTGTAATACTCAAGAACATTGCCCAATTGTCTGGCATGCACAAGGCCCTGGGTTCAATTCCTGGTTCCTCCAAACAAAATAAAAACAAATAAAATAGATATTTATGCCTGGGGATATAGGTCAGTGATAGAGCACTCTGGGAGCATGTGTGGGACTCCTAGGTAAGTCCCCAGCAACACAAAAGGAAAAACAAAAAAAGAGCCACAACTGACCCTTTCTGCTTAGAGGGACTTCGGGATTGTGACCTGGGCTAGACACCAAGTTGTCCCTTTGTCTTTTGTTCTGTTGTCTTTCCCTGGGTCCCACCTCTCACTGTGGCAGTTGACTCTCAAGTGTGAACCCTGAGCCTACAGTCTTTTCTGCATCCCATCAAGGACATTCTTCAGGACATCCACTGTGTCTGTTACTTCAAAGAACCTCCAAAATAAGCTGCCTTGACCCCAAAGCAGGGCGAGTTGGGATGGCCTGTTGGATTTCTCACCAGTCCACACTGCCCTTCCTGGCCTCTGTTTTGATGACTCTGCAGATGCATCCGACAAGGCTTTTGTAGAACGACTTGTTGGCTGTTTGATGAGCAAGAATAGTAGAAGCAAAGCCGGAAGTCTCCTGGCCTGGTCACAGTTGCCTACACTATGCGTATCATCCTTTATTCCTCCTACCTTCAGCTCACAACTCTCTAGACTTGACTTCTGTCACATCGACTAGTTCCACGGATGTCATCAATTACCTAAACCACTAAACTCACCTGGTGTGTTTGAGTTTTCAGTGGAGCCCTCTCAGCCTACACAGCCAAATGCTTCTTTACACTTCCCAGTTGAGCCCCGACCTTGCCTTCCTCCTAGCTCTTGGCCTCTCTGCCCTGGTCTCCTTGACTGACCCAGCCTGCACAGGCCTGGTCTTGGCTCTCCTCTTCTAACCCTCAGTGCTTTCCTGCCTCTTCACATGGCCACTCCCGGTACTCCGATAGCTCCTGCGATGCTGTCCCTCCCCTACACCCTCCACTGACCTTTAGGTTTCATTTCACCATTTCCCCGTTGACCAGTGCCTGGCTAAACTTACCAGATCTTAGCCAAAAGCAAACTCAAGCTCTTGATATTCTTCACCAAAATCAGTTCACTTCTGGAATTTTCTACCACTGGACCAGGTCACTAACATTCAACAATCAACACGTGAGTCTTTAAAAAGAATACATATGCATACATATATATGAGAATAGCATTGAGCTACATTCTTACAGTTAAGCTTACAGTGCAGGATCACTAGTCATAGGGAGGCCATGACAGAGCAGATTTCTAGAACTTTCTCATCCTGCTTAACTGAAATGTTATGAAAATTGTTTAAGAGCTTCCAGTATCCCCCACTCCGATGATGGTCATCTCTCTCCTCTGGTTCTATGAGTTCATGATTTTAGATTCTCATACAGTAGAGTCATGAAGTATTTGACCTCTGCAATACTTTCACTTAACACCATGTCTGCCAGGCTCATCCATGGCGTTGCCTATGACAGGATGCCATACTTTTGGAGGCTAAATCATAGAGTACTGTTGCATGTGCATGCTCTTGACACACTCATCCACTGATGGACACCGAAGTTGATTCTGTCATGTGACCATGGCTGCTCCTACTATAACAGCGGGGATGCGTGACACATCTCTTTGAGATCCTAACTTCTGGTCTTTGCAATAACCAGTTGTATAATTCTGAATTATGACTGGTCTATTTAAAATTTTTTAAAGACATAAGAAGTTTGCCTGCATGGATGTATGTGTACATGCCTAGTACTTGCAGAGGCCAGGAGAAGGTATTAGATCCCCTGGAACTAGAGTTAGGGATATTGCAAGTCACCATGTGGACACTGGGAGCCAAACTCGAGGCCTCTGCAAGAGCAGTAAGTGGTCTTAGTTTCAAATCATCTTTCACTCCCATGTTTTTAATCTTTTGAGAAATTGGAGTCGAAGGGCTCCGATTTCCTCTAATCCTTGCTAGCACTTGCCTGCTGTTTGTTGTTGAGTTTGTTTTTTGGGGATTTTTGTTTGTTTGTTTTCGTTTTTGTTCGCAACTAGCCTCTTGTTGGGGCTGAGGCGGTATCTCCCTCTGGCTTGCTCTGCATCTCCCAGGTAACTGCCATCACTGAGCATGCTTGCAGTCCATCCATTTACTCCCCGAGGTGCCCGTCAACCCCAGTACCAACTTCGCTTGCTTAGATTCCTGTGGCCTTGTCCGAACAGGTCCTTCCTCACCCACCTTCATTCCCTGACTCTCATCTACTTTCTGCACAAGCAGAGGAGTATTGTTGAACAGACATTTCCCTTGCCAAGGTACCCCACTTCTTCCTGCTACTCAGAAAGACTCACACCATGACTACTGGTGTGGTCTGTGGCATCCTGGCTGCCTACAGGTCAGTATATTAGGTGAGTTTCTTCCACCATCCACCCAAACTCTTACATATGTCTCCTTCAGAACTTAACTCCATCAGACCTCAGCTGAAATGTACTTCAGCCAGTTGCTGACCTTCGCTTGCAATCTGGTGAGAGTACAACACCCCCTCACTCCCAAATTCCCAAGCTCATTTTCACCCTGACCGAATAGGTAACGACTTGAAAAAAGTGAACTGCAAAGCAAGGAGCACATCTATTTTGATATCTCTCTCTCTCTCTCTCTCTCTCTCTCTCCCTTCCTCTTTCCCTCTCTCCCTTCCAGAGGGTGAGCAGGAGGGCTCAGTCAGTACTTCCTGAATGAATACGGGGGCAGGCAGTATTGATTCAGTGGTGGCTTCCCAGAATTCATTCACACCATGACTTTTTGGAGTCAGAAAAACAGAGCTCATCTCTCCCTAGCTCTAGAGCTTTGTGACTCAGTCTCCCCAATCCTAAAAGAAGGGTAATGGCACTGGAGCCTGGCAGATTTCCTGTCATGGAAGTCTCCAGACTTATCCCATTTTGCAGTTCGCTAGAAATCTTCACTCTATTTCCTGAGCCTTTGAAGTCTCAGACAGTGGATCTGTGTGTTGTGGACTGGAGTTTGTATCATTCCTCAGGGCTGCAGTCCAAAGCATTGTGATCCAGGTGCCTTAAATAATGGATATCTCAAGGTTCTTGGGCTCCTGACTCAGGGCAGGCATAGCGGGGTGAGGCCCAAGAGAATGTTCTGCTGCTCCCAGAGACACTTTGATGCCTCCACTGTTACAGATGATCTCAGATTGCATATTGGTGTCCTACTGCCTTGCTTTCACAAAGATAGTTGGATTAGAAACCACCCTACTTCAGTGTGCTCTTTTCCTAACTAATTATATCTTCAATGGCCCTATTCCCAAATACGGTCAGGCTCCAGAGCTTGGGACATTATGACTTCAGCTTCAGTGCTGGGAGGGTGCAATTCCACCCTTACCAGAATTTGTTTATAGGATCCGAGGAGGACAAGCTAGGCTGACTGGGCATGGGTGGGTCCTTCTGTGGTCAATGGCATACTGCCATTGTGCCTACAGTCAAATGACCAGTGCCCAAAGGCCCTCAGGCCCTGCTTGGCTAAAGAAAGTCACTTTTGAATGACAGGACATTCAGTCACCCCAGAGTAGGCAGAGAGCCCTCCCACATCTCTGGGGAAATGACTCAGCAGTGAGGAGGGCCTTCTTGAGGGCCCTCAAGACTTCTTGCCCATAGCTCTTCAGAGAGCCAGCTCCTCTCTGGTTTCTGCTCCTCCTTGCTGACTCTCAGGCTGCTCTCGGGGGCATGGCTCCTACAATACACTTATCTGTACAACACACAGGCCTTCCCCCTCCTCTCTGTTACTACAGGGAGCCAGCCAGGGCCTTCCCAGAACCAGCAAGATAAACGAAAGTAAGATAGTATTTCCATGACTCTGATGTCTTTTGGGACATACTTCAAAATTACAGACTCCACCCTGGGAGGGTTGAGGGCACTGGAGGGGGGCACGGGAGAACTGGAGAACCCAAGGGTGATCTTCAAGGACAACTTTTCCACTTATTCTACAGCCTGTATCACCCTCAGTCGTAGGGGGCCACAGCAGGACTGCTTGGTCTATTTCCTGCTGGTATCTACATCCCCCTCAGCTCCCCAAAGGAGAGCTGTCTTCATCTGTCTTGTCTTCCAAGCTGCCAGTTGTGTTCTGTGCCAGGATAACAGTACCACAGATACCCAGGCGTGTCTGAGAGAAGCCCGACTCCACTCCCAGTCTGCCCACATCTGCTTCTGTCAGCCTCTGGCACATGCCTCCACCTACTCTCCAGGTGACCCCAGCCTCTCCATTCACACAGCCTCCTGTCAGAACCACATTTTATGTTTTACCAAACACAGTACTTGTTGCTGTGCTCGCTCCATCCGTCCTCAGGAGCCCGAATCCATCCATTTATGGCGTTCTTCTCTGGATGCCTCCATCATGTCCCCAACACCATATCCATGCTCTGTGTTTCTGCACCAGTACATCAAACCAGTCCCTGTTCCAGGCTGGGCTTCTCCCTCAACAATGCCTTGCTGCATGCTGTCCCTATGTGTGGAACTTCTCTTTCTCCTGTTCTGCAGCCCACGAACTCCTATTCATCCCACAAGACCCAATTCAACATCAGGCCCTGTAGCTTCAACCTAAGCCACTCTACTGCATCTCTCCTCTGAAAGCAAACAGGGTAGACATACACTGTTGCACTTGTCAGTGTGTTTTGTGGTGTCAGTTAGCCGTGTTCTAACGAGAGTTCCAAAGGTTCTCAGGACAGTTGTGCAATGTCTTTCCCATAACAGAGCCATAACAAGGCTGCTTTCCTGGATCCATACCTGACATTCTTACTTAGGGGACCAGGAATGCATATTTTAACAAATGCATTCGGTGATCTTGCTGAAAGGGGTCCTGAGGCCCCACACTGAGAACTTGCCACTCCTGTGGGTGCTGACTTAGGATCCTATCTTCAGAAGTGTTATTCCCAGTTTTAGTCCAGCACTGTGGCAGAGAAGGGTAATAGAGCCGACATGAAGAAGCTTGGCTTGGGGTTGATGTGATGGTGTTAATGACATCTTGACAGGACATAGAATCACACAGGAGAGAAGTCTCTAGGGACATCTGTGAGGGATTGTCTAGAGTAAGGTTAGCCTCTGAGGCTGTCTTGAAGAATATCTTGGTTATGTTCATTTCTGTGGGAAGACCCATCTTAACTGCAGGCAGGACAACTCCCTGGACAAGGGATTCTGGAGTGTCTAAAATGGAAAATGTGAGCTGAGCACTACCATGCATCCATTGTTCTCAGTTCTCTAGTTGGAGCTACACTGTAACCAGCTGCTTTAAGTTCCCGTTGTCTTGACTTTCCGCCATGATGGATGGCACTTTTGAACTGGCTAGGTTTGAGAGACCATATCAGGACCAACACCCTGGCTTGTGTGAATCTCATAGAAAGACCTCAGAATTCACAGAGTTGTGAAGGAGATTGGAGAAACAAACCCTTGGCCACAGTATAGTGAGCCAATACATATTTGGTGATGAGTCCAGTAAATACTTTTTGTCAAAGTATTTTGTCATGGAACCAAACTCTCAGGGCACCAAATCCTGAGGATACATGATGACAAGACATATCCCACATCAGACAAGGCAGAGATTTCTAGAATAGAAGTAATAGAAACTTGAAAAGGGGATCATTAACTTAGATCCTCGCCTTTATGCAGAAGTAGGATCTGAGGAACTAATGGTATAGAGACCTTCGCTTCATATTTCAGACCTGTGTTTACATCCAGCCACATCTCACAGTATCTATAGCCTCATTCATCAGCCCTGGACTCTGCCAGCGTCTGGGGCTGGGTTAGCCACAGGGGCAGGATGGACATAAATACCAAGAGAAATTGAAATGAAGACTTTGCTATCTCAGTCACAAGGGGACAGTGACGCCATGACGACAATTTCCTGGACTAGTTCTTGTGGCTCCAGCTGTTTTAATGTGACTTTTTGGATGCCTGCAAGTCCTCAGCCATCTTCTAAAGCTCTCTAGCTGACCTTCGCTTTTAAAGGGATCTATTGCTGTCTAGGTAGTGTGCATCACTCTTGATTTCTTTTAAAAAGTTATATCCAAGAACAGAATAGGCAGGCACCCTATTTTCTCAGAATGCATATGCTAACAAGGGAACATAGACACAACACAGTATTAAAGAGGTCATTGTCATAGTGTATAGAAAGTTCTCTGTGCTTTGAAGAGGAAATAGAGTAAGGTAGAGGACTGGAGATGAGAGGAGGGGTGGGAGGAAGAGAGCAAACAGCTGCTCAGGTCCCATCTGTGGGACAGGTGAATGGAGAACCAGCCTTGCAAGGGAAGGAAAGGAGGAGTGCTTACAAGTATCTATGTTAACTTGAAATAAGCTGGGGTAACCAACGAGGAGGGAACCTCAGTTGAGAAAATGCCTCCGAAAAAAGGGCAGGCAGGAAAGCCTGTGGGGCAGGTCCCTGGTTAATGAAACATGTGACACACTAGTGAACAGTGAGGAGGGATTGAAGTTGGTTTCAAGATTTGACAGAACCAGGATACCCTAGGTGATATTGCTCAAGAGTCCTTTGCTGTATTTCTTTTGAAGCTTTTATTCCATGATAGCTCATGGTTCAAGCAAGGGTAGACAAGCAATGATAACCATACAGAGTACTTCTTAACACCTCTACCAGATGTACTCAGGGGACAGAAGGTCTCAGGGTGGGATGAGCCAATGCCTTGACTCTGTTAAGCTAAGGAAAGGAAACATTTTGCCCCCAACATTCCTTGAGTATGCAGAGGGAGGCTCCCAGGAGAGTAAACAAGTAAAGTCTATATCATATAAAGGCTGCAATGATTGGTTCAGGAGGGGTCAGTCCACTGTGGGTGATGCTATTCCTGGTCAGGCAGTCCTGAGTTGTATAAGAGAGCAGACTGAGCAAGTCTTGAAAAACAAAACAATAAATAAGCATTCCTCCTGCCTCCAGGTTCCTGCTCTGCTTGAGTTCCTGTCCTGTCCTGTCACTGAGGAGTGATAACTTTTTCCTAGAAGTGGAATATAAAATAAACTCTTTCCTTCCCAAGGTGCTTTTTGGTTTATTTTTTGTTTGGTTGGGTTTTTTTTGTTTGTTTGTTTGTTTTTGTTTTTGCCACAGGGTGTAGTGGTTTGGATGAGAATGGCCCCATAGGCTCAGATGTTTGAATACTTGGTCCCTAGTTGGTAGAACTGTTTAGAAGGATCTGGAGGTGTGCCCTTATTGAAGGAGGTGTGCTACTGGAGACAGGCTCTGAGGTCTCAAAAATCCACACAATTCACAGCTGGTTTTCTTTCTGCCTTAGCTGAGTCTTAAGTTGTAAGGTCTCAGATACTGCTCCAGCGCAATGCCTGCCTGCCTGCCTGCTGCCATGATCCCCATCATGGTGGTCATGGACTCTAACCCTCTGGAACTATAAGCCCCAAATAAAATCTTCCTTCTATAAGTTGCCAAGGTCATGGTGTCATATCACAGCAATAGAAAAGAAACTAAGACTGTGTAATACCAGAAGTGGGGTCTCACTGTGAGAGATCTAAACATGCTGTTTTATGGAAGAATGTGGAAGACTTTGGGACTTTAGAATAGAAAAGTAGTTGAATGCTGAAGTATGGCTTAATGGATGTGGTGGTTTGAATATGCTTGGCCCAGGGATGAGTGGTAATTTTAGGAGGTGTGGCCTTGTTGGAGTAGGTGTGGCCTTGTTGGAGGAAGTGTGTCACTGTGGGGATAGGTTTTGAGACCCTCTTCCTAATTGCCTGAGAGAGTCAGTCTTCTCTTAGTGGCCTTCAGATCAAGGTATAGAACTCTCAGCTTCTCCCTTGTCATGCTTACCTGGATGCTTACATCCTCCCACCCATGATAATAATGAACTGAATTTCTGAACCTGTAAGCCAGCCCCAATTAAATGTTGGCCTTTTAAGAGTTGCCTTGACCATGTGTCTCTTCACAACAGTGGGAACCCCAACTAAGACAATGGACCATCCTAATAGGAGCTTAAAAGACAAATGATTAAAGTAATATGGATTGTGGCAGTCAATGTGGATTGTGGAGATCCAATTCATGAGGTTTTAGAGGGGAACAATATTATTAACTGAGCTAGAGGCCATTCTTCTAACATTTTTGGCAAAGGATGTGGCTATTTTCTGCCCATACCCTAAAAAACTTCTTGAGGATAAATTGAAAGAATAATGGATTGATCTCCCTGGTAGAGATTTAAAGACAGCCTAATATTGACTCTGTCATATGAGTATTAACAATCACTCTTATTACAGGTCCAAAATGAAAAAGAATATATGGGACAAAAAGAAATTTTAAAAATGTGTAATTTGAAGAGAAAATAACACCAGGAAATTTAATGTTGGATCTCAGGCGTGCCCTCAAAGAGATGAAACAATTAAAGACAGGCTTGGTCTGGAATAAAAGAAAGGAAGTGGTGCCACCAGGGCACGGCCTCACCCAAATAAACTTCCAACTTGTAAAAGAAATGGCCCAAGGAATTTTCTGTTTCTAAAAAGCAACAGCAAATCAAAGCTACTATGCATGTGATTTAAGGTTGCCAGGGTTCAGCCCCCCGAGTTGGTAGTCAAACTTGTCAGTGTCATCAATATGATTCTGGACTTAGAGTCATGAAGAGTACACAGGTAAATGGGCTGTGGAATCTTCTTAGTGTGTGTCTAAGAAGAGCAGCTGAAGCCATGTATGAAAGAGAGAGAGAGAGAGAGAGAGAGAGAGCCTCTGCCATCAGACAAGATACAGAGTTTTCCGATTCATTGGGTTTTACTTGGGCTCAGTAATTCTTCACTATGCCATTTTCCTTCCTATTGGAATGGTAATATATATCCTGTGCCATTGAGTGTTGAAAGTGTGTAATCTTCTTTTTGTTTGTACATCTGGCTTTCTGTGTCTACCTTATTTCACTGTCTAGAGGCTCACCCATCTTCCCTTTTGGTTATTGTTGAGATGGATTGGGAACCAGAGACAAAGAGCTGTGCTCAGTTGCTCTTACATAGTCCTGATGGGAATTGATGGTGCTCTGATACAGCTGAGAGCAGCAAAACTGGTGGGCAACTCCAAAGCCACTTCAGAAACCAACACAGAATCAACAAACCTCAAGAGAGAAGCTTCCACCCCTTACAGCTGACAGAGTCCTGACCCTGGTCTTTGCTCTCCCCAGCTCACTGTGGCCTCTCCCAGCCTGACTTTCCACTGCACCCAGAACCTGGTAAGACTCTTCCTCAGAAACCACTGCCCCAAGAGGATACAGCAGTGAGTCGACTGTTTACACATGGAAGCCAGAGTCAGAAAGAACAATGGGTGTGGAGGAGAAACCCAGGAAATCCGTCGTCGTGGACCTGGAGCGTGTTTGGGTTCAATGCTCTTTCCCACACATCCTCAGCAGCTGCAAGCCTGATCCTCTGTGGCTGATACTTCTCAGGGAAAGCATCAGACCACACGCATCAGTCAGAAAGACTGCACAGGTGTGTTGGCAACAGTGCTCACCTACCTACACACTCCTTACGGTTGGAATACAAAGTGTCTCCAAAAGAGCTCAGCTGTTGAAGACTCAGCCTTCAGCTAGTGACACTTTTTGAGAATGGTTGCATTATTGGTTAATTCATTCATTAATGAGTTCTTAGAATTATGGGCTACTGAGAGGAAGAACCTGATTGGAGAAGTAAGGCACTGAGAACACAACTCTGAAGTGTAAGTTTTTCCCCTGGAGCCTTCCTGGCCACTATGAGGAGAAGCAGCTCTCCTGGGTTATACCTTTCCACCATAATATTTATATCTTGCCACAGACCTAAGAGCAATAAAGCCAGCAAAGCATGGATTACATCATCTGAAACCCAAGTCTATCTTTCTTCAAGTAGATTTCAACTGGGTATTTTGTCACAGAGAAGAAAAACTAGGGGGCTGGAGAGATGGCTCAGTGGGTAAGAGCACTGACTGCTCTTCCAAAGGTCCTGAGTTCAATTCCCAGCAACCACATGATGGCTCACAACCACCTATAATGAGATCGGATGCCCTCTTCTGTTGTGTCTGAAGACAGCTACAGTGTTACTCATATAAATAAAATAAATCTTTAAAAAAGAAAGAAAATAAAAACGAAGTGACACACCTCTTGAAACCACTGAGGTTTTCCAGCCCGCTTTGCTGTTGTGCCAGGTCATATGACCAATTTTGACCAACGGATCACGTCAGGGATATAGTCATTCCCACAACAAGCAATGAAAGGCAGTGGACATCCTCCATCCCTCTTTCCCACCATAGTGAATCATGACAAAACGGATTGAACCTGGATCCACAAAGTTCCAGAAAGAGGAATACCATGGCCACCTCTCATTAGACCTGTGTGAGCAAAAATAAACTTGTACCTTACCACTACATCCAGCCACAGACATCAATGACAATTACAAATAGTCCATGATTTGGGAATCAATCTAAATCACGAAGAAGAATGTGTAACATTTTTATGTTACTTTTCGGGTTGAAAGATCTTTTGCTCATTTCCATTAGACTCTCACTGGCTCCATTAACTACATAGTCTATCTGAACATTTTCAGATGGGTATCTTCAGAAAAGCTTTAAAAACAAATATGAGAGACACTGGCACTTCCACGTTTGCTATTATGTTACACACAATAGCTAAGATATGAGATCATATTAGGTACCAAGCTATAGATGCAGGATAAAGAAAATGGTCCAACACACACACACACACACACACACACACCCTCATAGACTCCAATATCAGATAAATTTCAAAAGTATTAGAAATAAGGGCCAATGATTTTCAAGCCCATAAACTCTGGGGTACTCCACACATTCCCAGGGTAACAGTGGCTCCTGACAGCAAAAATTGTCATTGTGAAGGCTTGAGATGGAAACGGAGATGTACGCGTGAGTGTGTGCTCACATACGTAGGTAGACTGTCAACTTGTTATAAAAGTGATGATAAGCAGTTTTACGTGTAACTTAGTTCTGCACGAGAAAGAAGAAAGCAAGGTCAAAAGGGCCTCTAAATAGCCTCAAAGATTTAATAATGTTCAATTTATTAAGCTGAGTTGTGGGTAGATTCTTGCTTATTCTATAAAAACAATGCATTAGACAGTGTACATATTTTTGTATTGAAATACCTCTCGTTACATTAAAGTCTCTAAGGTATGTTGATATCCTTTCCAGGAAGGCATATTCATCCAATCCCCTGTTATGAGTCACTAAATTAATCTGTGAACAATGAAACAATAAGGAAAACCGGAGGCTTTTAAAATGACTCACGCTACTTTGTAAAAGCATGGTGATGTAGATGAGGTCTAAGACTTACATAAAACCATGATGAAATAATTCTTAGTGTATCAGTTCCTCAACCTCCCTACCCAACCAACCAGAGACATGAACTTCCTTTAAAGTGGCAGTTCCCATTTAGAACTGCTATGGGGACTGGAGAGATGGCTCAGTAGTTAAGAGCACTTACTGCGCTTGCAGGGGACTGGGGTTCAGTGTCTAGCACTCCAGGTCCAGGGATCTGATGTTCTCTGGCCTCTGGGTAACCTGAACATGGTGCATATAGCTCATGCAGGCATTCTTACACATGCACAATAAACAAAATATGTCTTTAGAGCTATAATAATAATAATAATAATAATAATAATAATAATAATAATAAGTAGAAATACTGTTCAAAGAAACAGTAAAGCAATAAACGTAGTTCACATTGGAATAAAAATTTAAATTTGCAATGAAAAATAAAATGTACTGGAGTCTGGTTGTTTTTGTTTTTGTTTTTTTAATTGTTTAAGCTGGGCAGTGGCGGTGCATACTTTTAATCCCAGCACTCAGGAGGCAGAGGCAGGTGGATCTCAGAGGCAGAGTTCAGGGCCAGGCTGGTTTACAGAGTGAGTTCTGGGACAGCTAAGGCTATATAGAGAAACCTTGTCTTGAACAACAAAAAGTGTTTATTTTTATTTGCTGTGTATGTCTATTTTTATTTGCCTGAATTTATGTTTATACACCATGTGGATACACTGGCCAAGGAGGCCAGCAGGGGCTGTGGAACACTCTGGGACTGGAGTCACTGACAGTGGTGAGCCACTAGGAACACACACTGGGTTTTGGGCAAAAGCAGCAAGTATTCTTAACCGCTAAGCCATCTCTCTAGCCAGTGGAGGCTGTTCTATAAAGCCTGAATACCTCCATGTTACTGAATCAAAACGTTCATTATCATATTGAGGCTGCTTCTTCTTCTTCTTCTTCTTCTTCTTCTTCTTCTTCTTCTTCTTCTTTTCTTCTTCTTCTTCTTTTCTTCTTCTTCTCCTCCTCCTCCTCCTCCTCCTCCTCCTCCTCCTCCTCCTCCTCCTCCTCCCCCCCCTCCTCCTCCTCCTCCTCCTCCTCCTTCTTCTCCTTCTTCCCCAAACAATGAACAATTTAATGGAAAGCCAGACTAAGTTCTTAAGGATTCCTATAAGATTTGAAATGAACTCTCTTTAAAATGTATCAGACACATCAGGCAGTGGTGGAGCACGCCTTTAATCCCAGCACTTAGGAGGTAGAGGCAGGCGGATTTCTGAGTTCAAGGCCAGCCTGGTCTACAGAGTGAGTTCCAGGACAGCCAGGGCTACACAGAGAAACCCTGTCTCGAAAAACCAAAACAAACAAACAAACAAAAAAGTATCTGACATAATATGAGAAATGTTTGAGAATGCAAGACTGTTGACTTGGTATATTTTATAAAGATATGATAATCAAAATAGGGTGTCATTGACACCAAAACAGACAAATGGGAATAAAAGCACAGCAAATCTTTAAAGGAGCCATGATTGCTTATGAATCTAGCATATGGCAGAAAATTGGTTCACAGATAGACTCAGGTGTTCAATAAATGTGGCTTGGGCTCTTAACAAGTATTTAAAAAACAGATTTAGATCGCTAATGCATCCCTATATGCAAGAAATAAAATGCAAATGAACAAAACAATCACATTTAGACAAATAAAATTATGAAAATACAATCAGCTATGTAGGACATATCTTCATATGCAGTCTTTCTAGGGAAGATGCCAAATGAATAAGCCATGAAACAACACAGACTTGATATCATATATAATTTGACACATGTGGTATCATTTGTAAAATTTTATAATGAGCAATACTTAGGGAGAAAAATATTAGTAATAAGTAGAAAGGGAAATTCCAAGTCACAAATTATAATAAAATTATAAAAAAATAGTAAAAAGACAACTTAGCATTACTAAGCAAAAGGTATTTTAAAACAATTCACAGAATACTGAGGGTCACACATAGAAGTGCACATTCCAATAATAAGATGACGTTTTAAAAGCTGTTAGATTGGGAAAAGTTAAAAACAGTTGAGAAGACCCCATGTGAACTAGGACGTGGGGAAACAGATCCTTCCTACGGCAACACGGGGAGTATTGGATTCTGGATCCACCTTCTGACTCAATAATCTCATGGTTCGCATCCAGATGGCTGGTCCAGATCCCCTGACACGCTCACGGTTCTGTGTTCGGGCACCTTCTCTTTGCCGTTGCCAGTTAGAGATCAGCTGGGCAAACGTGCTTGTTAGGATGAAATCGGCAACAAAAACGACGACGAAGTGAGCCTACAATGAAGTGTGCAGCTTTCTGCTGAAAACAGACTCGGGGTTGGGATGGGGAAGCCCAGAAACAGCCTCAGAACAATGCACCCATTACAACCCATTCCTGCAGGTGACGGAAAGGAAACTGCTCATCACAAAACAAAAACCACGCAGGGCAGTGGTGGCACACGCCTTTAATCCCAGCACTTGGGAGGCAGAGACAGGCGGATTTCTGAGTTTGAGGCCAGCCTGGTCTACAGAGTAAGTTCCAGGACAGCCAGGGCTATACAGAGAAACCCTGTCTCGAAAAACCAAAAAAAAAAAAAAAAAATCACAATGATCTTCAGTAAACTATGGGTGCAGCAGGGAGATAAGATCTTCAAGGAAGAACTTTTAAACCCTTGCTATTTGTGTTGTCTTTGATTTTAAGAAACGCATATTAAAAATGTTCAAGCAGGAGAGCGATAGGTAGAGATGACTCCACTTAAAACTTTTTTGAAGGCAAATTCCTAAATGCATATACAGTTCTCTTTCCTTTGCCCTGAAGTGTGAGGTCATAAAATGGATCCTGTAATCTGAAGCCCGGAGCTTAAAGTTTAACAATCAGTGGGAGGACCCGTTCTGAATGTTCTCTGGGGAGGAAGCAAGCACTGGGGGGGTTGGGGGGGGGGCAGACTTGGTTACCGAGGCTTTACAACACACCTTTCTATTTAACATGGAAGAAAATCATATACAAGAACAACAACAGAAAATGTTTCTCTACGAAGATGTTTAAATACATACAAATAAAAAGATTTCACTAGACTGTCGATTGTTTTTATTAGTTTTTGTAATTATGAAGTAATTCATGTTTATGAATTATGAGATATGCCAGAGGTGATGAAGGAAACAGCATCTCTGGCCTCACTCTGCGTCACTGACCTGGGAAGGTCTCTATGCCAACACCATTTTTCTATATAGATGTTTTGTTAAAACAATCTTAAAGAAGCTTGGAATATTGGCTGGAGCAAACCACTCCTCTAACATCATTATTTCCCCATGTGCTCTGGGCTAGCCTCAGACTTTATTATTATTTTATATTACCATTAAAAGATAGTTGGTTCAACACAGGGCATTGGAATTACATTTAGAATTTCACTTTTGTCTTTATATAATATATATATTTTTATGTGTATGGGTGTTTTGTCTGTCTGTATGCCTGTATACTATGTATGTGCCAGGTACCCTCAGAGAGCAGAAGAGGCTATCAGATGCCCCAGAACTAGAGTTACAGCTGGTTGAACTGCCATCTGGGTGTTAGGACTCTTACTGCCATCTTCCGTAAGAACAACCCATGATCTTAAGCCCACATCTCCAGCCCACAGACTTGGTTTTCTATGTCTCTTCAGTTTCATTTCTTTTAGTAAGCTTATTTAATTTTCTCTAATGGACACTATATAATTTTTGCTGGGTTTATGTGCTTAAATATTGTGTAATTATCTTCATTGGCATGTGTAGGACCTCTCTGTTTCCATTTCTAAGTTTGTTAGTATAAAGAAAAGCATTTCATCTTTTTGCATACTTATCTTGTGTCTAGCAAGCTTGCTAGATTTCTTGATCAATATCAATTATTCAGTTTTGGGAGCATTGAAAATATGCAATCAACCATGACAATCGAATAACAAGATAATTTTGTGTTTATTTCAAGTACTTTCTATTTTTAAGTTAAATTTTTATCTTAATAAAAGCAAAGCTTTAAAAAATAAACAATACTAAAAGACATCATTGGGAACAGCAGATGTTTGCTACGGTCAGTTTCTAACTGAGGATTGAGCCCAGAGCCTGTACGGGCAAGGCAAGTGCTCTGTCGCTGATCTCCCTCCTGATTTTTGCCACATTCACTTTTGCTGTAGCATCCTCAGCTGCAGCCACTTTGACCTCTGTTGACTATTTCTTCTGACCATTTATTTCACAATGCTGTACTTTTTACATGCATGCGATTGAGTGTGTGGCATATGTGTATGGTGTACAGACATGTGTGTGACTGTGTGTACGCTCCTCAGTGTGCACGCAGAGGCCAGAGGAGGGTGACAGGTGCTCTCCTCTATGACACTCCAACTTATTCCTTTGAAGGAAACTGTCCCTGATCTTAGAGCTCATGCTTCTCAAGCCCTGGCCATCCTCCTGTCTCCACTCCCAGCAGCACCGGGCTTACAGGTGTGCAGACCCTACCCACATTGTTGTATCTCAGACCTTCAGGGTTGGGCAGCAAGTACTCTAAGCGCCGAGCTATACTATATATGTGGGTGGGTGGGTACACACACACACACACACACACACATATAATATACTATATACTATATACGTCCAGCCCTCAAACACTCAGTGCCTGTGTTACATGCTTAAACTGACTCTAGTTTTAAGTTTAGACATTGTGCACTGACCTCCTACAATAAGAATTTAGTTCTCTTCTACTGTCCCTCACCCTTGTGCATATTCTATTTCCCTTAACATGGTTTTATCATGTTAAAACAATTTTTATAATCACTTAGTCATGCCTGTGTTGTAACCAGTATCTGTAGCCAAATCATCTACATGATGACTAAACATCTTTCGTTTGCTATGTAGATTTTATTTTTGCTGGAATTGAGAATGGCTGTAATCTTTTGGTTTGCCTCGTTCTGTCTGTGGGTAAATATATGTCAATGTTATTTATTGTCTTGTTTGCTTATTCATCAGTATCTCTGAGAATAGTCCATGCTCAAAGAGTTTAAGCACAGGTTATCAACTATTGGTTTTCTTTGGGGTATTTTGTTGTTGTTGTTGTTGTTGTTGTTGTTTTGGAAGTCCCTTTCCTGTATCTTCTCATTCCAAATGGGACTAGCTCTTCTGGGCGGCAGCGGGGCTGTTATCCTGTGCTTCTGTTCATGGGAATCATTAGAAACGTCCCTGTGCCCCTGGCTGTGTCTTCTTGTTTACTTAGTTCCTATCCCCCATAGCCTTTCTCTTTCCTGGTTTATTTCTTTTGCAGTCAGTAAGAGAAATGGTGAGAAGAGAAAGTTATTCCCCACACTTGTTGGAAAGCTATTTCAGTGAAGAAAGAAACACAAATGATTATTCCCAGAGAGCAAAGGAGAGAGATCGTGGTCACCCAAGATGGTGTGAGGGAGGGTCCAGACTCATGAGCAGCTGGGAAAACTAAGGACGGACTCTATCTCTGGAATTTAGCAGACACATCATTTAGGGCAACTCTTGGTTTACAGACAGTTAACAATGACAGATAAGACAGAAAGCCCCCCAAGGCTATCTGAAGGTTGGATTTATTAGATTTGTTTTCAGATAGAAAACAAAAACTAAATACCTCAGAAGCCCAGTCCATCCATAATAAAGTAACTCAAGGATCCAGTGGGCCAAAATGTAAGAGAAAGAAGGGAACCACCCACTTCACTTGAGAGGTCAAAGCAGCATTCAAGTTGCTTTTGAGGGCACTTGATCCTCCAACAGATTTGCATTTTGGTCTCTAATAGGAAGAGAGTGGGCAAAAGTTCAAAGTGAGGTGTACAGTGAGTGACTGTCCGACCTCACATCGTCAGCCTTGTTAAAGTTTGGACATAAACTCTCTCCAAGAAGGCTCATGCTGTGGAGACTTTGTCCTCAGCTTCCAACACTTGAGAGGTAAATGGAAGATAAGAATTCTGATCTAATCTGTGGATTAATTCATCAGTGGATTGTTGGATAATATTGGATGTATCATTTATTTTTTCTCTCTGCCTCTATTCTTTTAGCAGCCATGAAGTGAGCAAGTCCCAGAAAAAATGGAGCCAACCAACTAGACTGTAATCTCTGAAAATATGAGCACAAAAAAAACCTTCCTCTCTTCAGCTGTTCATTCTGATACCTTTTCACCCCTACAGTGATGACAGAATCACCCCTACAGTGATGACTGAGTGACTAACACAAGCCCAGGGAGCGATGCCCTCAGAATCTGAGTGAGTAAGTAGTCGTCATCCCACCCAAATCAGGAACTTACCAGAAACTGCTTCAGCAGAGCTCTGCAGAGTAGAGCTACACACTGAGCCATGCTCTCACCCAAAATATGGATTGGTATTGGAAGCTTTTAAAAACAGATTATCTTCTGAGAATAGTAAACTATTAAAGCAACATAGAAAACTTGATAGAACTAAATGGAATTGCCAGGAAATAAACATCACGATCAAACCTTGTAACTCAGTCAACAAGTTTTACAAAAGGCAAGAAGAAGTTGAAGAAAAAGTTGGGGAGTGGAAAGATGGGTCCATAGGAATCATATAGAATGGAGCAGAGATAAAAAACAAAACAAAACAAAACAAAACAGGGCTGGAGAGATGGCTCAGTGGTTAAGAGCACTAGCGGTTCTTCCAGAGGTCCTGAGTTCAATTCTCAGCAACCACATGGTGGCTCACAACCATATGTAATGGAATCCTGTGCCCTCTTCTGGTGTGTCTGAAGACAGCAACAGTGTACTCATATAAAAATAAATAAATCTTTAAAGGGGGGATGGCTGCATGTGAAAAGCTTGAAGTCTCCTCATCTGTCACCCAAGCAAATAAATGTCCTTAAAAAATAATCCAGTGTACAAGAGCAGAAGAGCTACAGAGCACAGAGTTTAGATAGAAAAGTCCAGCATGCATTAGTGAGAGTCAGAGGAGGGGGGCCAACTGTGACAATGTCAATATTTGTAGGAACCAAATATTTTTGGCCAAACCTTTTCAGACCTGGTGAAAGCTTGGAGTACACCCAGGGAAGCACTCCTTAATAAATCCATAACAAGGTTTCCTCTGCTGTCGTATCATTGTGGGTGTTAGAAAGACATAAGAAATTTAAGAATTGAATTAAACAAGATCTACCCCACCCCTCTCTGGAGTGTAAATCCAGTGCCAATGTGATAAGGCACTTCAGGATCAGCCCCACTGGTGGGGGGGGGGGGTTAGAGAGGTAATAACCTGAAGCCCAGCCAGAGGGCATGGAGGGCGTTCTTGAATTAGAATTCTTTCCAGTCTTCCCCAAAGAGCCATGAACTAACCTCTTTTCTTTCCTTCCTTCCTTCCTTCCTTCCTTCCTTCCTTCCTTCCTTCCTTCCTTCCTTCCTTCTTTCTTTCCTTCTTTCTTTCTCTCTCTCTCTCTCTCTCTCTCTCTCTCTCTCTCTCTCTTTCTTTCTTTCTTTCTTTCTTTCTTTCTTTCTTTCTTTCTTTCTTTCTTTCTTTCTCTCCTTCCTTCCTTTCTTTGTTTTTCTTCCTTCCTTTCTTTCAAGTCAGTATTTTGGTAAAAATGTGTAATTTCCTCAGAGCATGAGAAAGAAAATCCCACACGGTCCTATATCAACAACATGAGCTAAGGCGCCAGAAAAACCTCACACACTCTGTCTTGTCATGAATTACAATCATTGTTCTGGGAAGTTTCTCAAGGGTTGGCTTTTCTTCCTTATAAACAAAGCTACATATCATTCTTGAGGCTGTCTGATCCCTGGGATGCAAGAATTTGCAGCAATTCTTTTTTCAGGCCAAAGAGTGATGCCCACGTTGTCCCCAACAGAGCTGTTCTCATCTGAGGCCCATATGGACACAGATGTCTCTAGTCTGTCCCAGACCTTTCACAGGTGCTACTAGGAGGGGCTCCTTCTCTATCCCCACAAGACTGTACTTTTCTCTGGCTAAACACATCACAACAACAGAGCTGAGGCTTCACAGAGCTATGAGTGGGGACGAAGCTCCTCGGGATGTCTGGCTCAGGAACTGATAGCTGGTACGGTCTGTTCCCTGTTTGCAAGTTAGTCTTGCAATGAAGTTTACAAGGCAAAGTTTAATGACCTCTTGGATAAAGAGAAGGAGGCTCAGGGACAGCTTACACAAACCGGACTGAAAAACAAAGGAAATAATTCTTGGCAAGGCTCTGAGTCATCTTTACCCCTGCTTCCCACCCCTTCCTTCTTGTTAGTGATAGCCAGGGGATTCAACCTTTTGCATAGG
The DNA here is from genome assembly GCA_028551405.1 of Uromys caudimaculatus. NCBI lineage: Eukaryota > Metazoa > Chordata > Mammalia > Rodentia > Muridae > Uromys > Uromys caudimaculatus. Next base: position 123,467,428 of record CM052703.1, on the reverse strand, counting down.
TGGTCTCAACGTCCCACTGCTAAGGTGGGCATAGGGTTCAGGTGTGTTCCCCAAGGGTACATACGCTGAGAACTTGCTTCTCCTCAGTATGAGGATGTTAACAGACCAGTAGACACCTCAGACTTGGGGCCTAGCGGGAAGGTCTTAGATCTTTGAAAGCATACTTTGGGGAAGGGTTAGTGTAGTTACCCTGTGTCAATTCCTTCTAACTCTCTTGAACTGACTACTTATCTACTTATCTATCTATCTATCTATCTATCTATCTATCTATCTATCCATCTATCATCTATCTTATCTATCTATTCATTTATGTTGTCATTTGGTCTCTTCCTCTCTCATTAGCGCCCACCATGATGCCATCTGTCATGTTGTAGCATTGCCAGACAGGCCCTGACCAGAGCTGACCCTATGCTGTTTGGACATTCATCATTCAAAATGGACCAAAGAAACGTCTTTTCTTTATATACCACCCGGACTCAAGTGTCTTTCCTACAGCAACAGAACATGGACTAATTCTATGCCTGAGCAGAGGCCCTAGTTCCTTTAGAGCATGGTAAGGGAGCTCCATCCTCTTCTGTTTTATTACCAGTTCTGCTGCTGGCGATACTGGGTTATTTCTCCCATGAACACAAGACTGACCACAGCAGATAAACAGCAGATGACTCACAGGGACTCTCAGCCACCTTGAGATTCTGCTGTCTACAGTGTCTGGGCTCTTCTCTTTCCCTGCCCTTCCCGCCACACACTCTTCTTTGCTCATCAACCTTCAGTGGCTTCTCATTATTTCCGGTCTGAAGGCCAAAAGCTCTAGTTTTCGAGTCCTTTCTTCATCTAATCCCAATAACAGTCCAACTCGACTCTTGACACACATTTTCTCTTCTGGTTCTGAGCCTGGGGTGCCCAGGAGGGTGCTTGGAAGTGTGTGCAAGCATTGAGTTGACACAAGGGTGGAGGTGGCAACTGGCATTGGTTGGCAGGGTCCAGGTGTGAGAGCTGCCCTCTGGGGCCCAAGACATTCCCACACACTGATTGCCACCCCATCTCAGTGCCAGCACAACTCCTGCTGAGGAATGCTGCTTGATCCTGGTCAGTCCTGGTCACTTCTCAGCCATCAAATCCATTACATCCACTTCTTGTTGCCATTCCGCCCCACCTGGAAGCTCTCTCTCCCCACCCCCATTTCTCTGTGTTCTACCAATTGTGAAGATCTGCTTGCTGGATGTCCATCTGAAACCACCATTTCCTTGAGGCCCCAAGCCACTGTCGACTCGAGAGGTTAGTAGGCAGACATGAAGGGTATGGATGCTGGAATCATACAAACCCATGTTTTGAGTCTCACACTACCATTTTACCCATGTTACCCAGGGAGAGAGCCACTTTCTCCAGCCAACTCTCCCCTCTAAAATAGCCATGGTGACAGTATCTACCCTAGAAGATTCTGTGAGAGTTGACTGTTACGAGGTCAGGTAAAGTGCTCAGCATTACCTAGCATGTGGTCAGAACTCCAGTGAAGCCATTATTTAAAAGACTCCTTTCAAATGAGGTATGTATTCGATAAGTCACCGTAGAGATGCTGCTTAGCCTACTAAGACTTCAAAGGTTTTTTTTTGTTGTTTTGTTTTGTTTTTTTAATTTAGACATGGACTACACAGAGAGAGTTATTTCTGTTGTTCTTTTTCTTGTTATTTTTGGTTCTTTTTTTTTTTAATTCAGCCACAAAAACTGTCATCAGATATAAGCTACGGAGAAACTACAAAACAAGAGTGGTCTCCTTTTGCATGGCCCCCTGGAATCATTCTTTTCAAGGTGCCTGGAGCTCACACTTGATTATGCTCCAGGGGCGCACAGCTCCGAAGAGACCAAAGAGTGGAAAGGTGGCTCTCTATATCTTTTTGAGGGCAGAGACTCCCTCTGAGAAACAGTGACCACTGAATGATAAGCATGAGATGCCACCCCCTGTCATGGACTGTCCCTGCCGAGTTGCTTCCAGCTTCTTTCTCTTCCTTCTCTGCCTCAGCACTAATGGAATTCTGTTTCCTGGAGTAACACATGGCTTTCCTCCATGGTCTTCAGAAAGGTCTCATCGAGGAATGGCTTCACTGCATGTCTCCAAGGCCATGCAGGGTCACAGATACGGAGGGATGCATGTGGGTGTATAGGATAGACTGGCCTGGGCTCACTGGCCCGAGCCTAGGTCTCTATTTTCTTTGAGCTGACTCTTAGCCCATATTGAGAGGCTGACTGATGAAAGCTAAGTGTGTGACATTCCCAGCAATCCTTCATAATAAAAGCTGAGGAAATCCCCAGTAAGAGATGACCAAGAATGATACAGTAAGGCAGAGGGCCCAGGGAACACATCCTGAGATCTCCAAAGTCTAAAGGGAGGTCCATAGAGAGGACAACCTCCCCCAAAACTCAGGTTGAAATGGCCAGCGCCTGTGACCATACTGGGAAGTGTTCAGGCCATTAGGCTCTTCTACTGGAGCAGAGCTGTTGTTATAACAGAGCTCATAATTAGGGGAGCGAGTTGTTATTTTTGTTTTCCACCATATTGTACCTTCTGCCATGAGATGAGGTAGCAAGAAGCCCCTCACCGTATGCTAGAGCCTTGACTGTGGACTTCCAGAGCTGCAGAAACAAACTTATTTTCTTTATAAATCAGCTGGTCTGTAGTATTCTGTTATAGCAACAGAAGACAGAGGCAGGCTATTCGAAGTGCCCTAGACAAAGTTTACATTCAAGGCATTGAACTTTCTGAATTTCAAGAAAGCCTGCAGAATCAACTAACTCGGGCCTCACGGAGAGTGAACCACGTGGAACCTCTGACAGCAGGAGCAGGGGGCTGTCTCTGACTCAGTTGTCTGCCCTTGGATCGCTTTCCCCTGACTGGATGGCCTTGTCTAGCCTCAATAAAAGAATATGTGTCCATTCCTATTACAACTTGATATGTCAAGGGGTCGGGGGGTTGTTATCCATAGGAGGTCTCCCCTTCTCTGAAGAGAAAGGGAGGGGGCATAGAGAGAGGGGAGGTAAGAGGAAGGGATTAGAAGGGGAGGAGGGAGGGGGAGCTCTGACCAGGATGCAAATTTAATTAATTAATTAATTAATTAATGGAAGCAAAAGAGAATTTTCTGTGTTCAGAAGTGGAAGTGGTACAACCAGACCCAGGACCATGAACAGGCAGAGTAGCCTGGACCATCCTGGTTGAGGGAACTGGAGACGAACATGAGGAAGCACCTTGGGTCCAGCTCTGGTTCTGCCCCCGAGAGGCTGGGGGATTCTGAGTCTCCCACACAGTTGTTCTGGTCATCTATCATCTTACTTATCCATTGACTATTGGTCTATAAGAGCTAATTCAATGGGTACGATGATCCAGTTGGAAACTCAATAGTCTTATTCAACGAAATGATAGGTGGGGGGGGGTTTGTTGTTTTTTGTTTGTTTGTTTGTTTGTTTTGGTTTTTCAAGACAGGGTTTCTCTGTGTAGCCCTGGCTGTCCTGGAACTCACTCTGTAGACCAGGCTGGCCTCGAACTCAGAAATCCCCCTGCCTCTGATAGGTGTTTAAAATGTTCATGCTGTTAGTTTTTCTGCTAGCCTTTCCTATGGAAGACTTCTCATCTGCCATCCACAAAGTCTTCTTGAGGATATCCAGCACTCCAGGGTTACCCCACTTACACTGAGGCTTCCATCTGCTCAAATGTAGCTTATGCCCCAAGCCCTGGGCTCTAAGCCCTCCTCCTGACTCTCTGGCATCTCCTCTAGTTCACCTCCCAAACCCAGGGCAGGGGCAGCTCTATCAGAACTGTGGGTCAGAGGTGCGTCTGTCCAAAAGCCAGCATCATGCGGCTGCAACACTGTTTGCTTCTCTCGTTCCTCTAAGTTAATGGTTCTCAACCTTCCTAATGCTGCACCCCTTTAATACAATTCCTCATGTTGTGGTGACCCCCAACCATAAAGTTACTTTTATTGCTACTTCATAACTGTAATCTTGCTAGTTGTGAATTGTAATGTAAATAGCTGTGTTTTCCGACGGTCTTAGGCAAGACTGAAGGTTGAGAAGTGCTGGTCTAGGTAATGTCTGCTGTTCAGACAGAGAAGGAGAGTGAGATTGACCAGGACCACCTGGAGTTCTGCTTCTCTGGGGGGGGGGGGGGCGTAGCTGTGATGGCCTTGAGCCTAAGAGTCACAGGAAGGTTTCTCAAGCAGACCCTGCATGTGAGCCCACAGTGGGTGGCACACCTCACAAAGCAGGATGGCAGAGAGAGCCCTGAACAAAGCTCATGAACATTTTCACATCCAGAGAACAAGGCTGGCAGGGACTTCCCCAAAGCCAACACCGACTTACCTCCCTAGAAGCTAGAGAAGGCAGGCTTTGGTGAGGAAAGCCACATGCCCTTCTCTAGCTAGGTCCAATCCAAGGAGACAAGCATCCCAGCCAGAGATCAGCTGGACGCTCTCTGCAAGCCCTCTACTCTGGCATCTTCCTTCACAGGTTTTACTCTGGCACAAAAATCTTAACAAACCAGAAAAGAGTAAAAAGTTGAACTGTATTATCCAGTCATTCTGTAAGACTGTAACAATTAAGAATTTAACAAATCACAGTAATACAACGGCCCCAGCCACCACTAATCAATATGGCCTTGATCTCACCACTGACAAAGAAGCAACCTTAGGATGGTAGCCTTCAGCCCACTAATTCCCCAAGGAATAGTCCAACCAAAGTGTCAGTTCTGGAGAGGAGCACTGTTTTCGAGGCAGAGAACAGACCCACTTGCCTGCCAAGGGCTGCTATTGATGAAGTAACTGGGAACATGTCTCGTGTCAGTCTCTGGATCCACTCAAGTAAATGAGATGACTTAATTCCAACCAGTCTTGAGTATCTTAGCCCTTGCTTGAGCATTTTAGTGAAGTGACATTTGTACCTCACACAAAGTATTCATGGCCCTGCTTCCAGGCAAAAACCCCAGATATTTCAAATCCTCTTTAGAACTGCGGACCAGATAAAAGATGAACAAAAATCAGCAAAAATCTCCAAAGGCCATGGGGAGGGAGAAGTACGGAGACTCACAGGCTACCCTTCCAGGATGACCCTTTCGAGGCTTGAAGCTGGAGTGTATAGTTCCAAATCCTGGCGCTGGCCACTTTCCCAAATCTGAGTGGCACCGGAAGACATTTGGAAGAAAGCGCCAGCTGGCCAGGGAAAGTGGTAAGGAGGGGGCTTTGCGGCCAGGCACTCCAAGGAAAGTAACGGTGATGTTAATCAAGTGACTAGAATTGGTTTCCCACAGGCTGTCACAGAGACAATTGGCAAAGATCATCTTTCTGTTTTTAAGCACTGTTGACCAAACCCCATCTTCCCCAGAATTCATTAACTCCTCATCCACTTGCTCTTAAAAATCTGAAGGTTTTGGAGCAAAGAAAGCATTATACCCCGTTCCACTAAAAACTCCTGCAGGCACACAGTTTACAATGCATTTGAAAGGCGCTGAAGCCAAGCCGCAGACCCTGGGATGGTCTGTGATGACGCAGGCTTGCTCCCTTTGGTATACACGCCGAGTGGGTACAGGTTCACATCCTAATGCCAGGGGACCATCCACTAGAAGGACTGACAGGAACAGTCTAGTCAGAGTGAAAGGACACCTTCATGGCTCCTAGGTTTTCCTGACTGAAACATCTGTTTTGTGGAGACAGGGCCAACTCTCTCAGGGGCTATCAGGCACTGGTGGAGTGTATCTCTATTTCCAGGACTTGGGAGGTTGAGGCAGTAAAACCTCAGGTGTAAGGCAAGTCTGTGTACTATGCTGAAAGATCAAATCCTGCATTCACCCTCCTAACACGGACATTCTATCCTACCCACTAACATGACCAGTTAGGGCAACCTGGCGGTGCAGAGCTTACTTGGGTTCCATTCTATACCTGCTGCTTATGTCTGTAAGCATGTACTTATGGAATGGGGACTCTCTAGGTCACCTGAACCAGATCTTTAGATTCCACCATTTGTTCAAATGAACTGGGGAGCGGGGAGCAAAAACCCAACCAACAGACAATACAATGACTTCATGCAGCAGCGATCCATGTACTCCACCCCACGATGCTCCCTCTTAACAGTTTTAGTAGAAGAAGAAGGCAGGAAAATGCAACCTGGCATTTGACCAAAAGAGCAGAGAATTAACATGTAGGGAACTCTCCTCCACATGTCACTGAGGTAGGTCTGAGATTATGACCCTTAATGCTAGGCAGAAGGTCACAGATCTAGAAAGGGCTATGGAGAGACTCCAGCCTGGGTCTGTGGTGCTCAGTATCTTTCTATAGGCCACAGTCAGAATAGAAGAGGGGGAAAGAGAAGGTGCGAGAAATGAGTCCATTCTTCCCCTTTTGGAGATCACAGGGTACTGCCTGCATCCTGAGGACCAACCCCCACTAGGGGGATTTCCTCCCATCTCACTCCTGGGGTCCATATATTCACCACAAAGCCTCATCTGATGTTAGCAGTGACAGGCGGGTTTTCATCTGATCTCCGACTAGGAAATTATCCTCAGTCTCTGATCTACTCAGGTTTCCATGGCCCCAGTGTCACTGAGACACACAAACAAGGCATTTCCTAAACAGCTCTGACTGCAGTCTCCCCCCACAGGGCCCCTTTCCTCACAGGAGTCAGAGAGTCAAAGGAGGCTCCATTCACCTTTCTTATAGCTCAAAGGTAGGACTCAGTGGTTCTCAATCTGTGGGTCACCATCAGAAACTCTGTATACCAGATATTTACATTAGAATTCATAATAGTAGCAAAATTACGTTTATGAAGTGGCAACAAAAATAATTTTATGTTGGGAGTCACCACAACGTGAGGAACTACACTAAAGGGCACAGCGTTGGGAAGGGTGAGAAGCACTGCCATAGAGGCTGGCTGGCGTCTGTGAAGAGACTTGCTGAGGTCTCCTGGTTTCAGATGCAGACCTTACATCCTGACACAGCTCCTTAGCTAGATAGTGCCGGGGGTGTTGGGCTCAGGCCTGCTCAGGCCTGCTCAGGCCTCAGAATCTGAGCCAAAGAGCAAAGTGGAAACTGTTCACAGGTCGTGGGAAGGTCTGTCCTTTCTTTATCTGAGCTACAGCTAAGTTAGGGCCTGGACCCATGAGGGGATTCCATAGTACTAGTCCACTAAGAAGGGCTTGCTTGGGTCAGGGCTATCCTGTTGGTCAGATTCTTTACCTCTCTTCTGTTCCATTTTTTTTCTGGGGTGCAATAACTTGAGAAGGCCCCAGCCCCTCAAACCCTAGCGGTCTCCCTAGCTTCTCTGATATCCCCCATCTCTCCTACATATTCTTCCTCACTGCTGGTGTGAAATCAGCTGGACAGAATCATCACTGGTAGATAGCCATCCTGGCCTATGGGGAGAGTTGGAAATCTCTGTTGGGAATTGGACTTCTTTCTTCACTGGGAACAGCAAGGTAGCAGGCTGGGTAAATGCCTTTCCTGGAATTCCCTCTTCCTGCTCTCAAAACCCAGGCCCACTGTGTCAGCTCCTGATTTCTTCAGCTGTCCCCATGGGGGCGTTTTCCGTTCTGTCACTTCCAGTTCTCCCTCCCATTGCCCTGTCGCTCTATCTATGGGTGTCTGGCTCCTTGGCTCCAGTGAAACACCCACTCTTACTTATGAACTGTGGGGCTCTGCACTGGGTCTGCCTAAGAAACTCACCCAGATGATTAGAGCATTGCTAAACTTTTGGCAGAGCACATGTTTGCCCACTTAACTGTCATTATTAAGTTTTTCTCCCACTCAGATTTTCAGCCTTACATATTATATTATTTTTGGCTCTCTCTCTCTCTCTCTCTCTCTCTCTCTCT
>CM052703.1:123411100-123459082 GCA_028551405.1 Uromys caudimaculatus | reverse complement strand
CTCCTGGGCATATACCCAGAAGATGCTCCAACATGTACTAAAGACACATGCTCCACTATGTTCATAGCAGCCATATTTATAATAGCCAGAAGCTAGAAACAACCCAGATGTCCCTCATCAGAGGAATGGATACAGAAAATGTGGTACATTTACACAATGGAGTACTACTCAGCTATTAAAAACAATGACTTCATGAAATTCACAGGAAAATGGATGAAACTTGAAAATATCATCCTGAGCAAGGTAACTCAATCACAAAAGAACGAACATGGTATGTACTCACTGATAAGTGGATATTAGCCCAAAAGTCCGGGATACCCAAGTTTCACTTTACAGTAACCGCTGGTCTAAGAGTGAGGTCCCAGATGGAGGAGTTGGAGAAGGAACTGAAGGAACTGAGGGAGCTTGCAGCCCCATGGAGGGAGCAACAGTGTAAACTGGCCTGATGCACCCTGGTGTTCCTGGAGGCTGGACCACCAACTAAAGGATAGACAGCGAAAGACCCATGACTCGGACCACATATGTGGCAGAGTAGGGCCCTTTTGGCCCTTAGGGCGAGGAGAGGTCCTTGGGCCTGAGGGTGTTAGAGGCCCCAGTAAAGGGGAATGTCAAGGGGGGAAGACGGGAGTGGATTGGTGGATGGATGGGAGGGGGAATACCCTCACAGAGGTGGGGGAGGGGGGAGGAGATAGGGGGTTTCCAAAGAGGAGACCTGGAAAGGGGGAAACATTGGAAATGTAAATAAAGTATCAGAAAATTTAAAAAAAAGAAGAAATCTAAAAAAGAAAAAAGAAAAAAAACAGAAAGAATAAAGGTGATTTTAAAAACCTAACCAACAACTAGCCACAGATGTGCAAGTCCCAGTGCAAAAACAAGAGACATAAAACACAGGAGCAAGACGATTCCTCCCCAGATTACTAACCCCTCAGTAATGGCTTCCAGTGATAGTGAGCTGGATGAAATCCCAGACAAAGAATTCAAAAGAGCAATTATTAAGTCCGTACAAAGAAATCAAACGGTACACAAATATTATTGTGAATGAATTACAAAAGAATACAAAGAGCTAAATGGAGCAGGGAATACCAACGTGGGATACAGAAGCAAGCTTCAGTAAAGAGAAAGAAACGCTAAAACAAATGAACTGAAATACTGGAAATGAAAAATTGGACAAGTCTAATGCAATCTTCTGTGGAAGGACTATTGGAACATACAAACAATGGCAAAGGTAAATTCAGAGCATACCAACTGAACATTTGAGACCTATGTGGATACACACACACACACACACACACACACACACACACACACACACACGAGTCATGAGCATACAAGGAAAAGATTTTTATGCCAAAGTCATAGAGAAATATTCTGAATTTAGATTATGAGATACTCATCTAGCTATGAGAGTCACTGAGGACATCAAACACAAAAATAAGAAGAAAGAAAAAAGGAAGGGAGAAATGGAGAAATGAAGGGAGGGAGGAAGGGAGGGAACGAGGAAGGAAGGAGAAAAGAAAAAAATCTATGTATGAGATCTAAAAACACCACCAGAAAACTCTTAGATCTGCTAAATATTTTCAGGAAAGTGTCAAGATAGAAATTTAATGCAAAATCAGCAGTTTCCCTATATACTTATAATAATCTTCATGATGAACATAAATTCTCAGCAAAATATTTGCAAACTGTATTTAATAGCACATCAAAAAGATTGTCCATCACTTCATTGCAAAGATGCTGGGTTGGCTTTGCAAGTCAACAAGTGCAAACAACACAGAGGACAGAATTTAAATGATCACTCAGATGCAAAAAGGGCTTTTGACAAAATCCAGCATCCCCCCATTATAAAAGTTCTGAAGAAGCATAGAAAGAACATGTCTCGACATTATAAACCTCTAGCCAACATTATACAAAATGGAGGAGGCTCACTAGAACCATGAACAAAACAAGGGTTTCTACTTTCCAGTCTTATTCAATTTAGGGTTGAAGTCTTAGCTAAAACAGTAAGAAAAGAAAATGAGAGAGATACAGACAGGAGAAATCAAAGTGTCCCATTTATAGGTAATATGGTTCTAAACATAGGAAAACTTAAAGACTTCACCACAAAAACTTTCAAATATGGTAAACACCTTAGGCAAAAAGGCAAAGTGAAAATTTAATCTGCAACATCAATAGTCTTCTTATCTGCCAATGATAAAAACATTGAGGGAGAAATGGGGAAACAAGCCCATTAATAACTGCCTGAAAAATACCCAAGAATAAACCTAATCAAGGAAGTAAGAATACTTCATGATGAAAACGATTAAAATACCAAAGAAAGAACCCCTCCCCCCCACCAATTTCCTACAACTCACTCCCTGAGTCCTGTGAGCAGTTCAACTTAAGCACACATCGTTTGTCTTTCTAGGTCTGGGCTACTTCACTCAGAACTAGTGTGTCTAGCTCCATCTTTTCATTCTTTCTTCACAGCTAAATAATATTCTACTGTATATATGTGCCACATTTTCATTGTCTGTCATCAGTTGATGAACATCTAAGCTATTTCCTTCTCCTGTTTATTGTTGATAGAGCGGCAGTGAGCATGGAGGAGCAGGTCTCTCTACTGGAGAGTATAGAATCATTTGGGTATATGCCTAAGAGTGGTACACAAAGACCCACTTTTAGCTTTTTGAGGAATCTTCACATGGATTTTCACAGTAGCTGCGCCAGTTTGCTGATCCACCATCAGTTATAAGTGTTCCCCTTTCTTCACACACGCATCATCATTTGACCTTTGTTTTTTGGCCTTTGTCATTCTGACTACAGTAAGATGAGGTTTCAAAGTTGCATTTTCCTGATGGACGAGAGTTATGAACATCTTATTAAAGATTATTTATGTGTATGAGTGGTTTGCTTGCATGTATTTGAGTAAATTGTGTGCATGCCTGGTGTCTGTGGAGGCCAGAAGAGGGTGTTGTATTACCTGGAACTAGAGTTATAGGTGATTGAAAGCTGCCATGTGAGTGCTGGGAACAAAACCCGGGTTCCCTGTAAGCAGCAAGTACTCTTAATCACGGAGACATCTCTCTAGTCTAGATGTTGAACATCTTAAAACAATATTTCTCTGCCCTTTGCATTTCTTCTTTCAAGAATTCTGTTTAGTTCTCTGCCCTAATTTTAATTGGGCTATTTGTTTTCTTGGTGTTTAATTTTTGAGTTCTTTATGCATTCTTATACTCATAGGTTGATGGAGTGCTCGACTCTAAATGAGATATCTATATCATATCCCCTCCTCCAGCACTTAGAAACATCAAGAAAGAGGGGAGGAAAGATTGTGAGAGCCAGAAGTAGAAGGCACCTGCAGCAAAACTGTTTTCCAGACATGACAGAGCCATTGCTCACACGATCCCACAGCACTAGGACTGTGTGCATAAGACCTGCACAAGATCAAGCCAACCAAAATCCCAGTATGGACAGGGGAGGGCTTATGAAGTCCCATCCCTAGCTGAGGAGTTACTACTGATGGTTGATGGCCACTGGAAGATGGAGGTTGATGGCCACTGTGGAGTGGAGAGTCAGTTCTCTACAGGAATGTGGTCCCTGAGAGGCTACCCAGACTCCAGTAGATGATCTTACACCAATGCACAGATATGCAGCACTAAGTGAACTGGTAGATTAAAAAACAGAACTCATGAAGCTGGGCGGGGAAAGTGATTGTATTAGTCAGGGTTCTCTAGAGTCACAGAACCAATGGGTAGTCTCTATATAGTAAGAGGATTTGTTGATGACTTCCAGTCTGTAGTCCAACTCCCCAACAATGGTGAGCAGCAGCTGTGAATGAAAGTCCAAGAATCTAGCAGTTGCTCAGTCCCACAAGGCTCGCAGGCGAAGAAGAGCAAATCTTCCCTCTTCCAATGTTGTTATGTAGGTCTCCAGAAGAAGGTATGGCCCAGATTAATGGTGTGTACCACCACACCTGGATCTGGGACTTGCTTTGTCCCAGGCTGACCTTGAACTCAGAGATCTCCTTGCTTCAGTCTCCTGGGATTAAGGGCATGTACTACTTTGACTGGGCCTAAGCTTTTCATGGCCACTATGCCTCAAGATCTCCATGCCAAGATCCAGGTCAGAAACTTGTGTCTTCTAGCCTCAAGATCTGAATCACAGGTGAGTCTTCTAATTCTGGATTGGAGTTCACTCCAGATATAGTCAAGCTGACAATCAGGATTAGCCACTACAGTGGTGATGGGGGAAGCATTATAGAGAAGGGAGTGGGGGAATGGATTTGATCAAAATACCTTATATGTGTCATGGCTAATCTTGAAATCTAAACTAAAACCCAAGCATCTGGGCACGCCCATGAGTGGACTGTCTGAGGAGGAAAACCCTTCCTAAATCTAGATTATCTGAAAGGGGAACACCCAACACAAATATGAGCTACACCTTTTGGTGGCAGTCCACATAAAAGCACATGGAAGAAGGAAGCTTTTGCTTTTTGCATGGATGCCCTCACTCTCACTGGCAAGTTCATCTACACTGTTGCTGAGGCATTCTTTTGCTGGTATTATAACCTATTCCTTGGGTATTTGAACGTAGACTGAAGGCCAGCAGCTATTTAGAACTTCCCTGGAACTGCTGAGACATTCAATCTTGTGAACAGAACTATGGATCTGTGGCCTTCCCACCAGGAAACATTCATCAGGTGACGGCCATTGTTATAGCCTGTACGCCACTCTAATAAATCCCCCTTTACTACGTCAGTTTTGTTTCTCTAGAGAACCTTGGCCATTAAAATATCAATCTGTCAATTTCTTAAACAAACAAATAGAAAGCACTGGTAAAGAAATTGAAGAAGACATGAGAAGATGGAGAGACTGTCTGTGTTCACGGATTTAAAGAATTAATGTTACAAAACGCCGTACTTCCAAAAGCAATCTATAGATTTAATGCAATCTCCATTAAAAGTCAATGCTAACTGTTCACATCAAGGGAAAAGACAATCTTAAAATTCATATAGAAGCTCAAAAGACCCAGAGTAGGCAAATTAGAACGACCAAAAAGAATACTGCCGGTGATATCACCACACTGATGGCTTAGTTTTACTATAGAACCATAGTAACAAAACCAGAATTTAACAGCACAAGAGCAGACATTATCCCATAGGAATAGAATAGTGGACTCAGATATAAACCCACACAACCACAGCCACTTGATTCTTTTTTCAAAGATGATACACACACGCACGTGCAAACGCACTGGAGAAAAGATAGCTTCTTAAAAAATGGCACTGGGAATGCAAATATTTATATGTAGGAGAACAAACCAAATCCCTATCTCTCATCTGCACAAAGCTCAACCCTAAATGGATCAAGATCTTAATGTAAGATCTGCAACTCTGAAGCTAACAAAGAAGAAAGGGATAGGCATAGACAAAGACTGTCTGAAAAGGACTCTAGTGGCTCAAGAAATAAGCCCACAGGGTGACAAATGGGACACCATAAACTTCAAAGGCTTCTGTACAGAAGAAAAGGCAGTAACAGAGTGAAGAGACGGCCTACAGGAGAGAAGAAAATCTTTGCTAGCTGTGTATCTGACAGGGGATTAATATCTAGGTGTTGTGAGAATTTTTGTCTTAGAAGGGGGGGTGACTAAGCAACATCTCTGCCCCTCCCTGAAGTGGAAGTTTCTGGATATGTCATGTGATACAGACTCACATGTTGTTTTGCTGAGGCAAGACCGGTGGGAGGAGACGTGATGTTAGGGAGTGTATAAATAGGACTCAGTGCACAGTGGCAGCATGCTTGCATAGCTAGCTTTGCAATGCTTTGTTGATCTTGCATCTTTGCTTCATTGAGAGAGGAAGGGCAGAGAACTTCTCCTGGCATCCCAGCTGATTGGCGTTGATGTGGTGGAGGCCTGGTGGTTTCTGCTGGATCATGCCACCGCTGCTGATTCATTGGTATCCTGACACTACTGAACTGGACTGCTGGTATCCTGACAGAGATTGGAATTGCCCCCAAGAACTACTTCTAAACAAGTCCACATCCCCCTGTCTGATTTACCACCTTTTCTCCCCTACCTTTGGATGGTAGGCTAGAAATAGGGTTGAAGCCTTTGAGAACCCTTATTAAAAGGGTTTTTTGTTGTTGTTGTTGTTGTTGTTGTTGTTGTTGTTGTTGTTGTTGTTTTTAAATCTAAGCCTATACTCCAGCCCAGGTCCCAATGACAAACCAAAGTTTAATTCCACCAAGTTCCCTCCTGGGAATTGAGTTGTTGGTCTTCCTTACAGAGCTTACATAAGCATTGACTGACAGGAGCATGGGTGGATCTAAAGCAAGCCACCCTGGTGAGACTGTATCCAGCAAGGACTTTAATGTTTTGCTGCCTATTTTTAATGATGGCTTTTAAATGCTTTAACCTCCCTTTTAGCCCACCACCCTCCAGAGGTCGTGGACCTCTGCTCATAAACACTTCACAGATATACCAGCAGCCCAGTTCAGTAGAGTCAGGCTAGCAAACAACAATCAGCAGCCGTGGCAGGACCTTGCAGAGTTAGCCAGACTCAGCCTCTGCACATGTCAGCAAGCGGGACCAGGGAGGACCGCCAGGAAAGGTTCTCGATGGTGCCTCTCTCAGCAAAGCAGTCAGTGAAAACTCGAGGTCAACAAGTGCTGCACAGCGAGCTCTATAAGCAAGCCAAGCTCAGCTCCAGCACGGTCCATCGAGTCCTATTTACATCCTCCAAACATCACGTGTCCTGCACGGGTCTTGCCTTAGCACATGACTCTGTCTCAGCTGACCTCACTCTGCCAATCAGCCCAAGTCGGAGGAAGTGTCAAGAAACTGCAGCACACCACCAGAAGTTTTTCAGTGCATTTTTCTCTATGGAGTCACAACAAATGGAGCTCAACTACACAATGTAAGGTGGGCCAATACATGCATGCCATTAGGGAAGAGTCCCACATCACATGTCCTTTCACGTGCTTGCTCTAGCAGAACCTTCTTTTACCTGTGTCTGCTTCAGCCAAACGTTCCTTCATGTGTCTGCCCAGCAAAACACCATCCAGTTGACTTTCCAAAGAACCTTTAAGTTTTCATTTCACTTCCTCATGGCTTTGGGGATGGAACCCCATCCTTTAGTCTTACCCAGCCTATATAGATTCTTCGGGTGACACTAAGGCCTGTGAAAATAGGGAAGAATTGTATATAGCTGGCTGGAAGGAGCATCTGGATGCTAAGGGGAGAGTCCAGTGGTCCTCCCCACTCTCCTCTGGGGGAACGTCAACAAGCCCAGCTATAATGACCTCTTGGAAAGTAGCTGGGCTGATGTGGTAAAGATGGGAGCAGGTTGGCTTAGCAGATAATCCTGTACAGCACTACAACAGACAAAGAAATTTAGAAACTAAATAATAAATCAACCCAGCAACAGTTGGGCTCATGAAATAAACAAACAGTTCTCAAAATATGAAATGCAAATAGTCAAGAAACATGAAAGAATTCTCAACCTCCCATGCCCCTGGAGAATTGCATTTCAAAGATTCATTGAGGGCCCCATCTCATTCCAGTCAGAATGGAACTGATAAACAATAAATAGTTGGTCAGAATTCAGATCAGAATGAACCCCTGCTGATGTAAAGTAGTCCAGCCATTATGGAAATCAATGTGAATGAGTCTTACAAAAATGAAAACTACATCTACCACACGAGTAACTAAACTACTCCAGAGATATCTACCCATCAGTGTTTCCTGCCTACAGAACTGTTTATAAAACTAAGCTATGGAACTAACCCTAGGTGTCTATCAATGGAGGAATGGATACAAGAAGTATATATATACACACACAACGGCATAGTGCTTAGTCTTTAAGAGAAATTTTGCCATTCATAAAAATAAGCATGGAACTAGAGACTATTAGGCATGAAGGAAGCCAGGCAAAGGTGAGGCCGCGCATTCTACCCAGGTAGTATTTAGAAACATGCCTGTGATTATTGGAAAGAGGCTGTGGATTTGAAGGAGAACGAGAGGTACATGGGAGGGGCTGGAGGAGGAAAGGGAAGGAGGAAGTGATATAATTATAATCTCAACAAGTGGAAAACATTTTTAAAAAACTGAAAGTTTTATTTCAATGAAAAACTGTCTTTGATGAGGGATGTTAATTGGTTCGATTTAATTATTCTACATTGTACTTGCGTTATAAAATTTTGAACCAATGATGATACACAGCTATCATTTAATTTATAATTAAAATACAAATTTTAAAAAATCCAGATAAGCATTCTCTAAATAGGGCATGAGACTGACAGGGGCAGTTGTGTTTTCTCTGGGACAGGGGACACTTGAGCTGATGCTGACCTAATATATATGAGCTACCCCCCCCCACAACTGTCTTTATAACTTTCAACTCAGCAGTAATCCCCAAACTACCAGAGACCTGCTAACATGTCTCTGACAGTGGATGTATAAATAGTCAGAGTTCTGTAAAGGAACAGAAAGAACTGCTAGAATGAATATACTTCTATATCTATCTGTATGTATGTATATGGGATTTCCATCTATCTATCAATAGATAGATAGATAAGATAAGATAGATATACATATATATGTACACATACATATATGTGTATTGATATGTGAGATTTCTTAGGGTGACTTCTAGGATGTAGTTCAGGTAGTCCAACAATGGCTGTGTCACAATGGAAAGATTGGGTATCTGGAAGTTTTTCAGGCCATGAGGCTGATATGTTAGCAGTCCAAATCTGGCATGGAGTCCTGGAGGTCTGCTGGTATTCAGTCTACAGTGGAATCCTGAAGAAGTTAGATCTAATACCATACACAGCCCAGGAGAGATGGACTTTCCAGCTGCAGTGAGGGCAAAGCTTCCTTTATCCATGTCCTTTTGTGTAGGCTGTCACCAGAAGGCATGGCCCCGATTTCGATTGGGTCTTCTTGATTTAAATAATCTGATGCAGAAAATTTCCCACAGGATTACCTGGCAGCTTGGGTTTTAGTTAATTCCAGATGTAGTCAAGTTGACAACCAAGTTTAGCCATCACAATGTATGTATTCAACGTTGTGGCACGTTTGCCTCTTGAAAAGCTAGGATCATGGTACCCTGACAACCATCTCACCATTAAACCATAGACTCTTGGATAATCAGTAATCCAGGAATCCACATACTCTTGTGACTATGACTCATTTACACACACACACACACACACACACACACACACACACACACACAAACACACACACAGAGTTCTCTTTTAAAACATTGATCTCTTAAATATCCCTTCCTTTTTGAAGATGTGCCCAAATAACCATGAATTCCAACCTCCATTGGGTAATTTTTGTTAAAAGTGAAAACATTAGGGAGTATGTGGGTGATGGCAGTAACTGGAGTGACAAATATTGTAGGGAAGGCTTTCTGTCCTGCAGTGTAATAGAGTACAGATGCTGCAGGGGAGGCAGGAACAGCCTCAGAGAGCAGAGACTCAAACTCTGATAGCTGCTATTCACTGGGCTCGCCAGGTGTCATTTGATGGTGCCAGTTGACACGTCTCATTTCTGTTGTCATCACAGGAGACCTGTGACCATACTCAAACTATGGGAACTGAGACTTGGGAGGGCATATGTGTGGCCACATGATATGACCACCAGAACTGAATACAGTTGCATTTAAACGTACAGATCCCTAAAGAAGAACATGGATGGCACCCACAGATCACAAGCCAACACGCACGTCAGCTTTCCTGGAAGTTCTTCCCAGTAGAAGCCATAGTGTGGGATTCACTTCCCTGTCCCATAAGCACTTTGCTTTTTAAAAAGTTATTGGAAATGAGGGGGAGGAGCCATGAAACTGACTTTCCATTCGGGGGCCAACTCTTCTGGGAATACCCTCTTTCAGAGTACTAGCTGGCAGCTAAGATAGGTCCCAAAAATTATCATTAAAATAATATTAAAATAGTGCAGTCCAGATTGACATGACATCCTCCTGCCCTGCTCACCTGAGGCTCTCAAGATGTCTTGCAAGGACAGAGATTCCTTTCTAATAAGAAAAATCATCCTTTCTTTCAGTGTGAGGCCCATGTGCCAAATCCCAGATGGGGCGCTATACAGAATGCATCCAGATTTAGTCCATTTTGCGACTGTAACAAAAGTCCACGGAGTAGGTAATTTGTTTTAAAAAGTAATTTATTGCTCACAGATCTGGAGGCTGAGAAGCCCAATAACTGGTATTACCGGTTTCTGGGAATATCCCCAGTCAGAGAGCATCATGTGAGAGGACATTCAAGTAGCAGCTTTACGACAATCCCCATGACACAGGAAGTGGACTGACCCACATAGGAGGGTGAAGCTCCTCAATACACATCATTTCTCAAAGGTCCCAGGTCCTTGAATTAACACAACAGCAATCATTAGGAATTCTGGAGGGAATACTCAAAGCATAACAAGCCCTGAATATCTGACTACCCAGGCCGGGGCTGTATGGCCGCTTGGACACATCTCAACCCTGTTGGATGCCACTGGATCAAACGACTAGTTTTTCCTGAGGTGACAAAAGTAGGTGGATGGGTCCTTCCAGGATGCTTCGGCATGACCTCCTAGTTTCAGTCAGGACTATCAAGGAAGAAGAGCTTGGTTTGTTTTCTTGGCCTATGTTGCTGGGAGTTAGCTTTCCAGCCATTATCTGGCTCTTTCTTGGCACCTCTGGCAGTGACTCAAACACCTCACACAGTATTGGGAGTGATGCCAGAATTGATCAGAAGCTGCACAGTCTGGTCTGAGGCAGATACAGCTTACTTCCCTCAAAGTCAAACCACGATGGTCAGTACCTCGAAACCCCACAGTTTAGTGATGTTGAGAGACCTTAAACAGTGTTCCTTCTGCAGAAGAGTCCCTAAGAGTAGCTAGGACAGATGGACATGAGCCACCATCTCACTTCCATTGCTTCCAGTGTGACTTGGAGCCTCTGTGTGCCTCAGTCCAGTGGTTTGAATATGTTTGGCCTCCATAGACTGCTGTGTTTGAATGTTTGCCCTCTAGGGAGTGGCACTATTAGGAGGTATGGCCTTTTTAGAGTAGGTGTGGCCTTGTTAGAGGAAGTGTGTCACTGTGGGAGTGGACTTTGAGGTCTCCTAGTGCTAAATCTGTATAGAATTCCTCCTGGCTGACTACAGAAGATGTCTCCTTCTGCTGCCTGAGGATCAAGATGTAGAATCCTCGGCTCCTCCAGCACCATATCTGCCTGCAGGCTGCCATGCTTCCCACCCTGATGATAATGTACAGAACCTCTGAAACTGTAAGCCAGCCCCAATGAAATGTTTTTCTTTATAAGAGTTGCCTTGGTCATGGTACCCTTTCACATGAAACCCAACTGAGACACTCAGTTTCCCTTTTAGGGTTAGATGAAACAGAATAACAGTGAGCCTGTAATGAGCGAGTTCATAGTCAGCCTGGCTGGGCTGTACAGGTACTGCAGTTTTCCATAATCAGTTGTTAGGATCTGACAAGGAAACAATGGCCTCCCTGCTAAGAGAGAGGCAGAGCCAAAAGTCATCCTCAGGCCTCACCACTCCCAATAGAGCTCCGGGTGGGCCAGTCCCTATGGTTTTCTTTCAGATCCCAACAACTCCAAGCTTTGGGGAAAAAAGGTTTTCTTCAGTCTTGGAGCCTCTACAGCAGTGGCTCTCAACCTTCCTAACAATGCTGCGACCCTCTAATACAGTTCCTCATGTTGTGGTGACCCCCAACCATAAAGTTATTTCCTTGCTACTTCGTAACTGAATTTTGCTATTGAATTACTGTTATGAATTGCAATGTAAATATCTGATATGCAACCTCCAAAGGGGTAGTGACTCACACAAGTTGAGAACCACTGTTCTACAGGAAGGAAACAATGTTAAAATGGCATCTGGAAATGGCCTTGTAGGTTAAGGGGAACATACAGAGCCAAATTGATCATCAATTCTCCATGTCCCCTCCACTTCCATGAGGAGTGTGCGTGCGCGCATGTGCACACGTGCATCTGTTTAACATAAACAAAGCTGTGTCACAGCCAAGAGAGATGGAAGGGAAGGAGTTTCAAATGTGTCTTGTCAGCTTCCATTTGGTCAACCGGCCAACTTGGGTCATCTATTTACTTTGTTATTAAGTTGTTGGCCTGAGGGGAGAGGGCAGAAAAGGGAGAATAGAGAGAAGGAAGGAGGGAGGGAAAGAGAAAGAAATGAACAAAATCTTTTATTCTTTAGCCTCTCTTGGAGATGCCAAGGGTTTCCCCTTACTTCACGTGAAGTCCATATCAAAGCAGGAAAAGTTGAGTCAGATCAAGTGCCACTGTCCCACCCTTAGCTCCTGAAAAGGACAAAGCATTTCCCAGCTGCTGCAAATGGGCCAGATGTTTTCCCATTAGGGCCTTCCTGGGGCAGAAATGTTCCTTGCTGTTTAGTGCTCAACTACACTAGTAATCATTTTGGAAGCCTGGAGCTGTTTGATTTCAATTGCCTTCAGAGACAGAACTTTTAATATGTGCTCTTGTACAACGCATCAGCTAGAAAGCACACTTGCCAAGAATGTTTCACCCAACCAGCTTTGCTGCCACTAACCTCTGGTTCACAGGAAATACCAAAGGAGGATAAGCAAGCTCAATACCCCAAGAATAAACACAAACCCAGCATGGGGGACATTCTCCAAGCCAACTCTTCTGGACTCTTCAATACATCTCCTCAACCTAAGTCTCCTTTCTTTCTTTCTTTCTTTCTTTCTTTCTTTCTTTCTTTCTTTCTTTCTTTCTTTCTTTCTTTCTTCCTTTCTTTCTTTCTTTCTTTCTTTCTTTCTTTCTTTCTTTCTTCCTTTCTTCTTTGGGAGGAGGGGAGTAAGAAGATCTTGTTTTAGGACCCAAGCTATGCACAATGTATACATTGAAACTAGAACCTGGTTTGATTAATAACATCAAAACAGTATTAATACCATCAAAACAAAAAATAAATGGTTTTAAGCCAGCTGGAGAAATTTGAACATAGAGAAACTTGATTATGAAATTATCATTATTTTCTTGGGACTAATATTGGTGCATTTGCTAGATCAAAGAATGCCTTTGTTCTTTGATTGAGGTGTCGTGGTATCTATGGCTTTTAAAATAGCACAGGAAAGCTGGGGATGCAGTTTAGTGGTGGAGTGCTTGCCTAGAAAATGCAAGGCCTGAGTTTAATCCCCAAATCTCCAGTACTGGAAACAAATCAAGTCGCTCAGGAAAGGTACATCTGTGTACACGTGGAGGTGGAGCAACGATGTGAAAATCCTCAGTTGTTAGAACGCATGAAGATATTCACTGTGCATGAATTTAAAAGCAGGGAAAAGAAAAACAAAGAGAATAAAATAAAGTGAAAGATTTGTTTTTAAACTAAAAGTAATATATCTTAATTTGGGAAAAGTTTATTTTAATTAGAGGCTGTTCACTTCATAGCACACCAGAGGAAAGGCTGCCAGCATGTACCTGGGAAGGAAACAGAGAACAAGAGTGTGGTAAAGGTAAAGAAACACAGGGTGGCTGGCACCTCAGGAGCAGGAGAGGAGCACAAGGCTCAGTGGGAGGCTCTCTCTGTGTTCCAACTTGGGGGCTAGTGGAAGCTTCATGCATGTAAAGTATAATTAATGAATGAAAAAGCAAGGTGGAAGAGAGGCACATGTGGACTGGTAAGGGGGGCTCACAGGTCAGGTAAAAGAAGGCACAGCCTATTCCCTGTGGTTGGTGTGATGACATGGCAGACGCCCATGTCAGTCTGCAGCCCTGTGGGTGCTGGAGGAAAGAACTGACTTCATTGTGGGGTGTTTCCATTTACCTATCTATTCATTCCACATCTATTTACTGAGGGCCTGCTATGGTTTAGGCATATAAAATAGATAGCTAGGGGAACAGATACACATGGGGAAGTAGGTGGTAGATTCAGACAGAAACAGAATAGACAATTGTTGTTGCTTAGCTTTATGTCAACTTGACATAAGCTGGAGCCATTTGGGAAGGGGAGATTTCAATTGAGAAAATGCCTCCACAGGCTTTGCCTACAGGCAACTCCGTGGCGCCTTTGCTTGAGTAACTATCAATGTGGGAAGGTTCTGCTCACTGAGAGCATTGCTACCCTGGGAAGGTGGCCCTGGATGGTATAAGAAAGTGAACTGAGAAAGCTATGAGGAACAAGTCACTAAGCAGCAAATTTCTCCATGGCTTCTGCTTCATTTCTTGACTGGAGTTTAGCCCAGACTTCCCTCAGTCAGAGAGAGTGACCAGAGAGTTGTAAGATGAAGTAAACATTTTCGTGTCCAAATTTGTTTTGGGCATGGTATTTTATCACAGCAGTAGAAACTCAACTAAGACAACAATATAGATAAACAGGTAGCCAGACAATAAATTCAGATAGAAAAAAATAGGTTATAGATACTGATGAATGACTGAGAGTAGATACAGATAAAAGGTATAAGTACATTATAGATAGGTAGAAGAGAGATGACAGAGACATATTTATCTTCATATAAATATATATATGGTGGACACAGAAGGGCAGTTATAGCTATCTAGATATCTAAGAGATGTTCTTTAGATGTATATGTAACATACATACATGTCGTTGTCTTACTTAGGGTTTCTATTTCCGTGATAAAACGCCATGACCAAAAGTAACTTGGGAAGGAGAAAACTTTATTTCAAGCTTACAGTTCATCATCAAAGAAGTCGGGGCGGGAACTCAAGACAGGAACCTGGAGGCAGGAACTGAAGCAGGAGCCATGGAGGAGTGCTGTACCGTTGACTGGCTTGGTTCTTCACAGCTAGCTCATCCTCCTTTCTTACAACGCCCAGAACCACCAGCCCAGGGATGACACCACAGTGAGCAGAGCCTTCCCACCCCAATCATCAATAAAGAAAACACCCACACATATTTGCCTACAGGCAAATGGAAGCATTTTCTCAGTTAAGATGCCTTTTTCCCAGACGATCCTAGCTTGTGTCAAGTTGACATAGAAGTAGCCAGCACAATTGACCCCTTGCCCAGTTGACATGCAAACCCATCAAAGTTAAATCATAACCTTTCTTATCTTGTTATCCCTAAGATGTCCTAATATCAATATCACAATAGAAAACATATTCTGAACTTTAAAATTTGCAGTCTTTAAAAATTCAGATTCCTTAGAAGTTCAGCCTCTTTAAAACATCCCAAAATAACTCAAATACCCCAAAATTTCTTTAATACTGTAATATCTCTTTAAAATGCCCAAAGTTTCTCTAAAATTCCAAAGTCTCTTAATTGTGGGCCTCTGTAAAATTAAAAATAAGTTAGATGCTTTCTTATTCCATAGAAAAGAACTAAGGTATACTCACATCCGAGCAAAATCAAACTCCAACACTGTAAAGCTCAGTGTGGGGCTTCTGGGACTGTCATTTTCCAAGCTCCACAGGGCTCACCATCTGGTGGACACCATAGATTCAGGCCGGCTTCATTCCACAGCTGTGGCTGTTCATGGTACATGGTACTGGTATCTCCAAAACACTAGGGTCCCTGCTGCAACAGGCCTGCATCTTCACCAATAATATCTCAGGCTCTCTTCAGGGACTCTAACCCTGTCACATGGTGTCAACTTCTCCCCATGAGCCATCGATCCTGAGGCTTCAACGGAGATTGCACATTCACCAATGTACTCCTGTGGCCTCTCACAAGGTCAAGCATCAGTTGCTTTCTGTGACCTCTTTGTGCCAAACAAATGTTTTGCTGTAGTGGTTCCGGTCTCCTCTTCATCACAAATGACTCTTTAGCTGACCAGAACCAACGATTCTAAATTCAAAGTATAGGATGGCCCTCATAGAGTCTTTAAGGGACTCTGGAATTTCCCTCAGAGACTTCACAAGCTCCATCACCTGGACTGCTCTCAGCATCATCTTCTTTGCTTCTACAGCAGCTCACTAAGCACTTCCACCCCAGAGCTCAAATGCCATCACAATCCTCCCTGAAACATAAGGTCATGTCCTTCACATCTACACCCCCACAAACCTGGTGCCAATTTCTGTCTTGGGGTTTCTAGTTCTATTTCTGCAATAAAGCATCGTGACTGAGAGCAACTTGGGGAGGAAAAGGTTTATTTCAAGCCTATAGTTTCCTACCACAGTCTTCATGACAGGAACTCAAGGCAGGTACCTGGAGGCAGGAACTGAAGCAGAGACCAGGGAGGGGTGCTGCTGACTGGACTGCTCCCCATGACTTGCTCGACCTGCTTTCACATAGTACACAGGAGTACCTACAGTGAGTTGGGCCCTCCTAGATCAATCATGAATCAAATGCGTGCCATACAAACTTGCCCACAATCTGACAAGCGTTCTGTCGATTAAGATTCCTTCTTCCCAGATGACCCTTGTGTCAATTTGACACAGAACTAGCCAGCACAGTCATAGATACAAAAGGTCTGCTACACTCCAGGTAACACACACACACACACACACACACACACACACACACACACACACACACACACACCAAATCAAATACTGTGGGGAAATATGTAAAGAATAAGAGAGTTGGAAGCACAGAGTCTGACTTTAGGCCATTGGGGACAAGCTCTCTGGGAAGGTGGCTGAGTCTGAACAACCAGGCAAGGGTGAATTATTATGCATGGGCCATGTGCTCTAGCAGAGATACAGACCTTGCAGAGGTTTCAGGGAAGGGCTGCCCTGAGTCTGTGGGAACTCAGGAGTTGAGAGCACTCTCCTAACATGCTATCACAGGCCAGAAAGAGTTTTTACACCAAAGTCAACATACTGGGTGGGTCAGAAGCAACCAGTGGGTTTTGAGTGGAGTGGTGTCATATAATACCTGTATTTAATGTCAAAGCTGAATGGTTCTTTAGGAAAGTGGACCAGAACATGATCATGTCTATGAAGGACAGGCTCTATTCTAAACACTGAGCAACCTGTGAGACAAGGGTTGTACCAGACAGAACTGGTGCTGGCTCTGGAAGACAGCCTGGGGTGAAAGAGGAACCCAAACCCAGTTTAAGTAAGGGGCGCTGGAAGGCTCAGGACATAACAGACTTCCTCATAGAAGGAGTCAATACTGTAACAAAATATAGGGATAGATACAACTCTGTCAATATAAATGGCCGGGAGAGTAAGTCACGCTTCTGCTGAGTTGCCCAAAGCAGCTTGGGCTGAGCTGGAAGTTTAAAGAAGCCCAACCAGTGATGTCAGTGAGGAATCCCACATGGTCTAAAGCTGCTTTCAGCCATGGAGGGCCTCTATTCACCTATTCATTCCCCTCTCCAACCAACCATTCTGCACCTCTCCATTCCACCTATCCACTCATCTGTCCACTTAGCCATGCATAAAAGTATAAACAGCATTATTGTGTGGTTTCTTAAAGTTTTTAAAAACAATGTTATGTGTATGAGGGTTTTACCAGCATGGATGCATGATGCCTGCCAAGGTCAAAAGAGGATATTGGATCACTTGGAAATGGAGTTACAGATGGCTGTGAGCTGCCATATAGGTGCTGGGATTCGAACTCCTCTTCAAGAATGACATGTGCCCTTCAAGGCTGAGCCATCTGCAGCCCATTAAAAAACATTTCTGTTTGCTTTAAAAAAAAATCCTTTTATTGTCTTGCTTTTGTTTATTTACTTTAAAAAGACACAATCTTGCTTTATGGTTTAGCTGCTCGCGAACTTGGAATTGTCCTGATTTAGCCCCAGAGTCCTGGGATCCTAGGTGTGCACCACCATGGCTGGCTGGAGAAATGACCGGATTTTGAGCTGCTGGTGCAGGAAAATACTGTTTTAGTGCTGGGGATACATCAGTAAAGAGACTAGGCAATGCCAAAGACCCTTGCAGTTTCTAGTTTAATGCAGATGGATCATAAGTAAATGCATAGCAGGCAAATTTCACCCTGAAAAAAGAAAAGCCTTCCATCATTAGGAGTGAAATGGGAGTGCTGGTCATGAAAGCTGCCCAAGACAGAGTCACTTTGCAGGTGACATCTCAAGTGTCCAGGGAAGGCTGGCTCATCACACACAATGCTCCCAGACAGTCCTGAAGCCCCCTGCCTCCAAGGAAATAACCATGCTGACCACAGCGGAGTCTAATGCATCTATATTTATTTAAGAAACACAAGGCAGAAGGCAGAAGAGAAAATAAAGAACTGCACGTTTCTAACCTCAGCATCCTGTTGGCACCAGGACAAGAACCTGATAGCATTGTGCAGCCATTTAATAACCATCTCAGGACCATAGGGGGATGGATGATGCTGACCTGCAGATACTACCCTAGTGAGTTCTGTGACCTCTTTACAACAGAAATAATGGGGTGGGATGTGACTGGCTTTTGGGCTTCTCGAAATGGACACACCTGCAGCATGTGGGGGCTACTAAAAACCCAAGAACAGGGCCCTTGGCTGTATCCAGAAATGAAGCCATGTAGGGGACCATAGATAACAAGCATGTCCCGTATATTTCAAAACAGCTAGAAGATCTTTAAAAGATTTCATTATACATCAGCTGCAAAAAGCAATTGGGAGATGCAGTGTCTTGTGGCTTTGCCTCTTAGAGCTCACCTATCTGAGAACATACAAAAATCATGGGTCACCTTCAGGAAGCCACCTGCTAGCTTTTAGCCTGTCTTAGATGGCTTCTGACAAACCAAGCATATGCTTTTCTTTAGAAAAGTGTTGCTTATGCATATGTTATTAATAATTATAATAATGTTTATACACATAAAAAACTTATACCATGTAAGGTATGTCATTACAAAGTACTTATATCTTTACAAATAAGCACCTATAATTATTGCTGTATTTTATGTTAACAATCTGAGGATGATATGTATTAAATACTTTACAAATTAATAAAAAAATCTGATAACTGCATGAAGAAAAAAAAAAGAAAGATTTCATTATAAAGAAATACTAAGTGTTTGAGGAGATAAATATGCTAACCCTGGTTTGGACTGGCTATATAAATATATAAATATATATACACACATATATATGTATATGTATATATATGCATATGTGTGTATTATATGCATATATGTATGTATATATCAAAACATGGAGCTTCTAAAATATAATTCATGTCAACTTTTAAAGATTTTAAGTCAATGGGCATCAAAAATTTCTAAGTTTTTTGAAGCTAGAAACAAAGACCTACTGAATAGACTTTTATGTAGTAGAAAACTAACGAGGCGTGGCACCCCTAAGTGTTTCTGGGCAGTGTTCATCTAAGAACCCCCTCTAAGGAAGATTGCACACAAAAGCTGGTGGGTGGGATGCTGGCCAGAGCATCCTGGATCAGGGCTCTGACCCCAGAGGCCAAGTGGGGCAAGTCAGGTGACTTGAACTCCTAAAAGGCCCTGTAATTTTCAGGTGACTAAGTGGGGGTGGGGGGAATCAGTGCGTGAATCACCTTTCAAGTATTTAATTTAATTAGACAAGGAAAATGAGGCTCCTTGGAAATCCATACTCGGCATTAACTCCTGTCACAAAGCAGACCAGGGTAATTGGTGAAAGTGAAGAGGTGGTTTCCAAGGCTTAAGCTTATTTATCACAGCTGCTGCACTTCAACAAAGTGAGGCTTCTAGTGCTAAACCCTGTCAGAGCCACGGGGGCCCCAGAGCATGGACTCCAGGGTTTGCACAGACCACCTCTAATAAGCTATTAAAATAGGGTGAGCACATGGTGGGGGGCTGTGTGTTAACAGACATGGCTGACCAGATGCTCGAAGCTTGCGCTCTTGTCCTGGGGGCCTGTCCGCTTCCCTTCTGACTTCTCTGAAATGTTAGAATCACGCAGTACAAGGTTAATTGCAGAGTCCTTGGTGTCTCCTTCTGATTATCGGTCATCAGCAAAGCTGGATTTTAGCCCCAAGACCTAGATACCTATGCCGTGGACTCTTTCCGTCTTCAGCAACGGAATCGGAGAGCATGGCTCTATGAGAGTATGGTGGCAGCTTGTTAGCCGCAGCCTCCCCGGAACTGCTCCTTTCCATTTTTCTTTGCTCCCAGGGTCTGACACTCAGAAGGCTGGCTCCTGATCACAGTCCTCTTCCAAGATCAGCTGTAGCACACGGGCTGCAAGTGTGTGGAGAGAGAAGAGTCTCTCCAGGTAATCAAGCAGCCTAACACATAACCCAGAGCGTCTTTCTTCAACCACGTCGGAGGAAACATTCTAGAAAGGCCTCGACATTTGCAACATGCTGTGCTATGTGTCCGGACTGAAAACTGAAGGGAAAATAGATCTCGTCCACACAACTGTACAACCAAGTAGGTAGATGACTACGCCGGTGGGAGCGTAGAGTGTATCCCCAGGGCTAATGTGCTCAGTGCCTGGTTTCCAAATGACAGTGAATCTGGAAGCAAGAGGGTGTGGGACCTAACTGGACGAAGTAAGTCGCTCAGGATGTGTCCTGGTGTCTATATCTTGTCAGATACTCCAGTCTCTGCTTCCTGTCTGTCATGAGATCAACAGCTGTCTCTGCCACACTCACTCTCATCACACGGACAAAATCTTTGAAACCATGAGCGGAAGACATGATTCCTCCTTTTTTACTGTTCATTCAGGTATCTTATCACAGCCACATAATTTTTCATACGAGGATATTCTGGTTCCTTTTTTGTCAGCTTGACACAAACTAGTCACCTGGGAAGAGAGATCTCAATTAAAGAATTTGTGTCCATTGCATTGGCCAGTGGGTATGTTTGTGGGCCATTTTCTTGATTAAGGATTGATGTGGGATGGGCCAGCCCACTGGGTGGTGCCACCCCTGGGCAGGTGGTCCTGAATTGCATAAGAAAGCAGGCTGGGCAAGCCACGGAGAGAAAGCCAGGAAGCATCACACCTCTCTGGTTTTTGCTTTAAGCTCCTGCCTTGACGTTCTTCAGTGATGGACTGTACAGTGTAAGCTGAAACAAGCCCTCTCTTCCCTGAGTCGCTTTGGCCGGGATGTTTATCACAGCATCAGAAGTCAAACTAAGGGAGCAGTGGGTAACGTAAAGATGGAGGCTCACAGCATAGCACACAGAGCAGTGACTTTATTTCCCACATACACTCAACAGTGTGACTGGCCAGTAACTGTCTGTGATGCCCCACTAGCAGGGCAGGGATTGAGATTTGACTAGATTTTTCTTTCGGAAATTGTCCCTTGTGCATGTTAGGAGATACATATGCACAAGAATATATATATATATTCTTTTATATTTTTTGCCAGCTGCACCTGTTGTATGGGAGGAGCTGGATCTGGCGGGCCAGAAGCCACCTACCCTAAGAACAAGAGTTCAGCTGGGTCTAGGCCCTGAGTTGTTGTATGTTGAAGAGAGACTTTGGGTATCTTCTTTCATTCAAAGTTCTGGTTTTTCATTTTCAAGAAAGAATGATCAACTCATCAACTTGTATACATTAAACACATTCTTTTTTTCATTTATTTATCTATTCACTTTATATCCCAATCACAGCCCCCTCCTCTGAGCCCCCAGCAGTCCTTCTCCCACCTCCACCTCCCCTTCTCCTCTTCCCCACCCCAGTTATCAACCCACCCTGGCACATCAAGTCACTGCAGGACTAGGCTCATCCTCTCTCGCTGGGGCCAGACAGCCAGACAAGGCAGTCCAATTAGGCAAATGGACTCCATAGGCAGGCAGCAGAGTCAGGGACAGACAGCCCCTGCTCCAGTTGTTGGAGGACCTGCACGAGGACCAAGTTGCACATCTGCTACATATGGGGGGTGAGGGGTTGGTCCAGCCACTGTTTGCTCTTCGGTTGATGGTTCAGTCTCTCGGAGCTTCCAAGGGTCCAGGTTAATTGACTCTGTTAGTCTTCTTGAGGTTCCTTCAGGTTCTTCAACCTTCCATCAACTCTTCCACAAGACTCCTCAAGTTCTGTCTAATGTTTGGCTGTGGGTCTCTGTATCTGTTTCCATCAACTGCTGGGTGGAGCCTCTCAGAGGACAGTTATGCTGTCCTGTCTGTGGTTCCTGATGGCTGTAGGCCTCTGGAATTGCAGGTAGAGGTGTGGACCAGAAGATGGAGCACAGAGGGGATAGAGCAGGAAACAGAATGCATTGGGATTTGGGGATTTTTTGTTGTTGTTTTTTTGTTTTGTTTTAAAAAAAACACAGCAGTTACATCTGAATAAGGAAATAAGGAAAGGTTCTTCATTTTAACAGGCAGATTTCATGCAAAGGTTCTTTTCTGTTGGTGGTTCTCAAGAAGGGCTTCCTTGAGAACCAGTAGCTGTACACCAGGCTATACACGTCATGTACACCAGGCTATACATATCATGTACACCAGGCTATACATATCATGTACACCAGGCTATACATGTCATGTAGCTGATCTGTGTTTTAAAACAGGAAATACCAATCTAGTCCCCAGGAAGCCCAGGCTGTACCTATGGGTTGGACCTGGATATCAGATGCTATGGTTCCCTCTGACTGCACTGCCTTTAGTCAGGTGAATGCAAAAAGGTGTTTTCCATCTGCTGCCAGCACTGGGAACAACACTGACAATGTTTGCCTCTTAGGGACATGCCATTGGCAGCCTGCTTCGTGGGAGGAGCCAGGGCCCATGCTGGCTCCTCCCCCCAACTAGGGTAGGGCTGTCATTGTTTGGCACACATATTTATTTACAAATGACTAAACTCGGCTAACGAACAATAATAGTAGGATAACAGAACTGCGTGCTACTGGTTCTGCCTGTGCCCAACTTATTAAGTAGTTGCAATAAATAATTGGAGATATAAAAGTCTAGATGTGGGGTCAGCTTATAACATGGCAGCAGAGATCTGTAGTCTATTATAGTGCAGAGAACTGTTCCAGTCTGGCCCACTTTACACGTGAGCTCTGGGAATCCCTGGACGTCCTATTGGCCACATCTCACGGGCAAGCTTGTAGATCACACCTCATGGGCAAGCTTGTAGATAGTTTCTCTAAGTCTCTTAGAGATGGCTGGACCTGACTGCCCCCCCCCCCCCATGTAAAAGTACAGATGTTCTAATGTACTGATTCTAAGTATGGCCCCTGGGCCGCTGATACATACATCACCCTGAAAGCCCAACTGAAATATGTCCTGGGCCACTGCCCAGTGCTGGAACCCTTGCCCAGCAAGCACAAGGTACCAGGTTTGATCCCCAGCGTTGACAAAACAAAACCCAACCCAAATCAACAACGACCAATTATTGGACTTTGCCCCCGGGCCTGATGAAAGTCTAGTGGTAGCCACCAGCAATATTTTAATATTTTGCCAAGGGTCCCACAGTCTGAGGCTGGCTCACCTGCATTCCTGGCTGCTTCCCCTTCTACCTAGCCAACGCAGCTCTTTTCTTGCTCATTAGTAAGTTCCTCTAAATGCCATCCCTGTTCTGTCCTTCAGCATAGTCACTCAGAAACTAGGTACTGAACAAGCAATCAAGCTGGACCATCCTCGAAGAATCTGGTGAGCATTGTCAGGAGAAAACATCATCTCCCATTCACCCTCTAAGTGTACCAGGGACTCCTCTGAGAGTCCTGATTCTATCATTTCCAGGGGATATATTTTGATTTGAGTAAAGTGTGAACCTATGAATCCCACAAAGACAGGATTCTGCTCAGCAGGCATTTTATTACTTCCCGTTAAAACAGAAGGCAATTAAAGCCCTTTTTAATTTAAAACAATTATTAAATGGAGCAGGAAGCAATGGTATCAGTTAATCTCAGGGTAGAGCTTGCTCTCTTTTTAAACACCCTAATAGCTTCCTAAACATCAAGAGTTTTCATGAAGCTAGCCAAAGTTACTTAATTATAGGCTCTCTGGGTGTTTCTATGAATTCTCAAAGGGATCACGAGGACCCTCGTATAATATAGGGTTTAGATGTTCCACACTGGGCCTATATACTAGCCCTTTTATCTTAATGCACAAAGGTGTCCAGAAGAGGATGCAACGGGGAATTAATCACCCAGGGGAGCCAGCCTGGCTCAGGGATGAGGCAACCAGCTGAGTGTGTGAACTCAGTGTCAACATTCCCACCCTGCCAATCCATGGGCCCAGAAGCTCCATGCTGGCTATGCTACTCCCCCTCCATCCCCCAGGGGACCTGGTGAGCCCCTCAAATAACAGCATCAGCTCGTCATCCAAGATACTCTGTCATGCTATTGCATCTCCTCAGAGCTTGAAAGCCCTCTGCAGAGGACGACTGTTGTCACACAAGAGTGCAGGACTGAGAAAAGATAGGGTACAAGAGACTGTTGGACAGCAGAATCTGGCCAGGTGTCATCACCAGACCCTGGCAGGGCATGTGGACAAGCCTTCCAGTCTCTTCCTCTCAAGGCTGTCCCCTCCCTACTAGACTGCACTACAAGATTCTTTGAGGCCTCTTTGAGTTTATATACTCTTCCCGTTTCCTAAGACCTTTGTGTCTAAGATAGGAAAATTAACTCGGGAGACGAGAAGAAAGTTGGCCAAGTGTTACAGTTCAAGTCTGAAGCAGTTCCCATCCGCCCTCAGCATGGCACACTCTAGAGAGGTAGGGTGCCTGTAGGAGGTGGAGCCTAGCGGAAGGTCCTCCAGACACTGGGAATGCATCTTCAAAGGGGAATCAAAAGACCTTGGTCTCTACTTCTCTGTTCTGATTCCCACACATGGGTGAGTTTTGCTCCCACTGTGGTGGACTCTGCCACAGACTCGTAACAACAGGATCAACCAATCAGGGACTGGAACCTCACACCTGAGCCCAAAGAATATATGTATGTTTTTAAATTTATGAGTCAATTGTCACAGGGAAAGCTAACGCAGGGGAGATGGGAGGCAAGCTTGTTCTGTGTAAGACCAAGCCTGAGTGTCAGTCAGATGGAGACACAGAGGCCCCAGTGGGAGGAGATGGTATGCAGCCCACTTTCATCAGAGTCCTTGAGGAGCAAACACACAAGGCAGTGGGCATGGAGCATATCTGTGGGAGCAAGGCCAGCTCATTAGCTTACTGAAGCCTTTCTGGTAAGATGGCAGTTGTGGGGAGGGGACAGGGGTCTTGCCTCAGCTTCTGTGGAGATGATAAAACTATCTGACAGGAGAGGAGGTGAGAAACCCAGAGAATATAAAGTCTCCTTTACAGGAAGGAGAAGAGTTGTCCAGAGAACAAGAGAGAATGAATGCAAAGTGGTTTCACACAGTAGGTTCTGGGCTCAATTAAGCTCTGGTTCCCTTCGGCTCTTGACTAGTGTCAGGACTGGTATCGGTAAGCAAAGCCATGCTCCTCATTCACTCCTCATTCACCAAATACCTTTTGGCAGTGACAATAATCAGGGTTGTTTAGTTGTTGGGCAGCAAAGCCCACCACAGGATAGATCTTGCCTTCCAGAAGCGTCTGGATGATTAGGTAGAGACAAAACAAATTGGTTTCCTATTTAGAAAGAACTTCAAAGCAACTCTTCCAGTCAGCACTTTCCCAAAGTCACAGCCTGAGTCAAGGCAGGGACCCTGAAGGCCAAGTATGGTCTGACTAAAGCAGGAAGGCCTTGGAGAATGGCCCAGGGTAGCCCTGGCTGCCATCTTGGGTAGGGGCCCTGTGTCTAACAGGATGGGGCCTCAGAACTAGCAAGTTCCTCAGGAACCAAGAAAAGTCCCCTCCCCCTTCTCCTTTGTCTCCTTTTTCTAGAAATATCTGATCCCAAATAACTGCAAACCTTTATGCCTTCAGACGGCAACAAATGATAGAAGGCTGGGGGCACATCAACTTCTTAGCTGCCATGAAAGCCAACAGAAAACCAAACCAAAAAACAAAACAAAAAAACAAACAAAAAACCAACAAAAAAATAAACCAAACCAAACAACATCAGAAACAACAACAAAAACAAAAAAACAAAGGCAGACTGCACGTCACAGGCCTCTTTGTGCAAGCTTCTACATTCTATTACCCAAGCCACCTTGAACATGTTGTACAACGGACTATCCAAGTGATTGCCATTGTCAGGCTCCCAGGTGGCAAAGGGGAGGGGTAGCTATTTCCTCCCAGCAAGCTGAGATGTTTCTCCTTTTGGCTGAAAGTGATGGTGGCGCTTGTTAGCACAGCACTAGGGATATAAGACTCCATTTCAAAAAATTTAACTTAAAAGAGAAGAATTTTTTTGAGATACGATCTTACTATGTAGCTGTAGCTGGCCTACATCTTGCAATGTAGACTCGGCTGGCCTTGAAATCACAGACAGAGATCTGCCCGCCTCTGTCTCTCAATGACTGGGGTTAAAGGTGTGTGCCACACTACCTGACTACGATAAATCTAAACACCTTAAAAATAGCTATAACAAAGGACAAGACAGTCAGAGTAGGCATTTTTTATGGGCCTTAATCAAGGAAGTATACCAATGAGACCTTATGCTCTATGAACTCTTGCTAATACATATGGCATTCTATTATTCCTTTCTGAACAGTGGTTTGGTCTCTATTCCATGGCAAGTACCTGGCACAGAGCCCAGTAATTTGTAGAAAACTGATTAACACAAGGCTGGGAGGCTTGGCTTCCAGATGCTCCATTCTACTGGTGAATACAGTGAGTGAGGAGTCAGAGCCACAGAGTCTTAACTGACAACTATTCATCTTGCCAACATTGCACGCAGAGTTCACTACACACGTGCACACGCAGGCATGTAGGCACACACGCAAGTGCACACACACACCACATCCCATCTATGCAATAAACAAACCAACAACCGAGAACACTGGAACCCACAAGGACACCCCAGCCAACCTGAGTGCCCTGAGGGACACTTTGAGCTGGACAGTCATAGCTTGGACCCTGCATGCGTCAGAGACCCAAAGTGCTAGGGAAGCTCAGAGAGGGAGATACCCAATACAACTCACCAAAGCCAGGGTCCAGGAGACTACGGAAGTTCACAGTCACCAGGAGGCCTACTGCCTGGAATGATGACAGTGAGAAAGCCATACAAAAGGGTAGGGGCCAGGAGAAACAAAGCCAACATCGATGGGAGTCCGGACTAAATCCACCTGAGCTTTGGTGACAAGACTGGATGCTGTCACCTACCTGGTCCTATTTTCTTTGTTGAATTGAAGAATAGACACAGTCCAAGAAGCGCTGAAGGACTGCCACAGCTGAACACAATACAGGAAAATGGAAAAACAGGCACCAGGGCACTGAATGCCAAGAAGCTCTTTGATCAGTGACTCAGAGAAAATGGTTCTTATAAGCATCAAGAGTCAACCAGGAAGACATGGTATCTGTTCTTCTCCTGTACTATCTAAGATGGAAGATGGCTGCAGCCCACAGCCTAATGATGAGTTATTAGTCATTCTTTCCAAATGACATTGAGGTGTATTTTTATTTGGTAAGGGAGGAAACCAAGCAGGTTAGGTACTTTACAACCAACACGCCACTGCAGTTTTCTGAGGGTGAGTCCATCCCTTGTGGTCAGCACGTAACTCACGGAAGGTTCAGTTCCTGGGACTGAGAAGGGAATCTTGAAGTGCTGTAGAGCAGTGGCTCTCAAGTTCCCCAAAGCAGGGATCCTTTCAAGTAGTTCCTCAGGTTGCGGTGACTCCCTAACCATAAAATTACTTTTGTTGCTACTTCATAACTGTAATTCTGCTACTGTTATGAGCCTTCATATAAATATTCTGGGTGATAAGAGTTAGAGACCCACAGTATGAGAAGCACTGTTCTAGAGGAAGCCGTAAGAGTCATGCACAGTAAGTCCACAGTCTCCAAGCCCTCTTTAGTCTGGGAAAGAAAAAGAAGACCAAGAAACCCTGACCCAGAACTACCAGCAGGAGGAAAGCAACACCAGGTCAAAGCTGAGCATCAGGACAAAGAGCCAGATAAAATAGGAAATCTCCAGAGGATCACGACTGTGTCAGTTGGAGGTTTAGTCTACTCATGACATAACCTAGTTTCTCCACCTAAACACAATGTATGGCCACACGCAGCCACTCCACCTGACCTGTAAGAACTGATTTCACTGAGAAGTAAATCACTTCACTTTTCTCAACATGACTTAAACTACATTTATACTAATTTAAACGTTTCCTAAAGAGAAAGAGG
The DNA here is from genome assembly GCA_028551405.1 of Uromys caudimaculatus. NCBI lineage: Eukaryota > Metazoa > Chordata > Mammalia > Rodentia > Muridae > Uromys > Uromys caudimaculatus. Next base: position 123,431,060 of record CM052703.1, on the reverse strand, counting down.
AGGAGGAAGAGGAGGAAGAGGAGGAGGAGGAGGAGGAGGAGGAGGAGGAGGAGGAGGAGGAGGAGGAGGAGGAGGAGGAAGCAACCACATAAATGGCCAGAGGTGATGGCTTGCATCTGAAACCCAGCCCTGCAGAGGCAGAGACAAGTGAATCCCAGGGGCTTGCTGTCCAGCCAGTCTAGCCAAAACTTCAAACTCAAGGTTTCGTAAGAGAGCCCGTGTCAATAAACAAGGTGGGCAGTGATAGAGGACATCCCAATGCTCATCTCTGGCCTTCATGGCTGAGCATATCTGTATACACACTTGTGTACACACACACACACACACACACACACACACACACACACAATCCCCATGAGATTTTAAAGATCCTCGAACAAGCCAAGATTTTATTACTCATAATTACAAACGACTTTTTCTCTTCTTTTCTTCCTCTTTCTCCTCCTCTTCTCCTTCTTCCCCCTCCTCTTCTTCTTTTCTCCTCCTCCTCCTCTTCTTTTTAAATTGAATAGTATTATTTGGTTTTACCAGAGTCCCTGGGCTATCTAGTCTCAGGTCCTTGGTCACCCATGCCGTGCTGGGGATGGGCTCCATTTCATGGAGTGGACCTTAAGACGTCTGATAGTCACCGGTCACTCCCACAAACTGTGTGCCACCATTGCACTGGTGTTTCTTGCAGGCAGAACACTATTCCTGATCCAAGGATTTATGGCTAGCTTGGTGTTTATGTTAATCTTTTGGTAGCATGCAGAGTACTTTCCTGTAACAGACACTAGACTGTATCGGGGATGGCTCTATGTAGGCACCAGCTCAACTTCACATCCAATCAGCTGTGTAGGCGCTGTCTTCACCAAGACAGCCTTCCTGTCAACATTTGTGGAGAGCAACCTATAGTCTTGACAACAGCCTGGGTTGTTTCGGGATTCCTATGGGACCCCTTCAGCCGACAACTCAATTAGATGTCGGGTGACTGAAAGCTTAATTTGGTGACAAGAGATGGCCCAGTTGGAGCTCTGTCTCCAGAATTATTTGTTAATTTCAGTTAAATAGCCTTCATATATGTATATATTTTAGGAAGGTTCTACTGTATTATACTACCCTAAAACGCCCCTTGATTTTAGCTGTCTCTCCTTATAACCCTCCCTCCCTCCCTCCCCTCTTCCCCTCCCCACTTGATTCTCCTGTTCCAGCCCCCTCCCTCATTCCCTCTCCCCACCAAATCCTATTTCCCTTTCCCAGGGAGAGCTAACTGCACCCCCTAGTCCCTTATTCTATACCTTACCTCTGTGGCTCTACGGACTGTAGTTTAGCCATCACTGACTTGACATCCTCATATAAGCAAGACATACTATATAAAGCTCTGTTCCTAACATATCTCAGTCAGGATGATTTTTTTTTTCTAGTTCCACCTATTCACCTGTGAATTTCATCATTTCATTTTTAAAAAATGGTTTAGTAATACTCCATTGTGTAGTTGTACCACATATTTCTTACCCATTCTTTTGTTGAGGGACTTCCAGGTTGTTTCCAATTTTTGGCTATTATGAATAGAGCAACAATGAACATGGTTGAGCAAGTGTCCCTGTGGTAGGATCCTTCGGGTATACGCCCAGCAGTGGCATAAAAGGATCCTGAGGGAAGTCCAATTCCCGTCTTCCTGAGGAACGACCACACTGATTTCTGTAATGGATATACACGTTTGCACTCTCATCAGTAATAAATGTTTACTTCACATCCTTGTCAGCGAGAGCTGCCACTTGTTTTATTGACTGGTGGGTGTAAGATAAAATCTCAGAGTATCTTTGATTTGCATTTCCCTGATAGATCAAAAAAAAAAAAAAAAAACCCGCGTAGCAATAAAATTACTCTGAATAACATTCTTCTACACTCAGATCAGTGCCTTGCTCAGCCATCGTCAGAGAAGCTTCCTCCTGCAGCAGAACAAAAGAGAGACAGAGACACACAGAGACAGAGAGACACAGAGAGAGAGCCACAGCCAGACATTCTACAGAGAATGAGAGACCTCTGAACAGTCAGCCCTAAAAGAAGTGTCTCCATTAAATCCTTCCCCTCGGTGCTCAGGGAACCCTGCAGAGAGAAGGTAAGAGCCAGGAAGGATCAAGGGCAGGAAGAAAACAAGGCCTTCTAAATCAACACAAAGCACATGTGAACTCACGGAGACTGAGGCAGCATGTGCGGGGTCTGCATGAGGCTCCCAGGTTAGTGTTTTTATGGGAGTCTAGAGTATGGAAATGAGTGAATTTCTGCTTCCCATGCCTGCTCTTGGGCTATTTTTCCTTCTGTTTTGTCTAATACCAATGTATTAGTTAGGTTTTATGTTATTATATTTCACTATCTCTTAGAAGCTTGTTTGTTTTTATTCAGATAGGAGGGGAGGTGGGAACTGGAGTACTAGAGAGGAAACCATTATCAGGAGATATGAGAAAAAAAACCATAGCCTCGTGGTGATGATACACGCCTTTAATCCTAGCACTCTGGAGGCAGAGGCAAGTGAATCTGAGTTTGAGGCCAGTTTGATCTACAGAGCAAGTTCCAGGACAGCCAGGGCTACACAGAGGAAACCCTGTTTCAAAACAAACAAACAAAACCAAAACCCCAAAACAAAACAAACAAAAAACCACACTTTCAAAATACACTTTCAATAAAAGGAAACAACCACAGATGCCTACTAGGTTTTTTCAAAAGGTCATGATTTACAACAGAAAAATGACTTTCATAGCTTTAAAGATTAAAAAAAATATATTTCATGAGTGTGTGCCCATATGTATGTATGTGCACCAAATGAATGCCCGGTACACGAGGTCAAAAGAGGGTATCACATCTCCTTAGAACTGGGGTTACAGATGACTGCGAAGCACAGGGGTGCTGGGAACTGAATTCAGGTTCTCTGCACCAAGAAGTACGCTTAACTGCTGAGCCCTTTCTCCGGGTCCAATTTTAATCACATTTCCTACTTCTAATGTATTAAATGTCTTCAGGATTCAAAACTGGTTGCTTCAAGATTCATAGAGAACCCCCCCCCCCTAAACAAGAAAACATGCAGGGACACTTGAATAAATGATGTGCAGGTACTTAGCAAAAGAGCCATACTTAGAGAGCAAACATGCCTCTGAGGTACTGGGGTTCAGGGGTTTACCAACCCACTGACATTGTCTTGTAAGGCACTCATGGCCAGCCCGCTTTTCCAAATGTGCTGTGGTCTGTGAAGATCACAACTTGTCCCTAGAGAATGAGAACTCCTCTGGAACTTCTTCAATATAGAAGCATCTACACTATGGCCTTCAACATGGAACTAGAGATATACAGAAAATTGTTTGATCCAGTTGGCACCCTCTGTTGCCCTTGGATTACTGAACACTTAACTACTGACCACTACTCCCTACCAGGCAGACGGGATGTGGCAGCTGAGCAGAAGAACAAGGAAGCATCAAGGTCTATATATGGCAGGAGGCTCCATCGGCTGCTGTGTAAGCCCAGGATTAGACAGAGGGTGCCTAACATCTCCAGTGGTTTTTAAGGATGATACTAACACTGAAGTCAGGCGTGGAAGCTCACTTCTTTAATCTGACACTCAGCAGGTTTAAAGAGTTAGGCCCTTGGCCACACAGTGAGACATCTCAGAAACATCAAAATGTATAGTGTCATTTCTTCTTGTGTTAAGTTACAGAAACAGGGAGGTGACACAAAGCCTTTCTTTCATCTTGGACAGCCAACTACGTGGGGTGTGGAAATACTTCTTTTATGAGACAGATGATGTGTTCGTTGCTAGCTAATAAGCCACTTTTGTAATCTGTCTTTCAGCTGAGAAAACAATACACACCTTATATCATATCAGAAAAAGAGTGACCCCAAGATTTTCAGGCAATGGAGCTAGTCTTTCAAACCTAAACTCTCCAGTTAACTATTATAAATGATTTCAAATGTCCCACTCTTGGCCTTGATTTGCAGCAAACCCTGGACAAGCATGCAGCAAAGCTGTTAATTCTGGCATATCACTGTTCCACATGAGGTACTTCAACAGTCTATCCTTCCTTTCCTTTAGGACGCCATCATTCATGGGAGCTGGAGGTCTCTCTCAGATCAAGCTGTACTTTTGCTACAGAGGAAGTGCGCCCCCTAGGCAATGGCACTCTCCCCTGGGGGCTGACACACTGCCTCCACTCGGCCTGGGGGCTGACACTCTCCCTCCACTCTGCCTGGAGGCTGACACACTGCCTCCACTCTGCCTGGAGGCTGACACTCTCCCTCCACTCTGCCTGGAGGCTGACACACTCCCTCCACTTGGCCGTGCCTGTATTTGCTGTTCTATTAGTGTGCTGTGGTTTGTGTCCTCGCCAGTGGTTCAAACGAAGACTTCCTCCACATTTATCGATACTTAGTTTCCAGGTAGTGGTGCTGTTTGGGGAAGCTTGGGAGGTGAAGTGTGGCTTTGTTGAAGGATGGATGTGTCACTCGAGGTGAGCTCGGAGAGACTAGAGGACTTGACCTACTCCCAATTCTCTCGCAGCTTGTGGCTTCAGCCACCGTACCTGATGTTTGCCATCCATGGTGGACTTTTATCCCTGTGGAACTGTAAGCTTAAATAAATCCTTCCTTCTGTAAGTTGTCCTGGTCATAGTGTTTTATCGCAGCAGCTAAGCACCTGTCTTCTTCACCAAGATGTGGCAGATAATGAATCTGACTCATAAAGTCTTGTGCTGGAGTGACACACTCAAGACCAAGTCCTTTTCTGGCTTGTGTTCACACGGTGCACTCTAAAGGGGGTGGGTACAGTGTGAGGCTCAGCAACCTAAACTTGAGCCCCACATCCCATAGAGCAGGAGAGTACAGACTCCTTCCTGCAGGTTGTCCTCTGATCTCCACAAAGCAGGTAGGTAAATAAACAAATGTAATAAAATACTAAAAAGTAAATTAATAAAAAAGGAGTTAAAGAAATGGCTTCAAATGTGCAGTTGTTTTTTAAATTATTTTCTCACCCAGTCACTAGTGATCTAATGTGCTGATGAAAACTACACCTTGATTCCATTTTACCAAGCATCTGGAGCTGTTAAGAAGTTAAGGCAGAAAGGAAAGAAAACACAAATTCAGTAGTTTGTTTGTTTTTTTTTAAACCAGATTTAAGATTTTTTTTTTTTTAATTCAAATCGACCCAAAGCAAAACTTACATTACAAAGAAAGAACAGAATATATTATGATACAACACACTGGGAGTTACATGAAAGCTAAATTTGTGGGCAAACGGCCTTGTCCCAATCCCATCCTGGGCTAACGGGTGATTCAGTTGGGAAGTTAGAAACTCTTTCTCATGGTCCACTCTGGTCATTAAGCTATGCTTTTCTGCTGTCTTACGAGGGGTGAGTCTGACAGGTCATGCTAGCCTCCCTCGTGCTCCAGAAGTGACTCCTGCCACTGCCAGAATGCCGACTTCTCCAGCAGAAACGTTGTTCCAAGCAGGACTGATAATGAATTAAAAAAATCAAAAAATCAAGTCATCCAAACTAATGAGCAGGGGTTATTCTGTAGTAAATAGTTTAGAAATATGGGAATTAAATAATCTAAAAAAAACACTCTTAACTCTGCTGTACATTTATAAACACAAATATTTACAAAGAAACACCCTTGTTTTCAAAAGATGAGGTTTGCAGTTCATTAATGATCATATTTTATGAGCTGGTTTCTTTGGTGTATTTGCCAAATGCATTTTATAAAGTTTTAGTAATAGGCTGAAATAATAAATTTCAAAAGAAGCGCAAAAGAATCAGTGGTGAATTTTGAGTCAAGATTCTGGAAAAGCCAACAGGCTGAGTCTCGGAAAGAGCTGTTCTTCTCTCCTCACGGCCAGACAGCTGCTCTGAGAAGAAGCTCAGGTGCAGACCCGCATGTTCATCCCAACCACATTAGCAACTGTACAGCACTTCAGTTACCAGAGATACAGTACATGACTGGGGTCTAGTAATAAACAAAGGACATTCTCTTAAGCTTCCAGATAAATCAAACCACAAACAATAAATAATGGAATTATACACTTCTTCATTAAATAGAATTTTCAATTCCAGGAAGAGCACTCAGATTTTTCTTTTTCTTTTTTTCTGAAGTCACAGCAGCAAACAGCACAAAGAATTTGCCTTAATATGATCTTTTTACTTGGGATTCCCTGATTCAATTTCAGTGGCTTAGCTCTGAACCCTCTGAATGTCTGGAAAGTGAATGTCTTTTTTAACTTACTAAATAAATTAATTTACATGTATGAGTCCTGTGCAATTGGACACTAACATGGCAGCTCAGAGTACAGATTCCAGGCTCCCTCCCACCACTTCCCATGCTGGGCTGGGGTTCTAACAGAAGCTACACTCAAGTAATTTCTGGTCACTTTGTGTTCCTAAGGCTGTCAGTGAGTCTCCAGCCTTGACCTGGGCCCTGAATAAAGAATGAGAACACAGCTCTGCAGCTGCTTTGGAAAGGCAATCTCCATGGAGATAACCCTTCAGATAGGGTCACCACACCTGTCCCCATCTTCCTGGGTCCCAGCTATCTCTCTGGCCACACGCTCCCTGCTGAAGGAGGCTATGGGCCACATCAGTGAGTCCCTGAATCATCCTTCTGTCTGTTCAGGAATCCATGTGCCACCTAGGCACACATAGATCCTATGTTCTGATGTCACAGCTACTCTGTGGCCAAGAGGGCAAGCTCTGGGCTTGAGTGAAGAGCACTGCTGGCCTGAAATTGGGGGAACCTAATTCTGCTTAATTACACTGTGAGGGAAAGACTTTACCCTCTATGCCTTCAAACTGGCAATTCCGACAAGAAAGGAGAAGCCCTTACCTTGCAACCTTTTGATAGCAAATTTATAAATATTTAAAAAATTTGTCACAGCACTAAGAATGGCATGGGTGACTTAAAAAGGCTCTCCTCAAACTAACATAATGTCAAGTGAAGCAGTGAGCATGTGCCGCAGGGGCACCCGACGCCAGTGTGAAGCAGTGAGCATACGCCGCAGGAGCACCCCTGACGCCAGTGCCTGTGGGACCTTCTCCCTTGCTGCTAATAGTTCACTACATCTGGGCCTTTCTTGCACATACTTGTCCAACCAACCCAGAAAATAAAATATTTGTCTTGAAGAGCTTTACTGTACCCACCTTCAAAATAGACAGGAAATATTTAATTAGCATATTAGCAATTTGCTAGGCTTACAAAAGGGTGCCCATTAGAGACTTTCCCCTTAAAATATGTATGTATACATGTTACCAGGAAGGTGAAAAAAATCCACCATGAAACCACCCCAAATTATTTAATCATTAAAATAGAATGGTTTAGCAAGAATGTGGGCTATTTCTAGGGAACACTGTTATCACCAGGATATGAAATTTGTTCCTTAAGGTGAAATAAAACACAAAGCTTAAAATGGAAACTGAGGTGACACTGGTGGCCTGCTGTGGGATGGAGGTGGTGGTTACGGCTCCAAGGGGCACAAGGAAGCCGGCCAAGGAACGGGAAGAGCAAAACCGTCCAGAGACTACACCAAGAGAGTCGCACAAGAGGCACCGGTTTTGTTTTTTGTTTTTGTTTTTGTTTTTTTTTTTTAAAAAAAAAAAACAGAATATACTGGCTTTAAAAAGTTAATTCCTTTCCCCATTGATTTTGTTTTAAAAGCACAATTCAATAAGAGAGAGAGGGAGAGAGAGAGGAGTTGAAACACAATGTCTCAGGGTAGTGTCTTACAGTTGTTTAAAAAAATAATTTAAAAATAAGCGCACACCAAAGGAAGCAGAGGTACTGGGTTTGTTTCTCATCAGAAAGCTACATTAATTAGAAGGGAAAAAGGATTTTTAAACAGCTCATCTGTACCCATTAAAAATGAATGAGGCGACAGCATCACTCTAAGTTTCTTCACAAAGAATTTTCCAGCATCACCCAGGATCACAGGAGGTGAGCCTGAGACTTCCAAACTTTAAGAAGTATTCTGTCTACTGGTTCCTAGTACCTTGTCCGCCAGTGAAACCAGAGCATCGAAAGGGAAAATTCTCTGCTTCAAACCTATCTATGTTGTGCATTTAGGCAAAACAAGTTTTCTAAATGCAGTACTGTATAGAAAGGCTTGGACCTCATCGACTTGGACCAAGAAACCAAATTAAGACCTTCAAGTGTGTGGTATGTGTGTGTGTGTGTGTATGTGTGGGTGTATACAACCCACACCCATACATACACACACACACACACACACACACACACACATACACATATATATATATAAAGATCCCTCCCCAGAATGAAATCCAAACGAACAAAAAACCTAAAAGTGTATACCTGCTTTCTGACTTGACCGCAAATCAGAAATTGCATAGGATATACTTTGTGCAAGGCCTGAGCCTTTTAAGTATCTGGAATAACTCTTAATCTTGTTCACAGTCCAGGTATATCAGATATCATCAAATTTGTGTTTTAAGTAGTCTTTCATGACCTTGGCAATTGGTAGTTCATCAAGCAGCTTCAGGTTTTGAAGGCCTATACACTGTCGAATTTTAATTCGGCACAGGTCCTGCAGGGTTCTGGGCTGTCCTAAAATGACAGAGAAAAGGAAATGTTACAAAGGTACAAAGCACTGGAGAGGGAGGGATGTCAGGGAAAGCACTGTCTGAGGAAGGGCCTGCGGGGGGCCTTATCGGCAAAGGACTGACTGCGACTCAAGTGTCATCTGTACCTTCCTGTGGTGTCTCACCGACTTGGTCTTTTCCAAAGCTCTTTACAAGGCAGTGATGTCATGGCCTGAGTATGTAATGGTGCTGTCAGGCACACAGTTAGAATGCCTCGTGCCTGGAGGATGGTGCTGTCTTGGTGAGGGCTGTAGAAGCTCCAGGAGCTGGGACATTGCTAGCAGACAGAAATCAACGGGAGCAGAGCATTGGGAGTTGATTATTATTCCTGGATCATTTTCTGTTTCCTCTTCTCTATCTACTGTGACAGGAACAACCTCAGTGGCCATGACTTTCTGTCCAAACACATGGGGCCAGTCAGCCTTTGATGTAACCTTCTGAAACCTTGAGACCAAAGAATGCTCCCTTCTTTAAGCAGTCTGTGCTGGGTAACCGGGTCACCATGACAGACAAGCCACTAACAGGTAGATACCTCCATCTCTGCCTTCTATATAAGGTCCTGAGGATGAGAGATTTAAGTAGATTGGCAGCTGTCAGACAACCACTTGTAGTTTAGAATGAGACTAAGGACAGTCTCTAGGATTCCAAACCTGGCACTCTTTCTACTACAAATCTAGGAATTGTGGGTCTGTCCCGAGGAGACTAATACAAAGGAAGCTTCCATGAGCAGATGGCTTCTCTAGACCTCAGTTTCTCCACTAGAAAAGCATGGCCTGGAGAAGATGCCCTCTGAGGTGACCTGTTTTGACTCTGAGGCTAGGACACTGGAGCCCTGATACTTAGTAGCATCTCTACGGAGCTCTTTGCAAATGATGTCTGCTTGCCTGCACTGGGGCCCAGCAGCAAGGGAGTTTGAGCCACCTTAAGCTGGTCGGAATTGCTAGCTCCCTCCATAATACACACCCTGACCATCAGCCAGTCACCGTGGTTGTCACTGAATCCAACAGAGAAGCAATAAAATCCAAATTCTTTCCTCTCCACAGTACTGAATATTATCAACACAAGGAAAACTTCTTCAGCAGTGGCTCTGTAGGTGTCTGGAGTCACACGGGACATAGCGGTAAGAAAAGGCTATCCCACATTGAATATTTGCTGCTCCTTGTTTAACAGAAGCGTGTGATAGGCCTGGAGCCCTTTAACTGTTTTACAAGCCAGGCATATGGAGCTTCTCTCCATTTTACTGGGAGTCTCAGAGAGATTAAGCAACATGCTTCAAAACCCAAGGAGATATCGTACCGCGGTAGCCAGCAAACATTTAGTCTCAAATCCCATTATGTTTTTAAAAATGACTGAGGATATGAAAGAACTTTGATGTGGGCCATATCAATGGTGGTAACCACATCACAAGTTACAACAGAAATCTTATAAATACCTGTACATTCATTTAAAAGTAATTAAAACAAACCAATCGCATATTAAGATGAACATGATAAAAATTGTTTTACAAAACAGTTTGTCATGCTTTATTTGTAATGCACGGCTTTCCAGAGAATAGCTAAGCTTTCTTGTGTACATTTGCATTCAGTCTGTTGAAATAAAAACCACACCACATCGTCTCCAGAGAGAAGGAACATGAAGATGGGCAGATAACACCACACTGCTGCTATGAGATCACTCGAACCTCAGCCTCCCTGGGAGGGTCCCAGGCTGTCCTTGGAGCAGCTCGGCTCTTCTGGGTAACTTATCTCTTGCTTGCATTGTTTTTTTTTATAGTGATAATGCAAAATTAAGTAATTTTTCCTAAGTGAAAAGAACTCCATAAGACTTAGCTCTCCTGATCTATCGGTGCTCAGCAGAGGAACACTTCTCTAGCAAGCGCCAGGCCCCATCAAATTCAACTCCTAGCACTCCAAACCAGGAAGGAAAAATAAAGACTCTGGGAGGCCTGGATGAGCAGGCTGCTTCCCAACAGTGCCTCACACGTGGTGTCCCAGGAACCACGGTGCAGGAGAGCTCGGGCTGTGTCTCCACCGCACTGTCAGAGGTGCCTGTGCTCAACTGAGTTCGCCCAGCACTGAAGCATTTAAGACAGCATTCCATTATGTTACTTGTTTGCAGTGTTTCAGGAGAGGCTTGACTCTCTATTTCTTTATATAAGATTCTCTTGCAAAATAGCTCCCTCACCCAGGGGCTAGTGAGTTGTGCTGTGGCCCTGGGAGCCCAGATAGAACTTTCCAGGCCTAGTGTTCTGGAATGCTGTGTTCAGTGGAAGTCCTAGGCCTAAGCATACTGGAATGCTTTTCTCAGTTTGTAATTTTTCTTTTTCTTCTTCTTCTTCTTAAGTGAGATAGCATGAATGGCATCCTTTAATATTTTGGAAGAATGTAGTCTTTTAAAGCTCTTTTTAACCACGTGTAACTACTGACTACAGAACTGCTTTGAATGATAAGGGCATATTGTAATGTTTAAACTCAACAATCCTGGAGGCAGGACACAGACTTGGCTCCTGGCCACTCACAACTCACACGGTCCATGCCAAGGTGTTTAGCCTGCTGCTGCCTTAGTTTCTCCATAGCAGCACCTACCTCTGAGGTTCTTAAGAAGTAAAAACATTCACTGTGGCGAAGTATTAAGAACAGTGTAAAGCAAACTGGAAATAGCCAGAAAGTAAATTTTAAAAATATTAGTTGCTAAACACTTAAAGGGATAATATTTCTTCTGATTTTCAGGAAACTAGAACGCCATCTTTGGAAAGTGGTCTTCGTCTTCTTGTAAAGATGGTAAGAAAGCAAGATGGCTGGAAAAGGGTAAGTAGTCCACACTAGCAGAGAACAGTCGGGCAAACTGCTGGGAGCCACTATTATGACTTCAAAGGGCTGGATATGAGGACTTTTACTGTGTAAAAGGATATATATCAGGGAGTGGGTGTAACTATTCCTCCCTGCTCACACTAAGAAATGAACTCGGCTGGCTTGTCAGCATGCACAGTCAATAGCAGGCTAATGGCAAAGGCAGTGAGGGTGGCTCGGGATTACTGTTCCTCCAGACACCTTGGGATTCAGGGACAGCATCTTGGGACTAGAAGATTATGATTGTAAGACTAATATTTATTTCTTGTCAACAGACCACATAAAAGTATTTCCTGTGTCCCTACTACATGCTTAGCAATGAAGAAGGACAGAGAAGAGAAGGAAGGAGGAACAGAGGGGAAACGGAAGCAAAGGGCGAGAGGAGGGACAGTCAGCAGAGCTGCACGCACCGCCCACGGGCACCGCCCACGGGCACCGCCCACGGGCACCGCCCACGGGCACCGCCCACGGGCACCGCCCACGGGCACCGCCCACGGGCACCGCCCACGGGCACCGCCCACGGGCACCGCCCACGGGCACCGCCGGAAATGAGTAAGTGCCACTCCACGGTGGGCTGTAACGGAGGGCTCGAGGCCAGCTCCCTACAGACTGTAATCTATGGAATCATAAACACTGGAGGATGCAGCAGGGACTACAAGGTGTTCAGACTAATGAACGCCAATGGGATTACACAATAGTTCAAAGGGTTAATCTTTCCAAGTGTGGAAAACCCTATCATTACTAATAACCAGCTTGGCACAAAAAATCTGCTTCTGACGGGCCCAGTTTTGAATAAATAGAAAGCCCGGGCAAGGGTATAACTTAGAAACTTAACTGTCCCAAAGGCATCCCCGCTGCACACACATACTTTGTGACTTTTGTAAGGGAGGCTTAATTTATTTCTTGGGAATAAAGATATCTGGACTTGGGACTGGAAAGATGATTCAGCTGTTAAAAGGGTATGAACTGGTCTTCCAGAGGTTCAATTCCCAGCACCCATGTGAGCAGCTCACAACCACTGGTCACTCTCCAGTTCCAGAGGATCTAATGCCTCCGGACTATGTGGGACACCTGTATTCGTGTACACAGACACCCATACATAATAAGTAAATTTTTTAAGCATACTAATTACTCATAAAGGTAGACAAAGACCAAACATTTTAAACAGTCAAGGGTAACCACACAGACGATGAGTCCTAGGCTTCAATGTACAGGTGGACACAGTGATACAAAAGGGAGTAGGCCAAGAAACAGAGGGCACCCGCTCCCCTCTTCTGGCCAGCTTCAGAGTCTGTCATTCCCTAAAGAGCCTACCATCTCTGCCAGCATCTAGGGTGATCTCCTAATATCTCTGTTTAACTCCAGTTCCCATTTTAAAATTCGACTTTTTTTTTTTTTTTTTTTTTTTGAGACAGGGTTTCATTATGTAGCCCTAGCTGGCTGGGAACTTATTGTACCAGGTTGGCCTACATTTCACAGAGATCCACTTGCCTTTGTCTTCTGTGTGCCAGGATTAAAGGCCATGCACTGCCATGTCTGGCCAATGACACACTATTCTTTTTGCTCTTGCTTCTAAAGTCCTTCACTGGGACTAAGTTTAAAGTCGGATAAACAACTCTTGCTTTGTAGTCCAATGGCAGGTTCTAGCTCCCTTAAAATAAAAATGGCAGTATTCACTCACAGTTCAAATATTCAGTATCAGCTTTCTGACATAAATCTATTGGCTACATTTTTCCTCAGGTGACTGGGCACTGATGGTCTGAGTGAGATGTCCTCCATAATCTCGGGCATCTAGATGCTTGGTCTCCAGTTGGTGGCACTCTTTGGGGTGGCTTAGGAGGTGTGGCCTTGCTGGAGGAAGCATGTCACTGGAGGTGGGCTTTGGGAGTTTAAAGCCATTCCTTTTGCTAATTCACTCTCTGCCTGGTGCTTGTGGCTGCTGCTTCCTGCTCCTGCTGGCATGCTTTTGTTCTGCCATCACAGCCCCTAATCCTCTGGAACCAAATAAACTCTTTCTTCTATAAATTGCCTTGGTCATGGTGTTTTATCACAGTGATAGAAAAGTAACAGAGTCAAGCAAGAACGACCCATGGTCAAGGCATCTGTAGATGCAACAGTAACAGCAGGGATTGTAAACACCTCAAGAAGGTAAGGAAGAAGAGCCTTTCTGGCTAGAATACAGGGAGTTATTTAAAAGGATGGTCTCTGTGTCAAAAAACCTAAAATGTGGTGTTATCTGAATGACAACAGTGTTCATTTCTGAAAATGATTTTTAATATGTTAACAGTAGAAACTCCTGTAAGGCTCTAATGTAGATGGTCTGGCAAAAGTTTCCAATTCACGAGGAAAAAAAAAGTAAAGCCCCTTTGTTAAAATGTGACACATGACTTTCTCCACAGGGAGAGTATACTTATAATAGGTTATCCCATAAAATAACAACAGAAGCATTAGGAATGAGCATAGTAGGTCAGGGCAGCTGTCATCCAGGCTATGTGTGGGGTAAATCCACTCACATACTACTCTGGGCTGGATTTAGCTCAGAAAAGTCACAGCCTGTTTGACTTCCTTAAATTTTAAAACACTGAGAAGTTGTGCCTTTTGTTAGCCTATAGTTTTTAAAGGTGTGTGTGTTGTGCATTGTATGTGCGTGTGAGTCTGTACATATGGAGTGAGGTGTGTGTGTGAGCGGTGGTGCCAGGGATTGAACCCAGGGCCTTTCACACGCTAAGTATGTGCTCTCCTACAGAGCTACCAAGCCAACTCCTCCTGCCCCCAGGCCTCAAAGGTTTTTTTCTCCTTTTTTCTTCATTTTTACTTTTAGTCTCAAATCTTATTTCTGTAAACATAGTACTTGTGTGTGTGTGTTTTAATAATATAGTGCTTGACTATTACTGAAATCTAAACAAAAACATGTTTCTGGTTACTTCGATATTTATAAAACAGTATTTTTAAACATCTGTGATTAATGTTCCAGCAAGCAACTATCTTAAGTACTTGATGGATTATGTCTCCTGTGAAACAGTTTACACAACTCAATTCCCAGCCACTTCAATTTCTCCTTGTAGCATTAGGAGCTATTTAATTTCTTAGAACACACAAATCCAAATCCACCCAGGCCTAACTTTTACACAGCTCTGAAAGCATGCTGACGGTGAGTCGTCTTTGCATGATGCTTCTGAAACACAGGTAACTGCCTCAGCTCAGTGTCTTAGGACACTAAACATAAACTCAGTCAACTCAGTGAACCCAAGGACGTGTAGACCAGCCATGGAACAGGAGCGTGTTGTACACCAGAAGCAGGCCATGCCAGCAAGGTGAATGGATGGTTTATTTACTTGGGAACCTGGCATGTCTGACATGGTCTGTGCATGACTGTCTCTGATCCTGCCTCCAGGATCCAAGCTACTAAAATGTCCAACTGATAGGAACCACTTATCCTGAGTCAGCAAAGCCACACTTTTATAAATGCCAGCCAGGAAGAAGGGGTCTCTCCAGAGCCTAAGCCATAAGCACGCAAGCGTGAGGCAAGCTTTCAGCTTACCCAGATTTTAACTTTAATTGAAAGTACATTAAGGAGTCTTCAAATTCAAAACACCAGGATGAGAGGATA
The DNA here is from genome assembly GCA_028551405.1 of Uromys caudimaculatus. Taxonomy (NCBI): domain Eukaryota; kingdom Metazoa; phylum Chordata; class Mammalia; order Rodentia; family Muridae; genus Uromys; species Uromys caudimaculatus. The sequence continues at coordinate 123,415,989 of CM052703.1, read as the reverse complement.
CCTTTAAAAACCCTGAATGTAGGACTGGCATTAGTGTGGGGATGGCAACCGGGGACCGACTGTCTTGTATGTCCATGGCCCTGGCTTTGATCGTCAGCACTGAAAATGTGGACATTCAAGTGCTAGGTTCCCACTGCTTAGCTGGACGATGTCTCTGCATCTTTACCATGGGAAACTCTCAAGGAACTCTTGCTTGTGCTGACTACATTGGTCTCTATTTACCATATAACTAAAAATGTCAGAAACATTTCTGACTTGTTTAAAAATAACAGTGGTCAGTTCATCAGCTGACATAATTTTTATGAAAACAAACAAAGCCCAGAGTCACTTTCCAGAACAAGGTGTCTGTGAAGAGAAAGCTGTTGCTCCTTTCCTGCAAATGTCTGCCTTCCGTCTGCTCTCACCTTCCGTGTGCTAGCCTGAGGGTCTCCAGCTTCACTCAAACACATCGCTAGGAAAGCAGGGGAACTGAGGACAGCCTTCTCCAGATGACCTCAGACCCCTCCAGCAAACTACCGTAAAATGGGGCAATGAGCTTGTTTCTTTTTCAATTTGATGTGTATGTGTGGTGTGTGTGGTGTGTGTTGCATACATACATAAGTGCATGTGTGTGTAGAGGCCAGCAGTAAATATTGTCTTCCTCAACTGCTCCTTCACCTTATTTTTTGAGGCAGGGTCTCTCACTAAAAGCTGGAGAGCAGCAACCGGCTGGGAGCTGGCCAGGGAGCCCCAGGGATCCTCCTGTCTTCACTCGCCTGGTGCTGGGGTTACAAAAGCATGCTACCATGTCCAGCCTTTTATCTGGGTGCTGCTTATCCAAACTGATGTCTCCATGCTTGCTTGGCAAACACTACCAGCTGAGCCGTCTCCCCAGTCCCAACGGTGATACAGAATCTGAAATACATTGATGAACTTTTTGTACTTTTAGATTATAGTCCATTGGTCTATCTTAAACTTTTAGTGGACCTTTTACCCATGCACATAGTAACATAAATCAGTCATCAGAAACACATGGCACACTAGGTTATGCATGTCTTCAAATTTTAGCCAATTTCATTATATGATAGCAAAAGAAATCTCTTTTCTTAATATCTCCCCTGATCTCAGAAAATCATTACATAGGAGGACTCTCACAATTGTAAATACAAGTTTTTAAAACCCCTCTTTTCAAAGTTCAAGTCTGACTGGTCATCAATACTGTGGTCATTTTCCTGTGACAAGTGAACTTTGTTCGTTTCTAAGAAAATGCCTGCTAAGTGCCCATGATTAAACGGTATAGTTTGGCTGCCAGTCAATCTTTCAAGGAGAAATGGTTCTCCACCAAAAAGCTGCTGGTCCAGCTCAGACAGACCTGCCACTTTCCCACTCGGCCATCTTCATCCACAGAGCATTGACAAGGTATGTGCACAAAGGGACAAGAAGACTCGTTCAGCTCTGTTCACCGCTCTGTCCACGGCATCTGTAAATGGGCTGCAACACTCATGACTGAGGCTGCCTGGCAGTGACGACAACAGTGACTGTCAGTGCCAGCCAGCCAGACTGTCGTGCTAACCTGGAAGCAGTTTTCCCTCCAGAGCTTACACATCATCAGCACAAAGGTCACCTAGTGAACTGTGGCTATGCAACTGTTCTGGGCCTTATGCCCCCTAAAGCCTCCTAGAAGCCCATCCCCCACCCCCGCCCGCCTTCTCTCCTTCCTTCTTCCCTCTCTAGTAATAGAAAGCCACTGCCTTTAAAAAGTGGCTGTGGGCAAGAATTTGGTTCAGTTCCCCCCATTTTTTCCCGGAGGGCACTGAGCTTTGTGGGGTGAGTCTGGGGGCTGAAAAACTTGCTCAAGGTTATTAGGCAAGCCATTTGTGGCACTCTTTAGCACCCCATTCTTCTGGTTTGAGGGCATCTCTGACAATGGGCACAGCTAAGAGCCTGTGATGATGTAGAGACAGGAATCATCTGATCCCAGTGTGCAAAATACTCATCAGTTCAAAGAACCGCAGCAAGGATGCTTTCACACTTCAAATATAAAACAAAAGGTAAAACCAGATGGACAACCCATCCCAACTCTCATAGGTGTAGAGCCTCGATGCCATCACTCCTGAGTCCATAAGGCAGAGAAATTGCTCAGCCTTAAAAGCTAAGACTGATCTTGGAGCAAGCAAAGAGACTGAAGCTGCAGGCAGAGCGCCTTCTTCAACAGCTCTGGAGATTGTGATTAGCCCAGTGTGCCAAGACTGAGGCTTGCTTACTTGGGCAAAAGCCATGGGGCCCAAAACCAGAAACACTGGGGGCTGTGGGTACACAGGGAATCAAAAACTGGTCAAAGGAAGTCCTGCCAGGTCCTCAAAGTGAGGCCAGTGAAGCCCTGATGGCTATGACAGGGGAGGGTGTGTGCAACCTGCACCCCAAACCTCTCCGTAAGACTCCCACAGAGAATGGACACGCCTCAGGTTCAGCCTCCTCAGCCTTCCTAGCTCACCTTGCAGAACTCGAGGGAAAGCTACCTGAAGGAGAAAGCACGTATGACAGGTCCAGCCTGGGACATGGGCCCACTTACAAGCCTGGAAATCAACTGGAGGATCACCGGGTGTCGGGGCCATCACATTTTATAACCACACCAACTGCCCTCCATGTAGTAGCAGTGGTAAAGCAGATAGACCTGAGGAGGAGTCAAGGGGATGAGCGTGAGAGGAGAGGAAGGGGAGAAACTCGGACACTGGAGAACTCAGCACACTCAGCTATCTGCAGCCACGTAAAACACAGCCCCACGCCTACCCAGATGAACAGGAAGCCTCCTAGGAAGACTATTAGAGGCAAGGGTGTGGTGGCTCAAACCTACAATCCCAGCACTAGGGATGCACAGGCAGAGAGATCTGTTGCAGGTTTGCAGATAGCAAGGCACAAGCCAGGCAGAACTAGACAGCCAAGACCATCTCAAAAGGACCAAAACAGAAAAAAAAAAGAGAGAGTGTGTGTGTGTGTGTGTGTGTGCGCGCGCGCGCGTGCACACACACGCACGCGCGCGAGTATGCACAAGCTCTATTAACCTGAGTTCTTGCTGCTCTTCACATCATGCCTAACTTTAGCTTAAAAAAAAATTACCTTACCATGCTAGGCAAGATAAAAAGAAAAAGAGCCAAAGAGATAAAGCTAGTGTCAGAAGTAGACTTAGGTGTGACACGGATGTTGCAATTACTGTAAGCCAGAGAACCTAGAGTAACTGTGACTATTCATTTGAATCTACGGAAAACATTAGAGTGAAGGAAGTCCCGACTAATGCTCTAATGAAGCAGCGGTTCTGAGGAGGTAAGGCTCCCACACACAGTGCAGATATGGAGGACTCTGGCCAAGTGAACAGAGAACCAGACAACCAAAAAAAGTCCTGACTCTACCTGCCCGGACCCAACTTTGACTCTACTTTGTCTTCTGAGCAAGCCCCTCTCCGAGGTCCGAGGCCCTTCCAGACAGCAACCTTGCCAAGCAAACACAGGGGCAGTGCCCTTTCAGGTGCTGGTCTCCATACCGTGAGCACAAGCAACTGCAGACCACCAACTCTATTTATTTTGTGTTTTGTAGACAGGGTCTTGTGACTGTAGCCTATTTCTATGTAGCCTGCCTGGCCTCAAACCCCAAATCCTCTTGTCTCAGCCTCCTGAGCTGTGTTCCACCACACTCAGCTAACAGTCCTCTCCAGTCCTTCCCTTGCCCTGTAGAAGTGGCTGGGCAGCACAGAGGCCTCCCTACCCAGTCATCCAATCTATAATCCAAGCTTGAGCATTTTTAGATGGGCTACCGTCCCAAACTACAATTTCTCTGTGACTAAAATTCCAGGCATGAATTCATACAAATCTCATCTTTTTAATATCAAAGTTCTTGTTAGTCACTACCTGAGGTTAGGCCCTGTCATAAAATTTCTCTGTCTTTCTGGGAAGATTTTACATTCTGGGGGTCGGCTCACAGCACTGCTCTTACAGAAGACCTGGGTTCAGGTCCCAATATCCACATGACAGCTAACAACCCCTGGGACTCACGTTCCAGAGGACCCAACGCCTTCTTGCCTTTTTGGAAACTATACATACATGGTACACAGACGTATGGGCAGGCAAAACACTGGAACACATTGAGTAAAAATAAATACATTCTAAAAAATTCCATATTCTAATAACTCTTTAGTCTTATCGATCAACTACACAACTTTGTACTGTGGTGAAGGAAGACACTGAGAACAACAATCTCAGCTACATTATAACCAGTCAGTTCCTGTGGGGGGTTCCATTATTAGTTAACCATTTCCTCCGGGTAGGCTATGCTTTGAATATTCACAGAGTTATACAATTGCACTCTTTCAATAATATTTCTTCTGCCCCCCCTTCGTATAAGCTCCTCTTTTGGTTTAGGAAAGCATCTTCATAACTTGCTTCCCCCCTTAGCTGTGATGCCACCCCAAAGGCCCAAACACCCCAGACCCTCCCGGCTCCGCAATTATGTCCACGTGGGCACAGGTACAAATGGCCCCACTCCCCTTTGCTCTAGCCTGGCTTAGGGGAAGGGGCAGTTCCCCTCCTCAGGGCTGCAGCTGTGTGTCCTCACTGCAACGCCACCTGGTCACTCCACACACCTCCATGTCCTCCAGGTCTGCTGTCCTTTCTCTTTACTTGCTCCACACCCTCGCTTTTTAAAAACTCAAAACTAAACCTGGCCTCTTATAAATCCTAAGCAGAAGCCAGCCTTCCTTCTGTAATCAAGATCATGTGGGGAAAGTCACTGAGGTACTGGATAGCACAGCAGAGTTAATCAAAGGTGCTCACAGACAGTCGCCACCTTCCTGGGTCACACCCGAACCTGCCATACATGCACCTAGCTCACAGACAGCCGCCACCTTCCTGGGTCACACC
>CM052703.1:123384812-123410600 GCA_028551405.1 Uromys caudimaculatus | reverse complement strand
CCTAGCTCACAGACAGCCGCCACCTTCCTGGGTCACACCTGAACCTGCCATACATACACTTAGCTGGTAGGAAAGCCAGACAAGAGAAGGTAACAAAGTCCATGCAAACTAACACCTCCCCTCAGAAAACAACGTGGCCACCGACTGCTGCTGAGTCAGATGAGTCAGACACTTGAAGGTGTAAATGAAGTGTCCTTCGGAAGCTGGACAGACGCTGATGTAAGCTGTGTGGCCTAGGGACCTACTGCCTAGGTTCCTAGTGGCTCCACACATCTTCCTTAGCCTCTATTACTGGGGCATCTAAAGAATCCAGAGTGGCCTTCCTTTCACGTGGAACTTAGTAATTAAGTGCAAAACTGTCCCCATAGCTAAGCCATCTAAGACCCCACTCTCCTTCTAATTCTTCCATCTGAACCTGCACAGTCTCAGCCAGGCTATCACTCCGACCACTCTGAAAACAACGTCTGTCCTTGACCCAAACTTTACTTTCCACTTTTAATAACACGACAGGGTTTTGGATAAATAAGTATTACTTACCAAGCAGGACTTATAAGAATGGTTAGCTTCTAGTCATCTCATATTACAAAAATATCTCAAGCAACTCAGAAGGTGCAGATTAAGAGGAAAAGATGCAATGATAGTAAGTAGTAAGTGTATTACATACTTGTGACGTCTTGTAAGAAATCCAAACACGGTCGACTACTTCCTGAAATACTTATGGAAACGGCCAGCGGGGTCTGACCTTCATAGTTCCTTGTGTTCGTGTCCGCTCCATAGTTATACAGCATCCGTGCACAGAGCACGTCGTCACGGAGGGCAGACAAGTGCAAAGGAGTCTGTCCATCTTCTAGGCGCCCCAAGTTTGTGTCCGCCCCTCTCTGAAGGAACATGCGGCAGTAGGAGTGATTGCTTTTGATCACAGCGTAGCGCAGCAGGAACCCGTTCTGGATGTCGATGTTGGCACTGTGGTCCAGAAGGATCTTCACACAGCTTGACCTCTCTCGGATGATGGCAAGCTGAAGTGGCGTTGTACCTTTATCACTGAGCGGGTCGACCTCAGCCTTGAACTCCAGGAGGAGCCGGACAAATGAGTCCCTGCCATAGTGGGCAGCCACGTGGAGGGGAGTCCAGCCATCATTGCTTTTTGCATTAATAATGTCACTCCTGTACTCAGATTCTAACATCAGGCGTGCGATCCGGGCCCGGCCGTGCATGGCTGCATAGTGTAGAGCAGTGAAGCCTCCGATTAAATCCTTAACCGTGGGGTCAGCTAGGGTCAAACCAAAATGAGAACATCAGTGGCTGCCGAGGCACAACAGCCAGCTATCATAGGCTGTGAAGGGTTAAATGCAATGAATGAAGCCGAGGACTTTCCCCAGGCTTAAGGGAAGTGCGGCTCAGTGGAAGGCACATTCTAGTAGAAAGTTATCAAGCCCAAGTCAGTGGGAGGAGGAGGGAGAAGACCAGCCTTGTTTAAAGATAAACCCTGCCCGCCAACCCAAAGCACCTCGCCCCTCCTGCTGGTCCACCTGAGACTGTTCAGCCTCTGCTTGCAGCCTGATTCACACTTCTCCTTTGTCTCCAGCTATTTTTGTGTCTTTTCCTTGTCCTACTTCTTGGCCTAAAGAGAAGCAAGCACAGCAACACTGTTGCTCTGAATTTCAGTATCCTACAGTCAGCCAGACTCAGTTTAGTTTAGTGGGGGGAGGGAGGAAGTGAAGGCAAAGAATCAAGGTGCTGTCTCTACACTCTATGAAAGCAGCAGCTGAGACCCATGCTGACTGGCACGACATGATACAGCATGTGTACATGAGTAAGTCTATGAGTTCAGTTATAAACGGCCCCGCAAGCATATTAGCAAGTGCTTTATTTGAAAAAAAAAATGGAAGAAACCTCAGCACTATATAAACATTGCTTTTAAATAAAAAAGAAACTGTTTTAAAGACTCCTAAATTAACAGATCCCTGGGAAGAAAACTCCACAAGAATCATCTGCTCAGTGACTCTCCAAGCTACAGACCTTTGCCGCCTACTCTGGCCTTTCCATGGTGTCAAAGGTCAGCGCTTTGTAGCTCACATCCCACTGGCATCCTTTGCTGTATATGGGCTAGAGACAAGAGCTGCCTCCCCACACCATGGACCCGGCTTCCTGGAAGCCAGTAAGCCGCAAAGGAAGAACGCCCAGGTGGGTCTAAAGACAAGCATTAAAATGCTCCGTATGTAACTGAGCTATTATTTACATATATATACATATAGATATATATGTATATATATGAATTTTTTTCACAGGCACAAAATACCTCCAAAGCTATGTGATTAAATACTTATGTACTGTTTAATAAGATTTTATTTAGTTATAAACTACAACAGCTGGATTCTCTTACAAGAGGCTGTGAGGCAGAAAATTATATGTTGAAATATTAATAATACCATAGCGGGTGAAAACTGCAGTTAAAGAGCTGTTAGCAAATAGAACCTGTACAAAGTAAACTGTTACTTTAGCTCCTCATAATACCTGACATAAAGTGACAGATCACAACAACAACAACAACATAAAAGGCTTCAGCAATGGCCTCAACTAAAAGACTATTCAGTATCTAGGACGAGGCAACAGGCAAACTAGAACCCTGATGCAAAGCACTCTGCTGCCACCTACTGGAAGAGTCTGATCATGCACTAGTCAGTCATCTACAGGTGAGCTCTCAGGCCAAACTGATCTGATGGGTCTTAAACACAGATCCTGCTGTTTTCTAAAATAGATGAAGTGACTGCTGGAGAGATGCCTCAGTGGTTAAGAGCTCTTGCTGCTCTTTCAGAGATCCTGGATTCAGCTCCCAGCACCCGTATTAGGCAGCTCATAACCACCTGCTTCTTCTGCTTCAGGGGAACCAACGCCCTCTTCTGGCCTTAACAGAGACTGCATGTATGCAAATAAATCCACCCCACCACCACCACCACACACCACACAATGAAAAAATGTGTCTTTAAGTCATAACTGGCCATATATTTGCAGATCCCTCTTGATCCTTCAGTGGATCTTGGGAACTCCTCTCTCTGCTCCTCTCACCTTACCCACTCCCTACAGTCCTTTTATTTGACAAGTCAAGTTACAATGCTGTAATGCAGTTACTCCTGCGTGTGGTTCTCACTGTATGTCTACGTAAGGCTCCGCTTACATTCTAGTGCTACACTGAACTACGAAAACACAGATTGACCCGCAGAGCCTAACTCGTCTCCGCACAAATCATGCAAATGAATTAACTAACTGCATCCTGAGAGCCAAGGACAGAACCAAGAACTAGAGGGCAATAATGCATAAAGCTATAGCCATTGTCCCCAGGAAAAGGTGACAGCGTGAAACAACAGGGCATGTGAGGGCGCAAGTAAGATGTACTTCAGATCAGGCAGTGACTTTCAGTAAGAGCTCACCTGCAGCACCAATAGCCTGCGGGACATGTCAAGTTTAGTGAGAAATGTGTGACACACATGTAAAAAACCTCTTGGCTGGATTTCCTTAAGTTTCTTCATTGGTGTCTGCAATTTCTCTTTATCAGTGAGACTTCTGAGTGTTCTGCCTAAACTAACAACCCCACCAAGCTTCTTCTGCCTCCTCACCAGATACTCCACCCACCAGTGAGACCCATTTTAAACAAACGGTAGGTAGCGTACTGCAATCTAAACATATGCAAACACAGTATGTTCAAAAAACAAAGACGCATCACTGATGCGTGTGGTCTGTTTTCTAAAGTGGAATCGTGATTTGTTTATCAAGTGCACATATTGATGAGCTCCAAGAATTCACAGTCACAATAACTAAAAGCACTCAATATCCACAAGACTTTGTCCCCTCCAAGTTCCTCATGCCTTTTACAACCAACTTCCTACCTAGATTCTGGGAAACATGCAGATCAAAGACAAAACTTTGCGTTTCCTAAGCTTTCCACTAGAAAGGGGTCACCTGCGGAAGTGTGGCTGACTAACTTCACTTCGCACATGCTTCTGAGGACTGGCTTATTTGCAACATGAGGCTCTGGGAGCAATGCTATCATATCCATGTCTGTTTGTTTCTTTGTAACAAAGAACTGTGGACTCTGATGTTAAGGGTTTAACTGCATAAGAAGCTGCTGTGCGGCCTGCTGTCAGTGGGCACCCTGCCTTCTGTCCTCACCAGTGATGCTCCATGGCATCAAAATCACTTTTAAGTTTGCCCATTAAAAGGGTAAGTGATGAGTTCTGTGCTGTCAATTCGCATTCCAGGGAACTAGCGAGCTGGCTTATTTGTACACTTCCTTTATGGACTATCTATCAGTGTTACTCATTTCCACTGGGATGTCCTATTGTGGAGTTGTAAAGATTCTTTGCATATTCTGCACATGGGCCAAATAGAGTATGCTTATTCACTGATTTACTTTTGTAATACTGGAGGCTGAACACAGACAAACACCCTACCATTGATCTACACCCAGCTCTCTATTCTTGATTTCATCGACTTCACTTTCTTTTTTTAAGCATTTCCTAGACTTCTACTCTGCTGAAGAAAACTTTGCCCAACACAACAACATGTTTCCTTCTCTTCTAAATATTTTGCACTTTAACCCCTTACATGTAGATCAATGATCGACTACTAGTTAACATTAATGTATGGTATAAAGTAAGATCAAGGCTCATCTCTTGCCACATGGCTATCTACTTGTTTGGCACCATTTGTTAAAGTACTTTCTTTACAAAATAGAGGGATGGGGACAGTGAGCAGGTAAAGGGACTTGCCAAGAGAACCCGATGACCTGAATTCTAGTCCTAGATATCCCTGAGAAAGAAAACGGACACCTAAGGAACTAAGGTGTATTCTGATCACTACATGTACACCTCAACACACACACACACACACACACACACACACACACACACACACACAATCCCCTCTGCTTATACAAACACAAAGAAATTTTTTTTCAATGATTTATCCTGCCTTTGCTGAAATTCATTTTATCATCTAAGTGTAGTTTTATTTCCAAACTATTCTGTTTATCTAAAAATACTTCCTAGTTGGGTACGGTGGCACAAAGTCACAGGTGGTGGCAGAAGGACGGTGAATTTGAGGCCAGTCTGGGAACAGGTTCAAGAGCAGAATAAACTGCACTTCAAACCCCATGTCAATCAAGCCCCAAGGATGAAGCTCTGTGGCAGCAGGCTTACCCAGCACACACAGCCCTTAGTCCAACCCGGGCCCACAGAAAGAGTGCTTTCAACAAGACAAGAGTTTTGACATATGCCAGTCCCACACTGTTTTAATTATTGTAGCTTTATAGTATGTTTGATATCAGGTATTGTTAACTCCTCCCACTTTTCTAAACATTACTTTAGCTAATACAATTTTAAAGTACATTGTTAGTTTTTTCATACAAGCCTGGCCTAATTTTTACTGTTCTAATCCCACTAACTTTACAGATGGCTAACTCCCCTGAATGATCTAAATAATACTAATTTTCTCATGTAAGGAACACAAAGACTTCTCTACTTATTTAGGACTTCTTTAATCCACTCAAGCAATGTTTCGGTACAGACTGTATATTTATTTAATTAAAATTACTATTAAAAACTTTAAATTGTTGCTAAAATGAGCTACTACTTCATCCTCCAGATGTTAACTGTTGGCAGAACTTGAGTTTTGTAATACTGGTCTAAAATCTAGTTCAATTAATTTTTTAGCTTTTGTACCTTATATATGTAAATATAAATGTATATATACATATATACAGATGTGTGTATACACACACACATATACACACCTGTATATACATTAAGAAGGTTTTACCTACACCTTCGATTTGCTGTTATTCACGTGTATGATACCAGGAGGGACATGTACCAGGCGTGCTATGGAGGCCAACGTCAGCAGTCAGCTCTCCCCTTCCAGGGGTCAAAGTCAGGGCATCAGGCGTGTACAGCCATCTGGCCTGCAGCGCTCTTACTTGTTCCTTCCCAATTGGTTTATCGTTCTACTCCAATACAAGAGCATGTTGCATAAAAATAGCCAAAGCACACACACCGTTCAACACTGAGTATGAAGCCAGCTGCAGCTTCTCCTGGGTCCCTTCTGAGCTGCAGTCTTCCTTGCTCTGTCACCTTGAATGGCCATGAAGTGACCCTTTGGCACTTATCTTTGATTCTATTAACTTAGCAAATAGCTAGCTCAAGAGTTGTGGATGTCAAACAAACCTTGAATTTCTGAGATAGATGCTACATGGCCACGCCGTAACACCCCTTCAGAATGCTACTCACGTTGCATACAGTTACTGTCTACCTAGAACCCGTGTCTGCTATCATAAGGCTGTTACTCTGCAGTTTGTTTTCTGCCATGGCTTTGGTTTTGCAGCAGGACGTCATACACAGTGAATTAGGAAGCATTCCTTTAAAGAATGTGTGTGGGGGTTACTGTTTGTCGCAGCAATACACAGAACAAGCAAAGCCTGCTGGGCCTGTAGCTTTCTTGGTAGACGTTTTAATGAGGAACTCAAATTTTCAACCCTATAAACAGTGACTAAGACATCTTTTTTTATGGATCACATAGAAATGTTGGCAATTTGTGTCTTCCAAGGAATGGAATTCTTCTCTATGACACAAGGCTCACCACGGTCCTAGATTTTTCCACATTTCCAGATCAGTGTCTGTACCCAGCCCCGAAGCTGGTTATGGCTTTTCTCATTTTCAGTCTGGCTACAGTTTTCAATTTTGTTGACCTTTTCAAAGAATTACTTTTTTTCTTTAGCTCCATCAATTTTGCTCCTTTCTATTAGACTGGGTTTTGTTTTTTCCCTTTTATATTTTTCTTTTATTTTTAAGTTATCACAATTATGCCATTTCCTCTTTCCCTACGCTGCTGCCTCTAAACTCTCCCAAACACCCTTAGTCTCTTTCAAATTGATGGCCTCTTTTTATTAATGGCCGTTACACACATGTGCGTGCATGTGCGTCCCTAAATCTAACCCGCTCGGCCTGTCCGTTACTTGAATGTGTGTACGCAGGGCTGACCATTTGGTGCTGGATAACCAGTCGGTTTGCTCCTCCTGGGGAAGACTGCTTGTCCTCATCTCAGCATTCCTTGGTTGCCTTGGTGCAGGTTTCAGCTACTCTGGCAAGCCTGTTGTTCTTATTAAGCTCATGTTTAGAGTCATGTTAGTGAGATCTTAAGGATGTGGCTTCTGATAATACTAGGAGACACAATTTTCAGCTCCTCTTCCTCAAGACTCACTGAACCATGGATGGGGGAAGTCATCCTGGAGATGTATCCACTGGGAGTGGGACCTACAACTTGTCTGTAGCAAAGAGAAGCTTCCTTGGTGAAGGTGAGGACTAGATTTATCTGCGTACTTGTATAAGGACAAGTGTTTAAGGATGTAGTTAAGGACTACGCTCCGCTCGTCTAGTAAAGTAGCAATTGTACATCTTCCTCTGAGACCCATAGCTTCACTAGGTCTTGGTAGTTGGTTAGGTTCTAGAACCCGACATAGTTTCCCTCTTGTGGCGTGGGCCTTAAGTCCAATTGGAGAGCTGTTGGCTACCACCAAGGTGTGCCTGCCACTGGTGCACCCCGAGGGTTATCACTCCATGCTGAGCACTGTGGTTCACAGGCATCGTAGCTGGGTAGTGGTTGCTTCTTAGAGGCTTGCATGACACCTGGTACCACGAGAGCGAGTTCTCAGAGAGGAGGCTTTTGGGTCAATTCTAGATCAGGGCTTCTGGGTCCTGGTGTTTTCAGCAGTAAGGCTGCTGAAAGTAAGACTTACCTTCTACCTCTGAGGAACAACCAAGAGTAAGAGCAATAGCTTATGATGTTTTGGGAGTCTTTTGGACGACCCTAAAAATAACTCAAGACATTTCTCATGCCTGGTACCAGATTTTCTTGCTAGAATAGCTCTTGGAAGGAGTACTGTCAGCTCGGACATATGTATTATAGTTTCAGGTAGACAGTTAATAGCACGACTCACTATGACTTTTACAGACATCTATCGTTTTAACTTCCTCTCCCCTTCCTCCATACTTCTCTTCCCCTTCCTAATTACAGCCCCGTTCCCTATTTAAACCATTTGTACCCTGCTCCTGATCAGAGCCCCACCTTCCCTTTCATATCATTGTACCCTGCTATTCCCCTCTCTAATTCTCGTCCACCCCAACTCCCCAGGAATGATCTGGTCCCCCCTTACTTTCTTGGTTTCTGCATTTACTACAGGATCCATATTCACAATGAAGAGTTGGAGGGGGAGCCTCCAATAAGAGAGAACATGTAACATTTGTCTGTCTGAGTGTGGGTTACCCCACTCAAATGATCTTTTATAGTTTCACTTTATTGCAGTGTTCATGATTGCAACTTTCTTTGAAGATGAATGACATCAGATAGGGTACATGTACTACCACACTTTCACTCCCCAGACATGGGCTGAAGAAGACTTAGATTATTTCCATTTCCTCTCTTGTGAATAAAGCAAAAATGAACATGGCTGCCCAGTCTCTCTGGATACAGTCAAGTCTTTAGGGCATACACCAAGGAATGGAATGGCTGGGTCATAAGGTAGATTTCTTTTTAGCTTTTAAAGAATTCTCCACACCGATTTCCATAATGGCTGCCCTGGTTTGGAAGTCCACCAGTGGTGATTGAGGACTCTCGTCTCCTGTAACCCCTTAATCAACTGCTGTCTACTGCTCTGTTGATATTTGCCGCTCTGACTGGAGTAAGATGAAACTTCTAAGTCATTTTGACAGTATTTCCCTAATTGCTAGGGACAGTGAACATTTTTGGAGATTTTTCTTAGTTATTTTTGTTTCTTCCTTTGAGAACTCTCTGTTCTAGCCTCAGGCACATTTTTTTTCAATAGGTCATTTGATTTTTTTTTTTTTTTTTTTTTTTTTTTTGTGAATTCTTTGTATAGTCTGAGTAGTAATCCTCTGTCAGATGTATAGCGGGCTGAGATTCTTTCCCATTCTACAAGTTTCCTGCTCACCTTTATTTTGGTTTTTCAAGACAGGGTTTGTCAGTGTAATAGTCCTAGAATTGGTTCTGTAGAGCATGTTGGCCTCAAACTCAATCTGCCTGCCTCTACCTTCTGAGAACTGGGATTAAAGACATGCACCATCTGGACAGCTGTTTCTTTAGCTGTGCAGAACTTTTTAGTTCTATAAAATTGCATGCCAATTGTTGGCCTTCATTCTTGGGAAATGGACTCCTAGTTAGAAAACCCTTCCCCACACCTCTATCACACAGGTAGAAAACTACTTGTTTTCTTCTAGTTGTTCAGTGTTTGGGTCTTTGTTCCATGTGGAGTTACTATTGTTGCAGGTCTAACTGAATTCTTCTGCATGTGAGCATCCAGTTCTCCAACACCTTTTGTTCAAGTTTCTTTCTCCAGTTTATGTTTTTGACATCTTTTTCAAACATTAAATGGCTGAAGTCATAATTTTGTTCCATTGGTTTACATGGCTTTATGCTAGTACCATACTGTTTTTATTACTATGGCTCTGTAATATAGTCTGAAGATCTGGCATGGTAATCACTTGTACTTTTTTTTTTTTCCAGGATTGTTTTGGCTATATGGTTTCGTATCAATTTTAGGGTAGTTTCTGTAAAGAATGAAATAGGTATTTTGATCGGGATTACTTGAATCTGAAAATGGCTTTTCATGAAAGTCATTTTCACAATATGATTTTTACTAACCCATGAGCATGGGATATCTTTCATTCTCTAGTCTATCTTTCAGAGCTGTAAAGTTTTCAATGTTAGAGGGTCCTCCACTTCCTTGGATAAGTTTATTCCTAGATATTTTATTTTCTTTGAGACTGTTGTGAATGGAAGTGTGTAAGATCTTGTTATATTTGTTGGTGGTATGTGGAAAGCTACTAATCTGTGCACTTTGATTCTGTATCCTGCCAAACTGCTGAATTTGTTCATCATTTCTGGAAGTCTTCTGGTAGAATTTTGGGGATCTTTAATGTACAGTATCATGTCAAATGCAAATAGGGATAGTTTGACTTCTCTCCCTTCTTGTATTCCTTTAATTCCCCTTGCTTGCCTTGCTGCTCCAGCTAGTACTTAAAGCATGATGCTGAAAAAGAGTACAGGTAGGGGGTCTCCATGTCTCATTCGCTTCAAGCTCTTCTCAATTTAGAATGTTGGTTTTCTCTGGGTTTCTCATATATAGCTCTATTGAGAATGCTCCCTTTAGCCCTGCATTCTTCAGAACTTTAATCAAAAAAGCACGTTAGATTTTGCAAAAGGCGTTTCTGTGTCTATTAAGATGCTCATGTGAATTGTCTTTAAGTCTGCTTTTATAGTTTATTATACTTATTGACCTGGTTTATGATGAGCTACCCTACATTTCAGGATAAAGCCAGCTTGTTCATGTCAGATAATCTTTGATGTGTGTCTGTACTCTGTTTTCAAGTACTTTATTAGAGTTTTATTGAGTCTATGTTTGTCAGGGATATGGGTCTCTGGTTGTGTTTTGTTGCTTGGCTTTGGTATTAGAATGATTTTGGCTTCAGAGAAGGCGTTTGGAGTGTTCCTTCTTTCCATTATTTTAAATAGCTTAAAAAGGATTGGATGTAAACCTTTGAATGTCTGGTAGAATTCTGCTGTGAATCCATCTGGCCCCAGATTTAAAAAAAAAAAAAAAAAAGCTGGAAGGCTTTTTATTACATTTCAATCTCCTCATTTGCTACTGGTTCATTATGGGTTGTCTTCTTGGTCCAATTTTGGTGGTTTGGTTGAATCTAGAAATCCATTCATTTCTTATGGATTTTCCAGCTTAATAGAGTACAGGTTTTAAAAAATACTCTTTGGTAATATTTTAAATTTCTTTTGGTATATGTTATAATGTCTTCCTGTTCATTTCTGATCCTGTTAATATGGGTTAGTTGGGCCAAGGGTCTGTTAGTCCAATTTATCTTCTCTAAGAACCAACTCTTAGATAAGTTGGCTATTTCTCTTTCATTGATTTCTATTATTTCTTGCCATTAACTGGGTTTGGATTTGGTTTATTGTTTCCCCAAATTTTTGAGTTGGATCATTAATCATTTATTTGTGCTTAGACTATTTTGATGTGGGCATATAACGCTATACACTTCTTTCAGAGGGCAGCTTTATAGAAGTATACACTTCCCTCAGAGGACCACTTTGATTGTGCCCCAGAAGTTTGGCTGTGTTTTGCTTTCACTTAGTTCCAGATACTTTTAAATTGTTCTTCTTGATCTCTTCTTTGGCACAATCATCATTCAGTAATAAGTAGTTTAGCCTTGATGAGTTTGTGTATTTACAAGAGATTTGCTTGCTGTCAACTTTAAGTTTTATCATTTAATGCAATCAGATAGAATACAAGGAGTTATTTCAATCTTTTTGAATTTGTAAAGATTTGTTTTGTGTTCCAGGATGGGTTCTATTTTAGGAAAGCTCCCATATGATGCTGAGTAAAATGTGCACTTTTTGGTGTTTAGGTGGAATGTCCTATAGGTATCTGCTAAGATCTTTTGATGTATGTCAATTAAGTCTGATGTTTCTGTTTATTTTTGGTTCAGATGACCTTCCCATTTATTGGAGAAAATGACGTTAAAATCACTTACTATTAGTGGGTTGATGCTAACTTTTGAAAATGTTTTTGTTTAAATCTAGTAGTACATTTTTAAAAAATGAAATTGGGTGCACCAGAGTTCAATGCATGTATGTTTAGGATAATACTGTCATCTTGCTTAACTGTTCCCTTGATTAGAATGAAGCATCCCTCTTTATTTTTCTGATCTCTTTTAGTCTGAAGTCTATTTTGTCAGATATTAGGATAACGATTCCTGTTTGCTTCCTGGTTCCAACTCACCGGAGTCCTTTTGTCTACCCTTCTACTGTAAGGTGATGGCTTTCTTCAAAGCAGTGGTTTTTTAGAGAATAAGTTGATGTGTTTTATTTTTTTGATACATTTAGTAAGTCTGTGTCTTTTGATTGGAGACTAGAGGCCATTCATATCTAAAGCTATTATTAAAGTGTGTGTTAATGTGGCCATGGTGTTGCATTTTCAGCATTGTGTCCTCAGTGGTAGTTTATGGGGTTTGCTACTGACGGCTTTGCATTTCTTTCTACGGTCTCTCTACTATGCTCATCCCTCTCTTCCGTGTAAATAGTTTCCTGTATTTTCTTTAGGTTTGTTTTGTTGGATATCATGTTTTTTATATTGTGGAAAGTTTTTCTTCCTCCCTCATTTATGGTGGGTATCTGCTGTCTATCAGTCTGGGCTGGCAGACACAGTCTTTAAGGATTTGGAATGTGTT
Organism: Uromys caudimaculatus; assembly: GCA_028551405.1. Classification (NCBI taxonomy): domain Eukaryota; kingdom Metazoa; phylum Chordata; class Mammalia; order Rodentia; family Muridae; genus Uromys; species Uromys caudimaculatus. The sequence goes on along the minus strand of CM052703.1, from coordinate 123,398,295 downwards.
CTCCAGGCTCTTTGGGCTTTTGAAGCTTCCACTGAGAAATCAGCTGTTATTCTGAGTTTTCCTTTATATGTGACTTGAATTTTCTCTTGAAGCTTTCAGTACACTTTCTGTGTTATGTAGGCATAGTTGGTGTTTTAACTGTGATAAGCTGTGGGGATTTTCTTCTCTGTTCCTGTCTATTTGGTCTTCTGTACGCTTCTTGTATTGGTATGGCTGTCTTTCCCCAGTGTGGGGACGGTTTCTTTTATGATCTTGTTGAAGGACTTCCGCCCTCACCTATGCCTATAGTTCAAAGGCTTGGGTTTCCATGGTGCCCTACGTCTCCTGCAGGCGCTTTCTGGGTCTTGCCCGTCCTGATATGGTGTCCTCTGCTTGACTCGTCTCATGTGCCAGGCTTTCCTCTGAGTCTACAGCTGGGTTGCTTGGGTTATTTATCCCACCACTGACTTCAGCCTGAGCTCTCTGTCTCCTCAGTGAAGTCCATTCTCAACCCTGGGCTGCACTTGTCATCCATCCCGTCAGCCTTCTGTTACGGTTCCTTTGGCCATCACTCAGATATTTATTTTCCTTAAGCTGTTTTTCTTCTTTCCTTAATTTCACTGTGTTGTTTGTGGCTTCTTAAAATCCCTGAATTCTCTGATGAAGTGTATAACTCTTAAATTCTGTGCCCTGGTGTTGTTATTGGCAGACATTTCCATAGGACTATTGGGTTTAGAAGAGAAAATGCTGGTTTGCTATTTCATTGTTGGTACTTTTGAGATGAGTCTGGGCATACAGACTTCTAAGTTTGATGAGAAGGCTGGGGAAGAAGAGCGGATGGACAGGCAGGTTGGGCCAAGAGGCTAGAAATGGCTTGGGTGAAAAGTGGAGAAGAGAAGGGCTGAAGTGGTGCTCAGGATGGGCCTCCTGATTCAGCCTGGAATGTGGGGCTAGGTCTGGCTGGGTGGGGAGGCTGGACATGGTGGGGAGGGGCCTGTGGGCTGGGAGCTAGGTAAATCCTGGTGGATGACTAGAGATTGCTTATGGCACAGACAAGGGTGGCCAGACTAGGCTGTGGTACTAGATGAAGAACATAAGCTAGATCTGACAGGCTGGGGACATGATGGCATGGATGGAAAGGTTGCATGATGGGAAGGGGGCAGGATGGGAGGGGCAGGATGGGAGGGGCAGGATGGGAAGGGGCAGGATGGGAGGGGCAGGATGGGAGGGGCAGGTGGGAGGGGCAGGTGGGAGGGGCAGGGAGACTTACCATTCTAGACCCTGGAGAAGGATATGGCTGGTTGGAGAGATTCTGTTGAGATTTGCTTTGTTTTGTGTTTTCATCCCTACTGTCACTCCGGTTTTAATTCTAATAGCTTAAAAACCATTTTAATATTAATTCCTTCCCATGTGCTGTGCTGTCAGACACACAAACACACACAGACAGATGGACACACACACACACATTCTCTACCTATCTCTAAAGTCAAATAATAGTTTCAAACATCTTGTTTTATGCCATTGCCAATAAAGAAATGAGCAAAAGAAGGAAAATAAACAACACACACACACACACACACACACAGAGGTATAGCATTTTTATGTAGAAAATATTTCCTGCTTTTAAGACTCTATCTTTGGAATAAATGAATAAAAGTTAGTTATTACACAATCAAGTTTAAACTAAAAGGTTTACTGGGCAAAAGCATTCCCCACTCTTGTGGCCTTAATCACACCACCAAGTTGCTGTCCACAGCTGCTCCCCTAGCTCCAATCACATGCATCCTTTTACCTGGGACTGTCTGCAAACCTCCTTTCTATAGCTGCAGACAGCTCTTCCCACTGCACCCTGGGTGGCTTGGAATACTACCTTCTCTCTCGCTTATTTCCCTGTGCCTATCAACGGGGTGCTGCCTGCTTTCCTTAGGGGACCTGGCAGTGTCTTCTATATACTTCAATTACTTCAGTCAAAGGCCTCCGGGTGAGCTCACAAGCTCACTGTGTCTAAAGATGAGCAAACGCACAATGACAGGTTTTTCATTGTACTTTTTGAAATGTACACCATGGTCTTGGAACTTTTAGAAACATTCACTACGATATGAAAAGTGTAATAAGGCGTTTCCTGTAACTTCTGCCTTTTCAAGACACTCTTAATCCTCCACGAGCTCCCCCTGATATGGAAAGAGCACCGCACTTTTCTGATTGACCATTAGTGTGGCTGTGTACACCTCTCCACCACACAAGGGGAGAGGACAGCTCTGCGGAGTCACTTCTCTCCTCCCACATTACAGATTCTGAAGGATAAACGTAGGCGAACAGGTTTACACGGCAAGCGCCTTCACTGCTGAGCTACCTCTCTGGCCCAACCACCAGGAGTTGTCCAGTGGTATGATAGTATAGCCGTTTGGGTTGAACTTTTCAAGTTTTAGACTTTTGAAAACCTAAGTTTTCCTTATTTTGAAGCAGTATGCAAGGGAACACAATGTCACTTACCCATGTGGTGGCGATGCACATGTGACTACTAAGCACTTAAGACACGGCCGGTTCTTAAGCTAAGGATGGAGTCTGTCTAGTTTCACTGAAGTGCAATAGCCTCTCATACTAGAGACAGCACAGGCTTAGTGTAGGTCTCGCCCCGACACCCTGCTTTTGTGTTATACAACTCAAACACAGATTTGCTATTTTAAGCCAACTTGGATCCCCTCTTGGCGGTATAGCTGTTTGCCAGCAGGTTTCTCCCCAGGGTTACATCACTCCCTTGACTCCCTGTCATGCATGAGTAGCCTCTTGGTCTTGAGTTTACCAGCTCTGTGTGATCGCTGTTGGTTGGTATTACCATGTGGCTATGTGGATTTGATAAATAAAACTGTATTTTCTTTTAACTGTGTCTTTTCATGTATGAATATTTAAATAAACAATTTCTAGTTGTGTCAATGTCTTAGGTTTCTACATCTTTCTTATACTCCACCTGGCTACCCTTTTTGCCTGTTTCCTGGTATAGCTTTGCCATATCAGTAAGTGGAGACAGTTCTCCCTTATTGTCAGACCTAAACCTTTAGTTGCTCTTGATTTTGGTTGCAGCATAGCTCACCTGCTCTTCTTGCCTTGGGACTTGGGCCCTTGTGCTGAGCTTTGTAACCAGAGAACTTCCTACAGCCCGGTCTGCTCTTCTCTGTCTTCCTCACCAAGCCCCAACATCCCTAGAATAAACTGCTGGGCATGCTCCAATCATACTCAGCTATTTCAGTCCTAATGTCAGTGTCCCACACAAGAAGAATATCCCACACCATGTTTCCAGCCCTCCTTCCTGCTTCACAACTTTCAAGAACTCTACGTCACTCCTGCATTTTGGAGAGATCCTGGACACACTCACCACACCTCACACACAAAGGAGGCCTTGCTGCACACGGCACTTAGTTCTCTCGGGAATGCCTTTCTTCTTCTCTAGGCAATAATCAGAGAACCATAGTTTTGATGCTGGATTGGAGCATAGCTCCACACTCATCACGGTGGAAGATTTGGGGTATCTGAGTTACATTTGCTTCTAGGGCTTGTTTCCCAAGGGGAAAATGAAATGTCATCCTCTTACGAGCTGTGAAGCAAAGTACACTCTCAGTCATCAGGAAATATTGCAATTGACTTAGCCACCCACTGGGCTGTGACTTTCTGGAGCCCTTTACTCCTGGGGCTGTGCTGAAAGCAGGGCCTGCATATGGGTGCCTGGCAGCATTTTCTGAGTGTGAGTGAATGCTTTATCAGGAACCAAATGGCCACCTTATACACCTCGGAGTCCTGTCATATACACAGAGTATGCAGAGAAGGAACCTTCACAGAGGGGATACAGAGTGCAAAGTGAACGAATCGCTTCTTCCCATTCTTTCCCTCATGTCCCCTATTTGATGATTTAGAAAAGTAGCTATCATTAATTTAGGCAGCCTCTAATCCTAACCCAACTTTTTAAATCTTTTTTTTTTTCTTTCTTTTTTCAAGAAATGATGAGTCTTATCTCCTGAGGTCAGGAAACAGTCGCCTTACTGGTGTTTGTTCTCTTTCTCACTGGGAGCAAACATAGATGTGCTTCTTCCTTCAGGGAGCTTCATGTGAAGGGGGCTGCAGACGCTGGACAGGACCCCTCACCATGCTTACGACTGGTGCTGCAGTAAGGTCCAGGGAACAACACTATACCGGAGAGAGAGCACCACACGGGGCCCAGCAGCATCTAACAGGAACAAAATAAAGCTCTCATCTGACCTGGTCTAGCGGAAGCAGGGAGTGTCTCTGAGAAAGTGCTAAAGACTTAAAGGGGAAGCAGGCGTGTGTAAGGAAAAGTGGACCATGGTGGAGGGAGCTTTACGATGACCTCTGTGGCTAAGCTTCTAAGCTCAGAGAGCCCAACCAAGAAGGTAGAGGGGCTGCTGTATAGAGCTGCGGCTGCAGGGCTCAGAGGCCCAGCTTCTGTGCAGAGAAATAATAAGTCCCTACTGAGCTCAGTTTCCATTTCTACTTAGAAGTGTCACATTATTTGGAGACCGGGTGGGAATAGGGCACTATAATGTGAAGAAGATCAAATCCAGACTTGGGGAGGAAAGAGGTTTCCTCCCTAAAGGGTAGGACAGTGGCTCCATGAAAAGAAGAAGAAAAGAGACAGACAGCTAGCAGGAGAGGAAGAATCCAGAAGCTCAAGTAATAGGTCACATCCCAGGTGAGGACCGAAGTGGGTAGCACGGTCTAGACTCCTGCACTGCATCCTGCAGGGCAGAGCCACTTACAGATGTGCCTGGACATGACGTGGAAGATGTGTTATGCACCGAAGCCTCACGCAGGACCACGGCAGGGGTCAGCGGGTAGGAGTTTCCTTCTTACCTAACCTTTTCAAACTTGTTTTCCAGTCTGCCGTGAGGGGACGAGGAGGCGCATTCTCCACATCTCTCTTCAGTGGAGTAATGTTCTCACAGAACAATACAAACAGCATTACCCTGACCCTGGAGCACTGAATGAGATCTCCGAAGTGGAAGCACAGTGTAAAGCTGTGTATGTGACCCAGCAGTGCCCAGCCATGAGGGAAGACGGGAAGCTTAGGCAACCACTGTGCGGAAGAGCAATGATATTGTACATTCTCATGCACAAGCACCGGTTCTGGACAGACTGGGGATCCAAATACCACAGAATCTTGAGAAGAAAATGCAGGCAAATAATGACCCTGCAGAATGAAGTGTTTACTAACCAAGACCCAACAGACACAAGCTAGAAGGCAAGAGCAAAATAGAATGTGCCCAGTTTATGATGAGAGCAATAGGAACATGAAAATGCTACAAGCTAGGGGAAGGTTCCCACCCGGAGCTAACAAAGGTGGGCACCTGAACAAGCCTACAAGCGAGGAGGAGGAGAAGGGCAAGCTCAGTCTCGCCACAGTTTGATACGCGTATGTCATCTTGGGAGGGGCAAGCACAAGACACAAGGAAGAGCCATCCACCTGTAATACGCTGCTGAGAGATGGGGGGGCGGGAAGGGGACTGTCCCACCCAGTCCCAGGAGGGCACACAAAGGAACTGCAGGCTCTTTGGAGGAAAATGTGTCAGCATCCATAAAATGCTGTTTGACTTGGCAAGTACTTCTGGTAATTAAGGGAGAAACTCTGACAAAGGTTTAAAAAAAAAAAAAAAGACCAGTCAAGGACACTCCCTGCTATACTGGCCCTAGCAAAAAAATGCCAACAATTTCAAATGCCCCACCATGGGAGCTAAGTGCAAATCAATTGCACCCAAACAGTGGAATCTGAGGCTTCACCATGTCCTGATAAGGAATTATCTCGATGACGAAGCTGTTACCTGACAAAGTCAAGACACTAAACCTAACATTAAACAGAGGAGCAGGCTAGAAGGACGAGGCTGGAAACCACGTAGGCATTGGTACAGAGGCTATATCTGCAGCTGCAGAGGAAGCCAATGAAAGCCAGTTTCTGGAAGGAGAGTCTGGTACTGAAGAGCAGCTAGTGGCCACCTCCGGGCACTGTCAAGATAATATTTACTCTGGGTTTTAAGTGGGTAGATTATGCACTGCCTTCTCAAAAGTCCGCTGAGGAGAGTTTATGCTTTCTACAACACTAAGATGAACAAAGGTGAAGAAGAGCCAAATGGTAGCATATTTATTTGAGTGACTACTCTACTGAAGATAATAGGGTAAGACTAAAGTTATTACTAACAAAACCCACTGAGGTTTCTTTCTGTAGTAACCATTACTTTAGAAATTAACTGTGGTACTGGGCACCCAACTCTACAAATGCACTCAATTGCATTGTGCAGTGTAGATTCAGGAATGGCAGAGTTCATGGAGTGTGTGTGCACGCACACACAGACACACACACAGACACACAGACACATACAATACACACACACAGACACACACAATACATACACACACACATACACACAGAGACACACACACAGACACTTTTCTTAAAAGTGGTAAGGCTTGAACTCTAGGCTTCACATAGGTTAGGTACATACTCTACCACACAGCCACCTTCAGCCCTGTAAGTGACCACCCATGGGGTGGGGGAGAGAGTGACGCTTAGGAACTGTAGCCCATAAGTCAAACGAGACTCTGCAGGGGATTGTCCTTTTCTCCCTTATCACTCACAGACATATACACAGAAGTCTGACTGGAGCACAGCCACAGCTGTGACACGTTTTCTATGACTGCTCACGCATTAACAACAGATAGGACAAAAATCCATTTTTTTATGTGCCATAAAGTTGAGTGAAGAACAACTGTGATAGAACAGTTGTGTCATATGTAGACTAAAAACTACGTGAAGCACAATTTCTCCAAGTGTGCTAGAAGTATTCAGAGGACTAAGCACCCAGATTCACTTATGCCCAGGGACCCTTCTGAGTAGCGACAGGCAAGAGCTGGGCAGGTCCGGGGGGATTTGGTATCTGTCCGAAACGTATCTGAAGACGTGTTTGTTTTAAGGAGGTACTACTCATGCATCAGCTATCTGAACATATTCTTCAGTAAGGGAGGATGGCAGAACTGGACAGCAACAGGACTCAGAAAAATTAGCAAACATTAGTTCTGATCTTAGCCTTAATTTTACCAGGTAAAATTATGGGCATTCCACTTACACCCCCTTCATTAACTTCAGAACCGAGGTCTGTAAGTTAAAAGGTGAAATGACATGGAAGATAACCATGAGTGAGCACAGGACGGTGAATGTCTGGACTCTGTCCATAGCCAAACTTAGGGCAAATCCTATCTTAGGCCACAGGGACACATGATTACCACTCGGCTTGGGTTTAGCCTTATCTTGGAATCAGACTATGATGGCAGCCTTAGCATTCACGCAGTCCCGTAACCCACAGGGCCTGTCTGAGAGCTATGGAACTTCTAACATCTGTACTTTAGAAGGCAAGCAAGTCTAGCCAGTCTTTTAACAAAGTACACTCCTAGAATGAAACAAGTAACTCCTGATGAGCAATCCAGGGCCTAGAGTGTCCAAGACAAGCTATTCTACACCCTAGTATAATGCAGACAGAAATGGTATCTATAAACACACACACACCTCACACACTAACACACACCCTTCCCCCATATCTTCAGGGAAAGAATGAAGTTGAAACTCACTGGCGAGAGGAGCCAATTGAGAGCATTAGTATCAAAGTCTCATAGAAATGGCCCATTTTCTGAAGCAGACATTATAAAATGGCAAATGTGGTCACTGACCAAGTCTGTCTACAGAATCAGAACTCAGATAAGCAGCGTTCCTGCATATGTAGACACCCTGCAAGTTCTGGAAAAGTCAGGATATCCAAAAGAACAATAAGAAGAGAAGCCATCCAAGAGGCTAAGGAAGGTATGAAGGACAGGAAGGGCCGAGCTGTTTAAAGGGACCTGGGCTAGGCTCCTCTGCTTGAGCAACTTCCAGAAAGTGAAACCTGGGTAACCCCACCCCCAGCCCCCTGGGGCAGAGATCACAACCACTTCTGCTTCTGACACCCAAGTGGCAACTAGCCCTAATAAGGGCTCTGGGTTGAAGTAACCTGGGGTGGCCTGACTGTCTGCAGAAATTACATGTGCCAGGGTAAGGCCCACTCAACAGTCTGGTTTGAAACAAAACTCAGTGTTTTGTTGACAAACATCTTTGCAAAGAGGAGAAGATAAGACACTGAACAGCAATGCAAGCGAAGCATTAAAATCCATGTACAAACGTGCACGAGTGCATTTTCCACAAATGCAATCACAAGTTTCTCCTTGCATCCAGTGAACTCACCTCCATGTTCCAGAAACACTCGAACACACCTCTCCTTTCCTCTTGCTGCAGAGAAATGCAGCAGGGTCCAGCCATTGGCATCCCGGCCATTTGGGGAATAGCCTTGTTCCAACATCTTTCGTACTGTGTGGACATCCCCAGCCGCCACTGCAGCCTGAATCTGCAGCTCTTCCTGGAGCTCAGGGTTCCTCCGGCAGTGGTGGTGTAACATCCTAGCGGAGTCTGCTTTTCACCAACCAGACATTAGGTCACGGGAGGCAGCCTTTCGGGAAGGGAGGACACAGGTAATTTAGAATGTGTGGCTCTTCACACTGTGCTCACTGACCACCACACAACTGCTTGCTTCCTAAATCAGTACAGTGATGCTAACAGCTCAACAAGACTGGCTGACAGGCATCTGCTTAGGCCTAAACTTTCAATAGCTGCATTAAGGCTATAAATTAATTGAAAGAGAAAGCCGGGCAGAAACCCCACTTAACAGAAAAATCTTTTCTGCGTCCTTTTGAAAACTTGAAACTACATTTGATCTTAACAGCTCTTTTAGGTAAAATTGGGAGGTGGCACCAGGAAGCTAAGATGGCCACAGCAGAGGGGCCGCAGTGGTAACAGTCTTGGGAAGTCCGACTTAATATGATGCACCACCAAGGGGAAAGTCACAAACTACTCAAGGATTTTATCATAGTCTGAGTCAATAAATATGGATTACCAGAAAACAGCCCATTAAAGCCTAGAGGAGGGACTGAAAAGAAAGGCTGTCTAGGTCAAGTCTCTGACCTAATCCACACCAGCATCTTATTTTTAATGCAAGGTAACAAAGCATCAGGGTAGCAGGCTGAACAAAGTAACTGGATTAAAATAAATTATATTTATGCATGTGTGAGTGTGTGTGAGTGTGCGTGCGTGCGTGTGTGTGTTTTTCTCAGTTTTCCTACCTTGGGCTATCTGATCATGATGTTTGTCTTCTCTTTTGCTGTCATATTCTTTTTTTAAAACATGTTTTTTTCTAATACCAGAAGTTTTACTTCATAGATACTCAAGGTAGCATGCTGAACAACTAACCTGTTGATTAACCACACGCTGAAGTGACTTCAATCAACAGCAGTGCTGAGGATTCCATACCCTCTGTAGGCCATGGAGAAGTGTGTCCTCAGACCCAGCAGACAGTGAACTTGTCCATGCACACAGGGAAGCCCAAGTGAAATGGCTACTCCTCGTGTGGGGGTATAAGCCTGTGCTCGTGCTTGAAGCATTTGAGATACACACAGAAACCCAGACTGACAAGATCGTAGGAAGGCGTTCCAAATGGGCTGCTCTGTAAGGAGCAATTCGATCTATCTCCTAGTTTGTAACCTCCATTTCTATAAGCAAATTTGCTTGAAAGAAAAAATGTGCTAAAGTCCTTGAAGACATTTTGTTCTCATATGTAGGTTAGACATCTCAGGATAATTTTGCAACCAATACTTTTTCTTGCAAAATTTCCCATTATGGACTACACACAAGAAAAGTAAGCCTAGCTTGGTGAAGCCAAAACAAGCTAGGAACACAAACATCTAATGTGCTTTTACATATAATAATGACATCATTATAGTCTCAGCAATATCACTCAGTGATATCATTTAAAAGTATCAAGCTATTACCTCAAATAGCTGTTTCCTCAGAGAAAATTGGGAAATGAGGAAGTTCTTGATAATTTGTTCTCTTAAAAAGCAAGTTTCCTTTTGATTCTTCACTTAATTACTTCCATGAAATTCAGTCTCTTGGCTTAGAAATTTGACATAAAAAATACCTTTCAGAATGGGTTTCATGTTACTTTCAGTGCTATAAGAGACAATATCAAAACTCATCAGCACATATCAATGGAACCCCTTCCTCCTGCGCACTTGGACCATCATCTTTAGCAGAACGCCTTTGCAGCTTTGATTTATTTTACTCTTCTTTTTGAGTCAGTCTTATTTAGCTCCACCTGGCCTCCCAACTTGCTATGTAGCCCAGGTTGGCCTTGAGCTCTTGATCCTCCCATCTCTAGCTACCAAGTGCTGAGGTTACAGGTATGTGTCACCAGGTTGGCTCAGTGAGTTCTGTGGGTGGTGTACGTGTTTACATACACTTAGGTATCCTCCTCTGCAGCTCTCACCTTACTGTTTTAGAGAGAGTCCCTCACTGAACCTTGACTTACCATTTCTGCTAGACTGGCTGTCTATCTAGCCTTCATGATCTTCCTTGTCTGTGCACTCTGGTGCTGGGGTTACAAGTGTATGCCCCATGAACCCCATGGAAGAGTCCATCCCTAGCTTTTCCATGAGTAGATGGGGGTCTAAACTAAATCTTCACGCCCGTGCTGAAGCACTTTAACCATTAGGCCTTTCCCCGGGCCCCACAGGACATGTTTAAATAGGAAATTATCTTGGCACTTGAAAAAGGTCTCCTCTGTAGGAAAAAGACTGAAACAATGTCAAAATAAACTTAGGTTTTCCTTTCAGTGCCTGCTACATTCGTTTATTCTTTAAATCACTATTTTGCCCATGCATTTCTGTGCACTCTATTCTTTCAGTGCTAAGGACTGAACCCAGAGCCTTAAGCCTGCTAAATGCATACTCTATTACTGAGCTACGGCCCCAACCAACTCATGAGCAAATTTCAAGAAGGAAAATAAAAGTTAAACAGGATTTTCCTCAAAATAGCCTAGGAGGCTGATGACCCTGGGTCATCTTACCTTACAGAAGAATGTCTCTTCTCTCGGTAGACAGGTCGTCTAATAACCATGGCGTGCATGCAGCATGGTGGGAAGGGTTCCCAGTGTGCCCGGCCTCAGAGTCGTCTTCTTCACCTACAAACAAATCCAATCACAATCATGGGCCTTCCTAAAATAACAGAAAAGCACAGCTGTCCGCAGTCTACTTTCTGATTCTACTTTCTGATGACTTTGTGTTTCAGGAGTTTATGACAATCGACAGAGAGCTCAGAGAGGGCTTTGGAGAAAATGATCTGTTGCTTACAACAATCTCCAAGATGCAATCAAACATGATTTATTTTTGAGATTCTGTGCTCTTTACCCCCACCCCCAGCTTCTTGAAAAAACAGTAAATAAAGAAAATAACAAATCCCACATTTGCAATTTGGCTACAAGCTAAAATCTTGCTTTTTCTGCAGAGAGTCTCTTCAGGCCTGCTTCCTTTACTTTTAAAGGATATCATCAGTCACCTGCTCTTTTTAAAGAGAACTAAAAGGAGGGAAATGTGTGCATTCAATACAGCAGCTGCTGGGGCCAAGTGTAAAGTAGGAAAAGTAAAGGGGCTAATGCCTTTGAACGCTAAAGGCAGCCAGTAATAACATTTACATACACACAACAAGCTAGTCAAAATGTTAACTAGCCAGAGGTTTTACTACCTTCTCTACATGAATTCCTAAAGAACAAAACAATAAAAATCCAACCTTTCTCTTTCTACAATTAAAACAAAAACAAAAAACTCTTTCCCCATTCCAAATGAATCCCAGCTCCACAGATTCCATTCAGGTTAAGGGCACAAGAGACTCCCCTGCAATATCACAGGAAATCACTCTAGCAATTAACCTACCCAGAGACCTGACACCCCTTCTAGAGGTGGGGGGCTGAGACTTTAGAACTTAAAGGTTCCGACAAGGAAATGGACAGGCCATCTGCCAAGCTGACCTGTGCTGAGGAAGAGTGGCTGTTGAGGCTTGATGGCTGTGCAAGGGGACATTAGAGCAATCCCTGTCTGTCTTTTATGCTCTTCATGTTTCATGTTTCCTTGTCTGAAGTCTTTAAGACAGGCAAAAATGTTGGCCTGCACACAGAGCTGAAGTCTGAGTGCAAACTGTGCCTATTATTTCCAAATAAATGGAGTAGACACGGTCAGAACAACTCCTTCAAAGCAAAGTATAAATACCACAGAAGAATCCTTGCAGAAAGAAGACTGAGGTAGGAAGTCTACAGTGTGAGCCTGGAGCATCTTACAGTGCCTGAAGGCAAGGAAGTGCTCAATGAAAGCCACAGCCTCAGGGAAAAGGAGCCAACAAGGACCAGAGACCACAGATCACTTCTCCTCGAGATGGCATCTACATGTCAAGAGTAAACAGCATCATGTGGTACCCAGCACTAAGCCCACCAGGTTCCAGGCTGGGGTCACACAGACAATCCTGGTTAAAACATTATGGGGGAAGAAACTGGCAGGCAGGAGCAGGGTGGACGGTGAGAGTTAAACAGAAGACAAAATATACAGGTATGAAGTTGTCAGGAAACAAATTTAATTTCTAAAAATGAAAGCCAAAATCAAACACCTTACTTCTAAGTGTCTTCAGTATTCTCTGCCTCCCTAGGGTCATAAAAATGTCCCAATGTGGCTTCAAGCCTTTAAAAGTCCTTGCAGATTTTCAGTGGTCTCCAAATGCCCACCAGCACTTCCAGAGAGACAGCTGGGCACGGCAGAGGAAACATGAGAGGTGGGAGCTGAAGAAAGCACGAACAGTATGCACTAGTGTAAGGAAAAGGAGGGGCGTTAAGAGATAAAAGGGTCAAATTATTTCTCCCTACAAGAAAGGTAATGTCACAATTGCCTGTAAGTGACTTTAATGGGACAAGGAGATAGCCCCTAAGTGCCTAATGTATGCTCAGCACAGCTCACAGCTTCCTAAAATAGACAGTTCTGTACATTTAAAATGGCATTTAAAAATACTTTTAATTTTTAAAAAAAAATTTTTTTTGTTTCTATCTGAGTGCCTACATGTAAGTAGGTGCAACCACATGCATGCCTGGTGCTAGAGGAGGCCAGAAGAAGGTTCAGATCCTCTGGAACTGGAGCTACAGGCAGTTGGGTGTAACCGTGTGGGTGCTGAGAACTGAACTAGGTCCTCTGCAAGAGAAAGAGCCATTTCTCTGACAGCCTCTTAAAATGACGCTTTTAAGGATATAAGATATTTTAGGATATTTTTTCCTCTTCTGATAATACCAAGGACAAAAAATCATAGATTTTTTTAAAGTGAAAAGTCACTCTTGCACGCATGTGCTACAACAGCATCATAGGAGAAACACACATGTGTGCACCATGCACACCCAATCTCTGTTGTCCACACCACTGTAGGAGAAACACACATGTATGCACCATGCACACACAATCTCTGTTGTCCGCACCACTGTAGGAGAAACACACATGTGTGCACCATGCACACACAATCTCTGTTGTCCGCACCACTGTAGGAGAAACACACATGTAT
>CM052703.1:123356997-123375250 GCA_028551405.1 Uromys caudimaculatus | reverse complement strand
CCCATTTTTTGATGGGTTTATTTGGTTTTTTGGAGTCTAACTTCTTGAGTTCTTTGTATATATTGGATATTAGCCCTCTATCAGACATAGGATTGGTTAAGATCTTTTCCCAATCTGTTGGTTACCGTTAATTTTATTTTTTAATACAAGAGATACTGGTATTATAACACATTGGTTTATTGAAACACTTTATATTTATAGTGTCAATGTGGGCAAAATATTTTAATGCTGATTATTTACTGTGTTTTAAACTTTCAAGATTTTTGTAGACATAAAATAGCTGCATATATTTAAGTTTTATTTGAAAAATAAAAAATCATAATTGGTCTTTCTAGTTCCTAGTAGTAAGCCCTATCTTGTTTCTTAGTGTAAGTGATATTCTTGCACAGGATTGTGTTAGGCCCAGTTCTTAAATAGCTGAATGGGCCCCACAGGGAAGGAAGGCAAACAGCCTTCCTGGGAGCACTTTTATCTCACGGATGTGAAAGCCATACCTTTGAGATGTTTTCTTACTTTGATGGAAAAAGTAGGTAGGGTTTCAGAATAGCACTTTTTCTTCTAAGATCTGTTTCTGTCTTGTGGGAATGAGTGTTTGTCTGCATGTATGTCTGTGCACCGCACGTGTGCTGGTGCCCGAGGAAGCCAGAGGAAGGTGTCAGCTACCCGGGAGCTGGGGTTAAAGAATGCTGTGAACCACTACATGCATACTGCATTTAGGTTCTGCTCAAGAGCATCAAGGGTGCTTCACCCCTGTGCCATCTCTCCAGCCTGGACTATTAAATAAATGGCTTTAGTAAGAGGAACTTGGTTTTGCTCCTTTTCATCATTCACAGTTTTCAGAAGTGACTTTCTTTTGCGAACTGAACAGTCCAGGGATGTGGGAGGAACACAGTGCTCTTTAGCAGGTGGCCTCTCCTGGTGCAGATGTGGGAAGGAAGCTGCTACGCCCTTCGCTGTGTTACCAGTAAGCTGGTGTCTGTAGCCCATCTAGCTGTTGCTTTAAAATCTTGTTTCTCTGATTGTTCAGAGCACCACCTGTCTTTTAATACTCAAAGCCAATTTAAACAAGATTACATATTTTTATATTTGTTTTTAAGTGATGAGTTCACTGGGAACAGCATGTCTCCACAGCAGCCCAGTCAGGCATGCTGTTCTCCCTGCAAACTGTTCGCTGTAGTAGGGAGGCAGCCCCGGGACCTTCCTTCAGCAAATAAGCTACAAGTCCACACACTCATCCCCAGCTCCTGCTGAACAAAGCCTGGGCTGTTGTTTCTTGGTCCTGAGAAACTTCATGAGAAATCTCACCATGATATCTTAATGATGGGCTTTCTGTCCTTGAAACAGTGGTCACAGGAACCAACAGCTTTGTTTGGCTATTCTGGTGTAATCTTTCAGTCAGGTGACCTGCATAAGCCAGTTTGATGTGTGTGTGTGTGTGTGTGTGTGTGTGTGTGTGTGTGTGTGTGTGTGTGCGCGTGTGTGCATACATGTATATGTGGTTACACATGTGTGGGTTTATAACATGTGCTCATGTGGATGAAGGCCACAGGACAACCTTGGGTTTCAGAAACAACATCATCCTCATTTGAGTCAGGATCCTTCATTGACTTGAAGCTCACCAGTTAGGCTAGGCTGGCTGGCCAGTGTGCCTCAGAAATCCTCCTATCTTTGTCTCCCCAGGGCTGGGATTACAAACATATACAACCCTATCCTTACCCCAACCCCTACCCCACCCCCAGCTTTCTCCTCAAGTACACACAATGTTCCTTAAAGGACCCAAGTTCAGTTCCTTGCACCTACATTAAGTGGTTCACAACTACCTCTAATGTCAAGTCCATGAGACCTGATATTCTCTTCTGACCTCTGCGGGTACCTGATGAACACATGTGGCATATGCACATGCACACGCAAATATCTCTCTCTCTCTCTCTCTCTCTCTCTCTCTCTCTCTCTCTCTCTCTGTGTGTGTGTGTGTGTGTGCATACTGTTTGGTTTACTCATTAATAAAATGGGTCTTATATATAAAGCAACATGGGTTTTGTTTGTTTGTTTGTTTTCGATGGTTAAATACCATCGAAATAAATAAATCTTAACTCATTGGGGGAAAGAAGTTCCAACCCCAAATGTAGCAACTATGATTTGGTTGGTCTCTACAGAATCTAGGTCTCGGGAATTTTTCCTAGTAATTTGTGGTGTCTTCCCTGTATGACCACCGCTCTGTGGCCATATCTGTCCTCTAAAGCAGTTGATAGTAGAGGAAATACTAGCTCTGGGTGATGAAAGGTACCGTGCTGGATACGACTGTGTAGGGACCTGGGAATGATGAGTCAGGCCACATTAGACACAGATGCTCTCAGTGACACCCTTGTAGCCATAGTCCAGCTGGCAGAAGGAGGGATAGGGATGAGTAAGGGAGCTGCGTTGTAGATGCTGGTCTCGCTGGCCAGCGAACAGGATGCCGAGGTCAGGGACACCCACAGACATGTGGTGTTAAAGAGCAGTGAATCTTTCCCATAAAGATTGATTCCTGAAGGACTGCTTAATCACTTCAGCTCCTAAGAGTAGAAGACCGCCACTTTAATATTAATAAAATGTTCCACTTCTAGAAAATGCTTAGTTCAATGTGTTATGAAGCCAGAGAACTCCGCTTTCTCACCAGTAAAATCAGATAGATTGGGCAGAAAGTTTGAGTGTCGTCTTTGATCCAGTTCTTCCCAGATGCACAGAATCAGAATCCAGGGCAGAGGAGTGAGCGTGTTGCCCACATGCAAGCAAGCCTTCCAGGGAATTCTGATGCTAGAATTTGAGAACACTGTCTAGATCATATTCAAAATTCTTCTGGTACTAAAATGAGGGGTGGTGGTCCTGGGGCTAGAACCTAGGACCTCACATGGGGTTACAACTCAGGATCTCACACATCTCAGACAAACGTTCTGCCTCTGAGCTGTATTCTGGCTCAAAAACTGTTCTAACACCCATTCTTAATCTGTGTGGTGCATGAGAAAAATTTAGCTTTGTAGAGATCCAACGACAACTATCCAGGAAAGTTCAAATCTATGGTTAATGCTGCAGGCCTCTTGATTCCAGCGCCTGACAACCAAACTGCCATTCAGGGCTCTTGAATAGGGCCTGACTGGGAGTCAGTATAGCCTCTGGGCCCTGTCAGTCCAGCTCAAGGCGGCTACTTTCCACAGTGGGCTTATAATAAAGAAACAGAGTCAGAAGTCAACTGCCAGTCCCCCTGACCATACTACCTGTGGACTTCTGCTGTCAAAATAATCCTTCCTCCTCCTGAGCAAGAGAGCAGTAGTTCTGTTTTCAGTGTCCCAAATTCCAGTTATAGGCAGTGTGGTGGGCACATGGATTTTGACAGTTTTGAATGATGTGTTCTACTCGGCAGCAGTTGTAACACCCCAGTGAGGGGTCTTGTGAGTCGGGAGAGAACGTTTTAGTCAACATGAGCTTTAGCATACAGGCTTGGGTTCTGACAGGAGGGTGCCTGGGGCTGCCCTGGCATAGGCGTGGGCTATGATTGCTCTCATGTACTGGGCCTGTTTGTCACATTGTCTCTCCTTCTTGGTCCCTGAGGCCTCATCCTAATCGTAAATATCTTAATGGAAAGGCTGTACCTAGTAAAGTGAGACAAGGGGAGTTTTTATCATGTATTCAAGGAAGCTTGGCTGACAAAATGGACTTTAAGAATGACAAGACCTTTGAGACTCCCTCCATCCAAGGTACTCATGACCAATCTGGAGTGAAGCAAGGCTGAGTTCTCAGTGAGCCTGTTTTACTTCTTTCAACTTGGTGTAATTAATAGGCTTCCTTGTGGCTGGCCTTTTTCACACCTTCTATTAAGCATGAGCACAGGTAATTATGACTCCCCTGTCGAAATCCTTATCTTGATAAGTTCAATTAGGGTCTTTTGGAAACTACATCTTCCCTGGGAACGGCTTCCACAGCTTCCACGGTGTCTTAGTTTGGTTTCTATTGCTGTGATAAGCACCATGACCAAAAGCAACTTGGGGAGGAAAGGGTTTATTTCAGACTCTTATACCTGGCAGTCTATCATAATGGGAAGTCGGGGCAGGAACCTGGAGGTAGGGATTAAAGCAGAGACCACAAAGGAATGCTGCTTCCTGGCTTGCTTTCCATGGGTAGCTCAACTGCCTTCTTTTACATTCCAGGCCACCTTCCCAGGATGGCCTCGCCCATACTGAGCTGAGCTCTCCCCCATCAATCAATCAAGAGAGTACTCCACAGACTTGCCTACAGGTCATCCTTATAGAGGTATTTTCTTAATTGAACCCCCCCCCATCATGACTCTAGCCTGTGCTGAGTTGGCAGAAATCTAACCAGTGCAAGGGCATGAACCTCACTGATCCATTTCTTGACCATGAGCAAATTCCTCTTGTATAGGAGGCAATTTATATATTATATGAAATTCTTTAATGAAGTGGAGAGGTCTTGATTAGAAAGAAGAGCTGTTTAGTTTCTATGTGGTAAGGTCAGTCATGGGAAAGGTACCATGGACTGATGGTTCTCAGTTCTCCGTTGGCCACCTCGCAGAAAGGACACAGGCCTTCCCTGTTCAGTGGGGAGACTTGTTTCCTACAGGTATTCCTCAAGTAGGAGGGAGGGCTGGAGGCAGGCCTAAGGATATGGAGGACAGCCCCTTGGCAAGGTGGGTTAAGAAAGTGATCAGTAGGATGAGGTGGGATATCTCCTGGTCTTCTGAGGACCCCAAAACCTGGCCAGACATCCATAGCAGGTTTTTCACAGATTTGAAGCTGGAGAAGGGGGAGCTGGCCATGAGGACATGGAATCATTTCCAAAGGCTGTGAGAGAACAGGGCAAACTAGAACAGTACTGCAGTTGAGGGTACTGGCGAGGGACCTTGCCTCTCCATCTCAGGACCAAGCCATGACACACACACACACACACACACACACACACACACACACACACACACACACACACACACACACAGATGTTTTCAGAGTCTAGGGATCAAAATTTTCTGCAGATTTTTTCAAATGAACCTTACCCCCACACATGATGGTAAGTCTGAAGGGAAAGGAGGTGACTGATCAGTTCCTCTGTCTCTAACAGACATCCTTGTAGGGGACAAAGGGATGGCTCACCTTACTAAAGAACTTCCTAAGAAGGTGACAAGAAAAGCCATCAAAACAGCATCCTTCTTCTCACCCCAGTCTTTGGCTACCACAGTAAAATGTCCCACAGAGCTTTGCAAAATGATGACTCCTGTCAAAAATGGCCACACCACAGAATCTCCTCAGCCTGCAGCCCTCATGGGAGTTGCTGGACTTGTCCAAGGTGGTGTGCCACCTCTCCTGCCCCTCAAGAGCTGTCCATGGTGTCACCACCTATCCTGCCTCAGCCTACTGCTGCATGAGGAGCTGTCCATGGTGGCACCACCTTTCCTGCCTCAGTCTACAGCTTTCGTTAGACAGCATTGCAGGAGCTGTCCGACAGAAGCTGTCCACAGCGGCGGCGCCTCCTCTCCATCCTGTTTACCCCTCCTGCACCCCCAACAGCCCCATAGAGATGGCTCCTTAGCAAAAGCTGAATGCAGCCGGGAAGGACTCCCACCTCAACCCATGGGCCTGATGCAGGGAAGGGGGGTGAAGTAAGGCCACCAATCCCTGAGCAGGAAAACCCACCAATCTCTGAGCTTCGCACAAAATCCACCAATCCTTGAGCCTCCCCAAGGTCAGGACTTGAAATCCCACCAATCCTACCTCTAGAAATCTCCACTCTGAGAAGCACCACCCACTCAGAAATCCTGTATAAGCCCCTTTGGACTCCCTACACATCCTGGACCTTCCAATAAAACTTTCATGAGATTTCCTGCCTGGTGTCACTCATCGGAAGAAGGCAAGAAGAAAAGAAGCAATGAAGAGAAGAAGAGAAGGAGCAGGGCTGAGGCCCCTAAGCTCCTCAGCTCAGCTGGAGATTCCCTCCCCTGGGAGCTGCAACCCCTCGACAGAGGATGTGTCCTCTCACAGCTGTGGATTCCCGGGCTCCTGGGTCTCGGGAATCCTTTCCACCAGGACACTGTCCCACCTCAGAGCTGTGTAGTTCCTGGGCCCTCATGTCTCAGGATGCCCTTCCACTGGAACACCTTCTCCCCTCTGAACTGTAGGCTCCTGGGCTTCCGAGTCCCGGGATACAGCTCCATACAGGCAGAAACACGTGGTGTTCACAAGAGACCTGAGGTGCAATGTCAGAGAGAGCATTTAACTTACTAAAAGGATGTCTTGGCACTGGAATCAACAGCTACAGGTCAGGGACCCTGCGTACATGATCCAGAGTCTGCAGTTTGATGTCAGGGCGAATCCTCAGATGAACGAAGTCATTCTCGGGGGGGGGGGGGGGGACGGCAGTCAGAAACTATGGAAAGAGAAACTCCGGGGCCTTGAGAGTGATCACCACAATGTGTGCAGAGAGCCGGGAGTGAGGAGAGGCGGTAAGTAGTCCTCTTTTCCTTACAAACTAAGCAGTTGGCCACTCTATCCCAGCCCTTAGGTCCCACCGGAGTTGTCCTCAGTTGGGGACTGTCAGTCACCAAGAAAGGAAGTCCTTTCATTTAAAGGTGACACAGCTCTGGTTCCCCACCGCTGTAGGCTATGGAGTTTGAGAGAAGGGAGGCCTTTGTCCCACAAGGAACTGGTCCCAACTGGACAGCTGGGATCTTCAGCTGTCCTCATTCTTTAGTGGAGTAGTTCAAAGGTCCTGGGGCAGAGACAGAACTCGAAGAACTCCAGCCTCTCACCCCAAGGACAGACGTGAGCATGCCCTGAAGCAAGGAAACCCAGCCCTACTGGGGAGTTGTCCCGAGTAGAGGCTTTCAGTTGTCTCCAAGTTCTTATTTAGCATACCAGAGCTGTAGTTGATGTACCCCAGAGTCCATGCAGACAGATGTGATGTGGGTCAGATTCATTGCTGGTAAAAAGAATTCACCACTTTGTATCAGAGTAGAAAAGATAGCAAACACTTCAAGGGAGCAGTGGTGGGCAAGGACAGAACTGTCTGCAGCAAGATGATGGAATACAGTATGCAAATAAGAGTAGTTCTGATTGGTCAGTCGACGTTCGGTGTGGGTTGGGCCTTGCTCATTTTGATAAGCCACTAATCCTTGCTTATTCCCTACAGTTTATGATGTCTCAGTGGGTTAGGAACCAGGATCTTGGAGGACAACCTTTGTTTGGAGTGCTTCAGGTCCTGCATTGAGTGTCGTAGACAGCATCTGAACTTTGTAACTGCTTGGGCTGTAATTAAAGTTGAACAGTTGTTGACTTAAGCTGAGGTTCAATCCTGAATCTCTTGGCAAACTCTAGCAGCCAATTTGTATAAAGAAAGTTGGTCTTTTATTTGTAATAGTATTGGCTATGGAAATAGACATGGGCAGTTCTTTGATAATTCAGAGACTAAGTGATGAGCGATTACATTTTCTAATGAAGGCTTCAGAGTTTTGTCATGTATGTCCTAGGAAAACTTGGGTTTGTTTGTTTGGTTTGGTTTTTGTTTTTTTGCATCAGAGTCATCTATAGCCAAGGCAGACCTCAAACTCACAGAGTACCGAAGATGATCTTTGTGCCATTGTTATTATTATTAAAATACTTATTTAGAAGCAAGATCTGGCGATGTAAAAAGCCCAGGCTGACTTGAACAGTTTTTTACAAATTCATTTGATTGTGTGTACACCCTTGCATTGTGTGTACACCCTTGCATTGTGTGTACACCCTTGCACACGTGCAGATCAAAGGAAACTTGTAGGAGTTGGTTCCAGGGGTCAGACTCAGGTCACTGGGCCTTGATTAGCTGAGCCATCTCACTGGCCTCACGGATGCTCTCGTGCTCCTCCTTCCCCTGTGTCTGCCTATGCTTTTGTCAGCCCCAAGTGTTGGGGTTACAAACATGAACAACCATGTGCATCTTATTGGTTTATTTTAGTTATTGATTTATTAATTTTGAGAGAGGGTCTCACTGTGTAGCCCTGACTGGTCTGAAACTCACTGTGTGGACAGACCAGGCAGGCCTCAAACTCACAGAGATCCTCTTGCTTCTGCCTCCTAAATTCTAGGAATAAAAAGCATGTACCACTATGTCTGACTAGTTTCTAGAAATATTTTAAATGTACTTTCTAGTGCAGTTCTATCCAGTTTTTGGTATAGAGACTTTGAGAATCAGGGTCTTAGTGTAATTGGGCATGGTACCATAATCTTATGCCCCAGCATTCAGGAGCTTTAACAAGAGAACCATGAGTTCAAGGCTGTCCTGGGCTACAAAGTGAAATTCTACATCCCCACCCCCACCCCCAAAAAGCTAATGTGTTTTTAGTAGTTGTGGATGACATCTATGCGTATCGGTGCTAGGACTGGAAACACTGCAACCCTTCCTGGAACTCAGGTGTTTTGTTTGTTTATTTTTGTACTTCTGAAAGTTGATATCAGGCAAGCATTCTACCACTGAGCGTCTTCTGCAGTCTTCCCTCCCCTCCTGCCTTTGATTCAGGGCTACCCTAAGTTTCCCAGAGAGGCCTTGAACTCTGCCTTCCTGCCTCAGCCTTCTGAGTAGCTGGGATTATAGGCATGTGCTGTTTCATTTAGCTAAAATGACTGGTTTCTTTTAATATATATTTTTTCTTTGAAGTCATTGTAGAGTCACAAGCAGTTTAAGGAAAGACCAGCAAGACCCTATGTAGCTTTTTCCTGATTTTTCCCAAGGGTAGCATCTTGCTCAACCCAGCACAGGATCTTAATTGACAACCTACCTGCCACCCTCAGATTCCCCTCTTTATCTTTTGCATTATTTGAATGTTTGCCTAGTTTTGATTTTTGTTAGCACTGGCATGCCTCCTGTTGTTCTTCACAGCCCCTCCCACTGAGGAGGTGGAGCCCTCAGCCAGAGGCTGACTTCCATCTGTATTACATTGCCCATTTGCTCTTCAGGGATAGAAATAATTCACAGCTTCTAAGATTGCCCCCCCCCCACACACACACACACACATAATCCCTCTGGGAGCCATCTAAGGCAGCTCAGGTCATAATAGGGGTTTTGTTGATGATGAGAAGTATTTCATGGTCTGGCTCCACCACTTTTGTTTCCACACACCCAGTGAAGGACATCTGTGCAATTTTTTGTGTGAGTGACTTTATTTTTCTGGCATGAATGCCAGCTTTGCAGTTGCTGGGTCATCTGGTAACTAGATGTTCAACTTTTTAAGAAACTGCCAGATTAATTTGCAGAAGAGCAGTTGTAGCAGGATCTAGTTTCTACACATCTTCGCCAGCATTTGGTGCCTCTGATTGTTGTTGCAGCTATTCTGAGAGCAGTATTCTTTATAGTTATTTTGTTGTTCTTTCATGGTTTTTGTTTGTTTCCGGTTGTGGTAGGAGAATAGTCACTTGCCAATGGTAGCTAGAACAGAGAATACTTAAAAATGACAGCCCTGGGTTATAGAGACCTCAGCTTTTCTTAGAACACTATCTCACCTTGGATGGCATTTTTCTGTAATTGCTGACCTAAATGCAGTTGGGTGATTTGTCCCAAAGCAAACATTTCTATCTCTTTAATGCACACACTCAGTGACTCAGGGTGAAAGGTCAGGTAAAATAGCTATGGGTGACAACCTTGCTGGCCCAGAAAGACGCATTGGTGGGCACTGTTAACCTCCAGGAGGGCTTCTTCAATGCTTCCTGAAGCTTCTTGCTCAGGGATAATCCTCTTTCTGGTCAGCTTGCAACCTTGGTTTGTAAATATTCAAAACAAGTCTCTCTGCAATATGCGTGGGATTCCTCAGGATTGTCTTCCACTTCAAAACCAGCTTCTGCCTGGCTCTTCACTGTCTGCATCCCAACCACCTTTTTTCCCTCTGTTCTGCAGAGAGCTCAGCACTGGTGAGTGAGTAAGGGGATTGAGGAAGCAAATGGCAGCAGAGGACAGACAGACACCACAGTCCACACTGATCTTCATGCAGCAAATCCCAGCTCTACACTCATGACTAGGCGACACCTTGGGACCATGGGCAGCAGCCCCCATGCGACACCCCTCTGTGACTCACAACAGTTCTGTGTGGTGTTCTTCAGCTACAAAGTCAGCTTGTTTCTGCGTCCCCTTTTCTGTATCTAAGCTGGCTTGTTCCTCTGGCCTCTGCAGATTCCAAGATAGGTGAGCCCCAGCAAATGTCTGACCCCCATTTGCTGGGGGAGGTAAGGCTGCTGGGAGGAACTACCTTCTGTTTCTGGGTAACTGGTAACACCCAATGTCCGTTTCTTTGAGGACTGCTAGTTATGAACTGACTTCAGAAAGTCAGTTCTCTCTCATCAGAGCCATCTGGTTGCATTTGGAGAATGGACATTCCAAGTAGAGTGTTATAGACTTATAATCAGTCCTGATTTTTGTGTTTTTATGGTTCTAACTCTTTGTACCTGTGGTGGTTTGAATATGCTTGGCCCAGGAGGTGTGGCTTTGTTTGGAGGAAGTGTGTCACTGTGAGGGTGAGCTTTGAGACTCTCCTCCTAGCTGCCTGGAAGTCAGTCTTCTCCTGGCTGCCATTGGATCACGGTGTAGAACTCTCAGCTCCTCCAGCACCAGGCCTGCCTGGACACTGCCATGCTTCCCACCATGATGGTAATGGACTGAACCTCTGAGCCTGTAAGCCAGCCCCAATTAGATGTCCCTTATAAGAGTTGCCATGGTCATGGCATCTGTTCACAGCAGTGGAAGCCCTAACTAAGACAAGTGCCTTTGCTTATTTTCTTTCTTACTTTCCCCCTATATCAGGGATTGAACCTAGGACCATATTGGTCACGGACTCTACCACTGAGCAAACTTCTCAGCTTCTTCATAGGATTTTTTTTTTTAGAAAGCAAATATGTTAATTTTGTTTGAGTCTAGCGCTTCAGATTTTGCTTGCACCATGTTTCTAGAAGTTGGAAGATATTTTTGTGTACTATGTATTCTTTTACAAGAGGTCAAGGCTTTATATTACATTTTTTAAAAAAAAGAATAATTTTTTTACATCAGAAAAAATGTAACAGTGTCAGTATATATCACGTACTGATTAATTTCAAGTTTTATGTCCATTTCCTGATTAGACATCTCCAATATTCTTTTTCCAGAGTGGGTGGCCTCCCTTGTGGACTCTGTAGAGGTGTTTCACAGCCTCTCGTACAGAGGCTCCCAGACTAGACAGCCAGCTTTGACCACACTGTGACAGGCGCGGCTTTGGAATGGTACCTCTCTCTCCAGGCCAGCATGTCTGCAGTGAACAAACCCATGGGCAACCATTGAGCAACACAGCGTAGCCAGTTGATTCCCTAGTCGGCTTTTTCAGATTTTCTTTTCCTTTAATACAGCATTCTTTTTCTGGGGCAAGGCAGGGTATTTTCTTCGGTAGTTTTCAATTTCAGTGCAGCATTTTTTGTTCATCTGTTTGTTGTGATCACAATGAATCATGTTTGAAGTGCAATTGAAGTTTTATGCTAGGCCCAGTGGAAGCACCCCAGCACCCACTGTCCCTCAGTCAGTTCTTTCCTGCCGGGCCCTGAGTGTTTGCTATGTCTTCCTTTTGTTTTGTTATTTTTCTGTCTATAAAAAGCCCATCTGAATATGCTGGGGGCTAGAGAACCTAGAAAGACCTCACTCTTATGTAGTAAACGCTCTACTCCTGAGCTCCATTTTTCAACCAAATATGTATTGTCTGTCTGTATTTGTATGTGTTCATGTACATTCATACTACACATGGATATCAGAGAACAGTTTGTGGGAGTCCGTTCTCTCTTTCTACCTGGAGGACCCAGGGACTGATGTCTACCATGAGGCTTGGCAGTAGGCACCTATGACAAATGACAGCAGGGCTTTGAATGAGTGTGCCCACCATTCTAACAGATGCTTAAATACTTCATTTAAACTGTACAAACTTTTAATCTGATTTCTTAGAACCATTCCTACCAAAGAGGCTAGGTCCTACGATGAGAAGAAAATAGGCCACCTCCCTCCCACCCATTCTGACAGTCACTGATACTGACTTTAACCGCTTGCTGAGAGGAGGGTTGTGAAGAATGGCCAAGGGCCCAGGAGAGGTTTCATTCTCACTTGGTAAAGTGTGAGGGGATAGGAAAAGTGTTTGAAGTGTTTCTATTGCTATAAATAACATTGAAATGAAAATGCATTTGTTGCTGAAGTTTTTAATGATAAGAGATGAGCATATGATAATAGTTAAAGCCTAAACTGTTCTAAATATCAGTACTACTAAGGAAAAAGAGTTATGAAAAGGGATTTAGGCTTTGAAATATAATATGATGGCCAATTCTGACATTTAACTGGAAAAATATGCCGACAGCTGATTTTCTTCAGGCCATTGCAGTGCAGAGAATGTTCTCTAATTGGAAACTTCTCAAAGAGGATGGCCAAGGAGAGAAGAGATGATGGGACCCTGTAGTTCCAGCTAATTTTGTGACTAAGAAATGAAGATAAAATTCAAGGCCAGCCTGTGCAACTTAGCAAGATTCCATTCCAAAAGAGGGAAAAGGGTATGGGTGCTGAAGGTCAGTCCCACCTGGATACACAGACACAAGACAGCCCTTTCTGGTTAGCTGTGTGTTAGCATTACAGAGGTTATAGAACTTCTTATCCATTGCTGCTTATGTGGGTACAGAAAAGTTCAGCAGTGTCCAATGGAACAAAGCTACCACAATCTAGATTATTAATTAAATTCTGTAGAATACACACCATAGCTTGAAGATAGTGTTCAGAGGTTGAAAAGATTGCTTGGTAGTTAAGAATGCCTGCTACTCTTGCAGTGGACCTGAGTTCAGTTCCCAGCACCTACTTCTGGTCCCTCACAACTGGCTGTGCCTTCTCCTCCAGGGAATCTGATGCCCTCTTGTGGCATCTGCTGTTGCTGCAGTTATATAGTGCAAAACCGCACACATAGACACTCACATAACACATAAATAAAGATAAAAATCAGTCTTAAAAGAGCATTCAGAGAAGAGTTAACCAAAAGTTTTGTTTATAAATTTAAAATCTATAGGCTTGTTAATACTTAGCTGCTCCATGTTAGTTCTCTACTGCAAAACTATGTCCAGTGAAGTGTCCACAGTTGAGGTTACTTAAGTGCTAAATGGGAAGAAGCAAGCCATAATAGTCTGAGCTAGGTGAGGTGGCACATACCTGTAACCCCAGAACTCCTGAGGAAATGGCAGGTGTGTCTCTGAGTTTGAGACCAGCCTGAACTACATAGTGGGACTCTGATGCAGAACAATCAATCAAGCAAACTAAAAACAAAAGAAAAACAATCAAACTAACAAGAGAGTAAGAAAGATATGCTTATGGTCCACAAACATACATGCAAGCAAAATACCCATACACATAAATTTTATAAAGAGATTGACAAAGTCAGGACCTGTGAATGAGCCCCACTGTAGAAGGGAGGCCCAGTGTGAATGCTAGCCTCATAATCTTTCCTCTGAGGAGGGGAGTTAAACATGTGCAGGGTCACTAGATGTGAGTTACAGTGGAGAAGAGGAGTCCATGGGATGTTTTTAAGAAGTGTGTTTTAAGAAGATAAAATTGGGGACTACAGAGATGGCTCAGCAGGGACTGGAGATGACCCAGTGGTAAAGAGCACTGGCTGCTCTCCTAGAGGTTCTGGGTTTGATTCCTAGCACCCACATGGCAACTGTCGTAATGTATTAGTCATGATTCTCTAGAGTCACAGAACTTATGGGTAGTCTCTATATAGTAAGGGGATTTGTTGATGACTTACAGTCTGTAGTCCAACTATCCACCAATGGTCAGCAGCAGCTATGAATGAAAGTCCGAGGAGCTAGCAGTTGTTCAGTCCCACAAGGCACGCAGGCAAAGAAGAGTGAATCTTCCTTCTTCCAATGTCTTTGTGTAGGTCTCCAGAAGAAGGTATGGCCCAGATTAAATGTGTACCACCATGCCTGGATCTGGGACTTTCTTTGCCCAGGCTGACCTTGAACTCAGAGATCTCTTTGCTTCAGTCTCCTGGGATTAAGGGCATGTACTACTTTGCCTGGGGCTAAGCTTTTCATGGCCACTATGCCTCAAGATCTCCAGGCCAAGATCCAGGTCAGAAACTTGTGTCTTAAAGACTCAAGATCTGGATCACAGGTGAGCCTTTTATTCTGGATTGTAGTTCACTCCAGATATAGTCAAGTTGACAATCAGGATTAGCCACTACACTTAGCTACATTTCTATTGCTATGAAAAGACACCATGGCCAAGGAAACTTATAAAAGAACACATTTAATTTGGGAACCCATAATTCCAAAAGGTTAGAGTCATGACTGTCATGCTGGGGAGCATGGCGGCAGGCACACATGGCACTGGAGCAGTAGCTGAGACTTACATCTGATCCACAAGCTTGAGGCAGAGAGAGGGCTGACAGTGCCATGGGCTCCTGAAACCTCAACGCCCACCCCCAGTGACACACTTCCTCCAAGTCCCCGCCTCCTGATCCTTCCCGAATAGTTCCACCAATTGCTAACCAAGCATGCAAGTACCTGAGTCTTTGGGGGCAGCTAACATCCATTTGTAACTTCAGATTCAGGGGATCTGACACTCTCTTCTGACCTCTATGATCACCACGCATGCAAACGGTACATGGACATACATGCAGGCAAAGCACCTATACACGTAAAAAGTAGCATTTACTAAAGAAGAAGACAGAGTGAGGACTGTGTAAAATGCATACTGGTTGTTGTTGGGTTTTGGTTTTTTTTTTTATTTTTATTTTTACAAAAACAAAAAAAACAACTCTTGAACTGATGAGAGAATCAGGCAGCTGTCCCATGTAAAGAAAGAGAACTAAGAACTTATATAGAAAATGGGAGTATAAAACAAGCTTACAAAAAGAAACAAAAACCAAAAAAACTTTTCCCTACTGGAGAGAGGATCCTTTGCTTATCTATATATAAGGTGTGCATATGTGTGTGTGTGTGTGTGTGTGTGTGTGTGTGTGTGTGTGTGTGTGTGTGTGTTTTAAGGTAGTCCAGTAGATCCCCAGAGGCCCCAGTATTATTTTAGAAGAATTTCCAGTCCTCTCTTTTGCTTATCCCAGTGACAGCATGCTTCCTCTGGCATCGACTGATTGCTCATATTCTCTGTTTTAAAAGCCATGTGTGACTCTAAATGTGTTATGTATATCTCACCCCTGGTCTTCATCATGGCAGAGAATTCTGGGACAGCCTGAATACCTAAATTTGTATCCAGTTTCAAGTACAGCCTGCTCATTTAGGGTCGCTTTCCCTTCTCTTCTTGACTCTCTTGGGATAGCACATAAAATTTACCTAGTTATAGAGGTGGTGACCAAGGATCTTAATCTTATTGTTATATAATATTATACAATTTTAAGTTGAAACGTAAGAGTCAATAGCCGTATAGCAATGTAACTTCAGGTTTTTATCTATAAATTGGAAGTGAAGGTTAAAAATTTTGATTTGCAGAGGCAGGTGGATTTCTGAGTTCGAGGCCAGCCTGGTCTACAGAGTGAGTTCCAGGACAGCCAGGGCTACACAGAGGAACCCTGTCTCAAAAAACAAACAAAAACAAAACCAAAACAAAAACAAAAATTGATTTGCCCAAGTGGATTTAAACTGGGACATCTAACAATGTCTGCAGACATTTCTAGGCACCAAAATCTGGTGGGCTGATGCTGGGGTGTTTGGCTGGGGATAGTAGAGGTTTGAGAGGGGATGGGTGAGGGCCCGGGTTGCTTACCAGCCTGCAGTGTACTTGCAGCTCCCCATATTAAGGAGTCTGGCTCCACTTTCAACAGTACCAAGACCGAGAATTCAGGCAGCCACCATGAAGTGTTACAGAAAAGCTGGTGTTTTTCACCTGGGCCTGGCGATGCCAGCCCATGATCCCAGATACCTGGTTATTTGACCCAGGAGGATCACAACTACAGAACTACAGAGTAAGATCAAGGCTATCCTACTACGTAGACAGCTTACAGAGTTCCCATCTCCAAACAGAAATTAAAAGACTAGTCTAAGGATGAAGCTCAGAAGCAGAGCGCTTGCCTGGCAGGCATAAGCACACTCATGCACAAACACAAGCACACTCACACCCTTGTGTGCACACACACCTCCCAAACAAAAGCGAAACAATACTATAAAGAGTTTTATGTTCTTATATTTGCATATAAAATATACATCACATCATTGCGATTTTAAAGTGTTATAATTTTCACTTGAAGAGTCCAGCGACTACTGTTATCTCTAACTTGAGACTTCCTGAGTGCACACAGTTTTGTTTCACTTGTAATACAGCGTTAACACTCAGAATTATAAATTACCTTTTCTGTTTCAGGCTTCACTGAGGAAACATCTTAGCGAGTCATTGTATTTCTAAGCCTTCAATATTTATACCTTGTGGCTGTTGACCCTCTTACGAGATATATTTTGGAAATCAAAATGGAAGGTGTCCAAGAAATTTTGGATCAGTTATACAGGAAAGTACTTCTTGGAGCCACCCTTGAGGATGACGTCCATGGTTACATCTTTTATCTCAACCCAGATCTCTCAGAACAAGCTGTCTGCACAACCTCCCCTGTAACTCAATCTGATGTCAATGGTGTGCTCGATGGCATGGCAGGCCAGCATGGGCCACCCTCCCATGAAGTGACCATTCTCCCTGAAGCACAGGAGTGTTCCAAGAGACAGCTTCAGATGAACAAGGCCTGGGAGGTGAAACTCCTTCAGTTAACAGTGCTTGACATGATACTGAGCCGAGTGCTGTCTGCTGAAACTGAGACCCACACAAAGGAGGGGTACAGAGAGCTAACTGAAGTCCTTCTGCAGTCTGTTGAACTCGATTCCAAACTGGTGAGCCACTTTTTAAAAAGATTTAGATACTAAGTAAAGTTGTTAAGGCTTCAGCAGTGTGACAAACTGTGTTTGTTTTGCTGTAGCTCTGCATGCTCCAGAATTCCGATAAGTTGTTGTCCCACATGACTGCGAAGTGCCTCGCCTCGCTCCTGTATTTCCAGCTGAGAGAGAAGGTCAGATAAGCCAGCATGTTAGTTATTTCTCATTTTAAAGTTCACATATTTGCGTTATAAGATATTTGCACCCATAATAACATGCAAATCCAAAAATATAGTAATGAAGTAACATGGTACCCCAAAAAATAAAGAAGAAAATGCTTGCGGAAGCTACCTGAGGCCGCCTCTAGCACTTGCACACACACGTACCCGTGCTTGCAAACACACACAGATCCAAGCATCTACTGTCTTTCTGCTCCAATTGCTTCTTTCTTAAAATAACACTTTGAATATGCAAGATATTTATGGTAGAATGTTGGGACAGTAGAATCGAGTTTAAAAAAGAAAGACATATTATTGTATCATTAATAAATGACATGTGGATATTTTCATAGTTCATTTTGATCCTTCACTTCTATCCTATGTTGCTTTTCCTGTCTTAAAGAATATTAGAATATTTTCCTTTGTTTTGTCAAATATTATTATACTTTTTTCAAGTAAACAAGATTTTGTATGTTGTGTGATAGGTTTTTTTTTTTTTGATACTTTATTTACATTTCAAATGTTTCCCCCTTTCCAGATCTCCCTTTTGGAACCCTCCTCTCTCCTCCCCCCGCCTCTATGAGGGTATTCCCCCACCAACCCACCCACCTACCCACTCTCATCTTCCCTCCTTGGCATTCCCCTATACTGGGGCATCTAACACTCTCAGGCCCAAGGGCCTCTCCTCCCCCTGATGGCCAACAAGGCCTTCCTCTGCCACATATGTGGCCAGCACCATGGGTCCCTCCATGTATATTCTTTGGTGGGTGATCCAGTCTCCGGGAGCATCGGGAGGTCAGGCCAGTTGACACTTGCTCCTTCCATGGGGCTGTAAACTCCCTCAGCTCCTTCAGTCCCTTCTCCAACTCCTCCATCTGGGACCTCACGCTTAGCTCAATGGTTGCTGTGAAGTAAATCTTGGGTATTCCGAACTTTTGGGCTAATATCCACTTATCAGTGAGTACATACCATGTTCATTCTTTTGTGACTGAGTTACCTTGCTCAGGATGATATTTTCAAGTTCCATCCATTTGCCTGCGAATTTCATGAAGTCATTGTTTTTAATAGCTGAGTAGTACTCCATTGTGTAGATGTACCACATTTTCTGTATCCATTCCTCTGATGAGGGACATCTGGGTTGTTTCCAGCTTCTGGCTATTATAAATATGG
>CM052703.1:123317265-123356897 GCA_028551405.1 Uromys caudimaculatus | reverse complement strand
AAATAGCTGGGTCCTCAGGTAGTATTATGTTCATTTTTCTGAGGGTCCACCAAACTGATTTCCAGAGTGGTTGTATCAGCTTGCAATCCCACCAGCAATGGAGGAGTGTTCCTCTTTTTCCACATCCTGGCCAGCATCTGCTGTCACCTGAGTTTTTGATCTTAGCCATTCTGACTGGTGTGAGGTGGAATCTCAGGGTTGTTTTGATTTGCACTTTCCTGATGACTAAGGATGTTGACCATTTCTTTAGGTGCTTCTCAGCCCTATGGATTTCCTCAGTTAAGAATTCTCTGTTTAGCTCTGTTCCCCATTTTTTGATAGGGTTATTTGGATCTCTGGAGTCTAACTTCTTGAGTTCTCTGTATATATTGGATATTAGCCCTCTATCGGACATAGGATTGGTAAAGATCTTTTCCCAATCTGTTGGTTGCCATTTTGTCCTATTGACAGTGTCCTTTGCCTTACAGAAGCTTTGCAATTTCATGAGGTCCCATTTATTGATTCTTGATCTTAGAGCATAAGCCATTGGTGTTCTGTTCAGGAATTTTTCCCCTGTGCTCATGTGTTCGAGACTTTTCCCCACTTTCTCTTCTATTAGATTCAGTGTAACTGGTTTTATGTGGAGGTCCTTGATCCACTTGGCCTTGAGCTTTGTACAGGGAGATAGGAATGGATCGATTTGCATTCTTCTACATGTAGACCACCAGTTGAACCAGCACCATTTGTTGAAAATGCTGTCGTTTTTCCACTGGAGGGTTTTAGCTCCTTTGTCAAAGATCAAGTGACCATAAATGTGTGGATTCATTTCTGGATCTTCAATTCTATTCCATTGATCTACCTGCCTGTCACTGTACCAATACCATGCAGTTTTTATCACTACTGCTCTGTAGTACAGCTTGAGGTCAGGGATGCTGATTCCCCCAGAAGTCATTTTATTGTTGAGAATAGTTTTTGCTATCCTGGGCTTTTTGTTATTCCAAATGAATTTGAGAATTGCTCTTTCTAAGTCTATGAAGAATTGAGTTGGAATTTTGATGGGGATTGCATTGAATCTGTAGATTGCTTTTGGCAGGATGGCCATTTTTACTATATTAATCCTCCCAATCCATGAGCCTGGGAGATCTTTCCATCTTCTGAGGTCTTCTTCTATTTCTTTCTTCAGAGACTTGAAGTTCTTGTCATACAGATCTTTTTTTGTATCCGGCCACTTTGCTGAAGTTGTTTATCAGCTGTAGCAGATCTGTTTTTCAGGTCACTTAAATATACCATGATAGTTTTTTATTACGAACAAAATAATCATGACTACCCTTTTTTTTTTTTTTCTCATTTGTAGATAACTTTAAGTAATTCCTGGGTCACTTTTTGCCAGAAGCATCTCTCTGAGTCCTCTGAGAGTGGCGAAGCAGTGCATTGCCTCTGGATCCTTACAGCTGTAATAAAAGAGATCTTTAAAGATACACATTCACAGAGAACAGGTAGAGATGACCTGTCTACAGATGAGCGTCACCTCTCAGGAGCTTTGCGTTTATAATAAAGAATAAAATGCATGTTATACCTCATCTCCCTTGAAGTATGGAAAAATCCACAATCTTGCCCCTGATTTTATTGAATATAACCTTGGAGTGGTGTGTGGTTGTATGTGTTGGGTGTGCGAACTTATGCATGTGGATATGTGTGTGCACGTGTATGCTTGTAGAGGCTAGAAGTCAATCTTGGGTGTCTTCCTCAATCGCTTTGCAGTGTATTTATTGAGCTAAAATCGCTCACTGAACCCAGAGCTCATGAGCTGAGCCAGGATGGCTGCCAGTGAACTCCATCCGTCCCTCCCAGCAGGGCGTTACAGTTGTGTGCCACCACATGTGTCTTTTCCGTGCCTGCTAGCAATCCTAATTCAGTACTTCATGCTTATGCAGCAAGCACTTTACCAAATGAACCATCTCTCGAGCACTGAAAGAAAGAAATTAAAACTTAATCATTAACTCTCTCTTGTGTAGTCTGCCCATAGTCATAAAGCATGCATTAACTTTTAGTAATTAGCTGTTAATCTGTGTATCCTGACTTGGTCTTATTAGAGGTAACTGTTCTTAAACCTATTGTTTTATAGTGATATATATATATATATATA
The DNA here is from genome assembly GCA_028551405.1 of Uromys caudimaculatus. NCBI lineage: Eukaryota > Metazoa > Chordata > Mammalia > Rodentia > Muridae > Uromys > Uromys caudimaculatus. Next base: position 123,354,772 of record CM052703.1, on the reverse strand, counting down.
TATATAAATTGTAAAATTTTGCTTTAAGAAAGCTTTTGTTTTTCCTGTTGCTTATAACTCCTGTTTTATAATTACAGAAAGTCTAAAGCAGCTCTTGACTCCTTTTGACATTACCTTTGAAGTGTTCTACAATTCCTTATTTTCTCAGCATTTTGGAAGCTTCCAGAATCCCTCTAACATAATCAACAGCGTGATGTGCTTTCTGGAGCTGCTTGAGCTTCTTGTAGCCTCCAGAATCCACCTGAGACTGCACTTTAGGAGCCAGAGGATGTTATTTTTGAAACCTCATGCTCTAGATATTCTTGCCTGGCCTATTCCGGCTTTTATAAAAAGGAAATTGGTTATACTCATCAAAAAGTGCCTTCTCTGTAAAGTAGGCGAAGACTTCTGCCGGGAATCTGTGCCCACCCTGATGTCACCAGACCGTCTTCTGGACAGGGACATGCTTACTTTAGCTGAAGCACTTCTGCACGCTGTGCATTTGGGGTTGTGGAAGGCACTGACTGTTCCTGGAAAGCCTTCCTGCTTTGGAGGGGATGAAGTTCAACCTGGATGCAGACTCAGGTCTGGTCCTGACCACGTGACCCTGAGAGCAGCAAGCTTAATTACAGTGAAATCCTTAGAAATCAAGTTCCAGCATTGTACCTCAGCAACTGAAATGAAAGGTAATTCTCTAGACTCATTTTTTATTCAAAATTCTATAAATTTTTCCACTTAAGAAGAGTGACTGATGACTATTGAGTACTAAGGCTAGCATCATTTCAGTAATTTAGCTGTGTTTTCCTGATTAAACTTATTAAATACTTTTTTAAAGGTAAAGGGGGTTGTAGGGGACTGGAATTTCAAGAAACATGGTAGCTTATTTTATACAGTTAATATGCATTGGATAATGAATAAAAAATAGTTGCTTTTTGAATCACTACTGAGCAAATGGAAGTCAGTTCATATTTAATTATATTATTATAAAAGCAGTCTGACTATTCATGCTCATTACTGACAATCAGAAGTTATGTTGATACTATTGTGGGAAGTTCTTTTGATAAAGGAATAGTTGCACATAACTTGAAGGTGACAGACCAGGTTGAGAGTGCCTGGAAGCGGGATTTTCAGGATGGTGTTGTAGAGGACATGTCTTCCATTGCACTTGGGGGAAATGAACAGTAGCGGTCTCCAGGCAGGGGCCTGAGGTTACTAGGAGAGCCTGATTCCTCTGCTGTGGTGACCTCTCAGGATGGTCTGGGTATCATAAGGATGTTTTAATTAGCGCGATTACAGTTTATAACACTAGGTGGCATCTGTTACATAAGTCAGAGGTTTGAGTTGCAGTTAAACTCCCAGAAGGCTGGATTTTTGCCATACTTGTACTTTCTTTTGGTTCTTTAACAAGCAAAAGGAAGGAAGATTTTTCTGTTATTTTGAAGCTATTTCTTTTTATGACTTAGCAGTCTATAGTTAACAGGAAGCTGTGGTTACCAAGGAAGAAGCTATTGTCCACTCTGTTTTATAACACACTGTCATCATGAGATCACATAGTTATCTCTTGGACAAACTGTGACTAGATTTTGGCAGGTAGATGCCCTGACAATACGGTTTAAACCTGTGCCCTTCAGTTCTTTATTTGTGAAACAGATAAACATGAGCCTCGGACTTTCTGTAAGTGTGGCTACTGTAATGCATGCACGATTTGCAAACTGACAGGATGGTATTTGTGTGTGTATAAGCATCACCTGAACTTTGACACTTCTGTCCTTTGTAGTTGACTTGCAGAAGTTCATGTCCGAGTTACTGGCCTTCTTAAGGCCTCACCTCCAGCTACACCACCCGTGTGAGTGGCTGTCCAGGGTCTTCATAGAGCAGGACGACGACATGCTGGAGGCTGCCAAAGCAACCCTGAGCATCTACCTCCAGTTGACCAGGTCTGTGTATTTCTAGTACCGTGGACTGCCTACAAACCAGAGTCAGGAAACACACACATCAGAAAATGACTTTCTGTCTGGTGCATTATTTCTTTTCCCTACTTGGGTGGACTATCTTGTAGCTTCCTCCTGTTTCAACTCTGTCTTGCATGAAAATGGATGCTATTTGCATTATTCTGAGATATTGCCAGTGTGATCCAGGGAAGCCAGTACCTTCTCTGCACCTCAGCTGGTAGCTAACAATGTTTTTAGACCTCCAAGACTTACTTGTCTGAATTAAGCTTCTATCTGGTGTGATTTGCCTTTCCAACATCTGGGCTGGGGGCACATTGCCGGACACTGCCGCCCGGTTGTGGTCCTGCTCTGTCCCTGCAGCAGTGTGGCAGTTGCTCCTGAAGCTGACAGTGCTGACCCTTTCTTTCCATTATTTCTGCTCTGCTTCACTAAAACCCTCAAGTACCTGCTCCATTTCCCTCTCCCTTGGCCTGGGGGAAGGGCTTTCTCACTAATGATTGGCAATGCAGCCTGTGCTTGCTACATTAGGACCAGCTGCCAGTGGTGTTCTCTCTCTCCCTCCCTCTCTCTCTCTCTCTCTCTCTCTCTCTCTCTCTCTCTCTCTCTCTCTCTCGTGTGTGTGTTCTCAAATCATGCCAGCCATTATTTTCCCTGTTCATGATCTCACAGCCTGGCTCCCTCTCAGGCCCTGCCACCAGCAGCTTCAGGCTTCCTTTGTCTCGGTCTTAGAGTTGTAATCTTTCTTAGCTGTAGAGATGTCTCTGGGAGGATTTGATTACCTGTGGATCATAAGGCCATGTTCTGATTGCTCAGTCTGGTATCACATGTCTACCCCTGATGAGATAGTTTGGTGTTCCATTTTAAACATGGACTAAGTCACCCTGGAGAGGGGCCTTCTGGTGTAGGAGAAAGGACAGAAGGCTTTGTGCAGACAGAAACTAAAACTGGTCAGTGGTGAGCAGATTCCATTTTGATTTGGTGGATTTGCTGGTGAGCAGATTCAGTTTTGATTTGTTTCCTTTTAAACTGATATGCAAGTAAGTGTGCAAACATGTTTGTAAAGACCTGTCTGCCTCAGCCCTCCCTTGTCTGCCTTTTCAGAGAATGGGACGCTTCTACAAGTCTGACCCAAGAAAAGGAAGCATGGATCCACTCCACACATGGACATGGCTGTAACCCTCACTGTGTTTTCTTATACTTCTTAAAAAATATAGCGTTTGATTCTACAGTTCTTCTTGACTTCTTGATATCCTCAGAAACTTGTTTCCTTGAATATTTTGTTAAATATTTAAAACTACTACAGAAAGACTGGGGCCACTTTCTGTCCGTCTGCAGGTTCTTTGCTGCGGTGGAACCACAGTGTGGAGCAAACGTCCAGCCTCCTGTCCCCTCACCTGCCCATGGCAGAAGCACTGGCCACACAGTACCTCATGCTCCGGCTTCTCCTGTTGGAGAAAATGCTTGCCCTTGGCTCCACTGGGCTTCTGATGCCTCCTCTGAACCCCAGAGCCAGGCCATGATGCCCAAGGGAACTCACCCAGTGCCAGCTAATGGCCCACCTTCCCGGACACCACAGAGTCTTGTAGACTATGACAGCTCCGAGGCTTCTGAGGAGGAAACCACAAGTGAGCCTCTAGCAAACAGCAAACAGACATCTTTATGTCAAGAAATGACTGGGGAAGTCCAGGGCCTGCCTAGGACATGGAAGGTTCAGAAGGAATGTGGCCTGGAGCCTCAGCTGAGGTCTCTGCCCTCTGCAGAGTCCAGTTCTCCCTTCTCTGCCGAGGGTGGGGTGTCCCCAGACAGGACTGTCTGGGAAGTGGGATTGTTTCTTCAGACAGTGAAATGTCTTGAGGAGCTACAGGGTGCTATTTACCGTTTGCAGGAGAAAAATCTCTTTCCATATAACCCAGCGGCACTACTGAAGTTGTTGAGAGGCGTGGAGGCCAAGTGTGGTAACTTGTGAGCCCTGGGCATTTGTCCTCGGCTTTGTTTTCCTTTATATAAATTGCCTTTCTAAGATAAATAAAAACAAACAAAAACTGCAAAAATGGTTTTCTGAGTCTTTGCCTTATGGAGCAGAAAGGTACATCCTTGACAGGTCAACTGGCCCAGCTGTGCTGCAGCTGAAAGTTTATGCAAGGTCAGGCTACACGGAATTTGCCATGACAAATGACTGCATATTCTGTAGCCTCAACTAAGTAAGATTTATCTTCTGTGCTCAAGGGGCCAGAAGCTTAAAACCAAGATGTGCGTTGATAATGTCCTGGGACACTGCACATCCTACCCATGATGCTGCCTCCATTTCTGCAAGCTGTGTACTATTTGCTTATAATAGTTACTTTCTCTGTTTTGAGTGTAACTTCCCAGCTGGAGTAACATTGTCTCATTGTAGTTCTGATTTCCCTTGCCTGACAACTCATCCTTGTGAGTTGTTTGCCTGTCCAAAGAGCCAGTTTCAAGTTGAGGAAGAAACCCTGTCTTAAGGCAGAAAAGCCAAGAGTGATGGAGGAAGCTGCCAGATGTCCTGCTCTGCCTCCACAGGCTTGTGCACAGGTACACACACACACACACACACGTACACACACACACACGTACACACACACACACACTCACTCATGCTCCACACACACAAGACGCAAACATGGGATCGCCTGTAGTAATCAAAACACCTTGATACTTATTCAGGGAGAAAAGTAAAAATTAGAAATCTGAAGGGTAGTAGTCACACTGAAGTGTGGATGTCAAAACATTTGGGGAGCCATGTTGGTAAGGATATATGTTGGAGGTGTGTACTTACATTTTTAAACTTTAACTATTTGTCTTAGTTTCGGGCCTTGCCATTGCGAGGAAGGCTTTAGAGTGCTGGACTTGGTGTTCACTCCTGCTTTCTTTCTCTTTGCCATTTGCTTGTTCTCAAACTCCTGTGTGCAGCCCTCTTGCCTCTGCTTCCCTAGGAGCTGGGGCTACAGACAAGACCACTATACTTAGCCCTTTCATAATTAGTAAAGCATATCAAAGAATGTGTAATTAAGCATTATACATGTGGGGCTGGAGAGATGGCTCAGTGATGAAGAGCACTGGCTTCTCTTGCAGAGGACCTGGATTTAATTCTCAGTACCCACATGGCAGCTCACTGCTGTCTGTAACTCCAATTTCAAGGGAGTTGACACCCTCACCCAGATATTCAGGCAGGTGAAACGTCAATGTACTGAAATAAAAAATTTTTAAAAATTAAAGCAAGGATTATACATTGTAAAAGACAAGACTAGACATATTTCACTGGACTATTACAGACATGTAAAAAGAATGCATTGTATTCGTGTTGTGGATATGAAACTTCTCCATGAAAAACTGAAAAGAATATCCTGGACCTCCATTTGTTTAAGAAAAGTATTGCGGCAGGAGCAGCAGACATTTACATCCTTGTGTATTTATATATATGATTACCTTTTGGTATCCAAAGGCATGACTTCCCGGACCCAGTGCTGCCCCCACCATGAAACCAAAATCTATTGATAGTCCCTTTATAAAGCAGCATGCTATCTTCATACAACTTACATACATCCACCAAGATTCACTTACACTCATACAAGACAAGTTCTTTTTGCACTGTAAATTTTAATTATTTTATTCATGTTGCATCCCAATCACAGCTCCCTCTCCTCCTAGTTGCACCCTTACAAATCCCTCCCCCAGTGTCCCCTCACCTTCTCCTCAGTGGGAGCCCCCCTGGGTACCACCACACCCTGGCACATTTAGAACGAACAGGACTAGGCACATCCTCTCCCACTGAGGCCCATCCAGGCGGTCCAGTTAGGGGAGGGGATCCAATGGCAGGAACAGAGACTGAGACAGCCCTTGCTCCAGTTGTTAGGGGACCCACATGAAAACCAAGCTGCACATTTGCTACAAGTGTGTAAGGGGCCTAGGTCCAGGACCTGAAAGCTCCCCGGTTGGTGGCCCAGGCTCCATAACCCCCATGGTCCCAGGTTAGTTGACTCTAGGTCTTATGGTGTCCTTGACCCTCTGACTTGCTCACTTCTATCTCCAACTCTTCCACAAGAGTCCCTGATCTCTGCCTGACGATTGCCTGTGGTCTCTGCATCTGCCTTCCTCCACTGCTGGGTGAAGGCTCTCAGGAGACAGTTGTGCTGGGCTCCTGTCTGCAAGCACAGCAGGCTATCATTGAAAGTGTCAGGGGTTGGCTCTCTCCCATGGGATGGCTCTCAACCAGTGAGGCTGTCACTGCTTGGCCGTTCCCTCAGGCTCTCCTCCATCTTTATCTCCGCACATCTTGTATTCAGGACAAATTTTGTGTTGAAGATTTTGTGGGTAGATTGATGTCCCCCCCCCCCCCGAAGTCCTGCCTGGCTACAGGAGGTGGCCACTTCAGTCTCTGTATCCCTCTCTGGTAGAAATCTCAGCTAGGGTCACCCCCACAGACTTCCAGTATCCTCTCGTGTCCTAGACCTCCAGCCAGTCACTAGAGATGCCCCCCATTCCCATCCTCACTCCCAGCCTTCTCTAACCCCCATCTCTTCCCCATAGGATCGACATGCTTTCCCTCTCACCCCTTCTCTTACCCAATTCCCTCTTTCCATCCACCTCTGATGGCTATTCAATTTCTCCTTCTGGGTGAGATTTACACATCTTCCTTTGGGTCCTACTTTATTACCCAGTATCTTTGGGTCTGTGAATTGAAGCCTGGTTATCCTTCACTTTATGGCTAATATCTACTTATAAATATCTACTTTATGGCTAATATCTACTTATAAGTATATATCATATGTCTTTCTGGTTCTGGGGTACCTCACTCAGGATGATATTCTCAAGTTGCATCCATTTGCCTGAAAATTTCATGATATTTTTGTTTTTAATAGGTGAATAGTGTTCCATTGTGTAGATGTAACACATTTTCTTTATTCTTCAGTTGAGGGACATTTAGGTTGTTTCCAGTTTCTGGCTATTATGAATAAGGCTGCTATGAGCATAGTTGAGCCAGTGTCCCTATGGTGTAGTGGGGCATCTTTGAGGTATAACTGGGTCTTGAGGTAGAACTATTCTCAGTTTTCTTAGAAAGTGCCAAAGTGAGTGCCAAAGTGGTTGTACGAGTTTTTCGCTCCCACCAGCAGTAGGGTAGTGTTCCCCACTTTTTAGTTGGGTTATTTGGTTTGGTGATGTCTAATTTCTTGAGTTCTTTATATATTGTGGATATTAGCCCTCTATTTGATATAGGGTTGGTGAAGATCTTTCCCCAAACTGTAGTCTGGCATTTTGTCCTATTGATAGTGTCCTTTGCCTTAAAGAAGCTTTTCAGTTTCATGAGGTCCCATTTATCAAGTGTTGACCTTAGAGCCGAGCCATTGGTGTTCTGTTCAGGACATTGTCTCCTGTACCCATGCATTCAAAGCTGTTCCCCACTGTCTCTTCTACTAGATGTAATGTATCTAGTTTTATGTTGAGGATTTCCATCCACTTGGACTTGAGTTTTATACAGGGTAATAAATATGGATTTATTTGTATTCTTCTACATGCAGACATCCAGTTAGACCAGCACCATTTGTTGAAGATGCTTTCATTTTTCCATTGTATGGTTTGACTTCTTTGTCAAAAATCAAGTGTCATAGGCGTGTGGGTTTATTTCAGGGTCTTTGATTCTATTCCATTGGTCAACGTGTCTGTTTCTATACCAATACCATACAGTTTTTATTACTGTTGCTCTGTAGTATAGCTTGAGATCAGGGATGGTGATACCTCCAAAAGTTCCTTTATTATTCAGGATTGTTTTAGCTATCCTGGGTTTTTTGTTTTTCCATATGAAGTTAAGAATTGCTCTTTCAAGGTCTGTAAAGACTTGTGTTGGATTTTGATGGGAATAGCATTGAATCTGTACATTGCTTTTGGTAAGATGGTAGGGTTCACTGTGTTAATCCTACCAATCCATGAGATGGGAGATCTTTCCATCATCTGAAATCTTCCTCAGTTTCTTTCTTCAGGGACTTGTCATACAGGTCTTTCACTTTTTTGGTTAGAGTTATAACAAGATATTGCATATTATTTGTGGCTATTGTAAATGGTGTTGTTTCCCTAATTTCTTTCTCAGCCTGTTTATTGTTTGTATAAATAAGGGCTACTGTTTTTTTTTTTTTTCTTAATTTTGTGTCCAGCCACTTTGCTGAAGGTGTTTATCAGCTGTAGGAGTTTGGTAGAATTTTGGGGCCAATTATGTATACTAGCGTTTCATCCTCAAATATCAATACTTTGATTTCTCCCTTTCCAATGTTTATTCCCTTGATCTCCTTTAGTTGTCTTATTGCTCCATCTAGAATTTCAAGTACTGTATTGAATAGATAGAGACTTGGCAGCCTTGTCCTGTCCCTGATTTTAGTGGAATTGTTTTAAGTTTCTCTCCATTTAATTTGAGGTTGGCTATTGACTTGCTGTATAGTACTTTTATTATGTTAAGGTATGTGCCTTGTATCCCTGATCTCTCAAAGACTTTTAACATGAAAGGGTGCTGTATTTTGTTAAAAGTTCTTTTCAGTGTCTAATGAAATGACATGTGATTTTTTTTCCAGTTTGTTTATGTGGTGGATTACATTGATGGATTTTCCTATATTGAACCCATCCCTGCATCCCTGGGATGAAGCCTAATTGATCATGGTGGTTGAAGTTTTTTATATGTTCTTGGATTTCCTTTGCAAGTATTTTTTTTTTCTGGTATCTTTGCCTCAATGTTCATTAGAGAAATTGGTCTTAAATTCTCTTTGTTTGTTGAGTCTTTGTGTGGTTTAAGTATCAGGGTGAGTGTGGCCTCATAGAATGAGTTTGGCAGTATTCCTTCTTTTTCTATTTTGTGGAACAGTTTGAAGAGTGTTGGTATTAGCTCTTTGAAAATCTGGTAGAATTCTGCACTAAAACCATCTGGCTCTGGGCTTTTTTTGGTTGGGGAACTTTTAATGATTGCTTCTATTTCCTAAGGAGTTATAGGGGTGTTTAAATAGTTTACCTGATCTTTATTTAACTTTGATAAGTGGTACCTGTCTAGAAAATCATTTCATTTAGATTTTCCAGTTTTGTGGAATACAGGCATTTGAAGTAAGACCTCATGATTTTTTGAATTTCCTCAGTTTCTGTTGTTATGTCTTTCTTTTCTGATTTTGTTAATTTGGGTGCTGTCTCTCTGCCCTTTAGTTTGACTAAAGGTTTGTCTATCTTGTTAATTTTCTGAAAGAACCAGCTTTTGGTTTTGTTGATTCTTCGTATTGTCTTCTAACTGGTTTTAGCCCTAATTTTCATTCTTTCCTGCTGTCTACTCATTTTGGGTGTGTTTGCTGCTACTGTTGCTGCTGCTTCTTCCTCCTCCTCCTCCCCCTCCTCCTCCTCCTCTTCCTCCTCTTCCTCCTTCTCTTCCTCCTTCTCTTCCTCCTCTTCCTCCTCCTTTTCCTCCTCCTCTTCCTCCTCCTCTTCCTCCTCTTCCTCCTCTTCCTCCTTCTCTTCCTCCTTCTCTTCCTCCTCTTCCTCCTTTTCCTCCTCCTCTTCCTCCTCCTCTTCCTCCTCTTCCTCCTCTTCCTCCTTCTCTTCCTCCTCTTCCTCCTCCTTTTCCTCCTCCTCTTCCTCCTCTTCCTCCTCTTCCTCCTCTTCCTCCTCTTCCTCCTCTTCCTCCTCTTCCTCCTCCTCTTCTTCCTCTTCCCCCTCCTCTTCCTCCTCCTCTTCCTCTTCCTCCTCCTCTTCTTCTTCCTCTTCTTCTTCCCTAGAGCTTTCACATGTACCTTCACCTTCTTTATGGAGGCACTTAGCAGTATGAACTTTCCTTTTAACACTGCTTTCATTGTGTCCCATAGATTTGGGTATGTTGTGCCTTCATTTTCATTGAATTCTAGAAAGTTTTTCTTTCTGTATTCCTTCCCTCACCCAGAGATCATTGAGTAGAGAATTATTCAGTTTCCGTGAACTTGTAGTCTTTCTGTTGTTTCTGTTATTGTTGAAGTCTAGCTTTAATCCATGGTAGTCTGATAAAATACAAGGTGTTATTACAATTTTCTTGTATCTGTTGAAGCTTGCTTTGTGACTGACCATATGATCAATTTTGGAGGTTTTGTGAGGTCCTGAGAAGAGGGTGTATTCTTTTGTGTCTGAGTGAAATTTTCTTTACATATCTGTTAGGTCTGTTTGATTCGTAATGTCAGTTTCATTATTTCCCTGTTTAGTTTTTTTCTGGACGACCTGTCCATTGGTAAGAGTGGAGTATTGAAGTCTCACACTATTAATATGCGGGGTTCAAGGTGTGATTTAAGCTTTAGCAATGTTTCTTGCCAAGGTCCTGCCTCAGCTTGGAGAGTAGTTCTGAGAAAGGGCTGTTCAGGAGTGGTAACTCAAAATCAAATCATGGGCACAAGCTGACAGCCTGTGTTCTGAGCAAGACAGCTTTCTCTAGAGATCTCCAGACAGCTCATCCAGATAGCTCAGTGCTCACAGATCAAAGCCCAGTCTTTTATTTAAATATCAGCTCAGTGGTCTACCCCAGGTTCCCTTTTGATTATCCCACAATCAGCTTCTTCTTTTTTTTTTTTTTTTTTAACCTTAGCCCCTTTTCTCATAGGAAAAGACAGCAAGTACATTTTTCTTCACATTGCAAATGAATGCAGAGATATGCCTGCCTTTGTAAGCATAGACAGTAAGGTAGCTGGGTGAGATCCTGTCCTGAAATTACCGTTCCCATCACGCCTGTCCTGGACCAAAACTGCCTGTGTCCCAGGCTGATCTTGAGCTCAAGAATCTGCCTACCTTTGTAAGCACAAACAATAAGCTTAGCTGGGTGGGATCTTGCCCTGTGATCACCAATCCCCAAATCTCTTTATCTCATTTCTTAATACCTTTCTGACAAGCTGGATCATTAGTATAGCTGCCTCCGTTCTTTTAGGTCCATGAAGCCCCTCGTGCAATTTACATTGCATCCATGAGAAATTACATTGCATCCATTGCATAGTTGAGAAATCCTGTAAAGGACAGCTCTTACACTGATTTATATATTCTGGAACTCATGTTTTCAGAGTTCTTTCCCACAGCCTTAAGGGCTGTCCTGAAGGTCACAGTGTTGGCCATTTTGTTGAGGACCTAGACACACCCTCTCCTCCCAGACTCATGCTGTCTCTGACTATCATGGAGCCATTAACCATGATGGGGAGGACATTCCCTAATAACGTTGACGTGGAGAATATTTCCCAATAACCTTGGCAGGGAGAATATTTCCTGATGGAGAAACATAAAGTTATACACACGAATGCACGCACGCATACCTCATGCTCAGCAACCATCAACACTCGTGGAGACCCACACCCTGCTGGTTCTGTTCCAGGGGCAGGAACCATGTCACACTGTCCCTATGACCATGCAGGACTCAACAGTTTCTTTTACAAATGTGGGTGCCCTTGTATTTGGGGCATAGATGTTCAGAATTAACATGTCATCTTGGTGTTTTTTTTTTTTTTCTTTAATAAGTATAAAGTATCCCTCCCCATCTCTTTTGATTAGTTTTGGTTGAAAGTCTATTTTATTAGATATTAGAATGGCTATCCCAGTTTGCTTCTTGAGTCTGTTTGCTTGGAAAACGTTTTTCTAGACCTTTACTCTGAGGTAATGTCTACCTATGTTGCTGATGTGTGTTTCTTATATGCAGCAGAATGATGAATCCTGTTTTTTAATCCATTCTGTTAGTCTGTGTCTTTTTATTGGTGAACTGAGTTCATTGATGTTGAGAGATATTAATGACCAATGATTGTTAATTCTTGTTATTTTGATGTTGATGGTGTGGGGGGAGGGGATTCCCTTATTTTGTTTATGCTGATATGGAAGTACTTCCTGTGTTTTCTTGTCTGTAGTTAACCTCCTCAAGTCAGAGTCTTTCTTCTAGTATTTTCTGTAGGGCTGGATTTGTGGATAGATATTGTTTACATTTAGATTTGTCTTAGAATATCTTGTTTTCTCCATCTTTGGTGATTGAGAGTTTTGCTGGGTATAGTAGTCTAGGTTGACCTCTGTGTTTTTTCAGAGGCTGCAAGGCATCTATCCTAGCTTTTAGAACCTCTGTTGAGAAGTTGGGAGTAATTTTGATAGGTCTGTCTTTGTGTATTACTTGACCTTTTTCCCTTGCAGCTTTTAATATTCTTGTTGTTGTTCTGTAGATTTGATGTTTTGATTATTATGTAGCAGGAGGATTTTCTTTTCTGGTCCAATCTTGTTGGTGTTCTGTAAGCTTCTTGTATGGCATATTTTTCCTTAGGTTGGGAAAGTTTTCTTCTATAAATTTTGTTGAAAATATTTTTTAGTCCTTGAAACTCTTCACCTTCTATTATTCCTATTATTCTTAGGTTAGATCTTTTCATAATATCCCAGATTTCCTGGATGAATTGTGTCAGGAATTTTTAGATTTTACATTTTCTTTGATTGATGTATCAATTTCTTCTATAGTGTCTTCTATGCCTGAGATTCTCTCTTCCATCTCTTGTATTCTGTAAGTGATGATTGTGTTCCTGTTGTCTTCCCTAGGTTTTTCATCTCCAGGATTCCCTCAGTTTATGTTCTCTTTATTGCTTCTATTTATATTTTCAGGGCCTGAACAGTTTTATTTATTTACTTCACCTGTTTAATTGTATTTTCCTGTATTTCTTTAAGGGATTTGTTTCCTCTTTAAAGGCCTCTACATGTTTGATTGCATTTCTTCAAGGAATTTATTCACTTCCTCTTTACAGGCAATTATCATCTTTATAAGATTGAATGTGAGCCGGGCAGTGGTGGCGCACGTCTTTAATCCCAGCACTTGGGAAGCAGAGGCAGGTGGATTTCTGAGTTCGAGACCAGCCTGGTCTACAGAGTGAGTTCCAGGACAGCCAGGGCCACACAGAGAAACCCTGTCTCAAAAAAAAAAAAAAAAAAAAAAAAAAAAAAAAAAAAAAAAATTTAAGATTGAATGTAAGATCATTTTCTTGTCCTTTGGTTGTGTTAGGATACCTAGGGCTTGCTGTAATAGGATAGCTATGCTCTGAAGATGTCATTTTGCCCTGATTTCTGTTGATTGTGTTTTTATGCTGGCCTTTAGTTACCTGGTTGCCCTTGGATGATGTAACAGGTATTGGAAGAGAGATCTAACCTCGATGTTCCCTGTACAATAGACCTTCCACTGGACAATGGAACTCAGGGGGCAATGCAAGTCTCCCAGCAGTTGGGTGTGCCCCTGGGGACACTTCGGATAGTGGATTGTGAAGGGAAGGCAGGAGTAGAGGTGGTAGGACTATGGGGAGGGGAACAGCTCACTGCTCAGTGCAGCTGCGGGTGTCCTAGAGAATTCAGCAGCCAGAGTAATGGGTACAGAGAAGGAATCTATGCTTCCTGATCAGCAGGGAGGAGAGGTAACAGACCATGTTTAATTTTTATAATATACATGAGGCTAGATGGTAGCTCAGTGGGTAAAACTATTTCCTGTCAGGCAAGTATATGAGTTCACTGAGAAGGTTGCCTTCTCCATTCCCAAACCAAGAGTCTTTACCTCAACATGTCTGAAGATGGATGGGTTGCCCTAATTCTCTGACAGAGAGGGCAAAACAGCTGAGGAATGAAAACAGCCAGAAAGAAGGTGAACCATTGCCAACAGAGGTTGCTATTGTGTCTTCCATGGTATAAAAGTACCTGCAGTGGGAAAGAGAAGCCCAAAGTTAGGACATCGGAGCGAGGGCCTCATGGGAGCTCCAGCTCACTGCCCCAGCTTCTCCGGCCTGTGATGGATGTGGCACGTCCCAGATTTGCTGATGGTGTCTGTACTGATGTTATTTGCCTTTTCACTTGGAAGCCTCACTGGAGGAGACATTCTGCCTGGACTCTCAGTCGGGAACTCCTGCTCGTGCTCCGCTTCCCCCGGCCAGTTCTCCTGGATGTTGATGGGCCCTCATTTGATGGTATTACCGTTTGTTTGCTCTCAGTTGGGCAAGTCAGTGGTTTTGGCTGGATGTTTTGGATGTCTGATGAATGTTTTACTATTTGTTGCATCTCTCTGTCTCTGAATCACTATTTATTCTTTTGCTTGCTCTACACTTAACAAACTCATTCAAAACCAAAAGCATGGCTAATTGTAGATTATTCACTGGGCCATGCAGAACAAATAGGCATGTTGTTTCGGCTGCATTTTGCCCAACACTGGAGGTGTATTCTTATGTGTTTTTAAAATACCAAGTAGCCACACTTCAACTATTTTTAGTAACAGTTGTGTTGGTGCCTCATAATTATCTAGTACACCTAGCATGCTAGATTGAGTAGCTTGATAAGTAAATACTGGCCACACAACAAACCTTGGAGTCCAAGCAGGTTACTCAGGGCCTTGTGCAGGCCTGGCCTCATTGCAGCTTCTTTCAACCACTGCTACCCACTCAGATGCTTGCCCTTAATATATTTTTCTGGCAAGGGCCTCTCAGATTTCTGGTCTACAAAGCTGTTCCAATTGGTTCTGGACCATTAGCTCTGAGTGGCCCTGTGTTCTCTGCACTTGACCCATTCCCTAGTGTAGCATCTGTCACCGTATACTTGAATCAGCAGTCTTCCCATTTGTCAAATTCTTTTTACATTGTCCCAGTGTATAGCACTATCACTTCATAGATACCACAAACATGGAGGGTGTCCTGGGGAAGACAGCTGTGTAGACAATTAGAACTTGGAGCTTATGTGTGTTCTCGAGATGTCATCTCCTATTCAAAGTGCTCTTCAGCTCCCAGAGGTGATGGTAAATGGTGGGTGCCGTGACAGGGCCTTGCAAGATGAAGTCACTGCAAGGTCACCAGCTGGAAAAGTGCTTGGCTGAGCAAAGTAGAGGCTTCCAGGTAGTCTGGTCTCAACATCCTCTCATATGCCTCCTTGCAGTTGTTTCCTATCATGGGGACAAGGGGACATGGGTGTGCGTGGAAATAAAAATTGTTGCAGCTGTGAGTCTAGGTGGCGGTGGTGTCATAAGGTCTAGAAAGATGTTTTCAGGTCAGATGACCCAGGGTGCTGAGCTGAGGGATCTGAGTAGTTTCTCTAAGCAGTGGAGAGCTGAAAAGGCCTTTGAGTAAATGCAAGTAAATTCTGAGGCAGTCACTCCATGAATCTCAGACACTGTTCCACCCTGTGCTACCAGAGTGGAGGTTATGTTCCAGAGGGAGTGTCTTGGAACTGGAGGACACCAGGTGTGGCCGAAGGTCGGAGCAGCACTTGCACCGAATGACTGAGTGTTAAAACCACCCCCTCCCCAGCTTTGTTTCCACATCAGCTCCCAGGATACCTATAACTCCAAGTAGGAAACTAGAAGAAACTTTTTCTGGAGGAATCTAAGGCAGGAGGAACATCTGAAGAGAGGGACACTGAAGGCTCACCAGAAGAAATGCCTCAGCCAAGTCCATGCCAACTGGAGCCCACAGTAGCAAACCTCCCCATGTGCAGATCCCAGTGGGCATGAAAGCACACTGTCTTAGCTAGGGTTTCATTGCTGTGAAGAGACACCATCGCTAAAGCAACTCTTATAAGGACAACATTTAATGGGGGCTGGCTTACAGGTTCAGAAGTTCATCATGGCAGGAAGCATGGCAGCCTGCAGGCAGGATATGGTGCTGGAGAAGGAAGGCAGCCAGTAGGAGACTGACTTCCACACTTGATGGAGCTTAAGCCCAGGAGAAGACCTCCAAAGCCCTTCCTTACAGTGACACACTTCCTCCAACAAGGCCACACCTCCTAACGGCGCCACTCCCTATAGGCCAAGCATATTCAAATCACCACACACACCACTAAGGCATGGGTGGCCAAATCATCGGATCCTTGGGAAGGGTACCAGGGAAGCTGAAGCCAAAACCAACAGAGCATACTAAGAAGAGGAAGGCGTTGGTGCAGTAGCATTAGAGATGAGACCAAAAGGCAGTAAGCAGAAAGCAAATCCTTTTAAAACAATGACAGAAACCAAAAGGATTTCAGAAGAAATGTGTAAGATCTTATTCTGAACTCCAGAAAGCTTAACACGGGGACAAAGAACTGGGAAAACAGGACAGAGACACAAACACGTCTGCAGGCAGGTTCACAGGACTCCACAGTTGAATTAAAAGGAGTGAGAAGTTAGAAAGCTGGGGAAAGAGGAGAACGCAGGAGCAAAGGGAGAAGTGCATTGTATAGGTGTACAAAATGCCCTCATGAGATCCAGTGCAATATACAGTGAGCCTGGGCCAGCAAAAAAAAGCACTAAATGAAACCTCTGGGCATAGAAGAAAGGGTAATAGGAAGAACTGGGGGTGGGGCAGGGAAGTGCTAAAGAATTCAGGAAAGTGTTAGGAGTGAGTTGGAGTCTTAAACAAAGGGCAAGTGTAATTGAAAGAAGGATCCCCTGCAAGAAGGCTTCCATTCATACACAGGGCTGCTGCTGCTGCTGCTGCTGCTGCTGCTGCTGCTGCTGCTGCTGCTGCTGCTGCTGCTGGTGATGATGGTGATGGTGATGGTGATGGTGATGGTGATGGTGATGATGAAAATGACTTAAATGAAGAACAAGTCCCGTGAGGAAAATAATGAGCTACATTTTCACCTGGTGCCTTTTAGCACAAGATGGTGGCAGACAGAAAACTTTTGCTGCAAACCCAAAGGGCATCATTAGAGCACAGAATAAGCGCTGTTTACATGCAGATATGACATTTGCTGGAGATATGCTGACCCTGAGGACAGAGACGAGAGGGACAGGGGTGCTGAGGGTCTGAGTAGAAGGAAAGTGAAAAAGAAACAGAAAGAAATGCAAGGTAAGGACAAGAGCTTGGGCAGGGCTTCAAGAAGGAAACTACACGTGGAGGTCAGGGTGTGGGGTGACCAGTCTGAGGAAAGGCTAGCTTCTAGACACTTGGAGCACTAAGATGCTATGGGACACTGGAGTTATGGCTCAGTAAACGGCTTGCCATGTGAGCATGAGAACCTGAGTCCAGTTCCCGGCACTCTCAGAAAAAGCAGGCACAATGGTTCAAGCCTGTAACTCAGGGCTTGGGAGACAGAGGCAGGAGGACCCCTGGGGCTTACTGTCCAGCCAGTCTACCTGAATTAGTGAGCTGCAAGTCCAGTGAGAGCCCTAATCACCTGCTGACAAGAATGGTGTTGGGGGCTGACCTCTGTCCTCTACATTCACGTGAGCACACATGTACCCCATGAGCACACATGAGCTCAAGTACACATGTACACACAATACATGAAAGTGCTTGATTTGATGTTCACTAGGAGGAGGGGCTTCCGAGATCCCCTCCCTGAGGATCTATAGTCAGTCATTGGTTTCTGGGAGAGGGGAAGACATTTCTTTCAGTGATGTAACCACTGATAAGTTGTCTGTGCTCCTAAGTAAACCAAACCAAATTCCTTGGTCACGTACGTGCACACATGCTTGCTCACATACGTGCACACACATATAAAAGAAGGCTTGAGAGTAGAAGCCGGACTAAGTGGAAGAGGAGGGGGTGCGGGGGGAATAGGGGTGGGAAAACAAGGGTAAAATTTAATTTAAAAATTATTTAAAGTTATCAGTGCATATGGAGAAACCAGTTGAGTCAGACCCAAGTTTACAGCGAAAGAGAGAAGACAGACTACACAAGGACAATGGTTTTCAACCTATTTGAGTTTTCTGTGCTGTCTGAATACTGGAATTTTGAGTGGCATCCTTGGCATAACAGGCCTGATCAGAGCATGTTCTCAGAAACAGTTGAACTCCATCACTGAAAAGGGCATTTCCGTCATTGACATCATCACCTGACTTTACCTGCCACTCATCTTCCCACCTCTTCCTCTTGCATGCAGGGCCCACACCCACACTGTGTGACGTGGCATGACCTAGTGGGACTCCAATTGGCAGAGCTTTGAGGCATGGGTATTTGGAAATGTGACCTACATCTTGAGCTACAACTGGACTCACTATTCACAACATGCAAAACGACTCTGCTGTACTGAAATAGCCGTGTGCAAATTGTAGCTTTAAAAAAAGCCTTTTAAAATTCTATTGTCATAGATCAACAGCAAATTAATTTTTAATGTTCTGATTATTCTTAGGATGATGGAGGTGAACCCAGACCAGGAATATATATATATATATATATATATATATATATATATATATATATATATATATATATATATACTGTTTAAGCACAATAAGAGCCAACAGTGCCCCTATTAAAATTTGCAGTTGATGTTGAGCTTTACCAAGTCATTGGACTTAACTGTTGCCCATTCTCTGTATGGGGTGAAATGAATGTTTATGGAGACCCTGGATTGCATATTTTTCTCCTGTTCAGGAATTTAGCTTTACTTTCAAACCTTGGATCTCTGGTATTTAAACAAAAGCATTAAAAATAGGGTATGCTCTGTCCTTGGTTTCTTTCCATCATAAAAAGCTCAGGTGGTAATTTTTCTTTTAAGATTTCTTTTGTGTGTGTGTGTGTGTGTGTGTGTGTGTGTGTGTGTGTGTGTGTGTGTGTGATGTAAGTGCTTACCCCAGAGGCCAGAAGAGGGCATCAGATCCCTTGGAGCTGGAGTTACTGGATCTTGTGAGCCGTCAAGGACTGTGAGCCACTCAGCATGGCTACTGGCAACTGAGCTCAGGTCTTCTGCAAGAGCAGTACATGCTCTTTGTCCCTGGGTCATTCCTAAGCTCAGCATTTGAGCTAAGATCTGCTTAATCACTGAAGGTGGTAGGATTCTGAGCGTGAGTTACATGAAAGACATTAGGTAAGAATGCCTATAGGCTTGCCTGTGTCTTCATTTTTTGTTTGGTTTAGTTTTGTTTTTTTGAAACAGGGCCTTGCCTCACTGTTTAGCTAGGATAGGCTCGAGGTCATTGTTTTCCTGCCGGTGACTCCTAAGTGCTGGGATTATAGATTTGTATGTATGTATGCATGCATGCATGCATGCATGTAGTATGTATGAATCTATCTATCTATCTGTCTATCTACACTGTTGGAGTAGCTGTGTATTGAAATGTTTTAATCTCTCTCAAGGCCCAGCACACTTGTGACTGCTAGCAATATTTTCTTAAAAATCCAATAAATTACAAGAAAGGGCAGGTTTCTCTGTCTCTGAACCTTTGGATATTTTTGTTTAATTGCTTGTATAATCAGTATAAATGCTTCTATAAAATTCTTTTTAATTTCATTCATTTTGCTGTTTTTCTACATAATAGAAATAAAATTTTCTTAGTAGATGGTCAGTAGGTTGGCTCACTTCTGTTGTCAAGCAGTGGTCTTTACTTGGATGTGACATGTATTATTTTTTTCTCGGGATGGACATACTAGGTACTGAACCTCCGGATTTGTACTTTGCAGACAAGTGCTCCCTCCTGTGTCTCACTTTTATATACGTCGTGGATGAAGTGCGGTGCATACGGAGAGGAACTGAGCAGTAAGCTAGAACAAAGCCAATCCACACAGCTTCTTCCCCTCATTGGTGACTTTTCTTACAGACTAGTAATTAAGTTAGGGGGTATATGGAAGTGCTCTGGAAGAGTCTGTGTGAGCCAAAGAGGCTACCTCTGGTTTTAGGTTAGGGAACAGAACTGAAGGGAGTGCTGAGTTCCTGAACAGATTGCCAGGATTCCCTGTCCAAAGCAAACACATAATATTGCTTCTTTCGCTCTTTAATAGTCTGCTGCGGTGGCCAAGAGCCGCCTCCAAAGATAATGGGTCATGACAGATGTTCCAGATGTGTGGGATGACACACCTACTGTGGGCGGCTGGCTTCATAAGCACACCAACATGCCATTTGGAATAGTGATACTCAAGGTAGGTTGTTCTGGAAACCCAGCCTGATATAATAGATGGATCCAGGCCATGCCACTTGGGCTGTGAACCCTCTTTGTGATTTCAGGGGGGGGGGTGGTGGTAGTGAGGAATGCCATGATATCCAGAGAAGCTCCTGGGATAATCCACAGTACAGCGTTGAGGCTTTAATTCTGCAATATATTGTATCACAATAATAATTGTATATTGTTATCTATTTAATGAATTTGTAGCACTATTAATTGAACTTCTGGCTCTATGCATGATAGGCAAACACGCTACCACTGAACTACACCCCTAGCATTTCACTTTCAATCTAAATGTCTTCGTGTGTTTTCTTTAGTCTGATCAATTTAGGAGAAGCAGATGATAAGCCCATTTTATATAATAAACCAATTTTATATTATAAGCACAATCAGAAAATATTTCACTGAATTATTATCTATACTACATATATTTATGTAAGACCATGAAAGGCAACCTGGTTCCTGGTTGAGCAAAGGCTAGAAACCCTGGTGACCCTGAAGGGATGGCGGGCATTTTGCCTGGTTCCCAGACACCAGGCTCCTGGTATGAGGCCACAGCCCTCCATAGATTTGTGGCCATTAGTCATGTAAGGGCAATGTCCCAAACCCCTCCACAGGTAGAGGATGTGACCTGTGGTCACATAGTCTCAAGACAGTTCTTCGTTTTAATGAGGTACCTAAAGGCCTGAAGGGCTTAGCCAGTTAAGCTTTCCTTCTCAGACACTCCTCCCTTTAAAAGATATTACCCTCAGGCCCACCCTAAGAAGTGGGGTATGGTCTTACACATCCACTTTCCACCATGACAATAAATGCCTTAAAACCAGGGACTGCCTCTTTTCATCAGAATCTGCTGTGGGGAGCAATGGAGAGGACCTTTGCTTAAAGAGCTGCTGTTTAACTTCTCGGTAGAAGGCCTCTTATTGCCCCCAGCCACTGCCATCACCAACCAAGCCAAGCCAGCTGCCTACAAGCCAACGACTGTCCCCGGGGGATTCAGCTGGAGCTCTCCCCACCCCCAACCCCCCACCCCACCCCTAGATCCAGCCCGCGGGCCCCCACTCCATTCTCAGCTCTTCCAGGGCTCCCAGTGGTGCCTGGGTGACCAAGAGCCTGAGAACCAGACAGCTCTGGCTGTCCCTGGGACCTCAGACTGAGCTTTCCCACCCCCATGTCCCGAGGCTTCCCCACAGCCGGACACTTGCCCAGCAACAGTGTGGGGTAAGCACAGTCAAAACCCCCGCGTCCCACCTCCCCGAGCTGCCGAGCCCTGTGGCAGAGCGGGTGCGGGACCCCATTAATCCTATATATTTAGACTGCTTTTTTTCTTGTCAATAAATTCCATGCTTGCTGCATGAAGAGGGAAACTACTGAAATGAGGCATTTTGCAAATACATGATGACACGGGATACATTGAGTGACTCTTACTTCACGGCTAATCTGTTAGCTGAAATCGGCTGAGAGTTAGCCTTCGGTGCTTTCCGCTACTTACTCACACTGCCTTTACACCTACGGAGCTACGGAAGCCGGGCCAGGACAGTTACTTGGAAAAATATATTTAACTATTTTAAACTGTATACATTATTACTTTTCTATACTTAAAAAAAAAAAAAAAAAATACCTGAGGCAGGTGGAATCTCTCGGTGGTGAACTGTTTGTTTATCTAGCATCTACAAAGCCTAAATTCAATCCTCAGCAGTCAAACAACACAAAGGAAGCTTAAAAAAGTCTTTCTTGAACTCCAAGGGTTCTTAAACTTTTTCTATTCAGAAGCTCCCTTTCCACCCAAGAAATGTTTCTGCAATTCTGAATATATAGGTATATAAAATAGCTATATGAATCAAATATTTACTGATAATAAATAAATCATAAATTTATTTTTAAATAATTCCTTTGTGTGAGTATATTTTACCACTTATTAAAGACAGAAATAAATGAGATGAATGTGTATATTTATTTTAATATAAATTATGAATTACTAGGTGCTGGGAAGATGGCTCAATTAGTAAAGTGTTGGGCGTGAGAAGTCCTCTGTCCTCCTAAGCACTCACGGAAAAGCCAGGCATGGTAATTCATGCCTAAATCCCAGAGCTGAGGAGATGAACACGGGTGATCCCAGGAGCTTCCTGGCCAGAGAGTCTTGGCAAACCTGGGAATTTTGTGTTCAATGAGAGGCCCTGGGCCCTTGTTCAAGAAATAAGATGGCAAGTGATTGAGGAAGGTACCCAACATCCAACATGCACAGGAAGCCTTGGTGAATAATGCTTCCGGATGCATACCAGCTTCAACATTTTCACATTGATCAATATTTTGCTTTTATAATCTCCAGTGCTGAGGCTGCCACCTTGCGGAAACACGCAGAACAAAATAGTAGACCCGTTTCAGAAATCAAACCGAAGCCAAACTCATGTAGCAATTTTTAAGAGAAAATTGTGGACACAATACAAACCGTAATTTTGGAAAGCAAACATTCTAACATGATACAATTCAAAGTTGTACTAGCTTGGTACATATCAAGAAATGACAGGGCTGGGAATGCTGGCACACGCCTTTAATTCCAGCATCAGGAGGCAGAAGCAGGCAGCTCTTGGAGTTCAAGGCCAGCCTGGTCTACAGAGCAAGTTCCAGAACAGCTAGGGCGGTATAGAGAAAAATCTTGTGTTAAAAACAAAAACAAAACACCCAACCAACAAACAAAAACAAAAAACAATAACAACAACAACAAAAGAAATGATAATAGGAAATTATTTAAAAGTACGTGTTCCCTGTAGTTTATACCACACAGGATTTTGAACATGAGCCAAGGATGTCTCCCGTAGCAACCGTTAACGCTATGAAGTGAGTGCGCATGCATTCACGGTGCAAGGTGCGTGTTGTGTCATCAGAGCAAGGCTGCAGTGGGGTCTCACAGTGCAACACAGGCACGCACTGCCAGCAACATCTTGGATTATTTCTTTTGAAGTAGCTTCTGGTCACTGTTTATTCAGAAACCTTTGTTATGGTCAGAATTCTCACTAATCCGCCCTTCAGCCGCACAGCCTTACAGGACTCCCAGCCCTGGGGGCAGTTTTTGTCTGCTCTTCTCCAGCGGCTGCCGTTTTCCTGTGCTGTTTCTGAACTTCTCTGTCCTTAACTAAAGAGAAGAGGGAGAGCAGCCTCTTCTGGGTATTTTAAGTTCACTGTGCCTGTCAGCTTCCTAATTTCT
This sequence comes from Uromys caudimaculatus, assembly GCA_028551405.1. Taxonomy (NCBI): domain Eukaryota; kingdom Metazoa; phylum Chordata; class Mammalia; order Rodentia; family Muridae; genus Uromys; species Uromys caudimaculatus. The sequence continues at coordinate 123,331,806 of CM052703.1, read as the reverse complement.
TGTCCTTGAAATTCAAATTGTCCCGAAGTCATTTCTAAACCGGATTTTCTTTTGAGTAGGCTTGCCTCGCATCTCAGCTTTCCTGATGCTGTGACCCTTTAACACAGCTCCTCATGTGGTGGTGACCCCCAACCATACACTTATGTTGCTACTTAATTATTGTAAATTTGCTACTGTTATAAATCATAATGTAAATGATATGTGACCCTTGCAAGAGGGTGGTTGGACTCCCGGGGGTCGCGACCCACAGGTTGAGAACCTCTGCTGTACATACTCAGTTTTCATGACTCGTGCCTGAGTTTGCTTGTCTGTCCTTTTATCCTCTCGGTGTTGTGTTATGTTGTTTTGTCTTGTTTTGTTTTGTTTTGTTTTATCTCGTTGCTTTGACTTAGTCTGAATGGAGTGAGATAAAAATCAAATTATCTGTAGACTGTGTTTATGCTTTTTAATTCCCAGGATTATCCCCCTGACTCCCACCTTTGAAAATAATTCTCCTCTTTGATCTTTCTCCCATGTGCTTTGGAGGCTATCTGAATTCCACTCCCTCATTCCTAGTTTGCTCTCCAGTGTCAACCCACGGGTATTTCGTCATCTCCCGTCTACCTGTTGTCCTCTCCGACACACTAATCTAACAATTTTGGAGACAGGGTTTCATGTAGCCCAGGCTGGCCTTAAACTCGCCATGTTCTTAATGAGGACTTTAAACTTTCTGATCCTCCAACTTCCACCTACCAAACACTGGGGTTCCAGGCATGCACTGGCACACCCCATTTGATTTAGAGTTGAGGATGGAACCCAGGACTTCATGCCCACTCGACAAGCACCCTTCCAACCGTGCTACATCCCTGGGGCAGCTTGTTTTAAATCTATGATTTTTCTAATCATGTCTGTCCCGTTACAAAGGTTCTTGTCTCTCCCCAAGTTCCCTTTAGTACCCTGGTTTTATTTCATGGAGAACTAAAGATGAGACTTAGTAAAAATTCATAATTTGGCTGCTTAATAACAATAACAGAAAACAGTTGTTTTGTGTGTCCTCTTAATATCAAAGCTAGCTATCTTCTGAGTGCTCGATTTTACCAGATATTTATTATTCTCAAGGCATTATTTCACTGAACTCTTGAGACGTATGAGGAATAGTTGGTCTTGTTTTACTGAGGAAATTGACATTTTAAACAGACATTAAAAAGCTGGATACATTCCAAAGTTAGTTCATGAAGTCAGAACTTAGATGTTCTAACCCCTGATTTCCCTACACTTTCCATCTCTTACATAAATAGCTTGAGATTTTTATTTTAACCAAATATCCAGAGAAATAGCACTCTCTCCTTCAATACAAATGTTTATCATGACTCCTTTTAGTCCATTTTTTGTCTATCCCCATCTCTGTTAATGCAACCTTGGAGTCGGAGATTACCGGGTTTGTCAGGTAAGAGAGCACATGGATATTTATGGCATTATTCTCGAATGCTTTCCCTTCTCTTCACCAACTTGTCGGAAGTCTACAGACCAGTTACAATATTTGTCCTCTGGAAAAAAATTACTTCATGGCATCAGGTTAAACCCAGCCTCATCCCCTTTGGTGTAGGAAGCTTGAGCAAGTGTTTCCGCTCCACTGAAACAACCGTGCTGCCTCTGTCACCCTTTCAGGTGCCCGTTGGGATGAGCACAGTTCAGGGAAAGTAACTGACATCAAGGAACACCCACAGGCCAAGCTGTTACCTTTAAGTCCAGCACAGACACTCCCTTTCCAGGCTGGGGGTTCGTGGGCCTTCCCAGAATGCATTGCTGCACAACCTGCCTCGCAGCTTTGAAGCCACTTCTTCTCAAGGCGCTGCGAGAGAGGTGAGAAGAGCCAAGCGGTAAGCACAGGTGAGGTGTCCTGGCAGGGGCCCCCCACAGGTCATCACAGTCATTTGTGTGCAACTCAGACCCACACAGGACTGGTACTTACCAGGTCCCATACCTGGGCAGGCCAAGGCCTTGTTTCCTAGAATCCCATAAATCCTTAGGGCCCATACTGGCCATGCAGGTTTCTGGCCCTGCATAGGCCGAGATGGAGTTCCTGTCTCATAAAGGCCCACTTGACCTCGGGCCCATGATGGCTATGTAGATTCCTGATCCCGCATAGGCCAAAATTGTGTCCTTATTCCTTAGAGGCCCAGGGATTTGGCTCACATACACCACACAGGGTCCTGTTTCCTAGGTCCTGTGTCCATGATGGCCCGGGAGGGCCTGTGTTCCCCATTCAGGTAGAAGTTATATCCTTAGCCCCTCACAAGCTCAATCGCACCCTACAACACTGCCCCCTCCAAGACTAAAAGTCCTTGCAGCTGCACGGGTGGAACTGGGGTCCAGTCCCAGGCCCCATGTAAGAGCAGGGTGAGTCTGCCCTCCCCTCTCTGTAGCTGCCGTACACTTGGCCTCCGTTAGAGGCATCTCAGGCTACAGTGTCTGGGGGTTTGCATCTTTGCCTGCACCTGCCTTAACTTTCGTGATGTGAAACATTATGAGTTGTCTGTCTGCACTTCAGTCAGTAGATCTAACCCAAATTTCTTCTGAGTACTAAGAGAAGGAATTTAGCAGGAAGCCTCGGTGACTGACTGGTAGTGGAGTAGATGTAGACTTGCCTTACATGCGGTCAGTGTCTTTGTACTTCTAGGGAGCTCTGATTTCCTCAGTTCATACCCCCCCCCCCCCCCGTGCCACAACTCCACACACACGCCAGATGTCCCTTTCCTTTAAAATGTATCAAGACCTAGTATGGTCCAGGGACATACCACAGTTCTAGGTGCTGGTACCTTTGAGGTACGTAAGACACCCACACTTTGGCTGTAGTCTCAGGGCAGAGGCCTGAATCATTCTGATACTTGCTCCCTGCCCAATATTTTCTTCCATCTCCTCAGAAAATGGCTTGAGGATGGGAGGTGTGGCTCAGTGGTCGGCCCTGGATACAATCCTTGGGGCCTCATTTCCTCTGCTCCCCAAAGTGCAAAAAAAGCAAAATGTTTTAAAGTCATCTGGGATCAGTGTGGAACCTTTATCAGTATGTTTACACCTTTTTTTTATTATTATTATTAAATTAAGATATTTAGAATTACCATTGTTTGGACTAGGATAAATATATTACATGTGCAGAAAGTGCCTTTACGGTAATAATAATCTACCTTGTTGACATAATTGGTACTGAGTAGAGTCAAGTGGTCTGTCCCAACTAACTCCATGCTTTACCCTGTCTTTTTGTAGTGTTGGCATGCATATGTTTGCTTATCTGACCCATTGCCATCAGTAGGGAACATCTCTGACATGTAAGGAATGGCAGAGCTTCTTGAATGTGTGAGTCACTGTGCTGGTTGACAACTCCAGAAGCTGTGAGCCATCTCTGTCACTGAGGAGGCATGAGTAACTTATGCACTGCCTCTGTTGTCGTGTGTGGACCACACAGCTCTCTCTGCTCTGCTTCATCCACACTGAGACCTAGTAAAGACATTGAGGGCTCCAGGAATTTTCTCAGGAAGCTTTGATGCTAAAGGGATTTCATTAGTGACAGTCTAGGGTCTTTGGTTTGGTTGGTTTGGTTTGAGGTTAAGAACTGAACTCCAGGGCCCTGCACATGCTAGGCCAGGCTCACTAAGTAACTCATGCTGCCCTTGAATACAAGATTTTCCTGCTCCACCTTCTGAGTGTCTGGCTCATTTTAGTATTGATGAAAAATGGCTCTAGTTTTAATTAAAATTTACAGTGCTTAAAGGTTATTGCTATGATTATTTTCGCATATTATATTCTTATTGATTAATAGACTGGTTGATGAATTTTGATTTTAAGGATGTTAAATAGATAAAATGTTGTACCATATTTCTAGAAGATAATCTCCCAGTGCATTTATTTTTCCTGCTCAATGGCTAGTATTCTGTGTTGTGTATGGGTCTTTCAGACAATTTAACATGGTCAAGCAAGCTATTTTTGTATTTTGCATACTTACTAGTGTCATAACTGCTGTAACAGGAGTGAAGTAAGTGTATAAACGAGTGAATAATATGTTATTGACCTGAACACTTGATAACATTCACTTTTCATAAACTTTGGTTTTGCATCAGGTTTCCTTTAGGAAGGGCTATTATTTGGCAAGATTGTTTCCTGGGAGCTGGGAGTCATCCATCTAAAGAGAGAAGTGAATATCCATCATGCTAGCCTGCGAACACTTTCCTTCACTGCTCTAAGGGGCCAGCTGAGATGGCAGCAAGACCACACTCATGACACAGGTGTTCCTTACCTAAGGTCTCCATGAAGGGCAATAAGGAGCCCCTCATAACCAGCCTGTTTTGTAGAGTTTTGTTCATATACCTTAGCCCCTTCCTAATAATTGGACCCTTAGTCTTACTGTGCTTGGCCTGTTGATAGGCTCAAGCTAAGGTAATTTCCTTCAAGAAACTCAACAGGCATAGCCAAAGCTGCAGCTCAAAGTAGGCAGAAAGCAAGACCTTTATCTGGTTGCATCCTGGGATTTACTTACTTTCATACACATAGGAAACATTCAATAAAAAGAGCTCAAAAGGATGAAAACATACTGGAAATAGGGAAGCCAAAAAGGAAGAATATAAAGCTTCAAACAGAGGAGGAAAATATGGGTTTCCATGAGATAAAATAACAGATGGTGCTGTCATAGGTAAAAGTTTGGTTTTATATTCTTGATAAATACTGAGCGTGTCTGATAAATTCTGTAATATTTCTTGGGAGAGATTTGAGCTCAGTATTGACAGCCTAGTAGAGACAGGGCACCTGCCTACATAATATGTATTTATGCATATATGCATATGTATATATGTATGTATGTATGTATGTTACACACACACACATGCCCTCTGATCAAGTTGTATTACAGCAGTAGTTCATGCTGTAGTTCTCAAGAATGATGTCACATCCAAAAATATGACTGTTGGTGACACATAGACAAGGAAGAGAAAGGTGATTCAAGAGAGAATGTTCTAGAAGAAATTGAAGGGGCTTGGATACGGAGTCATTCACTAGTGGATGATCCAGGTCAGAGTGAGTGCTGACCCTGAACTGACTAAAAGGGAGATTAGTAATGGCGTCTCACAGGGAATAAGGTAGCAGTCACACCACGTGGCCGATCGGAGAAGTTTAGAGGTAATCCAACTGACACGAAAGTCAGCAATATTAGGGTTGGGATATCGTTTAGTTGGTAAAGCACTTGACAAAATAGGTCCTGAGTTCTAGCCCCAGCACTAGATAGATAGATAGATAGATAGATAGATAGATAGATAGATAGATAGGCAGACTGACAGACAGACAGATGCACAACTTCTACAGCAAGGAAGCAATTGACTAGGAGCTGATTTTTGCTTGGTTTTTGTTTTTGTGAATGGACAGCTTTCTAAGGGAAAAGCCTTTGTGTGTTTGAATCCATCTAACACCACTTCTAGTCACCTTGAGATGTCAGGTCACCATGAATTCTTTAAAAGCTCCAATGCATCAGTTGAGAGCAAAAGTTTGAATTAGATCTGTCCTTGAGAGTCTGGAGATTATCAAAGAGTGACAGATGTCACTAATGGCCATAGACCTCAAGCTCTCTAGGGGCCTCTGGTATAACCTCAGCCTTTGTCAGTAAGAAGTCAAGAGGTATGGGTGCAATGTTCTTAGGAATAGGTCCTGGATGACTCATGTCATGACATGATCTAATTTGTGGTTTTTGTAGGGCTCTCCTTTTTATTTTCATTTTTTATTTTTTATTTAAATCTCATCAGAGAATCAATAGGCTAGAGGTGTCTGTTCTTAGAGATCTCTGTTTTCTCAAGCATTTGTGTGTGTGTGTGTGTGTGTGTGTGAGAGAGAGAGAGAGAGAGAGAGAGAGAGAGAGAGAGAGAGAGAGAGAAGTAGTAGTAGTGTGTATGGTGTGTGTGTATGTGCGGTGTATATGGTGTGTGTGTGTGTGTGTGTGTGTGCGCAGTATGTGTGGTATGGTGTGTGTGTATGTGTGTGTACGTGTGTGTACGAGTAGGTGGCATAATAGGACATGAGATAGGAGGAAGTGGAGTGAGAAGGAGGAGTGTTGGAACAAGTCTGGCACTGTGGAAAGAAGCCCCACCTGTCTGTCCTGGGTACTTCGGCTCTGGGTAGGACAGTGCGTCTTCCCACACAGTCCCACGGGCAGGTGGAGGCTGTGGGTGAGGGAGGGGGCCATTCTCAGGAACAGCCATCTCCATGGGTTCTCTAGCCCGGGTCACCGCAGTTGCTGCAGGGTGCAGCAGACGGGCTAGCTGGAGCGCAGCTGAGATTCCCGCCGAGACCGGTTTCAGCGACTTGGGGCGCCAGGCTAGCTGCTTAGGCTTGGGTGACTGGGTACCATCTGGGAGCACTGGGAAGCCCTTGCTGAGAGATTAGACGCAGCTCCTTAATCGAGGGCCAGGTCCCTAGCTTCCCACAGCGGGTCCAGATGAAGAGACAGTCCATAATTCTAAGACATTTATTTTCATTGTGTGGAGTGGCATGGATGGAATTGTACCTCATGGCCTCTGGGAGATGCAAGGTAGATATAGTAACTGGGAAGGGGCGTGGCTAAGCCTCTAGGTGTCTTATTAACATGGGGATGGCTTGTGGCTGTATGGCCACGCCTCTACCTGAGGAGGGGTGGTACATGACCATGACTGGAGCCAAAAGCCTCCTGGGAGCATTGGCAGAACATTTTCTGGTCCCTTGCGGATTGTACTGCTGGGTCATCCAGATTTTATGCCTGTGCCCAACCGGGTGCCAGATTGACTGTCACAGACCACTGCCCCAAAGAGGAGGTAGATCATATCTCCTCAAGTTCAGGAACATTGTGTCAGTCTCTGTACTCCAAGCTGCTTGCCCACTGTGTTGGATGAAAATGCATCAGTAAAGACAATGTGTTTTGTTTCCTCGTATTGTTCACACATGACATGGCATTGAGTATCCTAAAATATTTGTTCATGCCCCAAAGCTCCTTATCACCTATTTCTCCAGCTGGTTAGTGCTTACACAATTCTCATGCACCCACCCAAAGCATGAAGATGCCCCAGTACAAGCCAGAAAGAGGGACAGAAGATGCTAACTCTAACCAGTTCTACCTACAAACTGAGACAGGCGTGGGACTGGCTATCTGAGGAGGTACAACTTTATCTGCCCTCTTCCATCTGTTTCTTGATTCCATATTAGTCATTCTTAGTCCTTTGTTTAAAATCTGTGGCTTATGCACTCGTGCTTTTCCTGTGGGATTTGAAGTGGTAAATGTTGGAAAGCCCATCTTCTCAGCTGTGCTGGAGAATGAGAGCATGTGTGCTTCACAGATAAATGTGGATGTTTTCTTTTATTCTTAAGATCTGCAGTTCCTTCAAAACAGATGACGTGTCTGGCACATAGTACGAACCTAAAAACTATTAGCCAATGGAATTACCTAGTGAATATGGCATTCAGAGGCCAGAAGTGGTTGCAACATGGAGACTTTCTGCAGTTGTTACACTCAAGATTTAATTGGACAAACTAAGTCTAGATGCACAGACTAAAACCTGTTATAAAAATAATATAAGAACAAAACCTACAAATTAAATGTACCAATCATCATGCTAGATATAATTACAGCTTCTATTCATATAGTACCATTTAGGAGCTTATTTTATGTAGGCTGACTAATGGCTTACAACACTAATGTATTGCTACTGATACTGTTTTCCAGTTGATAGACGTGAAGGTCTGATGGACTACGTGATTTATCTTTAGTCATACAATTAATAAAAATAAGATCTGTTTTTATGAGTACCAAGTAGGCCTTAGAAGCCACAGTGTTCTAGGAGAACCAAGTCACACTATGTCTTCTTCAGTCATGATGGCCATGTATGGTCGAGGGCTAGATGCACAGTTGACTATGAACATCTGGCCAAGTACTGGCCTTTAAGAGACAGTTGTATTAATAGGATGTATACACCAAGATGTGGTCTGCCTTGCATAAAACATCACAAACAGAATGTTGTCAAGAATCATTTCTGTCAAGTCCTTAGTACATGACAGACGTTGAGTCATGAGAGACTTGGCAAACCCACAGCAGAACTGGCCATCTTTGTGATTTACTATGATCTCTTCATATTTTGGAAGAGTCCAGTGGTAGCCACTTTGAAAGAGCAAACACCTATTTTGGTAGAGAAGATGGGATGCAGTGGAAAGAATATAGACATATAAACTGTTCTGTTGACATTGCACCCCAACGACCCAACAAACTCCCAAGGGATTCAGCAGTGGGAAGGCCAGCCAGAAATCCCAGCCCTCCTAGAGCTTATGTGGGAATGTATGAATAAACTGGGAAGAGAGTAAGTTAGAAGGAGACAGGTGACTGAGGGAGGAAAGGCTGCAGGGTAGTGGGTGGGCTTTGTGCCAAGGGAGAGAAGGCTATCTCAGGAAGGGTGAGGATGTAGGAATCTTCTCTCCTGGGGCTCATTGACTATAGCTAATCTCTTCCTCCAAGAGTGGCCTCTTGGTTATATGCTAGGGATCTTTCTACCACCAGACCAGGGTAAGTGTGGAAACTGGGTAGAGTGGGTGGAGAAAGATGAAATTCAGATCTCCTAATCCTGTAATCCACTTGAGGATTTGTGTGAGTCATAATGGGAGAGCTGATTGGTTGATGTCAGTATGGTGTAGCCTTTATATTCTTTTAGGGTAGATGTTGATCCAGGGGTGTAAGTGTCTAAGCATGTCCTTTAGAAAATCCCATGGCCAGGTGAGATCATTCAATGAGTAAAAGGTGCTTGCCAGCAAGTTTGATGACCTGAATGTTACCCCTGGACCCTACATAGTAGAAAGAGCTGACTTGTGCAAGTTGTCTTTTGACTTCCACACATACACTGTGGTACAAAGACACACACACACACACACACACACACACACACACACACACATATGCACATGTATTTATGCATATGTGTGTGTGTATGTGTGTATGCGTGTATGTGTGTGTGCTTGCACACACACACATGCCCTCTGGTCAAGTGTTGCAGCAGTTTTCATGCTAGAATATCACAAGTACATACAAATAAATGTAAAAATGTTCTTTAAATCAGAATGTAGCTGGAAGCAGGGTAAGAATGTTCATTTCATTGTATCTTTCAGGAGCCACACATGCATGTGCACTGCAGGGTACAGGGGCTCCTGTCCTTTTGATTTAAAGTCTTGTCTATGCATAAACCTTAACATTTAAAAAGTATGAGAAGATGACAAGATTAAACATTATACAGGAACAAAGTTTGTTGACAGTGACAGCCCAGAACACATGCCCGGTTAGATTAAGAACATGGTGAAGACTGCCTCCATTTTGCTTCTTGGCAGGGAAACATTGGTGCCTTCTACCTTGCATATTGCTTTCTGGGTTTAAAGCATCACCTGCAGCATAGCAATTCTCCTAGTCTGCTTTCTCCTGCCCTGCACTCCTGGAAGCTGCTTCTCTTTGCTCCTGCACAGAGTGTTTGCTGCAGTATCTTCTCCTCTTCCTGCTGGATCCCAGAGTCCATCTTCCTGAATCCCGCTCTTCAGAGTTCATGAGTGGCCCTCCAGAATCTTAATTGGGTTTGCCTCTGGTCAGCCTATTTCATTCCCTGCCTGTAAATGGACTGGGTAGGTACTCACCCCACTAATGACTAAGTTGACATTTCACCATTGGTTTGTTCTCTGTATAAAAGCTGGCCAGTTTTGTGATGTTTTTCCCTTTTGCTCCTGTAAAACTGCTCCACCAGAATCCTGCTTTATTGCCTACACTTCATTTGTCAGATAGCTACTCTCTAAAACACTCTCTAAAATAATTAACATTCTGCTGGACTTCATGGCTTACTATCTATTACTGGAGATTGAAAACATAACCCCAATTTAATGGCTCCACTCCCTCTTAAAGTCCACTCATAAAATGAAAGAATTGAGTATCACTTAGCCATGGTGCCCCCACACGCACCATATTCTGTCTGTCATTCCCTATTTACTACCAGTGAACTAACTATAAATACACTGCAGTAGGACACAAGCGAGACATTAAACAAAGAAAGGAATTCCCCCGAGATATTCTCAGAGGCCCCTGTTTGTTTGTTGCCCACCCCCATGACCCCTGGGGTCATCTTCCCAAAGACATTGCACAGCAAAGGACACTGACGCAGAGCTCTTCAGCTCCAGAGAGGTCACAAGTGACAAACACTCCCAGTTCTTGTCCCCTCCCTCTCGTGCAGATTGTGCAATGTGTCCCTGAAGAAGACAGGGTCTGCTCCTTGACAGTGCCCCAAAAGGCAGGAGATGGTGCTGGGGCGGGCACTCAGAGGTAGACTACATACTTAGCATATACTAGTCCCTGGGCGCAATCTCAGCACTGCCCAAAAAGACACTAGTTACTAATAAGATTCCTTTCATTATGTAGGATATGTTGAAGTGTGTGTACCAGTTCCTGTTTGACGTGAACACTATATTTCATTAGGAGATAACATGGACTTTAGTATACAAAGGACAAAATATTGTGATTCTTTAAGATTCTTCTGGCTTATTTAACTGAGGGGAAAGGATCCAGAATACTATTTAAGAGAACTGTCTTTCCCCAGATACCTCTGGAGTGGAATGAGTGTGAAATGCCTGGCTACTCCTGTGCCGTTTGGCCTAGGAATAGAAGAGCTGGAAGGCCCGGCCCTTGAGGGTTCCTGGTCTAATGGAACAGCTGGGCAGCTGGTGTGGCAACACAGGCCTAAGCACAGTAGGACTGTTGGCTAGTGGAGCCTGAGAGAGCAGCCAGAGCAAAGTGCACAAAGACCAGCACCCAAGATCCATGTCGCTTCTGTTCCCTGAGAGCAAATGGCAGAGGGCATCCTGGAGCAGGCTGCTCTTGATCCTGTAGGGGGAAGGTCAAGACTTACCAGCAAGAGAGAGGAATGAGAAAGAAAAAATACTTTAGAAAAGTGAGCAAAGGAGCCATGGGAAGTTGGACTAAATCTGGAAGGTCAGATCTGGCCAGAGAGCCAGGCGCATCCATGGAGCAAACAAGGAAGACCTGAGTGGCTGTCTCCCCTTCTAGTGACCTTCTGGTGTTCAACCTTCCTATCTAAGGATGTTTGTTTGCTTTGGTTTTGTGAGACAAAGTCTCACTTGTAGTCCAGGCTGGCCTGGAACTTAACTATGTAGGTCAGTCCAGCCTAAACTTTGTTGATCCCCTTGCTCTTTATATGCTAGGGTTACCAGCATAAACCACACCCATTCCTAGTAATGTGCTAACTTTATTAACTTGTTAATAAAAAATAGTCTGTAGAAAGAAAATCTAGGAATAACTTAGTGAGCAAGTGTTGAATGAAAGGGCTTAATCAGCCTCTTTCTGTGAATTAAATCCAGCAGGACAATTCCAGAAGCTCAAGAGATGCTATTCCTTTGAAACTGGCATCTCCCTTTCTCTACTTCTGGTCCTTTTAAGTTTCTCTGTCACTTATCAGGTGACAGAAACGAATGAAAGGCTTTCGTCAGTTGTGGCTCCTGGGATCCAGCTCGAGGGCGGAGGGGGATGTGCTGCAGAGGGCCAAGGGTGCTGCGTTTGGTCTCCCAGCATACGTGAATCAACTTGTTGGATTTTTACTATCAAAGCGCCTTTAAATAATCCAAGCCCAGAGCCAATTTATCTTCCACAAGAGAAAGTAGAGCTGCTCTACACACATACACACACACACACACACAAACACACACACACACATGAACACGCATGCACACGCACACGCGCACACACACAGTACACCACCTCAATTAAAATGCGTACATGCCCCCCTTTGAAATGAAAAACTTCAAGCAGAGAGTGGCCCTGTCCCAATGCCTTTAAATAGGCTCTTCTCTTTTTGTGGTGATTGCTCTTTGAGACTGAAACAAAAACAAGGTGAATTACATCTGACTATTCTTTAAAAAAAAAAAAAAAAAAGTTGCTAGACTATTTTATTCATTTATTTAGGTCGCTATATTTTTTTCTTTAAATAGATTTTGCCCCCCTTACTGGTAAACAAGCAGAGAAACCACATCTAAGGCTCCTTCATGGATGAGTCTTATGCTGTAGAGGCAGTGGCAGGGATGATGGTTTAGTTAGCTGAATGCCCTGTCAGGATTTGCAGCTCCTGGAGTATACTGGAGTTGTCAAACCAGCTCACGGCAGATTACAACCTGTCCACAGTGTTCCACGTTGCTCTAGGGCCAGCCATCTAAGTCCCTTTCCTTTAGTATAAACAGCAAAGCTGTCTCATTCTGAGGCTGACTAATGCCTAAGTACCCTAGGCGGTGCTGGTGAGGCGATGGATGTTTGTAAGTCAGTGTCTAACCAGACTCCAGTTTTTACTTCTCCCAGTGGTGAAACAGGAAGCGACATCCCATCTGGAAGAACCTGAAGGTGCCATCCAGTAGCTTTGCCTCACGTGACTAACTGCCCTCAGTCAGAAATCTTGACTTGCAACTTTCAAGGGTGGGTCTCTGCAAGAATTTCAGGGCTTACGTATAGATGAGGTGTGTTGCTTATGAGAACAAAGCTGGCTGGAACGGGAAGCCTCTCCAGTTGCTCCTCACAGGCGAGGATTACCTTGTGCAGACTGGCGCTTTGGGAAGAAGGTAGGTGTCAGCTCTGTGAGGGTATTAGGGAACTTCTATGCAAAGTTCTCTTGACTCTCTGTGAGGGGAGGGTGTGGGGTAGGAAGATGAGAGACAGAGAGAATGAAACTGCTTGGTTTTGCCATGATGTGGGGGAAGATTCAGAAAGAGGGGTTTGGAGCCTCCTACCTGAAGGCTTTGGCTTGAGCAGTACCTAGCAGTAAAGAGAAAACGTCGAGTCCAGACTTCGGCTCCTGGCTCACGCACCTTGCTGCTGGCTGAGTTGCAGCTGCTCCATTAAAGAGATGGTGAGAGTGGGTTAGGCACCGAACACGCACACAGCTGGGTTTAGGTTATTAGGAAAACCTGACTCAAGATGACATGAGCAGTGTCCTCTCTGGGCCGGCTATGTGGCCTATCAAATCCGTTTCGGACCATGTCCCAGCCCCTTCAGCTTAGAGCAGGCAGGACTTGCTCACTTCAGTGACAAACTTTTCTAAGTAAGTACTATCTTTAGGGATGCAATACTCCTGTCATGTCCCAAAGAAAGTAGCTGACTGATTAAAGCAACTAGCCTCGTGCCACAAAACAAAACTTTATTTTTTTTAAATTGAACAAAGTCTTAGAAAAGTTCTTATAAAAAATGATCATTTCCTGGAAAATCACACAGCTCTAGGAAAGAAACCTTTGGGGTTCTCTAGGTGATGAATATTAATTTACTCATTAACCACTTGATGTTCAGTGTCCTCTTCTGTCTCTGTCTCTGACTCTTGCTCTTTGGCTCTGTGTGTGTGTCTCTGTCTATCTGCCTTGCCCTTCTGTAAGCCAAGTACATGATCTGCCACTGAGTACGTCCCCTGCTCTTTACGTGCTCTCTCTATCAGGTCTGAGAGTCTAAACTTCTAACTCTCTTACCTTTTAATCCTTCTATAAGCCTGTTTTGTTTTTTACCTCAAGGGGAAATTTCAATTCTAATTTCACCCATAGGATTGCTGGCCAAAAAATACTTTAAGGAGATATTGGGCACTTACGGATAATAACTGTATAAAAGATTTGTGAAATACCAATCAAATTGGTTAACATAGTTTTGAAAAGAATTCTTAGTAATGCCTAAATTTATTATTGATAGTTAATAGTTTTAAACTATATATTGACTACAATTCCTATTCATTATTCAGTCCTTGCTGTGTGTAAATGTACTTTCTCATTGAATCCAGCGAGGTGGGACCAATAATATGCACCTTCTACATGAGAACACTTAGTTCAGGGGCTGGAGAGATGGCTCAAGGGTTAAGAGCATTGTCTGCTTTTCCAGAGGACCTATGTTCAATTCCCAGCACCCATATGGCGGCTTACAACCATCTGTAACTCTAGGTCTAGGGGATCTGACACCCTCACACAGGCATACATACAGGCAAAACCCCAATGTTCATAAAATATACAATCAAACAAACACACAAATAAATCTTTTTAAAAAGCTTAGCTGCAGTGAGATCTAGACTGGCATAGCTCAGTGAGAGAGAGAACGCTTTCTTGTCCCTTTCTATCCCAAAATGCAGGGTCTAACCTCTCTCGTTCCCTATTATATTAGTCACCCAATGCTCTTAACACAGAGAAATTTCCAAAGCCCATGGTGACATTCATTCTAACTTGGAATTGTTAAAAAAAAAAAAAATTTAAATAGCATGAAAAGTAAAAGTTTTCCTTATATAGTTTTATGTTTACTTAATTTTAGTTGGATCCTCTCTGCCATTTCCCTACCCTCTGTCCCCACTGTCCCTTTCTGCCCACCCTCCCCACTGTCCCTTCCCGCCCCACCCTCCCCACTGTCCCTTCCTGCCCACCCTCCCCACTGTCCCTTCCTGCCCCACCCTCCCCACTGTCTCTTCCTGCCCCACCCTCCCCACTGTCCCTGTCCCCACCCTCCCCACTGTCCCTTCC
>CM052703.1:123242643-123316765 GCA_028551405.1 Uromys caudimaculatus | reverse complement strand
GCCCCACCCTCCCCACTGTCCCTTCCTGCCCCACCCTCCCCACTGTCCCTGTCCCCACCCTCCCCACTGTCTCTTCCTGCCCTCAGGCATTCTGCTGTCCCCTTTCAAGTCACATTTGTTCTATTGTCCTTCCTCTACCTTTAGTCTTTTCCTCTCCAGGACTTCTCTGTCCACACTCCTATAAATACTGCTATGTAAGTGAGAGCTGAGGCCAGGCTGTACATCTGAGGGAACATGCAGCATTTGTCTTTCTGAGTCTAGGTCACCTCACTTCATGTAATATTTGTTTTTATCCATTGTCTGTATGTTTCTTTTTTTAATTATGTGTTGATTTTCTAATTATGTGTGCGTGTGTGCCTGTGTGTGGAGGTGTATGCATGTAGCTGTAGGTGCCCATGGAGTCCAGAAGGGGGTGTCAGACTGCCCAGAGGTGAGGTTATGGGTGGCTGTGGCCCACCTGGCATGGGTGCTGGAAGTGAACTTGGCTCCTGTGAAGGGCAGGTGTGCTCCTGACCATGCAGCCGTCTTTCTAGCCCTCTGAGAATTTCTTACTTTTGTCTTTTTCTTTACAGCTAAATGTGTTGTCTAGATGTATCATATTTTTGTTATTCATTCACATAGTGTGGAGTTGTGGCTGCTTGCATTTCCTGGCTGTTGTGGATAGAGCAACAATGCACAAAGATGCACAAGTGTCTCTGTGAGGATAGAGCCCTTCAGGTCGATGCCCAGGAGAGTGGAGCTGGCTCAGATGGTAGTTCTAATGTTAGCTTTTTGAGAAAGCTCCACTCTGGTTTCCATACTGCTGTGCCAGGTCACAGTTGTCCCAAGCGTACGGGTTTCTCTTTCCCAGTTCTCTCCAGCACTTGCTGTCCTTTATCTTCCCAGAGATAACCGTGCTGGTCTTGGTAAGATGGGATCTCAAAGTGGTTTTATTTTCATTACCCTGATGGATTATGATTATGATTACTTCCAAGAAATATTTATTGACCATTTGTATTTCTTCTCTTAAGAACTATATGCTCGATTCCATAATGCATTTATCAATTGGCCCATTTTTGTGGTATTTGATTTTTGCAGTTCTTTATGTATTCTAGACATTAGCAATGTCATAAATATAGCTTGCAAAGATTTGCTCCAGTCTTTAGAATTTCTGCTTATTAGACAAATAGTTTTCTTTGCTGTGAAGAAGCCCTTCTGATTTCATGTAATTTCATTTGTCAATTATTGGGGATATTGGGGTCTTATAGCCAAATATTCCAACTCGGTACCTTATAAAAATAAACCCAACTCAAACATCAAGCTATAGTTTGTTCTAGATTGGGGCGAAGGTGTGGTATTCCGGACAGAACATAGTCAAGAAAGATTTGAATATGAGTCACTGTTCTTGCTCACCCTGGCCTAGCCAGGCCAATGAAATTCTTCAGGCCCTGATTTCCTCGTTTGTAAGCATACTATGTTAATGCCTGTCATGTCAGACTGGGCGTTACGATGAGTAGACAGGCAGGACAGTAAGTGCCTGCCACATGACAGCAGTTGTGGCTCTTGATAAATAGTACCTACTTCTCCATGTGGTGATTATTTGTGAGTGTTTTCAGTGGGTTCAGGCCCAGGAGGATGAGCGGTAGCAGTGTGGACAAACCCTGCCCTCATGGAGCTGACTGTGGGCAGGTTGGTTTTTGGTGGTACAGGGACTTTTTGAATGTTACTTTGTAGTCACTGACATTCTTCCTGGTGGAACTGATCCATCCTTGAGACTGCCTCAAAGAAAGGGGGTGCATAAGTGTATGCTGTATTCTAAAACATCCCCAAAGCACAGTAAAGCCCAGGGAGAATCGGAAATAGAAGGTCTTTCTTCTAAGTGACAGTGCGCTGTGTTCATCATCACAGAGGGAGGACCAGGAGAGAGGTGTTTTTACACACATACAGATTTCTGATGCAAGTTCTCCCAAAGCCGTTGCAGAGGTACTACTAGAAATGGGCAGACACATGGCAAGAGGGTGCCTGCAGCTCCCACACACCAGCCTGAGGCTCCCCCAAAATTCCCCGGTGTGGCTGAGGGAGGCAATGTGAAGAGATCAGCCCATATAATACATATATACATACATACATATATACATACATATGTACATATGCACACATGTATAGGTGCATACATACAATACATATGAGAAAAGATGGACTGTAGACAAGAGTGATTGTCACAAGCAAGAAGGCTGAATGCAAATTTATTCGGGTGGATTAGTACACATAAAAATCAGAAATTTGGGTCCAGCAAGATAGCCAGTAAAAGGCACCTGCTGCCATACTATGACCATCTGAGTTTGCCCTAGAGACCCACATGGTAGGAGAGAGGAGACTCCTGTAATTTGTTGTGTGATTCCCCCACAGATGCACAGGGTTGTGTGTGAGAGTGTGTAACACACACACACACACACACACACACACACACACACACACACACACACACACACCCTTTCTAAGATGGACTCACCATGTATCGAAGGTTAATCTTGACCTCACTACGTAGCCCAGGCCTGGTATTTATTGTAAATCTTCCTGTTTCAGCCTGCTGAAATCTAGGAATTGGAATAAACAAGCAAACAAATCACTACCACCAGCCAAGATTTTAAAGCCCCAATCCTCAGGGTTCTGTGCACGACACTGATATATACAAACATAACGTGTATGGGTGTGTACCATCAGGAAATGAACCCTAAAGGCATGCTTATTTTCTCATAGATGAGACAATAGAAAATTCACAAGCAGGGCCCCTGGGGTTATTTGAAAAGATCACTATTATGCCCAGGGACGTGAGATAATTACTTACTCTATCCACATTCTAAAATGAAGTGTTTTGTGAGGAGCACTCCTGTGATAAACCGTGTATTTCTCTGCAAGGTACTTGTCTGCTGGAACAAAGCTCATTGGTCTCATTTTGATTCCTTTGTCAGGCTTATTTGATTGGACAGTCAATAAAGACTTGTTGATTAGATTGAGCCTGACACAGGCTAGAAGTAAATTAATCATTTCAAGATTCAAGCAAAAAATTCTAAAGTAGTTATTTTTTATTTCAATAATGAAGATTACTTGAGCTTGATATCTAGATTGGCTTCAATTTCATTTCTTCAAAGTTTGTTTTCTTGTTTGACCTGGGAATAAAGCTATAAAAACATAAAATATGCTGATGCAAAGAAAACTTAAGTTCTGCTCATCTGTAATGTTGCGCACATGACAGGACCCTTGCCATGTTCTACTTTGGGTCAAAGTTATAGGGTCTCCTAATGAGCTCCTCCTGCTCCATTAACTACAACTGGCTTTACCTGGATGCTTTCCAGGAGCAGTCTGCTTCCAGTGGAATTCTGGTCTCTGAACTCTGTGAGAACAAAACATTGTAGCTCCCCAAAATGATGACTGAGAACTAACAGGCAGATGTTTGTTTCCTAGGATACTCGATCGCAGTCACTTTCAAAGGGTTTTAACCGTTACTGAGAGTAATACTTTTTCAGGAGAGTGGTACTTTAGTTAACCACTGCTCCTACACACACACACAGGCACACGCACACACGCACACACACACTTTTCTGATATCATAACGTAAAGAGACACTTGATACACTCATTTTAACTGTCATCTTCCTTTCCACTATATAAAGTTGCTCAGCATGGAAATGGTTCTTAGCATTGGATGTGAACAAGAAATCAACTGGGAACCTTTAAAGAAGGGGTGCAGCATGCCAGCAGAGTGGCCTGGAGATCACTGGGAAAGCTGCGGGTATTGGTCCTTGTGATTTATGATCTCAGCACCACGGCAAAGTGGGAGCTGTTGGAATACCCTGTGGGAGAGAAAAGACTGCTGCCTTAAAATGTGGTCAGACCTACATATTGGTCAAGATGTGGCAGAGTACCTTCTAGACCGACATCGGTCTGATAAAGAGCCTAGCCCAATAAAGATGTTGCTTAAATGTGAAAAAAAAAGCACAGAGCATATTTTATGAACTCACTATAGAGAAGCAAGATGGCTTAGTGCTAGAAACACTTTCTGAACAAGCCTATTGACTTGAGATGGCTACTTGCCACCCATAGTGGAGGAAGAGAACCAGGTCCTGAGCCTTGTCCTCTGACATCCACGGACATGCCACAGAATGATAGAATGATCACACACATGTAGCACATACTCAAACTACTAGTAAAGACAAATAATAATGAATGGATAAAAAATAAAGAATTTTATTGATAATTTTATATTGGTTGTATACTGAAATGACAATATTTTTGACGTATTGGGTTATATAAAATGTTTAAATAATTTCAGTTTATTTTACTTTTTAAAGATAGGTAAAACCACATGCGACTTCCATTTTATCTTTTACTGAACAGCGTTGTTCTCTATAACAAAAGTAGAATATGTTTATGACCTTGGCATTGGCAGTGGTTTCTTAAATGAGATGCAAAATTACATGATAAGAAAACCTATAGAGTGGGGTATATTAGAATAAAGAAGCTGAGGCTCTGAGGCATTTCACTGAGAGGTGAAGCCAAGGTGCAGAGGGAAAGGAGGCGTGTGCCTTCTGTACAGCTAGCAGACCCATGCCCAAGGAGGCGTGTGCCTATATACAGCTTACAGACCCATGTCCAAGACATACAAACAAATAGAAACATATAGATCATTTTCTCAGTCAGCCTACAAACTAATAGACTGCACTGTAACATCTTCACTCATACTGACCCCCCCCTTAAATTAATTCTAAAAGGCCAACACAGCAGAGAAATGAGCAAGAGATCTAAATAGGTGCTTAGAAGGACAGAAAGACAAAGGACAGAATGACAGCCACACAGGGGAGAACTTGGGCACTCTCAGCACTGTCAGCTACTGAGTACTGGAAATGAAAACCACAACGCCATAGTCCTGCCCACCCAGTAGAAAGTCTTTTGCCTAAAAGTCCCATGGAGTGTTGCCAGAGCTCTGAGACCTCCAACAGCAGTGTAAGTTGACACCTTTGGATACATCTTTTTGTTTAGACATATCTATTGGACCTCAATATGCAAACAATTTGTGCCCTAGCATTTTTGCTACAAGGTATAAGTCCTATGGGCATGTCTACATATGCATAGCTAAAGAAATACCCAAGAGCATTTGTAGATGCTGGTGTTAATTGCTACAGCCCCAGCTCAGAACAGTCCAAATTTGTACCGATGACAGTGTGGGAGACAGTTTACACTAAAGTCACACAGAGAAGTAGGGAATGCCAGTGAAACCGTGCCAACTGTTGTACCTGATGACGTGGGCACAGCTCAGTCCTCATAGTCGAGTGAAGAATCCAAACACCAAGATATAGATTCAGGGTGATTCTGTTGTTAGCGAGTTCAGCACAGGCAGCATTAAGCTGTGGGACTGGGAGTTGGGAGGGGACAGATGAAGACAATGAGGTATCGTGGGACATGGGGCACAGAGGGGACCACAGCATGGTTCACACTACGATCTCTGAGTGCTTCATAGAACTTACCCAGCTGATACTGGGGGTACACAGCCAGAAACCCTGGTCTCATTGGTCTAGATTACAGAAAGGCATAGTTCTAAAATGTCTGACTGGAATTGACATGTAGAGCCAGGCCGAGAACCAGACTTAAAAGGCCACTACTATGACGAAACACTCACTGTTGTACCTGGGTGTGCAGGACCGTTACTCATCCCTACTTTGAAGGCATAGTCCACAGTGAGATCCACAGTGTACGGCTCCGTGGTCTTAAATGGATTGGAAAAGTGTGCAGGTATCAAGTCAGCAGCGCAGCAGCGTAGGAAAGGGTGCCCTAAATATTTGAGGCCTGTCACTCCGATGGATATCGCCAGATCTAACTTTTCAAATAAACCTGTGATTCTGGGTTTCTGTGAAAATTCTCAAGTCTTAAATGTTGGCTTACATCAAATCAGTTTGGAACTCTGACTTAAAAATTTAAAGCTAGAAGGTAACATGTTTATCTTTGTATAACATAACGTATTACATTTCACGTTTTTTGCTTCTATGGGGTGTGAATTTAAACAGGGCATCTAAAATATGCACTAAAATATGCATACATACATATGTATCACATACACAAACACACACAGCTTAAGAAAGTTATCACATACCATCAAGGTAATTATAGTCATTTGCATTTTTGTTTCTCCCCTGTTGTGTCTATTTGAATATAATCTCGGGAAGTTACACCTGTGGCTCAGAGTTGATGATATTAGCATTGCTTTTCTCAGCCTTTCGTGGAGGGATATTTGGGTCACGCAACTACACTAATGATCTGTGAAGTTCTGAAGGTCTTTCCTGAAGGGGCGATGTTGGGTAGATGTTTGACTGCTCTGAGCTCCCCACCCCCACCCCACAACTAATGGCAGTACTCCATTATAACTTCGTGTACTCATGGCAGGAGGGCTTTGTGTGCTTAAGAGGCTTCTTCTGACTTTCCATTTTTAACACGTAAAGATTGTTCAAAACCACTTACTTCAAAAATCATAAAAAGTGATAATAAAAACTGATCTTTTGCACTGGCCGTGATGTTGCATGCCTGGGATCCCAGCACGAGTGAGCGTAAAGCAGGAGGACTGTGAGTTTATGGCTGGTGTGGGCGCCGTCGTGAGATGCTGTCACAGGAGCAAAACAAGACAAAAAACAAAAATCAAATGATCAAACAAAAGAAAAAAAAAGTCCTTTATGCAGTGTAAAGCGACGCAGGTCAGTTTGGCGAAAAGCAAAATGAGGTCATGCACAAAGAGGCCATATCTGGCCTCAGCATTCCCAGGCTGCACCTGTGCAAGTCCATTCTCTCTGAGCTTCGTTTTCTCCTTGGTGGTTGGAATAATGATGACTGGAGGTTGCAGTGCCCAGGCGTGTCAAACACGCATTACCGTTTAATGGTCTTCTCTCGTCTGTGGAAAAGTCGGGTTGTTAAGTGTTCCAGAGCCTCGGCTGTAAAACTGGTTTGGAAAGCTGAATCATGCCATGTACTTTCTCCTCTGCCTTCTATCCCAGAAACACGGGCTTGGCTTTACCTCCCACAGTCCAAGGATAACCAGCCCCTAAGAGGGCAGTAAAGAATGCAGACAGAAGGGGCCTGCACCTAGCCCACTGCCTGCTGTTTCCTCTGCCTGCTTTCTGGTGGAATGGAGGGTAATGGTGAGGCAGATGCTGGTGAGAGGCTAGGGGGCACAGGTACGTCACACAGGCAATATGGACTTTCTCTGGGAAGTGGTTTAGCTGGACTATCAGAAAGTCTGAGGATTTGGAGCACCACCTGAACAGATAAATCTTTGATGTCCAGAGTTTCTGAGACTTCTGGGGTTACCAACACCTAAGCAGGCCCACCACAAATATTATAGACAGCCCAAGGCCAGAGTGCCAATGTCAGCCTAAAGTCTTCTCCCATCCCTGTGCTTCTTCCCAGCTACTGTTTCCTGCGTGGTACCCGGTATGTGTGCACACTCCGTTCTACTTCTCTTCCCTGGGAATATGAGATGATGTCACTTTGGGGAGGGAGACCAGACCTAGAAAGATCTTGCACATTACACAGGCCCCTTCTCTGCAGAGCCGACAGTGGTAATTTGTAGCTTCACTTCTGCCAACTTTATATTCTGGCAAAAAAAATAATTCAAGAATACTTAGTTTATTTTTTATTTTGTGCTCACACTTGTGTGTGTGTGTGAGTGTGTGTTTGTGTGTGTGTGCCCACCAAGGTCAGAAAAGGGTATTGGATCCATTGCTAGTTGTGTGCTCCCTGGTGTGGGCACTGGGAACGGAAGTGAGTTTCTCTATGAGAGCGAGTACTCTTTCTTAAATGCTGGCCACATCTCCAGCCTCAAGAGTTTGTTTAAAGAAGCACTCTTAGTTTATTCTTTTGAATGCTGGGGATGAAACCAAGGTCCTTGCACATGCTAAGCATATGTGTTCTCTATGAGCTACGTACCCTCAGTCCAAAACAATAAATGGTAAAGAGAAAACATAGGGCCATCTAGACTCTAAATCGGTATGGGGGGGTAGGGGGGGGTGGTAATGAGAGCATCCCATTGGGGAAGGGGCCTGGGTAATGTGCAAGATGTGCTGAGCTGGGAATCCTCTTTGTCAGCTTAGCATTGTCTCCCATTCATACCAGCTGACTTTCATTAGTAAGGCATACCCAGAAAGATAAAACAGTAATTCTATAAATGCATGTTGATAAAGTTAAAGGATTCCCTTTTTAAAATACATGTATATGTGGAAATTCTGGCAACCTGGAGAAACGTTTCTTTTTAAGTAATAGATTGTTCTTAAACAGAATACCCAGGTTTTTGTCTTCTCCCATGCACCTTTGTAAGCAAAATCTCTCTACATTTAGAGCAATAGACTTGACCTTGTCCAAGTGTATTGAGCAATGAAACACATCATCTATATAGATTCCAGGCTTTTTAGATCAACCTAAAATTTATGTTCTGTCCCTCCTGCCTTGGCCTTCTGGAAATCAGAGCATTACACTTTTCTCTTCCCTCAGTAGCTTTTTGCATTAAAATTAGACCAGGAAGAGCAGCTCTTCCCAACCACGCCTTCTTACTTCCACTTGGCAAAGAACGCCCAATGACTAGGGCCACTGACTGAGGCAGGAGCTGCCTGTCCAAAGGAGACAAGCAGTCACATGGCAGTTCCTCAGCCTGTTCCATGAGAGGACAATAGCTGTCCCAACAGAAGCTAAGCCCCTCGGCCCAGTGCCAGAGACTAGGTCAGAAAAAAACAAGAGTTTTTCATTCTTTAACTTTTCTAATGACTTAGCAAACCAAGGAGAGAGCAGTTGAGGCTGTGCGTTTGCACCCACTCTCTTTTTCTTGCCCTCCCCCTTGAGTTCACACCCAACACATCACCCTCACCCAAAGATAATTAGCATCCGCCATCTTGGTCCTTTCCATGGGACTTTTCACTCTTCAGGGACAGCAGCTGTACAGCAGGAAACCCTGCCTTTAAGTACTGCATAAGCCCATATTTTAAAATATCAGAACTGGGGACTTACTTCATCAGAGCACCTTAGTAATCCAGTTCCTGAAAGTGACTCAGCTTCCTGTGTATCTGAGTCTGACAACAGATGTTTCTACTTCCTGACTGATTAAGATGTGTTTCCACATTCTCCCCCTAGGTCTCTTTCTGGTTTAGAAAAGGATGCATTTGGTGACACTGCCCAAGACAATGTCCTTAATATGAAAAGTCTTCTTGCACTGACAGTATGTGACTGTCAAGTCATTCAAAAAGTTGTCCCCCAGCAGCACCTACTATGGTTGACCTAAACACAGATCTGGTTACTCTGGGGACCACAGATGACAGATGGCCTTTGTGGATTGGAAGGGCTAGTGCCACTGTCGAGGAGAGGTGGGAGAGACCACAGTACTGCCACCTACGGTTTACTGGGCACTTCTTACATGCAATCAGATGCTACTACTGAGCTAGATCCCCCAGGATGCATACATGGCAGGCATCATACTAAGTGATTTAGACAGGTGACCTTATTTAATCCCAACCCACATCTTACAAAATAGGTAGTACTGCACACACCTTACAGATGGCTCAGTTAAAGCTTATGGCATGTCACTTATGCTAGGTTGTATAGCTAGGAAGAAGTAAAGATAGTAGTCAAGTCTCCACAGCCTTGGTTCCTATATTATGCCCTGACCTTTCAGTCTACTCCAGTGTGCTGGGGTAGAGAGGACTGGGCACCGCCCTCCTCCATGAGTCCACTGACAGGAGTGTTTGAAAATGTATTCCTCTGTGACATGCAGTCTCTCCAGGACTTAATGCCAGATTTTTGGCTTAACACAGCTGGTATTCATTCTGTAGGCTTCCCTTATTGTAAGAAGAATGTAAAGTCAGTTATCCATTCCCAGCCTGTGAGAATGTTGCTAAACATAGTGTCTAATCTTAGTATTTATCTAAACTTAAAGCTGATTCTTCCCCATATCCAGTAGGTTAGAACAGCCAGCTATCATTACAGTAACATTCATTCAGAGCTTCAGTGTGTCCAGGCCTATGTGCGTAAGTAATCACCCTCTGTCCTGCAAAAGATCTTGGTAATCATAGGATTAGCCCCATTAGCAGGTGAGCAAATGAGAGTTCAGAGAGATGGGGCCCGGCTCAAGTTGACTCAGGTATTCAGTGACAGGCCTGACTCTCAAGCTATATTTCCCCTGGGGCAGGGGGAGTCCACAGTTAAATAGTAAATCTCTTTAATTCGTAGGCGTCATGAAAGAAATACTGTGAGTTGTTTGAGGTGATGAGTTATTTATATGGTGGCCTTACTGCCCGAGTCCCTTCTCTGCCAATGGAGAAGGGAAACACTCTTGAGTGGCACACACAGGGATCTTTGAGGACAAGACCCTAAGTAGATCGGGAGTATTTCAGTTAGAAAACTGAGGCAGAGCCAGGTGAGCCACCTTCGGTCCTTTGTGAGGTTCCTTGCTCCCGTGCAGTGCATTTGCCCGACCCAGGCCCACTCTCTTGTGCTGGAGGCTAATAACACAGTAATCTGTGGAGTAGATGTGACTCACTAGGCGAGGGAGAAGGGCTTGCAAGGGAGGACCTGCAAGAAAGGACCTGCTGGAGAGGGACATAGTGTGGGAAAGAAAATGCTGACATGTTGCTGCTTCCTGACACCCTTGTCTAATTGCCCAGATACTAATTTACATCTTAGTCTCCGGGGGTTAACGAGAGAAAAGACAAGAAAAGGTGGTTAGTGAAGTTCTGCCTTCAAAGGCACAGCGCCAGCCTGTGGGACCTTCTTAGGAGCTTTCCTTTGAGCTGTAATATTTACATCCCAGGACCACTCTGTTCCGACCTCCGCTTTGCCCACATTTGGTGGCATCATGCCTGTTTTTCTGTAGATTTCTATTCCTGTTACCAGTCTGTGGCTCATCTATCTCTCTCAGACCTGTTAATGTCAGTTAATGAAGGGGCAGGGATGAGCCTGAGTATCCAAGCAGGCAGGAAGAGGCAGGCTTGGGAAACCTGCCCTCAGAAACTTCAGCTCTTGCATTGTTCTGACATCAATTGTCAGTTTGTAGGTGGATCCCAGGAAGCAGTCATCCAGGTCAATAAGGAAACACACTTTAGATGTTCTCTAAAATTGTTAGGACAAGATTGCAATAGTTATTAAATCTATGTGTGTAAAGAGATATGATGGATTTTTACATAGGTAATCGACATGGCTTATTCAAGCCAACCATTAGTTTTTATATATGAAACATTTATTTTTAAAGTTAGTGTCTTATGAAAATGTTAATGTGAAGTGGACCCTCTTAGTAGCCCCCATTAGTTAGGGAACTGGATGTGTAGGAAAATACTAGCTGCCAAGGTTTTCTCAGATAAAATAATAAAAGAAGATTGTTTGAACCCTTAAATAAGCCAATTATAAATAATTCTAATATTAGGTCAACAGTAACAAAATTTAAACATTTAAATCAGCCAGAACTATGAGATGTCCATTTCATAGGTGAGGAAACTGAGATCAGTTAGTCCCCAGAGGCTCATGACTAGGGTACTGTGGTCAGGCTGTGGTCTCACTGTCCCCAAGAGTGGCCACTCTATTATTCTACCTCCCCTGGTAAGTGTTGGTCATTTGCTTGCTGTGTGCAAAATGCTAGGTGCTACTGTGGGTCACTAAAAAGTAATCTCTGCTCTTGTGGGTCTTAGGATATAGGAAGGCAATTAGACTGGAAATCACATCAGTGTACAAATAGGTAGTTACAAATTTGACATGGATTGTGGGTTGGATGGAGGAAGCAGGCAGCAATTGTAGCATCTCACGGGGGTTCTTCCTTTATCTAGCTTTGAGGCAGCAGGGTCCCGCAAATTTTAGATGAAAGCCTTCCAGAAACATAAAGGAGATGTGACAGAGCAGATGAGTGGAAGCAAGCGTGGGAAGACCGTTCTAGGCAGAAGGACGCATGTGTCCTAAAGCGGCAGAGGCCTTTATGAGAGCAGACACTCACTGTCACAGGCTCACAGCGTGAGGTCGGGCAGGCACAGGGGCACTGAGAAGTAAACAAAGCTCTCATCATTCAGGAAAATCCTACAAGCATCTCAGCTCCAGGAGACTCTGTGGGGAGAAGTGAGGCTCCAGATAGGATAGACCATTGTGGGCAATAGGACTCTAGTGGAGTCTTGCCCAGGTAGAGTTTTTCTGCACACACTAGCAGATGTGAGTTATGCCTGGAGCCTTTTAAGAAGTCCACGTAATTGCCAGGCATCTCGTGAGGTCGGTCGACACAACGGAGAAGAGCACTAGAGCATCACTGTCCTGAAAAGAAGTAGATCACATATGGATTCCAGGTATCTAATTGGCATATCCGTGGGTTATGAGTTTTGCTAGAAAAATATCATATTAGTAATGATTCATAAAATGTCCCTTGGAGAAAGTGACAGCTGGCTCATGGATTAATGTCATTGGACATTAAGTTCTTGAATGTGTGGGAATAACTTCAAGTAATCATCTGACCCTCAAATAGACTGAAGAAAACTCCAGTATTTGACTTGTTTAAGATAACCATAGTTGTCATGCTACTATTACAGTAAGGGTAGAAAGATGGATACCTTCCCCCATCAGGGTAGGCTGGGCCCAGTGAGGGCTGGACTCATGAGGAACTGGCCTGTGGGAAGAACTTTACAGTGTAATACATGAAAATGACAGATTGAAGAAACAGTCACTCCCCTAGGATAATAAGACCCACTGAGGGTTTAGGGGGCTGGATGCTGAGGCGAGTCCTGACAGTACATCATAATGTGCTGAAACTCTGAGGAACTTACCAGAACATAGCCACTAGGGCACATGGTTGAGCTGCTCCTTGGGAGAGAGCTAGCTCACTGGAGGCTCCATGCTGAAGACAGGGACTGGAATACTCTGGCTGTGAGAGGACCTGGAGAACTTCACTGGAAGTGGTATATCCGCGATCGGGCCTGAGCAAGTCCTGAAGGCACAAGCAAGTTACATGAAGAAGTTGCTCAAATGCCTATGTTTTCTACTCCTGTTACAAGGCCATCTGCTGCCAAGCATTCACCTATAGCCTCATGGGGTATTTGCTATGATCGGCTGACTGAAGAAGAGAAGACTAGGACCTGGTTTACTGATGGCTCTGCACATTATGGAGGCACCACCCAGAAGTGGACAGCTGCAGCATTACAACCCCTTTCTGGGACAACCCTGAAAGATACAGGTGAAGGAAAATCTTCACAGTGGGCAGAACTTCAGGCAGTACACATGGTATTACAGTTTGTTTGGAAGAAGAAATGGCAGATGTATGATTGTTCACTGACTCATGGGCTGTAGCCAATGGATTGGCTGGATGGTCAGGGACTTGGAAAGATCATGATTGGAAAATTGGTGAGAAAGTCATCTGGAGAAGCAGTATGTAGATAGAGCTCTCCAAATGGGCAAAGGATGTGAAGATATTTGTGTCCCATGTAAATGCTCACCAAAAGGTGACTTCAGCCGAGGAGGAGTTCAATAATCAAGTGGATAAGATGACCCGTTCTGTAGACAGTCAGCCTCTTTCCTCAGCCATCCCTGTCATTGCTCAGTGGACACACGAACAAAGTGGCCATGGTGGCTGAGATGGAGGTTATGCTTGGGCTCAACAACATGGACTTACGCTCACCAAGGCTGACCTGGCTATAGCTGCTGCTGAAGGTCAGATCTGCCAACAGCAGAGACCAACACTGAGCCCCAGATATGGCACCATTCCTCGAGGTGACCAGCCAGCAACCTGGTGGCAGGTTGACTACATTGGACCACTTCCTCCGTGGAAAGGACAATGTTTTGTTCTTACTGGAGTAGATACTTATTATGGTTATTGATTTGCCTTTTCTGCACGTAATGCTTCTGCCAAAACCACCATCCGTGGACTTATGGAATGCCTTATTCATCGTCATGGTATTTCACACAGGATTGCTTCTGACCAAGGAACTCATTTCACAGCCAGAGAAGCGCAACAGTGGGCCCACGATCATGGAATCCACTGGTCTTACCATGTTCCCCATCATCCTGAAGCAGCTGGTCTGATAGAAAGATGGAATGGCCTTTTGAAGACACAGCTACAGTGCCAATTAGGTGGCAGCAGCATGGAGGGCTGGGGCAGAGTTCTTCAGGAGGCAGTATATGCTTTGAATCAGCATCCAATATGTGGTACAGTTTCTCCTGTAGCCAGGATCCATGGGTCCAGGAGCCAAGGGGTGGAAAAGGAAATAGTTCCACTCCCTATCACTCCTTGTGATCCTCTAGGAAAATTTTTGCTTCCTGTCCTCACAACTCTAGGTTCTGCTGGTTTAGAAGTTTTGGTTCCGGGGGGGAGGGAGTGCTTCTACCAGGAGCTACAACAAACATTTCATTGAACTGGAAGCTCAGACTTCCTCCTGGTCATTTTGGGCTTCTAATGTCCTAAGAAAGGAATAACAGTGTTAGGAGGGGTGATAGATCCAGATTACCATGGGGAAATTGGATTGCCTCTCCACAATGGAGGTAAGAAGGATTATGTCTGGAGTGCAGGAGATCCCTTAGGGCGTCTCTTAGTACTACCATGTCCTGTGATTAAAGTCAATGGGAAACTACAACAGCCTAATTCAAGCAGGATGACAAAGGATACAGGCACATCAGGAATGAAGGTATGGGTCACTCCTCCAGGAAAAGAGCCAAGACCTGCTGAGGTGCTTGCAGAGGGTGGAGGAAATACAGAATGGGTAGTAGAGGAAGGTAGTTATAAATACCAGCTAAGACCACGTAACCAACTGCAGAAACGAGGATTATAAAGTAATATGAATGCTTCTGTTTTACTTTGTTAAGAACATATTTGTCTTCCAATTTCTTTAACATCAGTTGGTATTTAAGTTGAGATACTAAAGGAATGTTCCCAAGGGACATTGCCCCATTGTAAATATACAAATGCATTTGCGATTGTATAAGGAATAGTTATATCATGTCAGGCATATTCATGACCTTGTTATTGCTTCATGTGGACATGAGATATTATTTGTGTCAAGTTGACAAGGGGTGGATTGTAGTGGCTATTCCTGATTGTCAACTTGACTATTTCTGGAGTGAACTACAATCCAGAATTAGAAGGCTTACCTGTGATCCAGATCTTGAGTCTTTAAGACACAAGTTTCTGACCTGGATCTTGGCCTGGAGATCTTGAGGCATAGTGGCCATGAAAAGCTTAGCCCCAGGCAAAGTAGTACACACTCTTAATCCCAGGAGACTGAAGCAAGGAGATCTCTGAGTTCAAGGTCAGCCTGGAACAAAGCAAGTCTCAGATCTAGGCATGGTGGTATACACCTTTAATCTGGGCCACACCTTCTTCTGGAGACCTACATAAGGACATTGGAAGAAGGAAGATTCACTCTTCTTCGCCCGAATGCCTTGTGGGACTGAGCAACTGCTAGATCATTCACTTTCATTCACAGCTACTGCTGACCAATGTTGGGGAGTTTGACTACAGACTGTAAGTCATCAACAAATTCCCTTACTATATAGAGACTACCCATAAGTTCTGTGACTCTAGAGAACCATGACTGATACAAAGAGTTACTGTGGTCATGCTGTGTCTTCACAGCAATGGTAATCCTAACTAAGACAACTCTAACCTACTCTCTGTCTCTAGGGAGCTGCTCATTCTGAATGTATCATAGCCATGAGGTCAGAGAGGCCGTGCCATTTGTGTCTGGCCTTTTACTTTAGGTTAGTCTTTAGGAGTCATCCACATTGTAAGGAAATTCTTTGAATTTTTTTTTTTTTTTTTTTTTTTTTTTGCTATCTATGCAGGATTGGCAGATAATGTGCACTTCCGGGGGCAGTACCTGGGCCTCTGACTTGTCTGGGGTCTGTCAGTGTTTGTTAGGCTTTGTTACCACACTCAGTGCTGTGAAGTGGCAGCTCGAGCTTCTGTTTCTTTCATGGCTGAGAGTGTGGAATATCCCTTCTTGTGCTTACTTCACTGACCATGTGTGTGTCTCAGGTGAAATGTTTACTCAGACACTTTCTAAAGGTGGGCTATTCGTCTTGCTATTAGTGGGTTGTAAGGATTCTTTGCATATTTGAAACATTTCCCTTATGAGACACACTTTCAGACCCTTTCCTTTGTCCCATGGGTCTTTGGCTCATGTCCCTGGTACTGTCCCTGGCTCATGTCCACTGGTGCACAGGAGTCTTTCCCTCTGATCTCTTTTGATCCACCTCTGCTCTTGTCACTTCTGCTCTGCATGTCATCTCAGAAGGCCTGGTCTGAGACAAGGTCACCAAGATTCACTCCACTATCCTACTGTGGGAGTTATAGAACTTTGGCTCCTAAATTTAGATCTGTGCTTGATTTTGAGTTTTTGTCTTTGGTATGAACAAGGGCTCTAAGACCCCCGAATCTTCAGTCGTGGATGTTTGATATCAAAGCCCAAGGAAAGTGTTTATAGTAAGGATTGACTGAGCTTTGTTTCTAAGTGTGAGGTACATTTTCTGGAGTCTGTCTTTTTCTTCGGCATCTTCTCTGTCGTCTATGAAGTTGTCCTTTATTGGCCATCTTTACTTGGTGGCGCCAGGCATTAAATTGACTGTTATTTCCAGCAGACCCGAAGTCCCTGCTTGCCTCTACTGTTAAGGACTTACTCCTGCATAAGTTATAAGCTGCTTGAAAAGCTGTGTTTCTCCCAAGGCAGAACAATCCATGCTACTTTGAGTTGTGTTTTAGGTGTGAGCAACTTATCTTACGTAGTAATTATTAAACAATACTACGAGAAAAGGAAACCCAACTCATTGCATTGCTATTTGCTCCTAGCCCTGGTATTTTAATTATTGTCAGAGCCAATAATGCCACAAATCTGCAGAGGCAAACTCCTCAAAGATATGTTTGTCTTTACATTCATACCTAGTTCTGATTGGAAGGATGAGCCCAGGCTTGGTAAAAGGTTTTATCTTGCGTCGATTTCTAGACTCTGTAAGAATTGGAGATTGACTCGGATGCCCATATGTGCCCTTGTTCTGAGCTGTACCTAAGTGTGAAAGTTGCATAGGTTTGTCGTGGGTATAGGGGAAGTATGCTGAGGTCAAACTAAGGCCAGAGCCTTGTGTGTGTGAGGGAAACCCTCTATCACTGAGCTACATCTTTAGCCCACAGCCTGTCTCTTCGTTTCCTCTATAGGAAATTGGTGTCCGATGCCAGAGCAGTCACATTGGGCTCCTCGGTTACTTTACCAAATAGGTTGCTGACATTTGTTAATCCCACCTCCCCACGCCCACCCCAATTTATCCTTTGTCACTGCCCTTCCCTGACTCCGACCACATCAACTCTGGCCTACCTAGAGTTGCTCTGAAGCCTGGCATCGTTTCTTCTTCCCTTTCTTCTTTGCAGCCCGCAAGCCCAAGAGAAAATGCATATGTATTTGGTGGGCATGTTTATTCAACCATGTTTGCATGACTTGGCAGCTCAGGTTAGGAAGTCAGTGGGATGATAATCCACACACAAGCTCATCTTCCTCCAGGGCACAGCTGTGCAGGCATGGCTCTAACTGGATTGGCACCCTTCTGCAAGGGCACTGCTCTCAGCACTAGGCACAAAGTTGTGACTGTAAGGACAGTTTGACATGTGTTTCTGGCTAAATATTTTCAGAGAAAAACCATCAGTCTGTTTCAAAATGCTGGGATGAAAATAGCCACAGCCTCCATGGTGAGGGTAAAACACGCTGGCAATGTGATGGAATGCACACTTCCTGGTAAACAACCTCTAGACTGTTGACGTCTCTGACATGGCAGTGTGCTCTTGTGTGGTAATGGGTTAACTGCTCACTGGTGCAATAGGCAGGGCCCAGGAAAGACCAAGGCAGGATTCGAGGGTTTCTGCCACCAGCCTTACCCTTCAACTTCTGGGGTGGGCCAAGGGTCTAAGGATTCAATTGTTTGCCAGTGGCCAACGGCTTAATCATGCCTACACAATGAAGTTTCAGTAAGAATAGAGAGCAGGCTTCTAAGAGCTTCAGGTAGCTTAGCGTGTGTGCCTGGAGAAAACAGATGATCAATGCCCTTCCTGTACACTTTGCCCTATCCGTCCCTTCTTCTGTATCACTGGTAATAAACCAATGTAAATCCATGGTTCCTGGGTCTGGTAAGCCACTCTCACAAAGTAATCATACTTAAAGGTTTTTGTTTTTTTTTGTTGTTGTTTTTTTTTTTTTTTTTTTTTTGAGTGTCCAGATATGTAGCCAGTTGTCAAAAGCACAAGTTAAACAGCCTGAAGCCTAAGGTTACCTTCTGACCTGGG
Source organism: Uromys caudimaculatus (assembly GCA_028551405.1). Classification (NCBI taxonomy): domain Eukaryota; kingdom Metazoa; phylum Chordata; class Mammalia; order Rodentia; family Muridae; genus Uromys; species Uromys caudimaculatus. The sequence continues at coordinate 123,298,477 of CM052703.1, read as the reverse complement.
AGGATTCGGGATTGAGCTCATAGCAGTTTCAGACTTGAGTTGGGCAAGAGGTCGGCCAGCAGGTGTGCAGTGCTGCGCAGCTGCCCCCTTGCTGATGGGGAGGGATTCTTGCACTCTGTGCTCACAGATGCTTCTGGGTTGGTTGTTGGGGCAGCAAAGGAAAGCAACTGAATCCAGGTCACTTTTCAGCGCTACTTGCTGCTGGCCATCTTTAGTGGACTTATCTTTGCTGAGTCCATTGTCCAGCCTTGTCTCACAGCATCTTGCAGTTTTGTTCTTTATTTTATTTTTGCTGTTCTAGTTAGGATTATTTTTTCCTTTTATTGAAAATAGATCTTTTCCCACACAATGTATTCTGCTTACGGTTTCTACTCCTCTACACCCCCCTGTTCCTGCCCATCTCCCCTCCCGTCCTGAGCACCCTGTTTCTGTCTCTCATTAGAGAAAAACAAGCTTGTAAGGGATAATATTGTAGTAGTAGTAGTAGTAGCAGAAGAAGACTAACACATTAGAATTGCACAATTTTTATGGCACCTAAAAAGTATGTATAAAAGTTACTCGTTTTAAACAGGCTTGCCTCACCTACAAGTCTATTTGGTTCTCGAGATGGGAGCTTTATTTATTAACTGCTGTGTGTCCCACATCCAGCACAGTGCTTCACAGATAAGAGAGTCTCCATAAATATAAATTAACAGGAGCCATGCCCAATGGCAAAGATTTGTAATCCTAGCTACTAAAAAGCTGAAGCAAGAGGATCACAGGTTGGAAGCCTGCCTGGGTTACAGAATGGGCACGAGTCTAGTCTACGCAATTTAGTACGAAACTGGTTTCAAAATGAAAAGAGGTTCAGGGACATAACTCACCATAGAATCTTTGTCTAATATGAGTGAAGTTCTAAGTTCAATCCCCACTACCACAAAACAATAAAAGTAGAAAGATTACTGACGTGACATCATGTAAACTCCTTGTCCTTCATCCATCTCTCAGGAAATGTCTTAGAGTGCTTGTGAAGTTTTATCTACACATTGAAACCTTCAGGGGATTGATTTCTGATACTTGGAAGTTATAGAGCCCATTAAATTATTTTATATCCTGAGCCATCTGAGGAAAATAGTATCTGTAATCGCCACATGTGTATGTCCAGAATATGAAGAGGACCCTGTTAAGCTTTGGTTTTCCCTCCCATAGCACTCTGAGGGCACTGGGTGCAGTGCCCTTGTTAAATTCAGTGGAAGACAGTGAGAGCTCACTTACCCCCTTTTCTGTTTTCAAATCCTGCTTTAGGTGCTTTCAAGGACAGCATTCTACAGTATCCCAGTTCCAAGTGCTGAGTTTATGAGCCTAACGAATCCTTTTCTTCATTTGTCTAGAATGTTTCAGACGTTTAGAAAATGGTTCTGGTCGGAGAGATTCTGGCTTCCTCCGACAATAAAGTGGTCAGACCTGGAAGATCATGAAGGGCTTGTCTTCGTGAAAGCTTCCCATTTGTACGTCACAATTCCATACGCCCTTCTCATAATGGTCGTCAGATACTTCTTTGAAAAGTAAGTGGTGCTTACATGTTTGCCTTCCCATCCCCCCCTTTGTTGGCTCTACCACAGTAAAGTCCAGGTCCTTGTCCTTAATGAGTCTCTTGTTCAGAGTGCACATGAAACAGTATTTGCAGGCTGGAGAGGAAGAATTAGAGGTGTGAATATCATTGCGTGCTTTACTCTTACAGTAAAAATCAGACAAGATTGAGGCAGACTGAGTGCAGGAGATGGCCATGATGACCCCATGATGTGGGCATATATGGAAATATCACAGTGAATTGCATTGGTTGTACAATTAATACTGCTAATAGCAAATTGTGACAGGGCTAAAAAAAAACCTGTTTCTTGATGAGGAGCTGTCATTCTAGAATGTCTGGAAAACACCAGAAATACCTTATTAAGGAGCAAACCAACTCCCCCTGTGTAGCATAGCTTATTTTTAAGTTGTCCTTTCTTCCCAAGCATAAAGAAACCAGAAAACAATGTTAATTGCTTTCTCAGAAAATAATAAACTTTTTTCTTGATTTAATTTGTATAGATATTTCTATATGCTATATTTCTATATACTGTATGTCTATTCAACCTCACATTAAAACTGTATTAGTGTTCTGACAACAGGAAGCAAATGCTCATGTGTAGTTTCTGTAGTGGCCTCTGCTGTGGGCACATTAGTTCATTTGAAGCAGAAAAAGCATGTTTGAATGGAAGGACTTAAGACAGACCTGATAAAGATCAAGTAGTCCAAGATCAAATGCAGCCCAGACCACGGGTTTATAACCATCCTCAAGAGGCCTCACCTGGAGAGTCTGTTTGACCAGTTCTATTTCATGGACTCACCAAAAACCAGCAGCTTCACTCAGGCCAAAAATGGACTTGCTCTCGTGAAGAAGAGGCCCCTGGTCCGCCCCTAAACTGTGGCTCAGTGCACTTGAAAAGCCTTTCCCTCTAAAAACATTTGTTTTTATTAATGTGTACCTATTTATGATGCCCCTTCCCTTCCCTTCAAAGTATTTCTTTTTATTTATGTGTACATATTTATGATACATGTCTCTTGGTGTCTGTAGAAGCTAGAAGAAGGCATTGTACCTCCAGGAGCTGGAGTTACAGGCACTTGTGACCTGCACTAAGTAGATGCTGAGAACTGAACCCAGGTCCTATGGCAGAGCTGCGGTGCTCTTAACCACGGAGCCATCTCTCTAGCTCCTGGCCTTCCTTTCTAAGTTACACCTTTTACATATGTAGGTTGATTTCCCAAATAATGTATAAAGAAAATAAAATTTGCTCCTGCACGTTCAAATGAACAAGCATTTTACTGCTTGAACTAGTCTCTACTCTTGAACTTCACTGATGACTACTGAATTTGGCTTCGGGGTCCTTTATTTATCTCCACTATAGATGTCCTGTTTTTTTCAGTGGACATCTGTTGTTTCCAGTATCTGGCCAGCCAGTGAGACAGAGTATCCTATTAGTTGTCAGAGCACCACAGACCAAGTCTCTATGATATGTCTCGCCTGGCTAACAACAGTGAGGAAGAAATCCCCTCTTTAATTCTGAGGGTCATTCTTGCTTCCTCAAGGGATTATGTGTAGTCATTGTCTTCTGACTCCTTAATCAAGTTAATTCCCAACAGCACATCCTGAGTTCTTTCTATTCTCTTTTATTTATTTTTATGTGTATGGGAGTTTTGCCTGCAGGTATGTCTGTGTGCCACATGTATGCAGTGCCTGAAAAAGTCAGAAGAGGGTGTTTGATCCCCTAGTATTGAAGTTACAGATGATTGAGGGCCACCATGTGGGTGCTGGGATTTGAACATGGGTCCTCTGCAAGAGCAGCCAGTGCTCTTACCACTGAGCCATCTCTCCAGCTGAGTTCTTTCTAGTCTGTGATGCTACTACAGAAGCATATTTCTTTCAGTGAGATAGAAAGAATATTTGACATGGCAGAGAGATTATCTAGCTTCATAAATTAAGATAAAAGTTTATATTTTCCTTGGGATTCTACATTATTTGTTATAAATTAAACGGCTTGTATTCTAAACAACATATTTTCTATTTTTTACAAAAGTATTTCTAAGTACTATTTAGATGGTACAAAAACCATAAGGTGAGAAAACAGGAGGCTAATCCTCAGGTGCTCAGTGGCACTCAGACAAACATGCCATGACTTCAGCTTCCAGAGTATTGACTTGAGTGAGGGTCTCTTTGTTTGCTTCTGGTTATACAGACTTTTTTGAATCTCACAGTACAATGCTTCTGATAGTGGAAGAGAGTAAGCAAATATCTCCTGGGAATCAAGAGATATTTAGAAAGTTTACTGTAATGTGAACCTTCAGAATTGCCTTCACAGAGCTTATACATTTGATACTGTCAGACTGTTTATGTATTTATTCATTTATGTAGGTTAAGACTAGTAATTTCTTGTTAGTTTTCCTTCTATAAATTCTTCAATGTCTTTTAAATATGGTTTCAGAGAGACCTACTCAAAGTTCAACGGATGAGAACTAGACAGTCCACGGAGGATAGAGTGTAGCCCCCGAAGCCCGAGGCATGGAGCCTAGGACAGTTCCAGAGGAGAGTGTGGCCCCCAAGGGCCAAGGCAGAGGTGGAAGGTGTAAAGCCAGGCCACTTCTTTCATGCCTTTGTACCCAGAGGAGGTCCCCACTTCTCCCCTTTTTCACCATCTCATAGAGTCCTGGGAAACCAGTCTCCAGCAGGTTTCAGGAGTGGAGCAGAGATTATCCAGTTAACTCACTGGAATAGATGGAAGTGGCCTCACACAAACTGTATATTAGAGCAGAAAGCTGGATGATGGCGCCCATTCATGTGCCTGAATTGTTGGTTGCATAGTTGATGTGACACTAAGACCTAATTCCCTTCCTCTCTTGAAAACAGTCAGCAGCAGAATGTCTGTCTGCTTTGCCCTCTGTTCATCTGGTGCAGGCTACTTTCTTTTTCTGTGTCTCTGAATATCATGGGTTTTCTTCAATAGAACTTAGTCTGTCTGGAAGTTGGAATACTTTTTCTTTTTAATCACATTACTTTATGAAACTTTTACTTAACTTCTGTATTTAAAAAATGAAATAAAGGGCTGATCATCTGATCATTCATAACCAAGCTTCTAGATTTTAATTAAACACAGAAACTTTTTGAAGTACTAGACAAAACCTGGCAGAAGTTACTACAGTCTTTTTCAGAACTAGAGAAAGGATTTATTTATTTATTTATTCCTCTTTCTGTTGAGTTTTTTTTTTTTTTATTTGTTTGGGGGTGCTCTTGAGACTGGGTCTCATGTAGCACAGACTGACCTTAAAATTTGTATTTAGCTGAGGATGACCTTAAAGTTATGTGCTTCCTCCTTCTGTCTCCCAAGGGCGAGTATTAGAGGCATTGCTAGGCAAGGGCTCTATTAACTGAGCTACATTGAACTCTTCACCTGTGTGTGTGTGTGTGTGTGTGTGTGTGTGTACATTTATGTATGTGTATGCACGTTTGTTTATGTGTGGACGCACATGTGTGTGCAAATATGTGCACTCACCTGAAGAGACCTGAGGCTGATGTCAGTCTAAATTGATTTCTACTTTATTAATTAAGGCAGGGTCTCTCAGTTGAACCCAGAGCTTGAATATATATTTCTAGCTTGCTCTAGGGATGGCCTGTGAATGTGTCTGGGATTTTTTTCTGGATAGTTAATTGGTGTTAGAGGGCCCACTGTGATCAGTAACTGACCTGTAACCTTAAAAAGAACCCTTTTCTCCTCTTTTGCTTCCATTATGTCTCAGCCTTTTCTGAGCACTGGAGTTCCAGGCAGGCAGGCCATCAGGCTCACTTGGCATTTACTTGGGATCTGGGGATCCAGACTTTGGTCCTCACCCTTGTCATGGCCCGTGCTTTAGCCAATGAACCATCTCCTCAGACGCTCATTTGAATATTTTGTTTACACTAGTTACCCTTTGAAATGGGGAATCTCTGTTGTCCAGTTGGGCACTGAACACACAGCTCCTGTGATCCACCCCTTCTGCCTTCCAGGTAGTTGAGACTGCAGCTTGGACTACATACCTAGCATCACACACTTGTATTTTTAAAACTCAGCTTAATTGAAGTTTTAATTTCATGTAGTTCATTAAAAGATTGATGCAAATAGTCACACCTCCATCACCTGATTGTGACCTGAGTGTCTATCAACCTGGACAGTTCCATTTATACTTTTCTACTTATTATCCTTGTTAATCTGTTTGCTTTCTATCATTTTAACTTTATATTTCTTAGAATTATTTATAACTGAAATTACAGATTGTAGCACTGTGTGTATGGGTTTTATTTAACAAATATTTGAGATTTTTTCATGTATGATGTATATGTATTAACATTTTCTGTTAATGCTGACTAATCTTCCCATATATTTATACATCATACAAATATATTTTAACTATTTGATGGACATCTGTGCTATTTACATTGTTAGTCCATTATGAATAAAAACACTGTGAGCATCTGAGAGTGGAAACATGGCTGGATATGTGCTTTTGTTTCTCTTGGGAAAGATCTAAAATGTTTTCTTTTAAATAAATGGCACTCTGTGCCTATGCCACAGGCTGTCACTAAGCAAGAGCAGGGAACAGACTTTCTGTCAGCGCATGCTATGACATTGTACTTAGTGAAAGAAGATGATATGAGTAATTATATATCATCCATATGAATAATTATACACTTTCCCATTTAACTTATAAATATCCAGAAAAGGTTAAGATATAAAAATGGAATATAGATTAATAACTGCTTGGGCCAGTTTGGAAAGAAATGGAAAGCCACTGAGTTATATATTTTAAAAAGCTACATATTTTAAAATAATCTATTTTATATGTCAAAAATCCATAATAATTATTTTTAAAGACAAAAGTCAAATTAATGCATAAGCAACAGACTGGGAGAAAATGTGTGTAAACTATGTGTCTTGAAGAATTAAAATTCAGAGTATAAGACAAACTGTATATCTCAATAGTAAATAAATAGGTAGATTTTTTTAAACAGGCAAAAGAGTTGAGTCAAAGAAAATCTATAAATAAAAAATAAGCACATGAAAAGCTAATCAATATCATTACTCATTGGGCTGATGCAAATTAAAAACCACAGAGGGGAGGCTGAGAGACAGGCCAGTGAGTGCAGGGGTTATGCTTTGGTGTGATGACCTGAGTTCAAATCATAAAAATGTCACACATGGTGGTATGGTGGCACATCCTTGTAATCCCAGAGCTAGGGAGGCGGAGACTGGCAGATTCCTGGGGCCTGGGGGCCAGCGGATCTAGCAGAATCAGTGAACTCCAGGCCAATAAGAGAACCTATCTCATAAAACAAGGTGGGTGGTTCTTGAGGAGCCACATCTGGGCTAGTTCTCTGACCTCCACAGTCACTTGCATGCACATTCAGACACACTCATGCACCCACACGAACACATGCACATGTGCGCGCATATGCACACACACACACACACACACACACACACACACACACACACACACAGTACTTTCAGGAGGTTAACACAAACGTTAAGTAAGGACCTCTGACATTCTTTTCTGTGTAAAAAGATTAGCAGGAATATTCGGAGTCAAATAGACAAAGATTCATAATGACACAGGGAGTGTTGGCTAAGAAAAACAATAGAGTCCTGGAAAGAGCATTGAGGTTTGTTTAATTTTAGCTGTCCTTTCTATCTCTGTAATATCCCTGAACAGCTAAGAGCTCAAGCACACTGCTTTAATCCCAGCACTGGGAGGCAGAGGTAGGTGGATCTCTTTACGTTTAAGGCCAGCCTGCTTTACATAGTCAGTTCCAGACCAGTCAGGGATACACAGTGATACTAAAAAAACAAAACAAAACCCCCAAACAAACAATTTAAAAGCAAAACCCAAGAGCTCACATGTACAATACACCCTTGCAGTCTGGCAGCCCCTAAAAGGAGAGAGTTGAAGTCTTTCAGAGCATTATTGTTGGAGAATTGTCATCATGTGACTGCCTAGTAACTACAAGTCATAATGCTGCTGTCTGCATTCCATCTCCCTCACAGCTTATCTGAAAGAATTAAAAGCAATTGACTGCTTGAGGAAATAATAATAACTGGTTCAACAATTAGACTAAGCCAAAAACTCAAAATGAAAAGCAGAGAACTGAGGTGTCAGGTGAAGTGGAACCATGCAAAGCTCTGATGTATTCTTGGAAATCTTGAAGGGCAATCTGATGTTTAACAGTTTATTCAGGTCCAGGCAAGACTCCAGAAGTCCCTCAAATCTCACCTCTCTGGCTCTGATGCTCTCTGTAAACAGAAAGCAAGGCAGAGTCCTGCTGCCTGGCTGCCAGTAGGTGCTGGATCCCACCACATGTGCAGAGCCTCCAGCAAACTGGGAGGCCTGGTGGTTCCTGGCATTGAAAGAAGCCTCTGTCCAGTCATCAGCTGCATAGCAGCCTGACACACTAGACACTTCGGCACCCACACACGAGAGAGTGCAGGATATACAGTTCAAGTTTTCAGAGTAACTTAACTCACAAAACAACTGAGGAGGAACGATCTGAGGTCTAACATCACCACCAACATACAACAAGACCTAATCAGACATGTTAGAACTGGGGAATTGTGGTCCAGAGGCAGAAGACAGTGTCTCCAGGAAAGCAAGGATGTTAGAGTTACTGAATGCTTAAAGCATTTTCAGAGAATTGGAAACTAATGCTTAGGAACTAAATGAAAGCAGGAAAGCAACAACTCAGCAAATCACAATAGCAATAAAGTAATAGAAATCATGAATCAAGAGGGCCAAAGAGAAGTTGTAAAATTTTAAAAGGTATGAACAAAGTGAAAAAGAAGATTGTAAAGGCTTTTTTGATAAGCTATGCTACTTACAGGTATTAAAAATCCACCAATTTAGTCTGACTACATTTTCATTTGTAAATTTTTATACTCTTTGTTTAGTTGCAGAAAGTAATAATAATAAATCTGTGTTTATTAGAACATAATATATAAAGACATGATTTCTATGGTAATACAAAGGGAGAAAGAATGGAGTTTTTTATCCCATTGAAAGTAATTTGCTATTATTTTGAACCTGGATGCTATGACTTAAGATGTATTAGTATTATCCCAGAAGGGCCCCTGAGAATAAGTAGGCAGAAGGTTAGAAAGAAGATAGGTTTAAGCTTTATGAGCCATCAAACTGAGCAAGCATCTCTAGGACACTCTACCAGCGGCAAGTGTGTCTTCTCATGCACAGAGGGCACTCCCATGCCATGTCATGCCATGCGCCAGACCGAAGCACAAGTCTCAGAGAATGTGAGGGGGTGGCGACCATACACATGAAGGGAGGGTAGAAACCAGGAAATTGGCAGATAAAGAATTACATCAACATACTTCTAAATAAACAGAGAAGGAATCGCTCAGTAAACCAGAAGTATCTGTAATGGAAGGAGAAGGGGCACCCTGTACTGGGGCCTTCTGGAATGTGGGAGTAGCAGGGCTGGGAGGGGTTTTTGGCTTCAAACTCCTCCATGTAAAAATGAAGAAAGCCCAGATTAACAATACATTTCCACCTTAAGAAACTAGAAAAATAAGGTGAAAGTCAACTTAGAGCAGAAGCTAGGAATACTAACAATTCTGGAAGAAAATGGGTAGAAGTAACTATACAGCCAGTGTGATTTCTGCTGTCAGCAAAGCCAAGCACCTGGGGGATCTGGGGTAACTGGAAACCTGACACGTTGCTGACGGGAATGAAGAATGGTACAGCTACTTTGGAAAGCAGTTTTTCTGTTTGTTATAATGCAGCGAACACTTAATTTAACCCTTGGTAGTCTTAACGTGAAATTCTAAATACGATATTCCATCCTAATTCCAAAATCTTGCACATAAATATATTTGGACTCACAATGAAATAAATTCTAAATTGTGTAGTGAACCATGTATTCTTAAATTATTGCTTGTGTGTAGGTCTGAAAATTTTCTCTCCTTCGACTTATATTTATAGTGTTATTATTTTGTTTGTCTGTCTTTTGAGACACTGATCCACACTGGAACTCACTGTTTATCCCAGGCTAGCCTCAAATTCACTGTATTATTTCTCCTTCACCACCCCAAGTGTTAGGTTATAGTCATTAGCCACTATGCCCAGCTGTCTTATTGGTGGGCAGAGACTGGCTGTAGGTAGGTCCATTGACAAAGATTATTATGTAGATTTCCATTGCTGCAACAAAATACCCCAAGGCAATTAATTTAAAAGCAAACATAGGTTCCAGTCCAAAGTTGAGTGGCCTTAATGCTTTGGCTCTGGTGAGATGTCATAGCAGGAGCACGTGGCAGAGCAGACAAGAAATGGAAAGAAGACTCGGAGGTCCTATGATCCCCTTGGAAGACAGTCTTCCAGTAACTTCAGGACTTCCCACTAGGCCCACAGCTCCTAACAGCACAGACTCTGCAGGCTAAGCTTTTCAGTGTGGCCTGTTGGGCACACTCAGCATCCTGCCTAGAACATCTCAAGGTACAGCCTGGGTTTTCTGGAATGGGCACGGACTTCTTACTCCTCAAACCTTCTTATATTTTGTAGGTTTGTTGCCACACCTCTAGCCAATGCACTTGGCATTCAAAGGACACAGCATAAAATTAAACCAAATGCCATCCTAGAGAATTTTTTCAAGCATTCCACAAGTCAACCATCACATGTAAGTAACAATTCTTTGCTTGTAGACATAAGGACCACCTTTCTTAACAGTTGAGACATCTTGACCTACAACAAGAGCCTCCACTTGACCATCAAAGGGTTTCATTCATTGACTACCTTTGCTCTGTTGACAGGTGCTGTAGCATCTCAAATGTGATAAAGTATAGATATGCATTAGAAAGCATTAGTAGTTAAAGCATTGCTTGCAGTTGTAATATCATACATTAACAATCAATTCCATAACAATTTAGGCTTGGTGTTGTGGCTTATGCCCGAGGCAGAGGGTTTACCATGAGTTTGCCCCTATCTTGGGCTGTGTAGTGACTCCAGGGAAAGCCTGGCATACATAGCAAGACTCTGCCTTAAAAATGCAAACAAATAAAGAATATCACATATTCATTTTAATGGTAGTCTTTAAACATGAGTGGAAAAGGCAACACCTGATAATTTGATGATTGTGCCCCGATCAAAATACACTATGAAGTCCCCAGGAAGTCATCTTTTCACACTTGCCTTTGTTTTATCCAAGGCTTCAACATACACAGAAACATGCAGAAGCCCTGATTTCTCCCCAAAAATAGAATTTTCAGGAGCATCAAAATTCTTTCACAATATAAAGTATCCTTGGGTGGTGCAGTACTCTGAAGGTTTATATATCACAAAACATTTTATTTCATAGTTATAAGGTCATATCCAGGCCCCTCTGTTTTATTATTTTGCATAGTTAAAATGGTAGGCAGAATAGACCTTCTCCCAGAGTGGCTCTCCTCTAAACTAAATAAAGAAAGCTATCATCTGGTTTTTTTTTCTAAAAATCAAGACTATGTGCTACCAGCATTTTAGGGGAAAGGTTCTGAGCCATTTAAACTGCATTTGTTGAATCGGGCTGTGCTTGTCACCTGGGGCTACCATTGCTCTGGTGGGGTCCTTGCACGGGAAGGTATGCTGAGTTCCGACATAACATAAGGCTTAGAGTGTAATTTGGCTCATGGCTAAAGAGATGTCTATAGCTCTTTCTGCTATTAGCTTCTGCACATGACTGGCTGTCAAACAAGGACAGTCTGACACCACCTGTTTTCTGTTCCAGGGACTTTAAGTGACCATGGTCACCCACCCAAATAAATACTTTGGTTTCCACTAGTGATGTGTAAAAAATTGGAACTCCTCTGAGGAGTCCTTCTAGTCCTGTTTCCGTTTGGGTTTAACTAACATCCAGAGTACCTTACATGGAATGTGGAGCTCCTATCAGCTGTGCTTGCTGAAACCAAGAGCTCCAAATCATTAGAAAGGACGTGTATGTGTATGTGTGTGTGTGTGTGTGTGTGTGTGTGTGTGTGTGTGTGTGTGTACATGTGTGCACGCGCAGGTACACATGTGCTATGGTGAGCATGTGAAGATCAGAGGACACTTTTGGGGGCCCGTTCTCTCCTTCCCACCCTGGGCTGCAGGGGTTGAATTCAGGCGATTATACTTAACCTGGTAAGCACATTCACCCACCAAGTCACCGCAACACCTCTGAAGACTAGATATTTGAAATAATTGTGAAAGCTTGCTTCCTATGGAAATAAAATGGCCATGTGGCCGTCGAAACAAAACCAGGAAAGTACTACACGAGGTGATGTTCATGACTGAGCTGAGGAAGGAAAGCCCAGCAAGGAGACGCCAGCTGCCATGCAGTTAATCCACAGCTGGTCCAGGAGCAGGCACTCATCTCATACCGGCCCATACCCCTGCAGGACTCCCTCAGCTCTGATCCAAGAACTTTGTCATCTATCCACAGCATGGGAAAACTTATTTTAAAAACAAAACACCCACAAAGTTGGAGTTGTGCTGGTTTCAACTCCACAAACAGTGAGGCCCAACTTGACATAGATGTAAGTCGGACATGTCTATCAAGTGAGAGAATAGGGATCATATTTCACCCGGCAGTGTTGGCAAGCTTATCAACCAAACCAAAGAGGTGATGGGAAAGACTCCGATTCCCAGTGCTCCTGGATCACAAAAGGATGTACATTTGGGTAGCAGATCCAGATAGCAATAAAAACACTTTTTCTGAAAGGTTCTAGAATGTAGGAAGATAGACTATAACTCAGAAAGGCAAAGTCAGTCGTGGCTGATTAGTGTTTCAGATACAGAAACTAATCTCATGAGACCTTCAAGGGTGTGGTCAGCACCACACTAAAACATTTTCTCCACTTATAGCTTAAGTTTAAAGCAAGTTGCTGAGTAGACTAAAAGTGTTTTGTGCTAAATCAAGACCTGAGTCTAACCACTCCAATCATATGCTAGTCCTAGAATGTACGGAGAATAGTTACACCTGTGGGTAACACCCACATTCATTCAAACACTCATTGGCTCCTAAACCCAAGGCTGTTTCTCCAGCTGTAGTTTGCACCAGTAAAGCAGCAACATTTCAGAGCGGCCAGGGGTGTCTAACTGTGATATGACAATGTCATCTATACATAGTACGGCCACACGCATCGCTTTCTTGATTCATATGCAGCCCAGAGTCCACCAGAACAGGCTGGGTCACGTGCCCTTTACACAGGGTCAACCCTGGGCTCCTTGATTTGCCCTTCTTGTTGCATCCTTGGCACATGAAAGTAAATGCCATTGACTAATGTTTGAGGTCTATGCCGTCAATTTGTGTCTAGTGAATACTGAGTTCTACGGACTATTTTAAAGATGCTTTTCCAACGTAGACTATCCCAGAGAGTAACCCTTGCTTTTAATTGTTTTTGTTCCCATTACCATAGCAACTTGAATTCTTCTCTATACCTTTAGGTGTCCAGCAAGTGCTTGCTTTGTGTGCTAAGAGAATGGGTCTTGATGGTTTTGTGTGTAAGGCTCCTCTCTCAAAAAGATATGTTTATGAAGCTGGTATTGTCCAGATGGGCTTTCAGCGAGGTGCCTCTGTATCCCAAAACAAGAAGGAAAACACCAACAACATATGTTTGCTATCTTCTAGATAAATCAGGTGCTTGTAGAAGTGATACAATAATAACAACACTGGATTGGTCTAAGATCTGGGAAACTTCCAGAAAGAAGGCAAGGCCTCATTTGCTTTGCTCACTGCTGAATCTCTAACACCTAACGTTGTGCCTGGTCTGCTAGCAAGGAGAGGCTCTTTGCATGTTTTCCAGTAAGTGGGTGAATAACATATTTAAATGGAAAAGTGAGCTCCACTTTAAGGACCCAGAATACAGTGCACCAGAATAAGCGTGTAACAGAAGAAGATGCACCAAGCAGTAGGCTTTGAATTACATGTTGTTTCAGAGAATCAGTAGGCTGTCGGGTTATTTTAGAAGTAAGGATGTATGTAGGTTTCTATTTAGTACATGATTTTTCAGCCCACAGTCATTTTTCGGTTGTAAATGTAAGAGTCCTAGCATTGACAGCACTGGGTTCTGTGTATAGCACACACTCGTCCCATGGCCCTCACCTTATCCCTGTGAGGCCAGTAGCAGTTGCTTTTACGTCATGCCATTCTCCTCAGGGCAGAGTGCAGTGCTCAAGACTTCCTGACTAGGGGCAGCAGCGTCAGCCTTTGGTTTTCAGCTTCCTATCCTTCTCACCACCTTTGTGGCCTGGATCCCCGCCGCATCCTTTCCCTCCATCCAGGGAGAATGCATATGGTGCCTTCCGTATTGGAGTATCATCCTGCTGTCTTGTTTGACCTAGGGTGTGAGGCTTTTGCTGTGAAAAACAGAAGCCTAGCACAGAAAGGCAACATGGGAACGTGGACATGATCTCTACCTCTAGTCTCCTTCCTCATTGTCACCTTTACAAGAATACTGTCTTAAAATACAAGCAGGCTGCAACCTACCACATGCATTCCAGACAAGATCCTCCCTGGAGTGACCCAACCTCGTGTGTTCTCTGTAGCTGTGTCTTCCTGTGGGGCTGCTTTCTGATCCTTAAGCCTTCCCTACCCACCCCACTGTCACCTCTAGATAACTATACATGGGGGCCCTCCCCATCTGCCCCAGCACAGCTACAGTGTGACTTCCAAGGGCTGCATGTATGAGGCAAGGTCAGTCTTATCCTGTCTTTCCATAGCTCACCAAGCTGCTTTGTCATAATTCCTTGCTTAATTTTAGGACAGCCACATAAGACTGATGGCTCTAGATCTTCAGATTGGTGTACGGTGCTGCAAGAAGTAGACACTAGTGAGCAGCTATCCCGTCCGTCTTCTTAAAGAAACAAAGCAAACAACCAATGATGGTTCCAGAATCTCTGACCTATAACGAGTGTTGAATGGGCTGCTTTGTGGGTGATTTGACGTGTTCTGTTCTCTGTTGTCTCTTTCCTCCTCCTCAGGTTAGTGAAGGGCCAGCCACTCAGTAAAGATACAGAACCACGGTCACTCTTCTGCCTGTGCTTAGTGTGTGGCTTCTAGTGACTGTTCTGTAGACCTGGCTCCTGGATGACTGTGATTCACAACAGATGTTATAGCAGGAACTATCTGGCTGGTCCCAAGTTGCTGGGTGACCAGCAGCCAACGTTGGCAAATTTAGCCTCCCAGGGTGTTCATTTGCAGTTAACTTAAATTTACTGTAAGGCTCTGATTAATAATTTTAAAAGTGGTCCCATCAAAGTCCCAGGACTGTATTTTTTTTCTCTCTGGAAATGTTAGGGCTTGGTCTCAGCTGGTGGCCCTTGGGGATGGGATCCACTGTGCACAGCTGAAGCTTGTGTCTTGAGCAGGAAGCTGAGAGTTAGCTTTAGACAATTTTGATTTTGTTTTGTTTTATTTTTATAACAGAATTAAGAAGGCATTTTCTTATATTAGAAAATGAAAGACCAAGGATCAATGCCATTTCAAAAGAGCTGGTGAAGAGCATGCTCCTTGTGGAAGCAGAGGGCATTAGTGGCCATGAGTCTAATGTACAGAATGAACCTGGGACAATGCCCTGCAAAACGGGTCTGGTCCTCTGGCCCTTCAGTGTTTCTCTTCTGGCTCTAGTGGACTTTGGATTCTGTAATCTTTGGGCAGTAATCCATCATCTGTGTTGTTTCCTATTTTAAACCATAGCCTGCAGAGCTTCTGCTTCCCAGAGGAGAAACCTTCATCATTATACTTTATAACCATTCTTTAATGGTTGGAAATAGTTTGGATTATTTTGAAATAGACTTGGACCAATTTGATTGTGAAAGTGGCTAACCAGCACCTGCTGGGGTTTTCCTTGGATTATCTGTGACTACCAGAAAGACTGCATGAAGTAACAGGAAGCCTCCTAGCCCATGTCTTGTCTACATGTGACTATTTCCACGTCCTGCACAAGCCCTAGCAACTCTCAGGCAAATGTATGTGTCTCTGTAGGAAATGTGAGGAAATCGTGTTTGCTTGACACTGTAAACTCTACTACTCTATCTGGCGTCTAGCGGGCCCTGAGTAGAAACCTGTGGGCTGCTAATATGTAGACAGTCCCTCCTTGTCAGTAACCCACAGGCTAGGATTCTCACATTCTCTGTTTTCTGTTTGGTTGGCCTTGGCTTGGGGTCTGTGTGTGTGATTTCACTAACAATAAAAAATGAATTCCCTGGCTCATGGTCTTCTGCCTGTTCATCTCACCGTCCCCTGACTATGTGACATTTGACTTTGTTCTTTACCTTCGTTTTTACAGTGTGTGTGTGCTTGTGCATGTGTGTGTGCAGGCTGTAGTGTGCCTGTGAAGACACTCCTCCTTTCCCCCATGTCCTGCCTTTACCTGCTGAGATGCCAGGTTGGCTTCTGGCTCTCTGCTGGCTGCTGTTTACTCATTCATTTCTTCTTCTTCTTCTTTTTTTCCCAGACTGATGTTTATGGACTGGCAAAGAAGTGTAACTTGACAGAGCGCCAGGTTGAAAGATGGTTTAGGATTCGGCAGAAGCAAAACAAGCCTTGCAGGTTACAGAAATTCCAGGAATCTTGGTAAGAAGGGCTGGAAGTTTAGGTAACTCCGTAGTTTTAGCCAACAGTGTGACCATGCAGGACACACCCTGACACTGGAGAGGAGGAAGGGTCCAAATGCATTCTCCACTTTCCATAGCATCTTTCCTGTGTGGCATCCTCCCTGTACCCCAACAAAGCACAATCTCACAGCAGCTCAACAACAGAATTAATGCACAGTGTACAGCTAGTGGCTACTGAAAGACCCCAAGGTTTGAATTCAGTTGTAAATAGTGTACATTGTTAAACAACATAAGGTAAACGTTTATAATGCAGAAAGGTGGTTTTTTGATGAGGAAAAAGATGTTATTCTTAACTGTCCTCCCTTCCCTCTCCTCTTCTAGAAGCCACAAGGCTCTAAGGTGGACCCAGTGCCTACGAAGACATTCTGTACTTCGCCTGAACCATGCTTATGGTTTATAAGCATGTCTTATCTGGTGTTTCTCCTTTCTAGGGCTGAGGTTAGGAAGTCTCAAGACTTTGTCCCATGTCTGCTGTCTCTATGGTTATGGGGGCAGAAGATGTGAGAATACATCCTAGTGCACAGCCCTCAGAATGTCATCTCTGTCCTCTTCTTTATTGTAAGGAGCCACCGTGTGCAACAAGCTCTGCCTGCATGTGCATGGGGACTGGAGCTTAGGCAGCATACCAGTGTCCGGACCTCTAAAGACAAGTGACTCCCCTCCAGAAGCTATCCTCTGCAAATAATTCTCATGCTAGAGTGGGGCCTCATGAGCCCCTCCCCCATCCAAGCTGGAATGCAGACCAGCTTGATTTTGCACAGGCCTTATGCTGGGCTGCCAGTTAATGAGTAAGCTGGGCTGTGCTGTAGCAGAAGACAGGATTTCCAGCATTCCCCATTGTCCTCTGGCCCTCACCACGTTTCAGACCCCTCTCCCACCGTAGTCACTGAGCCTTGTGGCAAGGGTGGATACAGATGCTCCATTTAGAACCGTGAAACCCGGTAGTCATTTACTGACCGGTACGAATGCTGGCTGCTGCACACAGTTTTCCTTCCAATCTTGAGAGCAGCACTAAACTATAGCTTTAACCATAAATATTTGGAAGGCATTTCATAACATGTTCATAGAGCAAACCGACAGAAGTAGATTTCTCCCCAGGGCCTATGCGCCTTCCCCAGAGACTTTTGATTAGATTTATAGGACCAGGAGTGAATTCTCCTCCCATGAATCAGGGCCAGGCAATTGAGGCCTGATTTGTGAGAGAGTTCTCTCTCTCTCTCTCTCTCTCTCTCTCTCTCTCTCTCTCTCTCTCTCTCTCTCTCTCTCTCTCTCGTTCTCTAAGACTTCTGCATAGTCGCCCTGTATCTGGTGTGCCCTTGGCACTACGCTGCCTCTCCCTTGTGCTAACTGCAGGGTTCGCTGTGCGGGAGCGGAAACCCTTTAATCTCACAGCGCCCCCTGTTGATTCCCATTCTCACAATGGCTTGAGCTAGAAGTCCACTCAAGAAAGCCGTCGCCTGTGTTTATGTCTTGAGCTTTTTTTACGTACATTTTTCCTCTCAAAATCTTCTTGGGTCTCACATTAATATCCTTGATACTTATAAGTTGATTTTTATACAGAGTGAGAAATATAAATCATATTAAGCCCCAAATGTGGATATTCTGTTTCCCCGGTAACCATTTATTATGGGGCTATATTTTTTCCAATGCATTTTTTGACATCTTTGCTGGCTGGATCTGTGACACTATCGTATTCCATTCGTCTATATGTCTGCTTCTTGGGCGAGTACCATAGCGCACTTGCTTTTGTGACTCTGGAGTAGGACTTGAGATCAGGTATGATATATGCAGCATCGTGCTTTCCACTGTTTGGGATTTTGTGCTCCCGCGTGGATTTTAGGATAAGATGAGCTTACATTTGTTTGACTCTAGGATACCTGTTCTTCAAAGCCTGTTGTACCACATTCTCTTTCCCTCATATGTCAATCACTGTTCCAGAGGACTGAAGCCTTTCCTTTCTCTTGGCAGCTGGCGATTTACATTTTACTTGATGATAACTGTGGCTGGAGCTGCCTTTCTTTATGACGTAAGTTGTCATTTTTCACATCTTTAGAATTTGTCTCGTATTTTAAATAATTTTGCCTATGAATTCTATCAATGCAAAGCCTTCACCTCAGAAGGATAAGAGACAGTATATTCTGGAGCCAGATAAACTGACCATGACCCAGGAGCGCAGATAGAGGTCACCTCAAATCCATGTTCCCATGAGGTAATGCTTTCCTGACGTTTTATAGTAACAGAACAAAGCAAATCATAAATGCAAATACTTTTTAAATACATTGGTGGAAATGCAGACAAGCAGGTCACAGCAAGGCAGGGAATTCTCAACCACGAGCCTAGGTGCCATAAGACAACATTTTTAACCTTTGGTTGGCAGAAGCTAGGGGTCTGTTTGTATATTCTGAAGGATTTACCTAATAGCCATTAAGATGCTAGGTCACACACAGAGGTGGATAGCAAATGGCCATTAGGAGGGGCTCACTACTCCCCAAGATAAATGCAAATTAGATTCTGATCCGCAACATTCCAACCCGTCCACAATCTTTTAAGTTCCAGCCAGTTAGTCAGCCGCACAGATCACTGCCTGTCCCCCCAGATCTGCTTTCACAGTTCTCTCAGGACCTCATACTCTGTAAGTTAACTAGGTTAAGAACTCTTGTCGAGATGAGCAGGGCCCAAAATAAGCCACCTGACATTTTATTGCTGTAATTGTCTCAAGGTATATTAGCCTTTTCATTAATTAATTTATTTATGTATACCCCCCTCTCTCCATGGGTTCTCAATATGTATCTGAGGCTGGAACTCACTCTATAGCCCATGCCAGCCTCAAATTTGTACCCTTCCCCTCTCAGTATCCTATATGCTGAGATTAGAGGCATTTGCTGCTAACCCAATGTGAGGAACAGATATAATAACTGAGCCAGAAATTCTTTTATTAGCATATTTATTTATTCAAGACAGTTCCTACAATAAGAAAATCCTAGTATTGATGCCAGATTCATTGTAAGTAGTGAATTTCACAGTATTATATGGGAATGTGAGACAGTGCCCACAGAGGGAGAACTGTATTCAGCAGAAGAAACGGGATCTGCACAGGAGGGCCAGTACAACAGGAAAGACGCAAGTGAGTCACCACAGCAGTGAACGCACATGTGGGAAGGTGTGACGGTGAACGCACTCTGGGCCAGGGGGAGAGTGAACACACCTGTGAGTCAGTGTGACAGTGGATACACACATGGGCAGTGTGACAGTGAACACCACAAAGAACTGTGCTTCCTACTGAAACCAGCTTTCAACTGACAAGAGTTGTATCTTTTCTCGGCTTCCTCTTTTTTAGAAACCATGGGCGTATGACCTCTGGGAGGTTTGGCATGACTATCCCAGACAGGTAAATCTTCCTAAAGGAGCTTCTCCCTAACTTATCACCAGGTTCAGATGCCTTCCCAGATCTCAGTGGGTTTTCTCTTCTGTTTCTTTGGTGGTTGGTTGGTTTGGTTTGGTTTTATGACCCACTCTTATTAGGGTAGCTTAGGCTGGCCTTAAACTCATACCTAGGTTGGCCCTGAACTTGCAACCCTTCTGCCCTCATTTCCTACCAAAGCAGCAGGCTAAAATAATTATTTTTGTCCTGTTAGCCTCAGCATAAACAACAACAAAATCAGAAGGCTGCTGGAATGACGGCTCAGTGGTCCAGAGCACTGGCTGCTCTTCCAGGAAGACAGGGGTTTGATTCTGTTACCCACATGCTGACACATGGCTATCCTTATTTCCAGTTCCAGGGATCCATTATCCTCTGCAGTAACCAGGCACACACGTGGTCCATATGTATGTGCAGGCAAAACATACATACAGATAAAATAAATAGTAAAAATGAAATAAAACAACAGGACAAAGGAAGAAGAAAGCATTAAAAGAAAAGTCCTACTGGCTACCCGGGTTGTAGTCAGTCCTGTTAATGCCAGCCCATTTACTCTTCCCAAGAGTGTCCCTCAGCTCTTGGTGCAGAGCAAATTATCCTCAAGCCTACTGCCATAAAATGCCGGCCATTGGTCTCATGGTGTGGGCTGTGTGGAGTCAGCTGAGATCACTCATGCATCCCACGTCAGTTGGTGGCCTTACTCCTATTTATCAGCTGGTACTTAATAGGTTTATCCTCTTAATTAATTAATTAATTAAATTTAAAGCTATTTATGCATGTATTTATTTATTTTGTGGCTTCTTTAGCATGAGAGCTCAGCTTTCTTAAACAATGCTCATGAAATCTATGCTTCAATTACTTTGACTACTGTCCTTTTGGCCAAATACCAAGATTAAATCCATAAACACTGCAGGAGGAGACCAAGTTAGGCTGTAGATATTAAAAGGGTGTATTTAGGTTAACAGTCCACTACACTCAATAACACGTCTCCACTTGCCTCGATGTCTCAGCAATTCCGTACTATAACAGTACTAAGAAATATTCTAGCAATCGAAATTTAATTACTTTTATTCAGAAGACAATTTCAGAGCCCTTAAATAATTGCGTATCTAACATAACTAACATTAAGCTAAAATTAGGCATGCACATTGGTAGCAATTTTAAAATGTCTTAGTCAAAACATTTCTTTTGGCTTAGAATACTTACTTCTCTCCTCTTTCAAAAAGTAAACACCTTGACAGTTCATCTGTGATTCCTTTGGGGGAATTTAAGTCATTGCAGTTTCTTGCAATTATATGGAATATAAATGGGTATCCGTGAATTAAACTACGTTGCTTGTGAGGTCGCATTTGGAGTTCTGAATATTCTCCTTTCCCTCAGCCTTTGCTGCCATCCCAGTACTGGTACTACATTTTGGAGATGAGTTTTTATTGGTCACTGGTGTTTAGCCTGGGCTCTGATATCAAGAGGAAGGTATGTTCCATATTTACAAAGCATCTTTTATCCATTTCTTCAAGTTTTTTCATTCTTTTACCCCTAATTCTACCTATAACTTGTATTTTGTGCATATTTAGCTCTAGCTCATTGGTTGTTTTTGCTTGTGATAATGAATAGACAAATTCAAATTATGCTCATGTTTTGATGGTTTGATAAATGCCTATAGAAAACTATAGAAACTTTATGTTTGAAGTTGTTTTCTTGATCTGCAAATACCCTCCTTTGTGTTTCCTTTGGCTTTGGCAGTAAAGCTTGCTAGTGTAATGACTTTAACCCTGTACCACAGCTTTTACTGATGGCAGACGACGTTTTGCAACCCTTTCTAGTGTTTTCAAGAACTTTGGAATGGCTACCACCTCCCACCCATAGCTCCATAGTTATCCCTCCGAGAAATCTTGTTTGACGCTTCCAGAGCTTTGCTTTACTTAAAGGAAAACTGAGTTGCAGGTATTAGTAGTGTTGCCTCCGAGGTGACAGCATGGTACATTTCAGGGCTGTCTGGTTTACTGCGTCCCCGGGCCAGTTGTCATGTTAGACCCTGAGTGCAGCCACAAGATTTTCCTCAGCAAATTAAATCAAATGAGAAGCAGTGCTGGTGCCTTAGGTGTAGAATACTAGCACACAGAAATGTCTGTTTAATAAATAAAGTTAAGATCAGCTAACTATTAGATTAAATGGCACTGGCTAGATTAAATGTTCTTTGAGTCGAAGGTTGGTGCAGCCATCACTAGTGGGTCCACTGCAGCCCACAGGCATCTTCCAAGAAACTTCACAGAATCTGAGAATACAGTGGATGGGGTCGTGGAAAGAATATCAGAAGTTCAGTTAGATGGCAAGTGTTAGGTGCTGTCTCTGGGTTAAATTACTTCATCAGTAAGGGTGACATTTGCCCTGGCTCCCTCACAAGGAACCTGTTAAGAAAAGCACACATACATGTATGTATATAGGCATATATATTAAGTATATATATAATAATATATATTAAATGTTAAAAGATGCAGATGTAAGTTCCTGGTACCATTAATATTCTCTCTTCCAGTCACTGGGAAATAATTGCTTTTGCTTAATGGCTTCCATTTCTCTCTCATTATGTAGGATTTCCTCGCTAATGTCATCCACCACCTGGCTGCTATTAGTCTGATGAGCTTCTCCTGGTGCGCTAATTACATTCGCAGTGGGACCCTCGTGATGTTAGTTCATGATATATCTGACATTTGGCTAGAGGTAAATGTTTACCATTTAAAAGATAATGACAGTGCCATGTCCGGGTTTTCTCTAAGTGCTCACAGAGAGAATTACCTGTGAGTGATTTGGCAGGGCCCTCTTTGTTCTGAAAATACCCAACGTCAAGAAGGTGCAGTCTCGCAGACCCTTCGAGATGAAGCCTCTTGGTGTGTATTTTTCCAGTCTCTACACTGTGCAAGTGAGACTGGTTTGTATGACTATGTTCATGGAGGCTGCTTGCTGCTGCCCATTCAGGAAGTGACAGGAGATAGCTGAATGAAAAACAAATTCAAGTTTTTTTAGAGGCAGAGCTTGGAACTGGATTCTCAAGGTTGGACAGCACCCTCAGCTACTTACTTATGCCAGAGGCTGGCTGTGAACTCAGTCTCCGCTTCCTCCAACCCCATCTGCTGACGTAGGGAATGCCCACTGGTGTTTGTCAAAGGGCATTCATTTTCTAAGAGAGAAAGAGGGTTTAGAGTGTGCCCTGAAGCAGAGAATAAAAAGCCTTCCTATTTCTACTCCAGGGCTGTCCTTGGCCTCCCTGCTAGCATCAGCTCCTGCTGGCGTGGGCGGCGATTGAATGGTCCACTCTCTGTCCTGCTATAGTTACAGCAGTGTTTCCCAGGACCAGCTGACTCACATCGGTGGACTGATTCATAACAAACCCAGGGAAACAGTACTGGACTACTTCATACTTGGGTTTGCTCCTTGGAATGCTAATAATTGAATATAGGTTGATATGGAAGAAATTAATAGAATTTTGTTTTTCCAAATTCAGATTTGAGCTTTTTGATAATGTACTAGAAAGCAAATATAGTTTTGTGGGCTTCATGTGATTCTTCTATGCCCCCCCATTTTTATATCTTTTTACAATTATGAAAAGCAGAGGTTGGAGAGATGGCTTAGCTGTTAAGAGCACCAGATGCTCTTCCAGAGGTCCTGAGTTCAACTCCCAGCAACCACATAGTGGTTGACAACCACTGTAATGGGATCTGATACACTCTTTTGGCATGCACCATATACAAACACAGAACACTCATATATAAATAAATAAAAATTAAAACAACAACAACAAAAAAAAAAAAACAAATACAAAAACCATTCTTAAGGCTTGGCTAGATTTGGCTCATGGGCTGGAAGGTAATTTGCCCAACCCTACTTAGTAAGTAACCAGAAGTCATTTGAAGTCACATCAAAGCAACTGGCCTCCATGTAAACTATTCTCAGCATAGAGTGGGTTAGGCCATCATACATGCTTCAGGGCGGCAGGCTCAGCAAAGCAGGGCTGTGTCAGGATTGTGTCCTGTTGCATTCTGACACGGCCACCTCTGCTACAAGTACCCCTTTCTCTGGTCCCATCTCAGTGACCTTGGCTGAAAAGCAAGGCTACATTCGGCCTGAGTGAAGAATTACATACCCATGTGTTGCTTCTGAACCCTCATTTGCTCAGCTTTGGTGTATGCAGCATTAAAATTTTTCCATTGTATTTTTAAGGGAAAGGGAGACGTTAAAGCTCAGGGTCTGAATGCTTGGATTTCTCAGCTTCCCTGCTACCTTGTCATAGACGTAACTCCCTATGAGACTTGGGCAAATTACTTATTGTTTTGTTTTCTAGCCCCAGCTGTAACATGAGAAGTCATATCAATCCCTTATGGTATATTATAATGTTTAGTTCATTACTGTTTGAAATTTTTCCAAGTTTTTGGGTAAAAAACCAGGGGAAATGGCATGTCAGACTTCAAAGTCCCTTCATAGTTAAAATATAAGCACAGCCTCATGTTGTTACTAAATCATGAGTCATCCTTGATCTATAGTCATGGTCTAACTCAAGGCTCATACCCAAGGTTAGTGCCTTCCATCAACAGCTGGGGGTAGAGACAGCATTGTGTGGTGGTGGGTGGGACCTCCTTTGGACATCCCAAGGACGTGTGACCTATGGTTTCTTTGAATAGTTGTCAAGTGTTCACTTTCTCAATCAAGTTCTAAATGAACCCAGACCTGGCGCTGCCTTTGCTCTGTAGTCCTCCCCGGAGCTGGATCTGCTAATCTTTGTGAGCCTCGGGACAGGTGCTGTGTTCCTTAGACCTCGCTCAGCACCTAAGCTCTTTCTTACATATACCTTATTTATTGTCTTTTCTTGGCCTCTTTCTGATCTTCTCTGATACTCTCCAGATCCCAGTTTGGATCCAGTACCCAACCTTTTTAATGTACCTGATAGATGCTTAGCATTTATTAAGGCTATCATCTGGTATATTATCATTACCCAGCCAAGAAGGTATTGAGGGTATTTCTGCCCAACAGTGTCATTTTGGCCTCATGAGTGGGCTCACGAAATTCTGATACCCAGGCATATATCCAGCTTCCCGCCTTGGCACAGCTTCTGACCTTGAAGGTAGCTATGCTCTCCATTCTAGTCATTCTAAGACTCTGGTCTTTGCCTCGTACCCAGCCCCCATTACTGGGGGTACCGGCTTTCTCTATTAGCTGCCGAAGCTGGTCCCATTGTAGCTTCTGCTACCCCTGCAGGATGTCATCGGTCCTTGGTGAGTTTTGGAAAGCATGGGGAATGCGGCTCAGACACTTCCTGGAGGGCCCCCAAGATGTCATTTCTGAACCTTTTCAAGTCTAAGCCATGCTCCCTTGTATTAATGACTTCTCTGTTGGCATGACAAAATACCATGACCAAAAGCAGTTTAAGATGGAGCTTATTTTGGTGTACAGTTCTGGTTAGATATCCACAATAATGGTGAAGACACTCAGCAGGACTAGGAAGCTGAGACGTCATATCTCAAGTGTGCACAGGAAACAGCATGAGCAGTAAATAGACCGAGGCTACTAACCCTCAAGGCCAATGCACATTGCTGTCCTTCCTCCAGTGTCTGAATCTCCTGAAAGCTCTAGAACCTCCTCAAGTAATGCCACCAATGGATGACCAAACACTCAAATACCTGAGCCTATGGGGGACTTCTGTCATTCAAACTACCACGTTCCCTAGAGGAGTGGTCTGTATTCCAGGCTCCTACCTATGCCTCACCTTCACTTCCACTTCAACTTTGGGCTTCATGGGAGAGTGCAATAGAGCATCCTTAATGTTGTGTTGGCTGCAGCATTCCAGGCACGCCCACATTTCACTCCTGTTCCGGCTCTTTCCAGTTCAGCTCCCCTCTGGAAGGAAGGAAGGTATGAAACAGATGTTCATTTTAAAAAAAACGTGCTAGGCTTCATCATGCTCACGTCTAGTGTTCTAGAAACCCAGGGAGCTTGTTATCATATTTAACATACCCTTTAAGGCATTATTATATTATTGCAATTTTCAAACACGTATTGAGCCGCAGGGCTTTCCTCTACCTTTGAGGGTTACCATTACGGCCAATCTCATCTCACCTATGTTCCCAGCTATGACTCAGACCTTCCCCAGGTGGCTTTCAAGCAAGACCTCATCAATTTGTTTTTAAAATTTATGCCATGAGCATTTTAACTGAATGGAGTTTCTCTCTTCACTTTCAGTCTGCTAAGATGTTTTCCTATGCTCGATGGATGAAAACCTGTAACGCCCTGTTCTTCATCTTTGCTGTCGTATTCTTCATTAGCCGCTTCATTATTTTTCCATTCTGGTGAGTAGACAAGGTGCCATATCCTGCCTGGTGACAGTCACACAATATCCCCTCACGGCTTTACTAAAAAACAAAACATCATAGCTTTTGTATAAGGTAGTGACGTGGTAAACTGGGGAGTGTCTGAGTCCGTGCTGGAAGACTGTCAGGAAGACCAGTGCCATGATGGGGTTTCTTCTTATTTTTTGACCAAAAGAGAAGCAGCATAGAGTGATATTGGGCCACCTTTTGTGAGGTCCTGAAAAATAGTAAACCCTAGCCAGTACCACAGTGGCCCCTCCCCTCCACACCCTGTCCTGGCAGAGAATGTTCAGAAGGCGCAGCCCTCCACTCCAAAGCTGCTCCTCTGGTGGAAGAAGAAGAGCCTAGCCAGTTCTGCAGCTGGAGGTGGGGCTGCTGTCCCAGGGTTGTTATTATATCTCTTGTTTAGGAGAGGAGGGCACAGGAAGCAGTTGGAGCCAGAGTTGGAATGAGGATAATAGCTTTACTTGCCGTGTTCTGAGAGCCTACGATGTGCTGAGGCCTTCCTGAGGCACCAAGATCAGCGTCTGTAACTCCCAGATGAAATAGGAAGGAAGTTCTCATTTCACAGATGAACTGGGGCCCAGAGGTGTGATGGCAGGCCTTGAAATCTGTGACCTCTGACCTACATCTTTTACACTCCAGAGCCCCATCTTTGGCCCCACCTCTCTTCCTAGGCAGAACTCCCCCAGAGCTATTTGCATTTTAATGGCTGCTTCTGCCTTTCCAGGAGCCCAGCAAGTTTGCCTGGTTGGCTGTGGGTCTCCCCGAACTTTCTGGTCACAGGGGTGGGGTGAGTTCCACCCCATGATTAAGAAGCCAGGACAAAAGGCATCTTGCCAGATCCAGCTATGAAGAGTTGTGCTGAATGCTTCAATACCTTTCTAAAATCAGCTTTCCCTATTGTCCTTATAAGGAAAGCCACACTCCTGTGAAGCTCCTTGAAGGTCTCCACCCACCTCTGGCACCTCCTCTTATGCCACCCTTCCCTGCCACCTCTCTCCCCTAAACAAGTTTTAAACTACAGAGCTCTCAACATGGAGGAAAGTGCCACTGAGGGTCCTTCAGCCTCTGGATTTCCCATCGTGCCTCCCTGGGGGACTCTGTATATGCAGTGAAAGATTCCTCCTCCACCACAATCCTATCTCCTGCCTTCACTTTCCACAAGTAGAAGCAAGGATGCCAGTCTTGCTTTAGTGAGAACCCTCTCCTATGCCCCACACCCCACTCTTTCTTTCTGTGAATTAAAGTGAGTGGTTTATATGTTTATAGTTCACATTATCTGGGAAACTGTGAAAAGAATGTTTTTTAGTATTTTTCTCAGGTTTGGCACTGACAGATTTTTGGTAGGGGACTGTGTAAGGGGCAAGTACTGGAGAAGAACACAGGTGACCATGGGATGTGGCTATGGCTTTGGGGATCTGCCTGCTGATAAGGCACACAATGGGACAACGGCCACTACAGAGCAGGCTAGAGTCAGCGCAGATGCTAAGCCCACAGACCCAGGTTATAAAGTCAAGAGTTATCAGAATAGCCCAGGGACCTTTATTCCTGGGAGGTGAACCAGCACAGAAACATACAAATGTCATGATATGGGCTGGGCAGTACGCTGTGTAGAGTCTTGCCTAGCATGCACAGGACCCTGGGTTCAGTCCCCATTACCAGAGAGGTAGCAACAACATGTAAGTCACACGCAGTCAGTAACCTCATACCCATGGGGGGTTGGGGGTGCTGTCCCTGTAATGACATTCATCATTTTATAAAATGAGTATAGGCTAATACATTTCCTAACAGAAACTAGTCAGATATTATATACAAACAGCCCACAGAAGAACCAATGAAAATAGTAACATGTAAACATAGTGACTTCATATAAAGTAAAACGTCAATATAAACAGTGCTCTTTTCCATGGAGACTGACAGAACATTTTGCTCAGGATACAAGGAAGCCTTGCCATCGCGCTGGGTGCAAGAATGTAATGTAAGTTGTGTGTCTTGCAGGAAAGCAGCTGATAGTGTCACATATAGTGTCACATGCAATGAGTATCATGTCTGACTCGGGTCCAGGAGTTTAGTGTCTCTAGAGGGAGAACTGAACAATCTTAATATGTTTCTCAAGTAATTCCCACCATGTTCTTTTCAATATAATGAGAATTTGGGAAAGAACTTAACTGTCTTATCAGGAAAAAGTTAAGTTGCAGTGTGTTCATGGACTAGATCTTGTGCAGCTGTTACAATGGCAGACTATGGCTTAGATTCAACTCTAGTTCACACTCTGGTTTGTTAATAAAGCTTTATTGACATTCACCCAGCCACTCATTAATTTATATGCAAGGTGCCATATAATTGTTCTTTTCTTACAATGACAGGGCTAAGTAGGTGCAACAGGGACCAGATGACCAATGGCCTGACGTAGTATTTATTATCTTTTCCTTTTTATTTTTATTACTTCTTTTATGTTTTGAGATTATAAAATAATTACATCATTCCCCCCTTCCCTTTCCTTCAAACTCTCCCATGGTGTCTTTTCCATGGTTTCTTTCAAATTCATGGTCTCTCTTTTCATTAATTATTGTTACACATACACACACACACACACACACACACACACGTATGTATGTATGTATGTATGTATGTATGTATTATTATCATTATTATTATATATATACATAGATCTCAATACATAAATACAATCTGCTCAGTCAGTATAATGTTGTATGCACGACATTTTCAGCACTGACCACTTAGCATTGGATACTGTATTACTGTGCTCTTCCCTGGGGAATGCTGTGCTGTCAGCTGTGAGCATTCTTTAGTTGCCTGTAGTTCTTTGTGTAGGGTGGAGGTCTTGGGGTCTTTCTCTTGTCTTGTGAGCGTGTCTGTTGTCCTTGTTCAGCTCATGTTTAGGAAGTCATGCTGGTGAGACTTTATGCATGTGGCTTCAGACATTACTAGAAGACATAATCTCACAGCAAACTCCCTGCTCCTCTGGCTCTTGCAATCTTCCCACCTGCTTCTCAGTAACCCCCGATGCGGAAGGGAGTTGAACTGTAAATGTGTCCACTGGGACCGAGCTCCATGACTCTGCATTTTGATTGGTTGTATATTTCTATAATGGTCCCCATGTGTTGCAGAGAGAAGTTTCCTGGATAAAGGTTAAAAACTATCCTTATGTGTGAGTATAAGGTCAAAGTTTAGACTGTAGTTAGGGATGATACTGGTTTAGTGAGGTGATGGCCTAGGAATTTTCTTCAGGATCTGTGACATCACTAGCCCTGGGTAGAACAGAAGTTTGCTTGCTTCTATATATGGCTATATTCACTGAGATGAAAAGGTGTCTGTGACATGGAGTAGGAAAAATCTAGGTCCCAAATCATATGTGTAGTGTTATCCTTGACATGAAGTCATGTGGGTGGAAGATAATATCCTAAAATATCATCAGGTTTTGAGGCATTTTTAAAATATATTTTGAAATTTTAAAACAATAATAAAATTGTATTTTTGAATTAAAAAGGAAACTTAAGAGATTTCCTCATGAAAATGGATGAGTTACGTGATAAGTTTTTGAACAGGCAGACCCTGAGCTTGAGCTCATGGAACTCATACCAGAGGAAGCAGTGCAGAGCAGACAGATGCAGAGGAGCCCCGGAAGTCTTGCAAGTGATGCCTGTTTAGCTTGTCTTGAGTTTTAAAGTGGCAGACTTTAAAACCACCAAATACTGGTTGTGGTGGTTTAAATATGATTGCACAGGGAGTGCCTGTTAGGCAGTATGACCTTGTTGGAGTAGGTGTGGCCTTGTTGGAGGAAGTGTGTCACTGTTGGGGTGGGCTTTGAGAGCCTTCTCACAGCTGCCTGGAAACAGTCTGCTCCTGGCTTCCTTTGGATGAAGATGTAGAACTCTCAGCTCCTCCTGCATCATCCCTGCCTAGACTCTGCTGGGCTTCCTGCCATGATAATAATGGACTGAGCCTCTGAACCTGTAAGCCAGTCACTTCTAAGAGTTGCCTTAGTCATGGTGTCTTTTCATAGCAATAGAAACCCTAACTAAGACACTGGTAGAGCAACACAAATAAGCTATTCATAAATTTCTGATGGCCTTATCATTTGTAATTTTAGAGAACAATGTGGCAATGTTTGGTACTCTCCAGAATGCTCCTTGGACTTCTGCACCTTTAATGTACACGTGGAAAGGAGTGTCTCTCTTTTATGAATATTTGCTTCTAAGATCTTCTATTTGGGAAAGGCTAGATACTCCAAGGTTTTTGAACAGTATAAAATGGTTTTGACTTAAAGAATTTGTCTCTTGTCTTGGGTCACTGTGCTATTGCTGTGAAGAGACACCATGACCAAAGCAACTCTTATAAAAGGAAGCATTTAATTTGGGACTTGCTTACAGTTTCAGAGGTTAGTCATTTATCATCATGGTGGGAAGCATGGCGGTACACAGGCAGACATGGTGCTGGAGGAGCTGAGAGTTCTACATCCTCATCTATAGGCAGAGAGAAACACTAGGCCTGGCATGGGCTCTTAAAAACCCTCAAAGCCCACCCCCAGTGATACACTTTCTCCAACAAAGCCATACTTATTCCAACAGGCCACACCTTTTAGTCCTTCTCAAATAGTGCCACTACCTGTTGATTAAGCATTCAAATATATGAGCCTATCGGGTCCATTTCTGTTCCAACCAACACAAACATAGAACCTGTCAAGAGCTATATTTAACATGGAGATAGATATCTCTGCAAGACAGGCAGTGTTGAGGAGGATGTGAACAACAGACATGGGAGGAAGGTAGATGAACAGCAGCCACTCCAGAGAACAGTACTTTTTACTCTCTTGCAAAGTTAACCCTGAACTTGCTATAGGCCACACAGTTCTACTTGCCTACTTACCCTTCAGTAATGACAACTTCTGTTCACACAAAAGCATGTGTGTGAGTATCCGTAGTGATTCTATTCATAGTGGGCAAACACAGAAAGCAACTCTAGTGTTCCTCAGTAGGTGAACAGATAAAATGTGGTCAGTCTGTATAGCGGGACACCACCAAGTGACAAGGGAAGCTACTGATTCCCCCAGGGACTTGGTCAAGTCATAAAAGCAATGGGAAAGTAAAAGATAACAGTCTCAGAACACTCTGGGAAAGGATATCAGTGAAGGGCAGGAAGCAGAGGCGTGGTCGTACCTGCTAAGCATGGAGAGAGGATGGCTGTAGAGGGTGCGTCTCTCTAGGCACAGTGCTCTGTACTGTATCCTAATGCTCGCTCAACTCTATGCCAAACCCCAGCAAATTTGACTGTCTTTTCATTTAAAAATTAAATTAAATGATATATTGAGAAAAAAGGAAGATAAGACACTAAAATTACAGTGTCATTTAAGAGGCTGGAACTGTGGACATTTTTTCCTTTTCTTTGTTTTCTTAATTGAAATGAACAAATTATTTTTATAAGTAAATAGATGCTTACAAGCCAACTATCCTAGGTACTCTAAAATTGCTGTCTTACGAGGTTTGCTACAAGAACATTTAGCTTTTTATCCTGGAGTAAGAACTGAAAATGCCATGTATTTTGATACACGGGAGGCAGTTAAAATTGGGTTCAGGAATCTGTGCATGCGTCGGACAAGGAGAGCATTTCACTTCAGGGAATGAGAGCAATAATGAAATGTGGGTTTTGGGAGCGATGCTGAGGACTGAACCCTGGCCTCGTGCATGCTAAGTACCTGCTGTCAGGGAGCTACATCTGTGTCCTCTCAAGCCGTGGTTGCCATCAAGTAAATGAAACCATGTCATAAGGTGCCACACGTAAGCATGGGTTGTCTTACTTGCTTCCATGGCTTCTGTCTTTCTAGAAGCTTACTGGGGACCATGGAAGCTTTTCTGTTGGCAAAGAAGGAGCCTAGGAGCAGGGACTGTCAGCAAGCAGCAGCATAGAGCATCCTTTGTTTTCATTTTTTCTCAGGAGACAGGCTATAGTTTTTGGTTGTCTGCAAAGTATGATATAAATGGTTGTCTTAGACAGGGTTTCTATTCCTGCACAAACATCATGACCAAGAAGCAAGCTGGGGAGGAAAGGGTTTATTCAGCTTACACTTCCATGCTGCTGTTCATCACGAAAGGAAGTCAGGACTGGAACTCAAGCAGGTCAGGAAGCAGGAACTGATGCAGAGGCTATGGAGGGATGTTCCTTACTGGCTTGCTTCTCCTGGCTTGCTCAGCCTGCTTTCTTATAGAGCCCAAGACTACCAGCCCAGGGATGGCACCACCCACAGTGGGCCCTCCCCCCTTGATCACTAATTGAGAAAGTGCCTTACCGTTGGATCTCATGGAGGCATTTTCTCAACTGAAACTCCTTTCTCTGTGATAACTCCAGCTTGTGTCAAGTTGATGCAAAACCAGCCAGTACAGTGGGGATATCACCTTTTCTTTCCTATAGAGAATCTTCTGGACATCTTTTGATATTAAGTACTGGTGCACTTCGGGGAGGGAAAACTGTGTTTTCTCATTGTGATTCACCAGTGCTTTGGCCAACTCGTTTTCCTGCCTTCCCCACAGGATTCTGTACTGCACCCTGATCCTGCCTTTGCACTATCTCGAGCCCTTCTTCTCCTACATCTTCCTCAACCTCCAGCTCATGATCCTCCAGGGCCTCCACATTTACTGGGGTTACTTAATCCTGAAGATGCTCAACAGGTGCATATTCGCGAAGGTAAGGCCCCAAGTCCGAGACGTTTCTACGTGGTAGCCTCAATTGTCAGAATAAAAGCCAAGTCCAGACAGCAGAGCATAGCGTTCACTTCCATTTTCTTACAAGCACATTGTTTGCTTTACTAATTTACAGGGAACAGAAGCTAGGCCTTTATGTTCTACAACTAGGCCACATCATTGTCATGTTCGAAATAAAGGCAGTGAGTGTAAAACGGAATAGTTTTAACCAGTATCATTTATTTTTCTTGGTTTGATTGGTTTTGTTTGAGGTGCTGGGGATCAAACCCAGGGCCTTTCACTATGATGGCGTTCTAGCAGTGAACTGCTGTGTGTTACATGTGTGTGTGCGTGTACATGTGTGTGCGTGTGTACATGTGTGTTACATGTGTGTGCAAGTGTACATGTGTGTTACATGTGTGTTTGCGTGTGCATGTGTGTTGCATGTGTGTGTGTACATGTGTGTGCACATGTACATGTGTGTGTGCGTGTGTATGTGTGTTACATGTGTGTGCGCATGTATGTGTGTGTGCGTGTATATGTGTGTGTGCGTGTATATGTGTGTGTGTACATGTGTGTGCGTGTATATGTGTGTGTACGTGTACATGTGTGTGTGTGTGTATATATGTGTTACATGTGTGTGCGTGTATGTGTGTTATATGTGTGTGTGCGCGTGTATATGTGTGTTATATATGTGTGTGCACGTGTATGTGTGTGTGTGCGTGTATATGTGTATTATATGTGTGTGTGTGCGTGTATATGTGTGTATATAGAGACACATGCATTCATGGAAGCCAGGTGTCTTCTGTAATCATTCTCCACCTTTGTTTTTTTGAGACAGAGTCTCTCACTGACCCTGAGCTCACAGGTTTGGCTATTCTGCTTCGCCAGCAAGCTCTGGGCTCTGCCTCTCTGACGCTGAGATTACAGATAGGTTCCACTTCTGTGTGTAGCTCTCATATGAGAGCTAGGGATCTCACCTCAAGTTCTCATGCAAGCACTTTACTGCGGAACCATCTCCCCAGCCCCAGCTAAGCTTTCGGATGATGAGTGAATGACACTTCAGAGCTGTCCGTTTCCTTGCGGAACTTCCAGTTTGTATGTCACACTTTCCCATGAGTTAGCTTCTGCTTTCGGGATATTGCCCGTCATTTGGCTGTAGTTTGTTTCTGGAAAAAAAAAAAAAAACTTTGCTAAATACAGTCACACATTAACTACAAATCACATTCATAGATGCATTGCCGGGTGATGAAGTCATTATGTGAACTCACACAGGCTTAGTTGGTACTGACCACTCCATACTTAGCCTATATGGTATAGCATGCATCTCTTAGGGTCAAGGTGAACATAACATCATGAGGATAATTGAAACACAAGGTAAAGTGATGGGGGACTCTAAGCATTGAGGTGTATAAGACTAGGCTAGAGCGACACAGCAAAGCCTTTACAATACGTTCCTATATAAATATGTAAAGGGTTTCACTGTATGATAATTATGAGAGCTATACAGTAAATATATAAGCAAGTAATATTCATTAATCATCAAGTTCTATGTATTATGCATTATTATCTCTGCTGTAATTTTATGCACCTAGCAGTACGGCAGGTTTGCTTACGCCATCATCACTGCACATATTCAAGTAACGTATTCAGGGTCAGGACAGCTGCTGCACCTCTGGACAATGGGCACTTGTTGCCGTCATTGTGTCCTAACAGGACTAGCAGTACACATGTGATTTCCAGACCAAAAGATGGTTATGTAACACACGACTATAATACAAATTCCTAATACCCTTTAGATACTTCACCATTCATGTTTCTTCATTTTGTATTTGCTCTGGATTTTTAATTTCAGAAGTAGAGAGGGCAAGACTTGAGAAATGCACAAGATGCAATCACTGACTTAGGGAAGTGAGCCACGCACGAGCTACAGTTACAATGCCGGGCAGTGGTGGCGCACGCCTTTAATCCCAGCACTTGGGAGGCAGAGACAGGTGGATTTCTGAGTTCGAGGCCAGCCTGGTCTACAGAGTGAGTTCCAGGACAGCCAGGGCTACACAGAGAAACCCTGTCTCGAAAAACCAAAAACAACAACAACAACAACAACAACAATGTATGAAGTAAAGTATGCTAAACAGCCAGCTGGGCCTTGTTTGGAGGCAGAAGTCACTGTCTCTGAGGACCAGCATGGAGTCTCCCGCTGATGGGGCTTGACTTGGAAGCATCTTGTGCACCTAAATGAACTTTGTTAAGCACCTTCCGGGGTGACAGAGCTGGTTTACTCTGGGGCACCGCTACTGTGTGTAACAGCCTCGTCCCACCATCGAGGAGTTGTGTGTAACAAGTAGCTGCTTCATCAAATCTGATTTATTCATTTTCTACTGTAGTAAGTTTATCTGAAAGACCACTGAACAAATGAAACAGGCATTGCTGTCACTGGCCTCTGAGTTCCCAGCCATCTCTGAGCCTCTAGATCTAGAGATATAAGTTTAAGGATTGATCTTTATCTTATCTGGATTAATATTTTTTAAACCAAACCCTGAAATTTTTTTTCCTTAAATTTCTAGCATGGGTTTTGTTTGGGACTTTTTTTTTTTTTCTGGAGACAGGGTCTTACTAGGGTAGTCCTGGCTGGCCTCAAACTTACTATGTAGACCACACTGATTTATAAAGATTCTCCTGCCTCTGCATCCTGAGCACTGGGATTAAAGGCATGAACCACCCCTGGCTGCCTGTTTTTTTGAAAATTGTCTTTCCCTTAAAGTTGGGAGTACCAAGAAATTAATTTCCACTAAATGTTCTAGATCAACATTCTAGCTCTTGGGAATTCTAAATATTTTCCTATGAATATATTGCCTCTGCATGAAAAAGTTGAAGAAACAGAGATGAGGTTCTAAGCTGGACTGATGCTTGCAATAGTTAGCATAAAGACACGGCCCTCAGATAAACCTGTGGTCCCATCTGGTCAGGCCTTCCTGAACTTCCTGTCCTTGTACAGAAACTGTCCTCGTATTAACTGGTGAGTGACATAATTCTAGGTCTGGTAGGAAGTCATTGGCCACAGTTGGAGGCCAATAGACACCCTTTTTTGGTTTCACTGTGACTTTCACATTTCTGATGTCTAACAGACCACGCCAGACCCGATTAGAAATGCAGCAGTCTGGCAGACCCTGAGCAAGAATCCCTGGTTCCTCATGCCGTCCTTGGGAAAAGCTGTTTCCAATTGCAATCTGACAGGATCATGGCCCCGCAGTCCTAATTCTTGCCATGTGCATGACTTCAGCTGGCTTGCACATGCGATCTCTTCTGCTGCAGTGGCAAAACTGGCTGTGAATCCAGCAAACTCCTCCAAAGCTGTTAAGCCTCCCTTTGAAGAATGGCATTTGAAGGCAGAGTTGCATTGCAAAGGGAGAGAAGGGAGCTGAAAGTCTTAAAGGACCAAGGAAACCCACTGCCAACTCTGCTTCAAATGCTTTTAGCATTTCACGCAACTTAAGTTGTTACGAAGCTGACTAATTCTTAGATACTTTAAAAGTGGAATTACAGAAGTTTATAGACCTCCAAAAATGTCTTTTAAGTCTTACAGTGGAGATTAAGAATTTGTCTCTTCAATTCCTTTACATGCAGCAGGCTCTCAGAAAATTTGAGAATATGTAGAGCTAGGTAATTTTGGGGAAACAAATCACACTTTCAAAGGTGCTTTTGTGTGACAAAACTTTTTCCCTGGGGAGATCCAACTCACATGTCTACTCACCCCAGAGAGGGAACCCACGACAAAGTATGGATACCACTAAAGTCCAATTTGATAAGATAAACCAATGAGTTTTACTGGGGCTGCTTACAGGAATATGGGTAATGGGTTACTACAGGAGCAGAAAGGGTTCACAGACAGCTGTGTCACCAAATCCCACCCCAGCTGGGTGGTAACTCACCAAAGCTAAACTTGGAGCACACTGCACAGCCTGTAGGCAGCTCAACAGTTTGATGAGTGTCCTTTTCGGGTGCCTCAGTTGGCCTAAACCTCATCCAGGCTTCCAGGCATCCAGGCTGGTCTGGTCTCACATTCTTATTTCCAGTTTGGCTTAGCTACGTCTAAAAAGAACTGTAAGCTTTTATTGCTTACTCTGGCAGGCAGAGGCCTAGTGAATCTGCTCTGTTTCAGGGACTTTCAGGAAGTATTTTGAGTTGTGTACCTTCCTGTTTAAGGAGCTTCCCTGAAGGATGGAATATTTCAATCCCAGAGGAAAATAATACACAGCAACTGGAAGGTTACAAAATAATGATTTAATCATTTTTGGACCCCATGTATTTGTATAGCAGGCTGAAAAGAAGCTAAAATTAGTGTGTAATACTCACTTCTTTTTCAAATCAGA
Source organism: Uromys caudimaculatus (assembly GCA_028551405.1). Lineage (NCBI taxonomy): Eukaryota > Metazoa > Chordata > Mammalia > Rodentia > Muridae > Uromys > Uromys caudimaculatus. Next base: position 123,261,447 of record CM052703.1, on the reverse strand, counting down.
GTCCTTGCATGTATATACCAAATGAGGGATGTCCTCTACTTGCTTTTGTTCTTTAATAGCTTAAAGTAAGATTACCACTATAGGACTGGGGACAGAGGACCAATCAGTCTGTAAAGTGCTTGCCTTGCAAACAGGAGGACCTGAATTTAATCCTGGAACCCATGAGAAGTCAAGCATAGCCCCTTTGGTTTGCTGACCAGCTAGTTCATCCTAATTGATGAGCTTTAGGCCAATGAGGAACATGGACCCAAAGGAGGTAGATGGTATTACTAAAGATGGTCCAAGGTTGCTACCTACCTCCATACATAAGCACATGCACTCACACACTCCATACATGTGCACCCATACACACAGGAATATGCACACATGCATGAATAAAAAGAATATAGCTACAATTTCAAGTTACATACATAGGTCATGCTTAGCAGACATCCTGTTGCTTGGAAATAGACTTGACACTGAAACGTGATTCTTATAAAATGGGCAGCAGTTTTCTGCTGAGCTACCAACCCACACACGTCATGTGAGTAAACATGACAAGCTGACATAGTCATCTTGTCATTCATGCAAACACGAGAGGGGCTTTTAGAGGAAATTGGAAGGAAATAGCACACTTTTATTTAACATGAATTTAAGAGAATTTGATCATCCTTAAGCTCTCGTTTCTTCTCTCTGAATGTGACCGTGGGTCCTGGCCAACTCAAGCATGTCTCTGTGACATCTTGTACTGGAGAATAAGACATTCGGGAGGAGCCAGAGAACACAGCCTTCACAGCCCGGTTGGAGACCAGCCTATGGCAACTTTGGCAACCTAGCCCAGCCTCCTGAAACTAGCAATCAATGTCTGTTACATTCAGGGGGACACTTTGTAGGCCCTGCACTGAGTTGATGAAGAGTAGAGCAGGTTAGGAACCATGAGGAAACTGATTATTCCAGCCTAGCCAGAATTTACACAGAGATTCCATGACAAAGCCAATGCTGGAACTGAGGTCCCCCACTGTGTAAAACATCACCCTTTGTTTTAGGCTCCATTTGAATTAATGTAGAAAATTAATAATCAGAAAAGTAAAAGAAAATACTTGCCTGGAGTCAAAAATAGCAAGTATAGGAACATACCAAGTACTCAAAATATGAGATTAAAAGGCTGCACAGGGCTGAGGGTGTGACTCAGTTGACAAAGTTCTCACTGTGCAAGAGTGAGGATCAGAGTTCAAACCCCCCGAGGCCATAGCAGAATGTCGCCAGACGCCCATAATCCGGGTACTAAGGAAGTGGACGTGGGAAGATCCCCAGGAGTCACTGCCGTGGAATTGGACCCTGGCTCAGAAAACAGGCAGATGATTTCTGTGGAACAACATCCAAGATGGTTTTCCAGAAAGCGTATTCATTCCCATGCACACTTGAGCACACACACCTACACACAGACCCAGCCCTGTCCCCGACATCCCTCCTCACCTACACGCCCCTATCCTCACACGCACGGACATACAACCCCTCTAAACACAAACTAATAAAAATAGAATATAATTCTGCACACATCTTTTAATTTACTTTTGAACTTATTAAAAGCCTAAGAAATGCTTTCTTCATTACGTTTATTCCAAGTCTCTTCTGTTTAAAGCAATCAAGTAGCTAAGAGCACAGATTCTGGAGAATTTATCTCCAGCTCTTCTTCCATTTCCTGGGTGAGTGGTCATGGTCCTGTTACCCATGTCCACTGCCTCAGTTTCCTCATTTGTACACCGGAGCTGTGACATTAGTAGCTATTGACACTGTGTGGGACACTGGCACAGCTTCTTCAGTGACATCCTTCCTACCGACTCCTGGCTATGCTGCAAGGCCAGCTGCCTGGCAGCCGACTCCTGGTCCTGGTCGGGCCACTCATTTGGCTCCTACAGACTGTGCAGCAGCTGATGTTGGACGTCAGGACCTTGGCTTCCAATCAGGGCTCCAGTGACAACTTCCTAAGCTGTCTTCTGCCAGGTGACTATCCTACCTCACATTCCATGGTCCCTGCTGACATGTCCTTACAATTTACAGAAGAAATATAAAATCCATAACATCTAAGAGACCTGCCTCCAACTTGCCCAGGTTTTAGTAGGTACTAACAAACATTCAAATGCCCTTTGTTGAACAAAATTCCATAAAAATAGCACAAAGACTAATGATTGAAATAAAACAGCCAGAAACACTCTCAATTTATAGGTCCACATTCCTGCATATATGTGCAGGTCGGCTGTTTCAACCATCTATTCAAGAAACAATGGTGAATTCATAAATAGTTGCACTGAATTGCTTGGCTTAAAGAATTTCAAATTTAGATATACTTCTAAATTATATATTTATTTCCACAACAAGATAGGATCTCCGTAGGACTTTAGAGCTGGAAGAGACCTTAGCCGGTCCACTGTGAGAGCTGGTTCTTCTGAAGGCTTTGTGCACCGTAATGAGCAGCCACTCCCATTCACCGAAGTTGTCAACCAGTTGTCTCCGAGTGAGTCTCGTGGTCACTTAACAAAGCCACTATGGCCCTCCTGTTGTCATAGAAGACAAAAGGTTGAGTGAAGAAGTTCCATGGCTGCCCAAGGTCACACAGCAGTAAAAATGACATTGTGGAGCTGAGGAGCTGGAGTCTGGCTACAACAATGGCGCGCGCGCGCGCGCGCACACACACACACACACACACACACACACACACACATGCAGCCTTCTATTTTAATATGCCTTAAACAGCTCAATGGCTGGGCCACCCCCAAACTTCCACATTGTTAATGTTTCCCCTCCAATACTCCTGAGATATTACTTACTAAAATCCATATTCCATCTTTGCTACCCTAGACTCAATGGTAGGGGGAGGGGTGGCTGGGGCCGCTCTTCCCTTGCCTCCATGATTAGTATGCTCTCTCTTCTGCAGCTCTCAAGCCTGGATCTTATGCCTTTCCCGGCATAGCAGTTCTAAATCCTTCTTCCTCGGTCCCCTTGCCTGTGAATCCTCTAGTCCCACCTCTGTCTCCCTGCCTAGCCTTTGGCAGAGTCTCATATACAGATTCTTGTGCAATTTTGGGAACTCAGATAGTGTAGTGCAAACATTAAACAAAGTCCACAGCCGTGTAGAGTCCACGTGCAGGTGCAGCAGCTTATGTCTGTTGCTGACAACACCGCATGTCCCTGCAGGTCCTAATTCCAGGCAAACCAACCTCTGGAGGAGAAGATACTATATTCACATTATTTAAAGAAAGCCAGGAGCCTTGGAGATGGGTACTAGAGCAGCCTTTGCCTCTTCAGTCTACTCTGCTTCTGGGAAGGCATTATAGAAAGCAGCTGGATGCCAGAGCTGGCTGAGCATGGATGGGCTCTCCAAGGAGCCTTCAGCTTCTGGGTGTCCATGTAGAATCTACAAGCTCTCTATCCCCCAAATTGTCTGCAGATTAACAAATCACGTGGACGACTTGCTGTGCTTGCTTCATTGAGTATTAGCTTCTTTTGCATACTCCTGCCTATTGTGATTTATGATGCTGGTTTCAAAACGCCCAGTGTTGTCAGTGCCCAGTGTTTCATTTTAAAAATGAAATATTACATCTATTTATTTCATGTGTGGAGCTCAGAGGACAAATTTCAGAAGTCTGTTCTATCCGCCATATGATTCCTGGGATTGAACTCAGGTCCTCAGGTTGGGCAGCAGGTGCCTTTATCTGATAGGCCATTTGATCAGTCCAATATTATACATTCTTCAGAGGCACTAGACTAGTGAAATCTTCTACCCAACAGGAAGTCAACTAGGCAGTTTCCAGAATGAGAAGCTATCAAAGAAAACATACCTCTGGGTTGTACTGTTCTCATCCAGACTTTCACTCCTGTCTCCCGAATAGGGCCTCTTAAGGCCCCTAGATCATAGGTCACATCTTGCTTCAGCTGGAAAGGCTAACAAGGAGAGGGAGGATCCAGGCACAAGCACTCGAGAATCTGTGACATCACTTGTACCCCTGATTTAAAAGTTATTTGACAAAAATGCAATGAGATTCCATACAATTCTGAAAGGAGCAGATTGTCACCATTTTCTTAGCATTGAAACACACACACACACACACACACAGAGAGAGAGAGAGAGAGAGAGAGAGAGAGAGAGAGAGAGAGAGAGAGAGAGACTCCACACAGATGTCTTCTATAGAATCGACTTTAGACAAAGGGCCAGATGTAATTCATGTAATTCATGGCTGGTTAATAAATCTATATGCCCGCTCCAGGATGTGAATGTTTTATTAAAGGGCTCTTGGCCAAAGAGATTGGTAAGCGCAGGTGTGAGGGAGACTCCATGCTGGTCAACACTGTCCTTGTTAATCTCCAACTATTTTCTGTGGCCACATCCTGTGTCCACCTCCTCAGCCCCACTGAGTAAATCTCAGAGAGGGCTTCAAATAACACAAAGAAAACATTATTCACGAAAACTTAGAGAAGCTAAAAGAACACTTTGCTTTATCGTGTGAACTGTAGTGCCTGAGTGATTTATGAGGCAGAGGCGTGATCCTGCCCTCTGTTTTGCGAGCATCAAGAATGTCATCCGCAGCACTCTGCTCTCTGAGGGGCTGTGTTCTTACAATGGTGTTTCCTACTGTGTAAGAGAACAGGAGATCCTAAGGAGGGCAGCTCTGGGTACATACTCTTCCTGTGACTCCACAGCCCACAGACTCCACAGACTCCTGACTGTTTTAAACAAGCAGTGTGCACATCTGCTATGACGTGAATCTCCTGGAAACATGGTTACATTGTTCAGGGACGTGGGATTGGCTATCCCTGTCATTTAGCTGTGTCTGATCCACCTACCACTGGGAACCGGCTTCATTAGAGCCATTGACTGTTGTCAGAAATGATGCTATCATGTAACTGCCTAGGTGACGCTTGCAGGCTCACCTCCAATACACCTGAAAAACAAACAAACAAACATGACCTACCCACTTTTGTGAGTATGAGGTGGCATGAAGGATGAGAAAGGCCCCAGGGCCTGTCTGGTCAGACGAAGAGAAAGATAAGGAAGGGGTAAGGTTCCAGGTAACTGGCAGGAGGCCTGAGGCAGTCTTCTTCCTTATACCGGTTTGATGTGTGCGTGCATGCGTGCGTGTGAGAGAGAGAGAGACAGAGAGAGAGAGAGAGAGAGAGAGAGAGAGAGAGAGAGAGAGAGAGAGAGCATTTGGAATGCTTTGTTCTCCCACATCTGTGACATAGTGAGGGTACTGGGCTGGGCAGGGAAGAAGTTGCAGCAAAAGCCTCAGCCAACCCTACAGAAAGTGCTGTAGCTAAGTGGCCCCTCAGAGGTGTCTCCTTTGAGGCCAACCCATCATTAGAATGTCACTGAACATGTGCTGCCTTCTGCAGTAGGGCATAACTCTGAACAAGATGGCTTTTTGCTGCCCATGAGAACACGTAGCCACGTGCCTCCTACCATGGGGATATAATGGAACCTTGTTCCCAAAGGGCTTCTGGGCAGCATCACCATATGATCTGTGTCTTCTCTGCTGAAACCTGATACCAATCCCAAAAGAGTTTCATTTCTCTATGCCAGGCCCCTGAAGAACCAGAGGGCTTGCAGTTCCAAGCACCACCTCTGGTGTGAGGCTAGGTGGAGTCTTTACTTTTTAAAATCTCCTTGTTGTTAATAACTGTTCTTTCCTTACAGAGTTTAGGTGAGGGCAAAATGCTATGTGTGAACTCTCTGTTGCAGACTTTGTGGCCTAGAGCACATGTGGTGGTATAGGCATGGTGGGGCCATGCAGCCCAATTGATGGTGGTGGTGTAGCCATGGGGCCATGCAGCCCGGTTTGTCATTCAGTTCCAATTCCAGTTAGTCTCCTGTGCTGCCATTTCTTTTAGGTTGTTTCTCTCTCCTGTGTGTTCACACATGCATGCATGCAGAGGTGCTCCTGTGGGGAGGATACAGGAGACCATGAGAAGCCAGCAGTCAACCTCTGGGGTTATTCTCCAGGCGCCGTCCACCTTAGGCTTTGGTTTTGGTTTTAGAGAAAGTCAGTGGACTCTCTGGGTTGTGGGCTCAGGAGCTGTTCATGCTATGGGCCCCCTTCCTCCTCTCCACTGTTGATGTCAGGCTGCACTCTGGCCCTGGCGCCCATAGCACCTCCATAGTTCCGGCTAGTACGCTGTCTGTAAGAAGTCCTTCAGCTTCTTTTCACTGTTATTTTAAATGATATGTCCTTTCCCTGTAGCTTTGGGTTTTTTAAAGCTTCTTACATCTATGGATTCATAATTTTTATCAAATTCAGGTTTCAAGTATATTTTCCCTGCAGTGCTGAGGAGCAGCCCTGGTCCCTCCCCCCCCGTGTTTTCCTGGCATCCTCTCCTCCTCCTGTAACTTCACGCACAGCTCACCTTGGCTCTGGGTTAGTGGTACTCAGTTCATTTTTCAGTTTGCCCCTCTTTGTGCTTCGTTGTCGATGATTTCTGTGGCGGGTTTCAGTACATTGGCACTTCCTTTCACAGCTTTTAACCTGTGGTTAATCTTGACTAATATGATGTTTTATTTCAGATATTTGTTTTTATCCTTATAAATTTCATTTTGGTCTTTAAAATATCTGCTATATTTCTTTCCATGGTATGGTTTTCCTTTGCATCCTTGAATAGAACACACACACACACACACACACACACACACACACACACACACATCAGATTTGTTTATTTTATGTGTTTGAATGTTTTGCCTGCATGCATGTCTATGCACCCTGTTCACGTGCCTGGTGCAGGAGGAGGTCAGAAGGCACTAGATAGAGCCCTTGGAATTAGAGTTCTGTGCAGTTGCGAGTTGTCACATGGGTGCTGAGAACTGAACCAAGGTCCTCTGCAAGAGCAACGGCTGTTAACTGCTGAGCCATCTCTTCAGCTCTCACAAGTAATTGTTTTAACATCACTCTCCTTCAAACTCTTTATTTCTAGACTTGTTTCTGTTAAGTGAATTTCTCCCTAAGTATGTACCATATTTCCAAGTTTGCAAATTTTGTGATTACTTTGGTTTTTTTTACTCAAAACAAGCCATTTTAAATTGTTGAATGCTAGATTTTTTTTTATTCTTTTAAATGGAGTTGACTTTTGTTTTTGAAGGCAGCTAGATTGCTAATGATAGCTGTGGTCTTTCCAAGACTTAAATGTTGGTAAGGTGAGTCCAGAACAGCCTTCAATCTGTGCCTGTTAAGTAGAGACCCTAATGCCCCCTAGATGTGCATGTACCAGGAGTTCACTGTAGCTCTTAAGAAGACAACAAATTGCTGGCCCTTTACAGCTCCAGGGCTTGTTCTGCTGAGTCCCACCCGCCCAGGATGTGCCCGGCCTTCGGTAGTTTCCCTCACTACCTGCACTCTCTGGACAGCATGCTCTCCCCCTTTGCTGCTCATCTCTTCTCTCTCCACTATTCTCCTTACAAAATTCTACCTCCTGGCCTTCAGTGAACGCAGTTCAGTGGCCCTCAGAGTGGTGGGTTTGAATGCGTTAATAATGAACACAGAGTCAACAATGATGTGTCAGTGTTGCCTTAGGACCAAAATCCAAGCACTTCCCCTTACTGGCATTTAACTAAGAGTGGCCCATTTTGAATTCTCTGATTTATTCTTCCTGTAGCTTCTATTATATGAGTCTAAATCTGTGACTACTTTGTCCGTGTGTGTGTGTGTGTGTGTGTGTGTGTGTGTGTGTGTGCCTGTCTGTCTATCACTAGCAAAGTGTGCTCCCGATTTTTTGAACAGGATCACATCAGGAATCAATGAAGGCTGCTTTACAGAATTAATTAATTTATGTTTTTGAGACAGGGTTTTTCTGTGTAACAGAGCCCTGGCTGCCCTGGAATTGGCCTTGTAGACCAGGCTGGTCTTGAACTCACAGAGATCTGCCTTTGCCTCCTGTGTGCTAGGATTAAAGGCATGTGCCACCATGCCCTGCAACTTTACAGAAAAATTTTAACAAACTTTTACGAGGGATTAAGTTACTGACTCCAAGTGGCCCAGGTAACAAGCAAACACAATCAATCAGTATTCAAATGCCGCTCCCAGCATTTATGGCAGATGCTCGTTTTATAAGGCTGCTTTCAGTCTATCTGTTGCTTCCAGCAAATGATTAGCATAGCACACAAATACACATGTGCTTCCAATTCTCAGCACCCATGTGGCAGCCCACAACTGTGCAGAGCTCCAGTTCCAGGGGACCTGAAGTCTTCTGACCACCAGGCACATGGACATGGTGCATAGACATACACGCAATCAAAACACTCATATACATTGAACCAGGAACTTGGAAGAGTACATAATAGTATAACTATACATTAGCTTAGGTTGTAAGGTTGATTACTTGGGAAATCCTAGGCACATAAGGTTGATTTTTACATTGTTCTCTTAAAAGAAGTTTAAGCAAACAGGCTGAAGACCCAGTAGGCTGACAGTCTTAAGTCTTATGTGCCCTCAAGGTGTATCAGTAACTCGGTTGTGAGGTCCAGCAAGAGCTCCCAGCTCTTTGAACGTTAGAGGTATCCTCATCAGCATTCCTCTGGCTGTGGGCTCTTCCTTGTGCTTCACCTTAGAGCCTAAGAAGGCAAGAAGCTCTGGAACTCTCCTTTCCCTTTTCTCAAGACTCAGCCTGAGCTGCTTTCTAGACCAAGTCTAAAACCAATTGTTCCATAATGCCTGTCTAGCCTTTCTAGTTGTTTAAACTGGTGGGGCAATCCCCCGCTGTCCTTCTGCTCTGGCCAGAAGCAGTGCTGTGCCTTCCCTGTAGCAATCGCTGTGTACTGCCCGTTTGTTTCCAGTGAAGTACAACGGTTGGGTGGCTTCTTCTTTGTTTCTGATTTTTCCCTCTAGGGCAAAGCTGCCCAATAAACATAGATTATAAGCTGCATGTATATTTCATTTTAATGATGCTTAAAAGTAATAAGAAGGAGAAGAACATGATTCAGTACATAAAGCCCTTGTCTAGGAAGTGTGAAGACCATATTTTGGACTCCCAGAACCCATACAAAAGCAAGGCAGCCATGAGACTTCCTGTAATCCCAGCTCTCAGGAGGCAGAAATGGGACTTCCATGACAAGCTGGCAAGCCAGACTAGATAACCCACAAGCTCTGGGCACAACTTAAAGGCCCTATATGAATAACAACTTCAGGTCTCCACATACTCATGCACAAATGCATATTTGCACAGGAACACACATATGCATACAGACATGCACACTACATATATACATACATACATACATACATACATACATGCACATACACATACAAAAAATTTTTAAATGTAAGAAAATACTAAGGCAAAATTAATTCTGATAATATCTTACATGTACCCAGTTCCCCTTAAGCTCCATGTCTCTATGGCTGCACATCTTGTCTCAGAGTTTGAGATATCACATAGAGCAAGACGGCCGCACCTTGGTACTCACAGCCTCCCTTTCTCTTAGGGGACGACTCTCCTTCTGGCTCCCCTGACCCACACTTCTGTTCTGCTTGTGTCCGGGCCTTTCTAGCTTTCTTCCCCCACTGAGTACTGTGGTTACAGTGTTGTGATTGGTGAAGTAATTTTCTTCCTCATAGACATGTTCTCTGATTCCAGAAAACGGCCATGGTGACTCTGCCATTGTTTTGGGAGAGTAAGGGAGAGAGTTGAAATGAGGGTCTCACCACTGTTCTTCAGTTCCAGGTGGCATCAATTCAATCCCACTCTGTTTGAGCTGTTTCTAATGACAGATATCTTACTTCCTGCCCCCAAAGCAGTATTTCCATATCGACAGTGTCCCAGCTGAGTAAGGCTTCAGCAAGCAGCATAGAAACGCAGGACATAGCCTCAGAGACCACGGTGTTGCCCTGCACCAATCTCAAACAGGTAGGCAAATGGTGTCTGCCATGCCTCCAAAGGTGTGTTGCAGAGTCTCCTCTGCCCCTTGAGCGTGATGACCTTCCATCTTACACAGAGCCAGGAGCTGTGCTCCAGTTTTGACATCTAACTTAATACAAGATCAGGCCAACTTTCTGATGACTCCTCTGCCGCCGTCACTCACTTCTATATGGATTTGTGCCATTGGTGCATGCTGAGCTGAGTTGGGAATGAGGTCTTCTGTGTTTCACAGTTCAGCCACATTGCCTAGCTGTGATTGTGTGGGGTTGGCCACTTGCGGGTTAATGAACTTTCTTCTGGTAAGCTGTGCTTTGCTTGATCAAGTTATCATTGAGCCTTTTGTTCAAAAGTAGAAGGGCATAACATTTGTGACAAAGGCCTAACAAATGACAGCAGTCACTTGTGGGGATCTTTCAAGGAATTCAAGGAAGTTTATGGGAAAGTCATTATTTCACCAGCTCTTGTCACCTGTCCATCAATCAGTCTGCCTACCTGCCTTTTTACTTGCAGGACTGAAAATTGAACTCAGGGCTTCATGCATGCTAGAGAGGTGCTCTACCACTGAGCTACAGTCCCAAGCCCCTGAAATAGTCTATCATGTTTTTAATCTACTCGTATTTAAGTACATCCTACACTAAGGTTTGCTGCTTATACTGGTAGGATGCTAGAATCTCAGATAGCGGGCTATGTGGACTGCAATACATTAGGATGGTAAAAAAAGGAAAATGCTTCCAGCCGGGCCCCAAAGCAGACCAGCTACATCAACAGGACAGATGAGGTAGGGAGGATCCAGACACTGGAAGCCTTGACAGACAGTCTCCTCCCTCAGTGGAAGTGACTCTGATCTACACCCCAGGAGAGATCCTCTAGATTGAATAGAGAAGAGTCCTGGGCTCTCCTCCACCATGGAGAGGTCCCCATGGATGAACTTCCATTGCTGGGTCTCTGTCGCGTCTCCTCGACCAGCAAGAAAGACGCAACGACTGAGATCTTCTTCAAGCAGTTTATTCAGGTCCCTTGTACAAGCTTCTTCTTTACTTACCTTTTTTCTCCTGTTCTTCTCTCTTTCCTGCCCCTTCCCATTCTCCCTTAAATAGTCTACAATCCTCCAACCATAATCCACCACGTAGGTTCTGCAGATAGGCTACTCTAAAGCGGAAGCTATGTAATTCACCACCCACAGCCATAAGGAAAATGTTTACCACCTGCAGGGTGGCGTCAGGCAGGAAACCGGCGCCATCTTTAAGGCGCGGCAGCAGCTCCCTACAGGTCTCCTTCTGAGAATCAGAGCCATTTCAACATCAGGTTTCTGTCACACAGGCCACTCAGCCTCAGTTGCTCCCCCAGCCTGGAAGTTTGGGAAAAAAGCAACTTTCCTGTTCAGAGGAGTAAAACTCACAATGATTAAGCTCTCAGAATGCAGACTGAGCAGACAGCAGGAAGGAAGAATATAAAAGAGTGAGCTATCCTCGACAACAAGAGTCATTTATTTCAGAAAATTACTAGTTCTTGTTGTGTCTTCTTGAGACAGTCTTACCCTGCAGACCAAGCTAGGCTTGAACTGACTCTGTAGCCAAGACTAGCTTGAACTCCCTATGTGTCTTAGACTGGCTGCAAACACTGTGATCCTCCTGCTTCTGCTTACTGAGACCTGGGATTACAGATAAGAACCACCACGACTAGTTTATGAATTCTTTTTAGAGCCACTTATTATATAAAGTGAAGCATAATTATGAGTTTATGCTGCCTTTGTGGGCTAGACAGTTAGTAAGGAAATGTAAGGAATCACTACTAAGGAAAAAAAGATAATTTGAAATCATAAAAACACAAAAGGGCCCAGGTGACTCTGGCTTCAATATTTTCTTTCCATGGAGAAAAACAATCTAGAGAAGGTTTGTGACTTAGCAAACAGCCTTGCTAGCCAAAGTAGCATCTGTGACCATCAGCCTCGTCCCCGCCCACAGACTGTTAGGGACACAGCACCCCAAGGTTCACCAGCACCCTTGTGGTTGAGCATCTATGGAGTTTCCACAGCCACAGATGATTTGTATATACAATTGAACTTAAGAAGCATTGGTCTAGAAAATTCCACATTGCCAAAAAGAAAATGTCCATTTGTGGCCAGGGTTTAAAGAACCCAATTAAATGTAGTGTAGTGCCAGTGAGGAGAAATACGAAAAGCAAGAATACAACGGTCTCTCTTTCCTGCAACCTTGCCAACTTGGATGATGAGAATTATTACAACAAAAAGGGAGGTATTCTGCTAGTAGCTTAGAAAATTGAACTCTTTGCCTGAATGTGCATTTTTTAATACAGTAAAAGCTAAAAGTTTGCTTTAAAAATAGCATAAAATGCTTATTAGAGTGTTCTTTGTTTCCCTGCCAAGTGCAGCTTGAGACGTGGAATCATTCACAAAGCAGCGGGACACTAAGAGTCACACACAGCCTCCTGGGCTCCTGACATTACTACAAAGCCACAGATTCCCAGGCATCGAGTTTGGTTACAGCGCTTCAAACGCGCAGCCATGGTTTTATTGAAGCTGTGGCTGCAGATGTCATTCCAGGAGAGTGAGGAAGCCCTGCAGGCAGAGATGACTCATCCGTTAGAATAGAGCTCTGTGTCTATCACACTGATGCGTAGGGTTTCTCTGTTCCTGTTGTCAAGTTTGTTTGGTTTGTTTTTCTTGCAGACATTTTTTTGAGGAATACAGATCGGGTCTTAACTAATAGACACAGCAAGTACAATTAATTAATAATAACATAGGCATTCTTGAACCAAAATGTACTAAAAATTATAGCAAAAATGAAGTCAGAGGTATGGCTTCTCAGATGTGATTTTTAACCTAGTTGGTAGTGACGAAGAAGCTTGGACATCTCAGAGTAACTGAGAGATGAGGCTATGCCTGTGCACTGGCAGGGCAGGGTTAGGTAAGGTGTCATCTGAGCAGCAGTGGAGGGAAATGCTGTGTGAGTCTATTCTCCAGGGCTATAACAGGTACCCAAGACTGGGGTCCTAATCAAGGAAAGAGGTTTATTTAGTGTATGGTTCTGAAGCTGCAAGTCCAAGACCAGACTCTCATAGACCCTCCACCTCCATAGGCCGTGCCTCTCAAAGATTCCAGTACCTCTCACCAGCAGTGTACTAAGAAGCAGCTTCGAATGAGCTCTTGAGGGTTCACCACAGCGAAACCCTAGTGAATGGGAATGCTTAACTGGAAAAGGAATTAACTATCTTTAGCTTCTTAAAAAAAATAAATAACAATGTTTGAAAGAAGTATACTCCCCCTACCACTAGCCCAAAGGGATAAAGCTGAAAAAATAAGTAAAAACTGCAAGGAGCACAGTTGAAAGAAAGAAGGGGGGGGGGAGAGGAAGGAAGGAAGAAAGAAGGAGAGAGGAGGGAGGGAGGGGGAACAAAGGAAGGAAGGAAGGAAGGAAGGAAGGAAGGAAGGAAGGAAGGAAGGAAGGAAGGAAGGAAGGAAGGAAGAAGAGAAAGAGAAACAAGGCAGGTACACCTGCAGGTAGGTATGGGAACATCTTTTGCTCAGATTGTCATAAAGAACAGAAAATTCAGAGAGAAACTAGGCTAGATGCCCTCGAGGTCCCTTTCAACACCAGAGGCCTTCGAAGAATGATTTTCCAAGGCAACACCCCTCCTACATCTCAAGCAACACCACTGCACTCTGAACCACTCGCGTCTCTCTACGCTGTGGCCGCTCTGAATCTCTCCAACCATTTCCACACTGCAGCTAAGAGCGCCCGTGGCGCAGGAGCCCGCTTCCTTAGGCGGTAAGCAGCGCCCACGTAGATCATGGGATGGCCACGTAGCATATTCAGCTCATCCCACAAGGGACCCATGACTCGGCTGAGCTAAGGGAGCATGCATAGGTATACAGACTTCTAACTGGCTTGGCCACCATGTACACAATGAGGTGGCCAACTGCCAACAGAGATACTTCATTCTTCACCCTACTCTTATCATAAAACACTCGTGGGAGTTCTTTCTTATTTTTTTCTTAATAAATCTATATTCATTCTATCTTATTCCTTATTCCTCTTGAAGATAAGACGTAAAACCCAGAAAGCACTAGACTCAGTGGCTTGAACCTGCCTCCCTGGGTTTAGCCAACCAAAGGCCAAGAAAGGCACCCGAGACTAGATCCATTACACTCGGCTCCACACGGCTATTCTAAATACACCAGTCACCTCATTGGAGCAGTTCACTAGAGACAGATGCCTTTTATGTCCTGTCACCAATAAGTCCCTGATACCTTGAACAGTGCCTCCCTGTGACTTCCTATTGAACGTGGAAGTGCATTTGAATCCATGACTTGAATTGTCTTGCCATGTGTGCTGATCCTTCTTCCCCCAATGCTCTGTCTCACCATCACTGCCACTCCCACTTCAATTTCAGGTGGCAGCTTGCTGGGTCTCACTCAGAGACAACTACACTGGTGCTAGCCACTCCCACTGCCCTACCATGCATGCTTCTTGCTGTCTGCAGGGAGCCCTGGGAGCCACACACAGCGTCTAGTCTCTGGGTTTAGCCAGTATATTAATGAGGGAGATTTCCTCATAGAAGGAAATGTGCCAAGGTTTCCTCTTGTTGACACAGCTTCCTTCAGCCTTGTAGCCAGAGCCTAAGACAGTCTCCCCAACCACCACCCATGGCACCTAAAAATGATGTGTATCTGGCACATGGGGTAAACTGAGGTGGGACAAAATTACCCAGAGAAGAAAGGCAGGAACACAGCAGCTCTGGGTGCCCAGGGTGCTGGCAGCATCAGCCCTGGGGCAGAGCTACCCCTGAGGCACTAGAGACTAGGAGACCAAAATGGCTCAGCATCTTCTCTACTCTTTTCATTTATAGTATAGAATACCCTTTTCATTCTATAGTATAGTGGACATTTATAGTATAGAACAGCTTCCAATAATGGCCACTCTGCCGAAAGCCAGTAAGGAGCGATGTGTTCCCATTCCCTTTTGAAAATGGACCAGTAGACTGGGGTTGTCAAAGAACATAATTTGCCTGGCCTTAGAGGAGAACAGGCATGATACTTCTGAATTTTCCTTATTCAGAAATCTTGCCAACAATAGCAGCCTTGCTCCTCTGAGATGAGGAAGCAGCGCTGTCCAGCAGGAACTGTGTGAAGTGTCCGTCACAAGTCTGCGGCCAAGGTCTGCAGGTCAGTAGGTGTCAAAGGGACCAAAACACATGCAGCTATACCTCAGCTCAGATGACGGCTGCACCACTCACTCCAAGGCCACAGGCCAGCTCTGAAGCTGGAACCTGGCCACAGAGATTTGGTACCGGTTGGAAGTACTGAGACAATTTCTGGAAAGCCAATGATTGCAGCCTGTATCAAAGTGGCTGGCTGAGTACAGCAGGCTGGAGAGTGAAGTCTTCTGTAAGAGGAGGGCCTTGGGGGATTTGCTATGTACAGCTGAGTGACTGGTGGTGCCATTTGCTGAAATATGGAAGACTAGACGAGAACCCGAGAACTTGATGAGATTGTTGGACAGCTGAGTGATGAGCTAGCTTAAAATTTGAGTCTGAAGCCTATGGGACAAGTCCCTGTTATGGATATGAATTTATAAGCCATCTACACTTGAATGGTGCATAGGTGCTATTGGGATATAGATTCATTTCTTCACTTATTTACTCCCTGAACAAGTATCTGAATGCCTGCTATGGGTGTGGTGGGATCATTCAGGTGAAATGGCAAAGGAGCATAGGTCATTCCAGTGTGTCCCGACTCCTCGGTTCCTGCTCTCCTGTCTCCATCTGAAGATGTGTGCTCTCTTGAAGCCGATGTGTTCATCCCGCCCCATGTTTCTGTATCATGACTATCCTCGTATGTAAGCAAACATTGTCTTTTCAAACATTTCACAAGTGTTATTATCTAATAGAAAGAACCTGTCCTTGGCATGTCTCCTTGTTACTCATTGATGTGCTCCCTCATGGGCATGGCTGCGAGCAACTCAACTCGAATTGCCCGGCAAATTTCCCGGGTGCTGTGAAAGGATGTTTCAAGGCGTATGTGTGCAAGTCTCCCCTTCCTCCGTCCCCTTCATCTTGATTTTTACCACACTTCTGTGTGGCTGCCAGTTTGACAAAGTGAGCTTTCGTCTCCCTGTGTTGATCGCCTCTCCCCTGTGTGGTGTATCTGTCTGTGATGCTGTACCTTCTGCAGCCTGCCTGCTCACACATTCAGCTTTCCTGTCGGGACGGAGTCTTTCATTCTCAATGGTACATGTGGATTCTATGGCTTTTTTAAAAATCTTGAATATTAATATTTGAAAAAGTGCTGGGCTTTATCCCGTTGAGCCAAGGTATTCTCCTGCTCTAAATCCAAGGAGATTTGATTATTCTGTTGTCCAAAATGGTCCTGCATATCTCCACCCAGGTAGGGATGAGGGACTTTCAGTATGGGATGAACAGGAGGCACAGTGTGGCCATTTAGAGAGTACTGCGGTTCTAAGCGTTAATTTCCAAAGCAAACCATATTTATTTAGTGAAGTCATTTCATCAGCAGCTGGTGGCCACCAGACCCTGGTGTATTTTTATGTATGTTAGATAATCTGATGGGTTTGACAGAAGCCCTGTGCCTCTTGTTTAGTTCTCAAAAAAGTAAGAAGGAGGGAAGGAAGGAAGGAAGGAAGGAAGGAAGGAAGGAAGGAAGGAAGGAAGGAAGGAAGGAAGGAAGGAGGGAAGATACATCAAAAGCTGCTCAGTGTATTCTGGGCTGGGCTGTCACCAGGCTGTGACAATAGGAAGGGTCTGAAATCTCTAGATTTTTTCAACTTTGAAAATGAAGACACCATTCAGAATCTGTCTGACCCTAAAACCAACTTTTTCCTTTGAAGCTCATTGGCAAAAGTTAGTAAAACGAAAAACTGCTTCAGGAATTAGAAATAAATCAAATAACAGATTATAATTTAATAATTCAATAATTAAATTATATGAAAATGAAATTTTATTATAACTTCATTAGATTTTGTTCATAATTTAAGAAAATAAAAGCCTCCTACGTAAGTTGGAACAGTATAAAAACAAAAACAAAAAACTTTTGTATCTGCCACTGAACCCAAAGAGAAAGCATCTTGTATCTGTGGACCAGCACAAACACTGCCTGTTCTTTCTTCTGCGAATGAGGAACTAGGGCCAGGTCACTCGTGAGGTCATGCCCATCCAGAGGCTGCAGCTAAGTAACCTTGAAAGAGCAAAACTGGGGCCCCTACTTCCAGATTTCCAGACTTACCCTGGACATAGACCTAAGGAAGCAGGCATGAGGCTGCATGAGGCGGGCACATGCATCAGTGACAGCAGAGAGCACGGAAGTCATTCACCCTGGACAGATGATTCTGCTATAAGCCACTCAACAGGGAAAGGGCAGTCTCTTCAACAAGTGGTTATGGGAAATTGGACATTCCCATGCCAAAAACTGAAACTTGCCCCTCAGGTCTCAGAATGAGCTAGTCTTCGGACATGTTCATTTTTATGCCGTTTCTAGAACATGCCCTGTAAGGAGCAATTCTGCTGTTGATAGGCCTTAAATCAGAAGGTCAAATTTAGGCTTTCCTCTTTCTGCTAGTGTTTGGGATGCTCTGACACTGACCTTGGCTTTCCTTCATAGTGACTATATGTTCTAGTCAGTCCTCTGAATGCAGGTCTTCTCTGCCCATGTAATCCACCCAGTTACTGCATTTGTCAGGACTGGTCCTGCCCAGTGACGTGCGGACTGCAGAGCTCAGCTGAGAAAGCCAGCGCTGTGTTCTTCACCACACACTTTTTCCTGAGCCTTTTGTGAGAGCAAAGGGGCTTGTTGATGAGGAACTTCATCAAAAGACATGACAAAGTTGATATTCATCCATCTTTGGTTGTGGGGTGAATATTGATCGTTGATCCTAGAGCAGCACTTCTCAAGCTTTGGGTCACAATCCGTTGGGGGAGGGTTGCATATCAGAAATTCTACATACTGGATAGTGACATTATGATTCCCAACAATAGCAAAATTACAGGTGTGAAGTATCAATGAAGTAATTTTATGGTTTGGGGTCACCACAACATGAGGAGCTGTATTAAAAGGTCGAAGACTTAGGAAGACTGAGAGCACTGTTCTAGAGGAACCAGGGAGGTTTTAGAGGAAGGTCAGCTGAATGCTAGAATGCTGCTTTGCTCATTCTAGGAGCAAGTGATCTCAGATGGTCAGGATACTAACAGAATAGTAATAGGAAGTTTTGGGTGGGGACTGCCAAGATCTTGGGGTGCAGGCTGGTAAATGAGAGCACATGTCTCTTGGTGAGCATAAGATCCACACAGAGTGCACCCAGCCCATGACTGCTGAAGCACAGACCCACCAGTCTACTCTTCAAAGGTTTGGATCCTTGTGCGTACACTACATTTTCTTGGACCTCTAGTGATTTGTAGAAGGTCCAAGGCCAACAATCTGCATGAGACAAGTTCTGGTGGCCCAGAAACAGAACCTGGCATTTGGGTTGGAATGCAACAAGTGAGAAGCAAGGTGAGACAAATGGAGTTGTCTGGCTCCAGGGATGCTGCTGGTGCAAGGCCGATACTCAGAGCGCGCAGCCGTGCTATCAACGACACCGATACTTACCCTGCGTGTACACTCCGAGAGCCCTAGACAGAAAGCATTTGGGTTCTTATTTCCATTGGGTACTTTAACTGCTGGAAAGATGTGCCGTTGTGCTTTCTTTCCTAGAAAATACAGATTGTGTCTTTTCTAACTCCAGCTCATTAGAGAATTTCACTTTTCTAACATCCCTTAGCTAGTGCCTGTTCAAATGGTGCCTTGTAAATCATTAATAAGTTGACAAATCCACTCCTAAATCTTGGACATTTGTGAGTGTATGTGTGTGTGTGTGTGTGTGTGTGTGTGTGTGTGTGTGTGTGTGTGTGTGT
>CM052703.1:123173058-123242543 GCA_028551405.1 Uromys caudimaculatus | reverse complement strand
GCATAGAAACATAAAGTACAGACTCGTCAGTGTCTGTCTCTGGCTTTAAGGAGGTCCCGAGGATCCAAACTCAGATGATGAGAGGCTTATGTAGCACAATTTAACCACTGAGCCATCTCCTCAGCCCTTCAGCATCTTGTTTTGGTGTTTGTTGTTTGGGTTTTGAGACAGTCTTGTTACATAGCCTTTGGCTGACCTGGAACGTGCTCTATAGATTAGGCTGGCCTTGAACTCAGAGAGACCCACCTGCCTCTGCCTCCTGAGTGATAGAGTTAAAGGCTTGCTCCACCACATTCAGATGAACACCCATTTTAATTGAAATATAATGAACATGCCAGTGTTTGTCTAACCTAATACAATTATTTATTAGTGATGATTTTTATTCTTTTAAAATGTATACCTAAGGGCCAACCCTGATGGTGGTATCAAGGTCAAGGTCAGAATGGGTTTGAAGAGGGGTGAGGGGATAGTCAGCCCTCAGCCAGGGAGGAAGAGCTGGCTCCCTCAGATCTGGGTCACAGGCCTCAGGGGTCCACTGTCTCTCCCAATGCTTACACCACCCAGCTCCATCCAGCAGGGGACGGTAGAGCTCTGTGTTTGCACCCTGGGTAGCTCCTTACTGTGTGGTGGCTTTGTCAAAGTCACTTACCTGCCTCAAATCTCCTACACTCACCATTGTTAAATTTCTGTTTATTAAGTAAAGAAGATATTTCATATGACCAGTGATCATGGCAGAGAATATTACTGCTCATACTGACTGCTCAGTCCAACCTGCCCCTTAGGGTCAATACTGTTAGTTATAGTAAAGATGTCACATGTAAAACAAAATTGGACCTGAAGTGATATTTTATTAATGCTTGAATAGCACATTTTTGAATCTATATTATTAGAACTTGCATAGCAGACAAACACCTACATATCAACCTAGCACAGTCTTATTGGCAGGAATCCACAGACTCCTGTCTGGGCTTTGACTTATCAGAGCCAGCAATTCTCAATTCTACAAGATACTGAAGCCTTTACTAGCCTGAAGTTCAATTCCTAGGTAATATAGTACACCTCCAAACATAATCTCAGACAATACTGCAATGCCCCAGCTGTCATAAAAGCCATAAAAATGAAAGACATTTCCAATAACTTTGTACATTTACAGGTGAAATGTGTGTGTGTGTGTGTGTGTGTGTGTGTGTGTGTGTGATTAGCCCAACTGACAGATGCTTGTCCTGTGCACATGCTTTCATGGATGAGAAGGCATAAGCAAGACTGACGAGGCTGTGACACTGGTCAGATGCCACTGGTAGTTTTGTTATTGTAACCTGTCTTCAGGAATTGTCAGCTTCTGAACAAAACTGAATGTGGTCTTAGGACTACATGCACAGTTGCATTTCTGGGGAATTCAGAATGCAGTTACCTGTTCCTCCATGTCTGCAGATCTTAACAAATGTGGGAGGGACAGCTTCCCTTGAATACATTTTCTTCTTATTCTAAATTGAGTGTAGGAAAGACACTGTGGATTGGCCAAGCACCTGACCTGAGGTACTATCCCCAGCTGAGTTTGGATGCACGTGCGCGCACGCACACACACACATCATTGCCATAATCAAATTTTCATTTTTAAAACATTTTTAGATTTATCTTATGTAATGAATTGCATAATACAATAACAATGAATTGCCCCCCTGTATGTATGTGTGTCAGGTACCCATGGAGGGCAGAAGAAGGCATCAGATTCTCTGGAATTGGCATTACAGATGGCTCTGAGCCACTGTGTGGGTGCTGCGAATTGAACCCTGGTCCTCTGCAAGAGCCATCAGCCATCAGTATTCTAAACTAAGGAGTCCACACTCCAGCCCTCAGTTTTTCAGTCTTTAAAGTCTTTTTCTGACTTGTGCTGTGGTCCACCCCTGGGAAGGTTGGCATGTGGGCATTGAGTTTCTTTAATAGAAGCCAGCTTTCTAACCTGTGTGTGCACTCATGAGATCCTCTTCCTGCCATGCTGTCACTCACGGCCCATTCTGTCCTTTGCCTAGAGTATCCAGGATGTGAGGAGTGACAACGAAGAGGAGGAAGAGGAGGAGGAAGAGGAAGAGGAAGAGGAGGAAGAGAGCACCAAAGGCAAAGAGACAGAGTATTTGAAGAATGGCCTTGGGACCAACAGGCATCTCATTCCCAATGGTCAGCATGGCCGTTAACTTGAAGCACAGTGCGCTGCCAGGACATTGGGAAGCCGCAACTGCTCCCCTGTCCACTGCTGTGGACCCACAGAGACCCCATTTTGCCTTTTATTTTATTTTATTTTATTGAGATGGAGTCTCCTATGTTGCTCAAGGTGGCCCCCACCTCAGTCACCTTGCCTGTGATAAAATGTTAAAAAGTGGAATGCCCGAGGGGTGTGCAGCAGTTAAGCTCAGGCTGTGCAGAGAGTTCAGAAATTTCTCCAGGTAGGGTCAGTTCTTGTTGTGTTTCCCCCCTTCCAGAATTTGAAGCACTTGACTTTCTCAGGAACTTGTTTTCTCCAAACTTTTGTTGTTAACTTACCACCTTGTACATGTTCCGTGAGGTTTGACAGATAGCCAGGAAACCCACTTTGTCCAGGTGGTTGGCCACAGCAGCACCTCATCTTCCGAAAGTGTGTTTGCAGTGGCAAGAGAGCAGTTAGAGCCAAAGGAGGGGCCAGGCTGCCAGGGCTCCTGAGCCACCCTGGGCAGCCGAGGGGCTCCTCTGCACAGGGCCTCTGAGGGCATCTGCTCTACTACCTCACAGAGTTAGAGTAAGGATTGGGTGAGATGACAGGGTGCCTGTGTCCCCTGCAGGTGTTAGTGACCCTCACTGCACTACAATTCCGGATTTGATAAAAGAGACAACCCTGGCTGAACTTGATGAGACACCCCATCTTAAAATCTTTAAATGGCTCTTAATGTGTAAGATACCTGGAGGTACAAAGGCCCAGAAGTCTGTTTCTATTTGTAACTATATTGTTTCCAGGGAAGGAAGTTTTGGTGTCAAGCTGCCCTGTGCTGTGAGCCCTGAGCCCCATCCGCAGGCTCACAGAGATGCCATGGGCTGCGAGGGTCCCTTGGGGGTCCCTGAGGAGAGTGGGATCCAAGAGAGGCTGCTTATTGAGTCATATTACTCAGGAAGCCAGCCCCAGGGCAGCATGCGTGAGCGCTTCACATTCTGAAGGAACTCTTGGAAGTAGAAAGAGGAAGCCATGCTGTGGTCTCAGGGTCCGACTCATTCTGACTACTGAACGGTGAAGAGCCCGCCAGGCCGCCAGGCACCCTAAGTCGCAAAGGTCCTGTGCACACTAAATGGTCTGAGAGTTTCAGTTTTTAATTTTTAAAATAGCATGTTTTTAAAACCTTCAGGCTAAGCAAATACAAACAAGCAAACAAAAACTCTTCAGAATTCTATTTCCATCAAAATATCTTGTTAAAGAATTGTAGGAAAAACAGGGAAGAAAAAAAAAGCAAGTCTTAAATTAATATTTGTTTTTATGAGCACAGCACCATGTGCATTATATCTGTAACGTGATCTCATGCTTAAAATGTCTCTACTCACTTTAGGGCATAGTTGTTGGTTTATTGTTCTTAATTTGGTGAAAGGTCTCACTAAAATACTTTTATGTGTCCAGTTAACAAAGTATTTCCCCTTCATTTATTTTGGTTTTCTTTGACTACAGAACCTTTTCTTGCTTATAGTGAAATACTGTTTATTGCTATACCGTCCAACTTCTTTATCTGCCTTTGATGGTGGAAGTAAAACTGATATTCTCTCAGAATCTGAGCTCTCAAACAGCTGAAGCACCAGACTGCAGAAGAGGAAAAGGTGTGCTCTGTGGCAGCATTGGGGGCTGTTGTGGCTAGGAAAGGTAACCCCCTTTTCTATAGCAAACAAGGGTTCAGTACTATGTGAGGTGACTTTGTAAAATTCTAAGCCACATTGACTTTCAATAAAACAAAAAGAAACCCCACAATGTATGGTGACTGAGTCATTTAGACACTCATCCTATGGCCTCGGAGGGAGAACTACAGATCTATATGCATAGTGTAGACAGAAACACACCAATCTTCTAGAAAGACCCTGCTGGTAATATGAGGAGAGCTGTGGAGAAGGCAGCCGGTGCAGTCGTCTATACTGAAGACTTGAGTTCCACTCGGCAAAGCCCTGGCCTGACAGTGTAGACAGCAGGCTTCTGGGGCTTCTGCGTGTCTAAGTCTAGGCATCTCAGACACATGAAGAGGACTGTTTACCATTGTGATTGTAAGATTGAGCTTCCTGGCTGAGACAGCTAGCCATTCTGGGGCTGAAGACAGCACCTGGGCTCTGTGCAGAGACAGCACAGGTGTTAAGAGACCTGGACAGGGAGATGGCTCTGCAGGCAAGAGCACTGCTATATAAGCATCAGAATCTGAGTTCAAATCCCTAGCAACCATGTAAAGAAAGGCTGGGCATGGTGTACCTGGGCATGGCTATAACTGGGCATGGCTGGGTGCCTGTACCGCCAGTGCTGGGACGGGGACAGAAACAAGAGGATTGCTGGAACTGACTGGACACCAGTGTAGCTTCAGGTTCAGTGAGAGACTCTGTCTCAAGGGAATAAGGTGGAGCAGGGTCAAACAGTACACCTGGTGCCTTTCACACTTACACATGCACATAACACACACACACACACACACACACACACACACACACACACACACACACACATACACACACACGAGGAAAGACAGAAAACTGGTAGATGCTAAAGTAATGTTTATGGTAATGTTTTCCATCAAAAGCTGTAGGAAGATACGTTGCTGCTCATCAGAATCATCTACTGAGCTTTTTTTTAAATGGCTCTTTGCAGCTTCACCTGCTGCATTTTTCTTGACACTCCTGGGATGAAAAACAAATCTGCACTTTAGCATAGGCCTGGGTCCTCTGAGAGCAGTCTAGAGCCATTGGTCTTATTCCTGGTGAGAGTTTCACGTGCTCAGAAATGGAGCAAGGCAATGGTGCCGAGTTAGTGAGAGAGGGAAGGGAAAAAGGAAGCCAACAGGTGACACCGAAAGCTCACACTGCAGTAGCAGCTGTGATGTGGACTTCAACAACAATTTGCCAGTGACTGCCAAGTGTAAAAATGAAGGTCCAGGTTAGAGGTTTCTGAAAACATCTCAACCACATACTGCTTAGAAGACATGCAGTATAAATATAGGGTGGGGGGGAGGGATGTTGAAAGCCAGTCCTCCTTAAGCAGGCCTGGAATCTCAGGTCCTTGGATACAAAGACAGGAGGAGTGTGAGCTCAAGGCTGCATGGGGACAGAGTACAGGGCCAGCCTGTCCAAAACAGGAAGCTCCCGACTTAAAACAGGGCTGAGAACACAGCTCAGTATGTTAGGGCATTTACTTGCATGAAACCCTAGGTTCTATTAGTCACACACACACACACACACACACACACACAGAGAGAGAGAGAGAGAGAGAGAGAGAGAGAGAGAGAGAGAGAGAGAGAGAGAATATCAAGAATTGAAAGACAGAGTGCAAACTTCCACCCTAAAAGCTGCTATATCGATTCTATTATCCAGTAGATAGAGAGAGGAGAATTTAATAATAAAGGAGATGGATCTAATGGGATCTATTTAAAACCCACCTGACAGTAGAACCTAAAAGGTATGAAGAACGTTTCACAGAATTAAAAGGAATAAGAAACAAAGTCATACGCACAGTTGGCTGGCTTGAGCACCTCTCTTCGTATCCAATAAACAAGACAAAAATTAGTAAGAGTGTAAGTTTTGACCAATGAAATTTAACAAAACTCACCTGCCACATATAGAATATCCCATTCCATCATTGCAGAATACTAATTATTTTCAAGTGCACCTTGAGCATTTTACCAAAATTGACCATGTGGTGGGCCATAAACCAAGTCCCCAAACATTTCATGTTTAAAGTCATGGACTGTAGTCAGTGATCACTGTGAAATTAAACTGGAAACCTGTAACCAAAGGATAAACAGCAAAATCTCCACATATTATTAACCTAAGTATCACACATCTAAAGAACTCCAAAATAAAGGAGATATACTTTTGTTTGTAGGTATTGACAGCTTGTTCTAAAAGTACTTTGGAAATGTATGGCCCTTAGAAAAGCTAAAACAAATTTGAAAACATTCAACTCGAGGGAATTCTCCCACCCAGAATTCAGGGTTCATTCACAGCTGCCGTGATTCAGACTGTGGTCTTGGGAGTTGGGAGACATATAGGCCAGTGGACTAAAACACAGAAATCTCAGTTGGGAGTGTCGCTTGGTGGTAGAATGCTTGCTTAGCCTGTTTGAAGCTCCAGGATCCATCCCCTGTATGTGAGAGAGAGAGAGAGTGAAAATACATCCACACAAATATGACCAACTGGTTTGCACATCTGTTTGCCCAACTGAGTTATTACAAAAGTACAAAAATAATCCAGTGGCACATGAATAATTACAATGGTATGAGGTGGAACGGCAGCATACAGAATTGAGCCCTGACCAAAACAGCGTGCTATACAAAAAGCAACTTAAAATGGATGACGGGCTTAGATTTAAAATACAGAGCTACTCAGTTGCTTAGCTGATTAAGGTCTGGTAAAATTCAGGACTTTGAAGATTTTGTGGTAGTAGGGGTTGGGCTGTTACCCGTGCAAGTGCTCTCTCACTAAGCTACACCCCAGTCTTTGTCTGTTGGACAAAGGGTCTCATTATGTAGCCCAGGCTAGCCTTACATTTATCTTGCTTATCTAAGCTTCCATAGTGATCGAGTTGACAAGGTAAGTGCCACTATGTCTAGCAAGACTATAAACTTTTTTGGAGGGAAGGGAAGTTCGTTGGACTTCATTAAAATATTGTTTGTGCAAAGATACCTGACCTAGGGTTAGTACTGCTGTGATGAAACAGTGTAATTAAAGTCCCTCACTGAGTTAGCCAGACCCCATAACTGGTGGTCTATGCTAAGGGACTCTCCCACCCACTCGCCCACTGGTTTTCCCCGGTCACTGCTGCTGCTCCAGTAACCAGGACAGGCAGATAACCCAGCCTGTCTCTCAAAGTTCATACTGAACACATTCCGAGTTTCAGTGAGGCAGTGCTAGACTGTTGAATCAGCTGTACCCTACAACTTGTTGCTTTTGGTTAAATTTGTTCTTTGACATTTTCAGGCAGGTGTATAATGCATTCCAATTACTTTCACCCCACCCCCCTCATCTCTTACTAGCCCCACTTTAGTTCCACCTACACCCGACTTCCACTTCTCCCTTACCCTCATTCATGACTCTTTGTTTTGTTTTTATGGCTCACTGAGTTTTCCCAGGCATGTCTCTATGCCCCATGGAGCCTGTGGGGCTCACCGGTAGATATTCAACTAAAGACAACAACAACTCCCCCTTTCCCGGCTCACTAGCTAGTAGTTCAGCTAGGTAGGATTCTTTTGAATCCATCAGTAGCTAGTAGTTCAGCAAGGAGGGATAGGGCCCCACAAGCCCCTCCCCCATTCTCAAGTGACTGACAGGCCCAGCCTTGTACAGGCCCAAAGCAGACAACTATCCATGTGAGGGGACAATTGCCATGGCTGAGTCAAGACCAGAGCATGGCCTTCTACAGCTCTCCCCCTTGTCTTCAAGCTCTTTCCTTTCTGACTTCTCTTCCTCCACATTCCCTGAGCCTTAGAGGGAGGTAGAGTGTCCTGGTTAGAGCTGAACACTCAACAGTCACTTGCTCTCAGCACTCTGTGCAGCCGTGAGTCTCTGCATTAACTGCAGTTAGTAAACTACAGAGAGGCTTCTCTGAGGAAGCTGAGTGGTCTCTGCCTATGAGTATAAACGTAAATGTTTGCAGGGTAGTCTAATACCACATCACAGATTTAACTGAGTAAAGTAGTAAGTTACCCACTAGGCCCCATGACCACACCAACCATTGGCTTTGTGGGTTTTAGAGTGCCAGGTATGGATTCTTTCATCTCCATTCAGAAAGAAGCTGTTGCTAAAAGCCTTTAGCCAAGTTGCCCGATCCTTGTTCTTCTTGCCAATAAAACCTTCCACTAGGTGAGTCTTGAGCTCCTGTTAAGGAAGAGAGAGGAAAGGATGAGGTGGACACAGGACAAAGCCTACTGATTTTGATAAATAAAAGAACCATGAGACCGCGAGATGGACAGATCTAGAGACACACTGAAAGCCTCCGCTGGCGCTGCTCAGGAACTCACTTGTTCCCTGGCTCTTGTCTTCAGTGCACAGCAACTGCTGCAAGATTTGAGACAAAAGCCATGAGGTCTTGGAACAATATAGCTTCAGGCTAGGCATACCTCTTAAGTCATTCCTACTGCAATGGGCAGAAAGACCCCCCAAACTCGCTCTAAGCCAGTCTTCCTTATCTTCCTTGTTCACTTGGGATCCTTGGCAGGTATGGGCTTCTGGTCTCTCCAAGGACTTTGCTGCTATAAAACAGTGACATTTTATTAAAAGGACCTTGTGATAGACATTACTCTCTGGGCTGCATCCCTGGGCAGATTCTGCATCAGTCCCTTTGGGCTGGAACAGACATGAAGCCAAGCACTATGGAGCCAGCACTGTCTGTGTAGCACTGACAAGGAGCAGGCATGCATCGCTGTTTGTGCTTAAGCTTTCTCTAAGTCTGCTGTTGTGGGGAGAAGGGAAAGCATCCGAAGGGTTCTCAGCACTGTCCTGGGGTATCAACCAGATCACAGAAGACCCAGCTTGGTGCTCCTTCCCCAAGGATACTGATATCAGCAAGGGTCAGGCTCCACTGGGGTTTGTGACCTGTGTGCTCATGAGCAGGGTCGTTAGCCTGAACCCAGCAGAGTCAAGCTCCAGAGACAGAAGGAGGTAAACAGCTAAAGTCAGGTCAGGGCCCAGCACAGGCCAGTCAGTCATGAAAACCAAGCAGGCAAGATGGTCAATAAGGTAAACCATGAGGCTAGTCCCATGAGCATGGGTAGTGCTGGGGACTTGTTTCCAAGGTCAATGTACTAAAGCCACAGTACATTTATTTTTTTAATATATTCAAAATTACACATATAATGTGATCTATAGAATTTCACCCAAATGATAGATCATGTCTGTCGTTGTATGACTGAGGAGATGGAAGCTCATGGAAATGCTCAGAATGGAGTTTCTGGAATTGGGCTATAAACTGGATAGAGGGCCTCGGTCAACCAGCTCATCTCTTTGAGCCTGTTCTTTATTTGTAACACTGGTTCCTTTTGGGGTAGTTTGCAAGGGTATATAAGATGATATAATTTGATACACCTATGACCCAAAAGAGTTCAGAAAGGTGGGCATAGCAGCACACACATCTAACCCCTGCACTCCAGCACTGAGGGAGGAAGATTATGAGTTTGAGGCTAGCCTGAGCTACACAGTAGAGGTTATACATCGAGCTAAAGGAAGAGAGACCCTGTTTTAATCTTGACACACCCCCACACCACCAAAAAATGTGACCAGAAAATATTGCCTTCACTTCCAAGAACATATGTCAAAGGTTATGTCACTTAATTTGAAAATGGCAAAGCTTAGATTTAAGACCACACTGAGGGATTATCTTCAAACACACGCTCTTTGCATTGATGGGTTTAAAACAGTTATGGAGTCTCACTGTGCATCAGTCCATGGGATTAGAATAGATAACAGGGTACACATCCTCTCTGCTCCCACTGAATGCAGTTGATAAAGGCCATTAGAAATATACCTTATTTGCCAGTTTGTTAGTGTGTAGCCAGGGAGACGGGAATCCCACTGGGTATTTCAAATGCAGGAGGTTTAATGCAGGGGGTTGCTTATGTGAGTGTCAGAAGGCTAAAAAAAGAAAACTAGTAAACTTTGCCCACATATACTAACTATAAGAAGTAGAGGTTTAAACATTTTACAAAATAGAATTAGAAGATCTAGGGTATAGCTCAGTGGTAGAATGCTTGCCTAGCATACATGGGGCACTGATTTCAATCCCCAGTACTCAAAACCGTAAGTGATTTGGGGGGTAGGCCCTATAGCATTAGTGCCCAGGTAGGTTCTGTACAATGGGTCCTTAAACTAGAGGACAGGACTTGGAAGCCTCTCTGAGGAGGCTGGTGACGTCTCAGACATGAACTAAGAAAAGTGGATACTAGACCTTCATCACGAGGGTCAGGTGAAGGCATGCCCTTGTCAAGGAGTTGGTGGCCTTATAAAAGTGGCCACAAAAGAACCCTCACCTTTTCTACCATCAGAGAACACAGCAAAAAGCTTCTGTCTGTGAACCAGGAAACTGGTCCTAACCAGACACAGACTGTCTGCACCCTGACTCTGAGAGTCCAAGAATTAGCAGAAAGAAATCCATGTCCATGTGCATTTGGGGATCCGTTCACTCCCTAGTACAACAAATAAACCAACAATGAACGTAGCACAGAAAGTGGGTGCCTGAGGGACTTCTCCGGTGGTAGCCATCTTACATCATTTATATGTTAATTTCCTCGTGATTACCCATTTCATTTTTACCCATCACACTTTGTCCATTTTCCCATGCGTTGGCCTCTTACAAAAACGTTTTGAAGGATTTTTCTGGAAACAAAGTCCTGATCTGGCCCTAGACTTTCTTAGCATCTGAAGTACCTGTTACAGAGTCCTGGCTCCTCCCACTTCCCTCCTCCCCCTCCCCTAAACCTCTCCAGCCCCTAAGTTTCCCTTCCCTTCCCCCAGCTTCTGATTCCTATAATAAGCCAGCCATTCCACCCGAGTGCTCTCTTGGTTCCTCCTTCGGCCTTCTTTGTTCTCTTTGTTCTCTTTGTTCCTAGTCCCCTCTCTTGCCCCTCTCTCTTCTCTTCCTTTCTTATCCTCCACCCCTCCCTATGGGCTGGGCTAGTCTGCTGGCCATGTTCGGTCTGGACTGAACAGCTGCCTCTGCCTGTTCTCTCCCTCATATCTACAATAAAACCCCCTCCTCAACCACACCTTGGGGTGGTCCTGCCCTCCTTCTCATTCATTTGGTAGACAGCTGATTGCTTCTTCCTCCTAGGAATTTGGTGGGAACATGGCGAGAGGGCAGCTACTCGAAGAAAGAGCCCTTGCCTGCTGGCCTCTGCATTTCCAGTGGGAACAGTGTCCTCACCGAGAGCCACATTTTCAAGGCAGTTAGTTGTTCAGCTCCTGGGAAGGGACTCTCACCTGCACTCTGACCGCGCCACACAGCAACCCTTCCTGTGCTGGAAGGGACTCCTGCCTATCTACCCATCTTAGGACCAGATGCAACAGGAAATCCACTGTCATCTGGAGGCCCCGGATTTTTCTCACCACCAAAGAAGACTTGGGGAATTTTTAGAAAGAAGGCACTGCCACAAGTCTATTTGGGAGTTGGCAAACAGCCAAATTCCATCTTCGAGCAGGAACTTGGGCTGTGTCCACTGCATTCTTGCCAAATCCCTCTTTATCAAGGCATGATTGACATACAAAATGCTGTATGTATTTACTGTATATAACTGAGCAGTCGTTCCTCTCATTTTTAACTCAAGGAGATATTTTATTGGGAAATTCCAGTTATTGTGGCTTACGAAGTCAGGAGATTTCTAGTTTAGTCAGAAAACAGGGCCATCTGTGACAAAACTTCAGGAAGTATAGGGTTAATCTTGGGGACACTAGAGAAGAGGGGGACAGGGAGTTGGTGGTGGTGGTGCTCCATGGTGAGAGCATTTTCGGTGACAGTCACTGTTGCAAATCTTGAGTGCTCACACAACAGCCAGGTACACCGTCAGCGTGCGCTGTAACCCAGCACTGCAGGGAACAGACAGGTGGATCCTGGGAGATGACTGGCCATTCAGCTATTTAGAAATGTAACCTTTACGCTCAGTGAGAGAACCTGTCTCAAAAAATGTGGAGCCAGACAGTGGTGGCACTGTGCCTTTAGTCCCAGCACTTGGAAGGCAGATCTCTGAGTTTGAGGCCAGCCTGGTCTACAAAGTGAGTTCCAGGATAGCCAGGGCTACACAGAGAAACTCTGTCTCAAAAAATAATGTGAAGGATGATACAGTAAGACACCCAGTGCCCTTCTCTGACCTCCACACATAACCATACACCTGCATACAGGAAGCCTAAAGCCCACAACAAACAAACCAACAAAAAACCAAAAGAAGTTATCACAACTGCTAAACAAGCACAAGATACTTAACAAAGTGAATACTCAGAGGATGAAAACAGAACCAAGCTAGGCAAAAATCTGAGGCTGAATGGAAAACTTGAAAGATTATAAGACAAAGATGAGGACTGTTCCTGAAAAGTAGACCAAGAAGACAGAGATTGCAAACTGAATAGAACAGTTTTAAAACATATATCAGGCCTGGTGGTTTATAACTCTCCTCCCGGCACTCTGGAAGTGCAGGCAGAAGAATTCTCACCAGTTTGAAGACAGCTTGGGCTACATGATAAGTTGTAGACCAAACCTGGGCTAAAGTATGAGCCATGTCTCAAAAAATAATGAAAAATAAATAAATAAAACAACATGACCAATTTAAGAATTTCAATACTGATATTTTTAAGCTGCCTCAGCTGGGTAAAGTGCTAGCTGTGCAAACCTAATTATCTCAGTTTAGCTTAGTGAGTAAAAGCAGTTATGCAAGCATGCAGCCCAGAGGTTGAATTCTCAGAACTCATGTGAAAGTTGCATAGTTTGAGAGACTGTAATTTCAGTGCTCTTCTGAGGAGATGGGGCCCGAAGACTATCAAGTGAATCTGGAAGTTCCAGGGCCAGCTAACCTGAAGAATGCAGCAGAAAAATAACAGAGATCCTGTCTCAAACAAGATAGAAGCAAAGACTAACAGCTGAGGTGGGTCTCTGATTCTACATGCACGCACGTCTGTCTGCATTCAAGTACATGAAAACACACACAGACACTCATGCAAACACACATGCATGCACACATTCATGCATGCATGCAATCAGAAAACAAAAGGAGGGAAGAGAACCCCTTTGACTTCTGGTTAAGTTGTGAAGTGTGCCCGAGACCATCAGCTCCACCCTGCTTAGCATGCAAGCTAAGCTAGAAGACTGTGGCTTTAAAAGCTCATTGGATGGGCCAGGGAGTTTACCATGCAAAAGCACTTTATGTGAAAGCCGGAACACTCAAGTTCAACTCCCCCAACTGTGGAAGGGGAGAACTGAGCTTAAAATTTGGGAGCTCTTAGCAACAGAAAGATTTATGTCAGTGTAGGGAATCAAGAGTAAGATCCAGGAAAAATAAGAAACAAATTTGAAGGTGACAGGTCAGTCTAACAGAGAGAGAAAACTTTTGCATCCCCTCGCCTCTTTCTTTCTCTGTTTGTTTTACTCTCCCCATCTCTGTCTCTCCTTTTTTCTTTCTTATCTTTCTTATTTTTGAGGTTTCAGGAACTGGATAACTCTATGGTGGGAAAACCCCTCAACTATGATTTTTGCCAGACAAAAATTAACTGGAAACGGATTATAGACCAAAAATGTAAAGGCCAAAATAGTAAAGATCCAATAAAACATAGGAACTATGCTTGAACTTGTTCACTGCTGGTGGGACCACAAAATATTATGGCTACTTTGGAAGACAGTTTGGCAGCTTCTCATGAAATAAAACATGTTCTTATCATGTAGTCCAGCCATTGTACTCCTCAGTGCATTCACAGAAGTGGAAGTACATATCCACGTAAAAGGGAGCACATGGCTATTTATAGTAGCCTTCTTCCTAACTCCAAACCTTGGAAGCAACCCAGATGTCCCTCAATAGGTGAATGGATACATAAACAGTGGAACGCCCTGATAATAGGTATCTTTGTGCACCATGAAGAAACAAGCTCTCAGGCCCAGTGACCCAGAGGGACTGTAAACATGTGTTAGTAAGTATAAGAAGCCAATCTCCAAAGGTTATAATCTATGTGATTCTGGCCATAGAACATTCTGGAAAAAGAAAGATGTGGAGGGAGTGAGGAGGTCAGTGACTGCCAGGATGTGAGGAGTGAAGAGTGTGCAGAGGGCAGCGAGACTCCTCAGCCTGACACTGTAACAGTGGTGACTCGCATGGCCCTCAGCCTGACACTGTAGCAGCGGTGACGCGCATGGCCCTCAGCCTGACACTGTAGCAGCAGTGATGTGCATGGCCTTGTGTGTTTGCCCCAACTGTAGATAAGGAGACTGTCCCACTCAAAGGATGCACCATATAATGGCTTGCCAGTGTGTGCTCATGTGCTGTAACAAACGTACTTGCTTTTGTGTATAGTAGGGGGAGGGGTGTGTGTGTGTGTGTGTTTGTGTGTGTGTGTGTGTGTGTGTGAGAGAGAGAGAGAGAGAGAGAGAGAGAGAGAGAGAGAGAGGAAGAGAGAGACAGAGACAAAGACAGAGACAGAGAGAGAGAATCTACTTTTTTCTCAGTTTTGCTCTAATCTGAAATGCTCAAGAAATAAAGTCTACTGAAATACAAGAAAAAATTCAAAAACCTTTTAGAATTCATCAATATATTGACAAAAATAAACAAGGAGAAGGAAAATATGGGCACGTTGTTGCCCAGGTCCAGGTAGGTGTGCCTTTTGGTGGAGAAAGAGATGCAGACTCGAGGGAGCACAGTGCGCTGTTTCTAACAGAGGAGGCACTGTGCCATAATTTAGTCCGGGCAAGGTTCATGGCTTTTTTGTTTGTTTTGTTTTACGTGTGGTACACATGTGTTTGTGTATGTGCACATGTGTGTGGAGGTATCTTCTTCCTCAATTGTTCCTCAAATTATTTTTAAAAACAAGCTCTATCACTGACTTTGGAACCTGGTGTTCACTGTCTCAGCTGGACTGGCCAGCAAGGCAGGCCGTGGAGCTGCCTGCCTACGCCCCCGCCCCCGCCCCCTCCCCGCCCCGCCCCCGTCCCCGCCCCGCCCCGCCTCTGCCTCCACAGTAGTGCAAGTACAGACATACCATGCCAGTTTTTTACATAAGTGCTGGAGATTGGGTCTCAGATCTTCCTTCTTGCATGTTGAGCACTCTACAGACTAAACCCTCACCGCAACCTCTCACTTTACTATTTTTTTATGATAAATATACTTATTATATGTCAATTATACCTCCTAATTTTATTATTTCTAAAGTGCTTATATCCTTTTTGTGCTCTTATGCTTTATGTGCTCTTACAAATTTTAAAGATTAAAGTAGACAAGCCTGAGGGAGCCAGGAGTTTACAGTCAGGAAAATCTAGACTCTGACGCCCAGGCTCCAGATCCTGGGGAGCTTCACACAACCCATGGAAACTCTTCTTTGTCCTGGCAAATCAGGCATCAATAAAGGTCGCACAAATAGCATGACTGAACAGAAGCTGCTCGGGGTTTGGGACTCTGGCATGTGGGAAACAATGGCAGGAAAGGGGAGCTCCTTGTACAGGTCAGGGTGACATGAGGCATGTGACTGGCAGTTCTCCTGAGCTCCTGATTCTATTGAGTGAACCATGATACCCATCTCAATTGGTTAGTTAATAAAAAGTAAACCATCTAGAGCAATTCAATGAGCTTAGTCAAACATTAGGCACCCCCAAACAGAACAGCTAAATGGGGGTCACTCTGCTTAGAGAACTCAGGAAGATGTCTGGCCCTGGGATCCCCTCAGAGGGAGAGAGAGGCAACTGCTGCAGGCATTACTTCTGTTCTGTAACGGGCAGCTCATCTACCTCTTGTGTGTAGGAACAGCCTGGGCCTGGGATCAAAGTGTGTGTGTGTGTGTGTGTGTGTGTGTGTGTGTGTGTGCGCGCGCGCAGAAGATCAAACTCAAGGGGGAGTGGACAAGAGGAAGGAATTCAGTCAGTGAGCACAGAACAGGTGACAGGCCTAAGGGAGAGCCCCATAGGAGCCATACATCCCAGCATCCTAGCTCCCTTCTGTGTCCTTTGTTGTCTTAGCCTTCCACAACGGTAATGTGCCTGTGACTCTACCCACATGAAACCCTCTGGGAAGTGCCTGTCTGCCCACGTGCTTGGACCCTTGCTTTGGGAACTGTTTTTCACCAATTGTTATTTCTCTACATAAAGGGATGAGACCTTTAGATGCCTCTGGAATGACCCCAGAACCAGCCAAGTTCAAGTCCTGTTCAGTCTGCTCACAACTCCTCACTCACTAGGAGACCCCAACAGTCCAGCTACTGGCCCCACAAAGGAAAAGCCTTGTGTGAGGCCCAGATGGGTGCACTTGTGCTATGGAATGTGTAGATGCTTGTATAAAGGGGCTCAGCCACCTCAGTTGGACCCTGTGGATGGACCCTGGTGGAGTGTTTGGGGTACCTATCACACAGCTCAGGCCACAGGGAAGGTCACAAGGAACATTGACACTGAACACTTGAGACACTGCACATTGGTCCAGGTCTCTAAGGAAGTGGCTTCAAGGTCGGAGCCTAGCTTCCAGCCCTGCCTTTAGGACGCATCTGTAGTCTAGCAAAAGCACCATACAGTACCTGGGGCTTGTACTGGGCCTACACTTGGCCCAGTTCTCACCCAGGTGTTCTGTCTGCAAGGGTCCCTGGGAGAAATACGAAGGTGAAAGGGACCGTGGAATCTAGCCCGAAGGAAAAAAGAGAGGCAAAAGTGATGGGCTTCCCCACTTTTGTTCTTGGCAAACTTCCTTCTGGAGGCTCCAGGGAAGGAGAATTTGATAGCCATGTAACTTCACCCTCAGATAGCCCCAGAGTAGTCGGGCTCACAGCCAAGCCCTCTGGGAGGGAAACTGCCAGCAATATCTTCAAAATCCATTTGTCTTCTCTTCTTGTGGCCCCCCTCTCTACCCACATCTATGCCCCCACCTCTGGCACCCTGCCCCCCAAGATCTTAGCTGGACAGATCTGGTTTCGCCCCACTCTGCCAGGTCCGGTCACAGCACCATACCAAAGCTTTTCTTTGTTCTTTTCTTTTTCTCTTAATCCCTTGCCTTCCGCTCCGTGAGAGAGGATGCCGGTCTGCTACCTATTTGGTACCCACCGCTCCTTCAACCTGCCATCTTTATAATATTGCTTTGAACTTTAACGGCATAAAAGTATCGGATCAAATTTGTATCTCATCGTTTGAATCTTCAGGTTCAACACTGGTTTCAAAACTGTTTTATAGGAATATAGAACTGCACACGTTTCAAGTTTACAACTTGTTAGGGTACATGCAAGCACCCCTCAAACTATCACCCCAATTTCCAACGAACATTCTAAATACCCCAAGTTCCCTCCTGCCTTCAGCATCCTTCCTCTGTGTACTAACACTATCAAATTAGTCTGGATTCTTTAGAACTTTATATAAATAAAACCATACCCAATGTTCCTTTTTTTTTAGTGCGGCTTTCTCCACTTAACAATCATTTTGAGATTAATTTATATTGTGGCAGGTATTAACAGTTCATGCCTCTTTGTAAGCGACTAGAGTGATCCAGTGGCTATGGTCTTTCTACACTCTGCTCATCCGCTCACCTGTTGATTGACACCTGGGATTCTTACAATAACACTGCATGTCATGAATCCCTCATAATTCTTTGTGTGGGTATACAAGTTTGTATAGAAGCATGAAATAGCGGTGTAGGTGTGTGCTTAATTTTTAAAGAGACTGTCCAGGGCTGTGACTATAGTTTAGTTGGTGAGTGTTTGCCTGTCATGCTAGAAGTCCTGGGTTTGGTTCAGCATACATCAAAAGCATAAGCTTGCTTGCAAAACCAGCATGCAGGAAGTAAAGGTAGGAGTGTCAGAAGTTCAAGGTCACCTTCAGTCACACAGCAGGCTTAGTGTTGAGACCAGAACGATATGCAGAGACCTGGTCTCAAAAAAGAATGAATAAGCAACTAGTAAAAATAGTCAAAATGCTTTCTAAAGTGGTTGTACCATTTCACAGTTTTACCAGTTGTGCCTGTAAGTTCTGGTTCCACTGACTCCCTCTAGTACTTGGTTTGTGGGTTGTCTGTTTTTAGCCCTTTCTAATAGGTATACAATAGTCATTTCATTGTGGTTTATTTGCATATGACCAAAGACAAACAATTTTGACCATCTTTATAAATCTCTTTATTTTCTATTTGTTTGTCTTCTATGGTATGATGTCTGAGTCTTGCTCACTTTTAAAGAACTGGGTTGTATTTCCTTGCATATTGTATTTTATTGTGATGAAATTTTTGTAACCCAGAAGTCATCACTAAAGCATCTTAAGTGTAAGACTCATAGCGTCAAATGAGTTAGCGACATTGCACAGTCAGCACCTTTAACATTTCCAACCGCACCCCATCCGACACAGGTGCTCTACGCCTATTAAGTAGCGCCTCTCTCCAGCTTCTACCAGTCTCTGGCTATTCATTGAACCATATGCTAACTTTATATTTAATTTTTTGAGACATTTCTCGATACTTCAAAAGAGATTGCAGAGAGTTACTTTCCCACCATGAATGGAGGCTCCGGTCTCTTCATTTCCTCACTGACGATGCGATTGTCCCTTACAGGGGTTGGTTTAAGAACATAAAACAAACAGTGTGCAATAAACAGCCTCTCTCTACTCACTTGGGCTCAGTGGAGCTCTGATATTAGCAACTAACTGTATTTGATAAACCCAGTCTAGATATAGAGAGCTAGCCACGGTTTCTCTGCTCAGTCGTGTCTTTCAAACACCCTTCATAGTGGAAGAACACTCTGAGCGGCATACATGAAAGAGTAGAGACACTACTGAACTGTTGATTCTCCGGCAAATGGTTATTAGTGTTTCTATGCATCGGCAATGCCTGGGGTGCTGGGGGCAGACACACACATTAGCAAGGTGGGGTTATTTAAACAACGGAGGCCTTCCAGGTCCCCTTGTATCTTGCTAACAGAGGACTATTTAACATCTGGCCCCTAATCATTGTTGCTGTTTTTAATCCAACCCCCATGAGCTTGCCAAACTGAAACTGCTCCAGACAAGAAAGAATGACAAACAATGAACCGAGAGGGGCATGAGTTTGATGCTTGCTTAGCACATTTGACAGCCGGAGTGTTGTCGGGGTAGTCAGCAGAGAAGACTGCTCACACATGGGTTTAAGCCAATAGAAAGTTTATTAGCAAGCCAGAGATTACATGGGGTGTCAGGATCTCAATGTAGTCCTCATCCTTTCTCAGGGTGAGTTTTTAAGCACAAAACTGTGTCCCGGGTTGACATATTGTTAACAAGAACAGTTAGCCAGAGGCAGAACTACAGAAACCAAAGAGCAAGGTTAGTCCATTTAGAGACTTTCTATAGCTATGGTTGTTATAGGCTTTTGGTCAAGTTTTGGAAGGTGCTGCTGTCTACATGCTGAGTTTTACAGCCTGAATGGTATTTCTACCACTGAGTCAGTTGCTAATGTCTGGGGCCTTGTTACAGGAGGAGGCTTTGAAACATCTGATTTCATCAATCACTTTTTTTCTTTTATTCACATATTCAGTAAATCTAACAAAGTGCTTATGGTATGTCAGGTATCTCACAAACCCTTGTTTTTATTTTTAAGAATCGTCCAAATGACTGGACATTCACCCTCCAAGGGGAGGCAGTATATCTTAGCTCCTTGATTTACAGAGAAGAAACTGAACAACTCTCAGGAGAAAAATATCCCCGGGCTGTCACTACAGCTAGCTGCTGTGTGACCACACACAGATGGGGCTAAAGCTTCTCCTTTGCTTCCTGTTTCCCACGAAATGGTTGAGGTCATGGTCAAGTTCTCAAAGCTCAGGTGAAGCAAAGCCCTACTCATTGCCACTGACAGAACCTGACCCATGCTGCCTAGTCACCTGCAGGTGCCAACCAGTGAGTGACAGCCACTGGATCAGAGACTAGATCAGCAGCACATTCTGTGACATTCTTTGTGGAGAGCTATAGACAACTGACCAGGGCAGGGACATCAAACTTAGGGAAACTCAGCAGCATTTACCTTATCTCTGGATGCTTTCTGGTAATATAGCCCTGTGATAGTCTAGACCCTGTGATGAAGGGGTAAGTAAGGGCCTGTCATATTTTGGCTTTTTGAAAACAAGCAAGCAAACAGACAAACAAAAAGGGGTGAGACAGGGAGCCAGCCATCTGTGGCCGCTGTGGCATCCTTGTGCTCAGTCAGTCCTGCTTTCTCTAAGAGGATTTTAAAGAGGCAGTGGAATTACCTGTAGGATCTGCTAAGTATATGACCGGTTACATTCTGCTGAGGAGCTGAATGCTCATTCTGTTCCTGAATGACGGGGCTCAAGTTCAGGCTCTGCCACTCAGTTCTCCAGTGTCCTACTATGCAAAGCGCAGCTAATATAGCTCCCTAAACACACCTAACCTAAAGTCAGGATCACAAATTCAAGGCATGGCTCTGACAGAAACTAGCTGTCCAATTTAAGAAAACTCCTTACGTTTTCTTTTCCCCAGTTTCCCAGTCTTCAGGGGAGTGTTATCATGATCTTGCCTTCCTGGTGTCTATGAAGTAAAGATTGCAAGAAGCCTGTGGGGTGTGGATAAATACAGTAGATATAGAAGTCAGGTATGAATTCAGGTGTGCTAGAAACACTGGTCTGGGTCTTTCTAGCCCAAACAAATCAAAAATAGGAGTCACTTCAATACACAGAGATTTTTTTTTCTTGTATGTAACTGGCTGGTCTGGCCTATCTTCCTGGGAAGCTATAGCAGCTTCAGAGGTGATCTCCCAACTGAGAACAAACTGAAGACCAGGTTGGTGTCCTGGCTGCTCCAAGATCCTGCAGTCGGCTCTCGCCTGCCACCTGGTGTCACAGCCTACCTACTGCCTAGAAACCACGTGTAAGAAAGTGCTTACAACCTAACTACGCACGTTGGTTTCGACCGGCCTTAACCAATACGGACAGGGAAGGCGGGGCAGAAGAAAGGAAAAGCCCAATCACCGTCTACTTTCCAAGGAGAAGGTGGGGCTTAGTATTTACCACGTTGGGTTTGTCCGCAGCGCTAATTACTTTTTCCAAAGGCTGCAGGGCTTCTCTCGGCTGGCGTCGCCGCCTCGCGCGCCCCTGCTCTGCCGCTACGGTCTTGGGGGCTGCTGGTCCCGAGTACCATGTGTGACGGCACCCTGCTGCCCCCTCTCGTCCTGTCCTTGCTGCTGCTGGTGTGGGGGCTGGACCCGGGCACAGGTAGCGTTCCTAGTTCTCACGACCACCTTCCCGGTGCCTTTCCGAAGCATCCTGGCGCCCGGGTGCAAGGGTTGACCGCTGACAGCATCCTCGGAGGAGGAGAGCGAAGGCAGCGGCCGGAGAACTGGTCTTCGGTTCCCCCTCGGCACGCCGATGGCGCGCTGTCCCCGGTGTGATCGAGTGGCTTCGCCGGCTCTGAGAGGCCCGGCTCGGGGAGGGAAGGGAGTGCTGGGTCACGGCTGCGCGATACCCACGGAGCCCCGCGAGCCAGCGCCAGAGCCACCGGCAGCCCTGGTGGCCAGGCCGGTGCTGACGCGTGTCCTCTTTCCCCGCAGCTGTCGGCGACGCGGCAGCCGACGTGGAAGTGGTGCTCCCGAGGCGGTTGAGCCCCGACGACGTGCACCTGCAGCTGCTGCCGGGAGCGGGAGCAGCGGGGCTCCGGCGGTGGCGGCGACCGCGAGCATCTCTAGGTGGCCCTCAAGAGGGGCAAGGAAAGCGCGCCCTGCTGCTGCACCTGCCAGCCTTTGGGCGCGACCTATACCTGCAGCTGCGTCGCGACCTGCGCTTCCTGTCCCCAGGCTTCGAGGTGGAGGAGGCGGGTGTCTCGGGGCACAGCGCACACCCTGCGGAGCTGTGCTTCTACTCCGGACGAGTCCTGGGCCACCCCGGCTCCCTCGTCTCCCTCAGCGCCTGCGGCGCCGCCGGCGGCCTGGTATTGCCCGCGCCCCCTATGGGTCTGCCCTGCCCAGTCTCTTGCTTCTCCTGGGGTGGTCCTGCGGAGGGCTGGGCGGGAGAAGACCTACCTCCTCATCTCCTTTACTTGGCCTTTCAGACTGTCCCTTCCTAGCAGAGGGAACATAAGGGGAAAGCCTGTCATTGTCCTGGCTTCTGTTGTGTACTGAACCTGACCAAGGTGGGGTTGCGTTGAGAAATTAGCTATAGCTCACCTAGAGGAAAGAATATGAAGCTGTCGTTCCCACTCTCCCAGCATCAGGTGTGTATGTTTTCTGAACTTTATGGGGAAGGACTAAAGTGTTCATTCCCTCTGTCTGGGAATGGGGTATCTATGCACCTCTCTTCTGTCCTTTGAGCCTTCTTATACTAGGAGGGGACCCCAGGCAGGCCATGGTTAGTCTCACTTTTGTTAGCTGAAAGGTAAGACCAAGAGAGGAACTGTAGTCAGTATCTTTACTTCCTTACTCCACAATAGGCGTTTATCTGGATGCACCCTCCATGAGAACTGTGGGGTGCTCACCTGTTCCAGGTGTAAACCCTGTTCTTATGCTTTCTCTTCTCGAAACCTTGCCTCGCTGTGTTTGAGACACCCGTGACAAGTGCACGGACAGGCACAGGAAGTTTGGGGTGGCTTTGTTCTCTTTGTGCTCACACTTGAGCACTTGGCTACGTTGGTGCCCAGCCAAATTCTTCTCTGCTTCTCCAGGGTGCCCCCAAGGAGAGCACGTGGCTGGCAGATGGTTTGCGCATGAAGAGCCTGGCATCACTCCGCATGCAATGTCTGCGTTGTTTCTCTGTATTTGTTATAGCAGATCTCTGGGATAGTAGTTTCTGATACTGTGTTTTGGCAGCCCACCCTGTGCCAGAGAAGCCCCCCCTTCATTTACCCCATATCACCACCTACGCTGCCAGTAGCAAAGTATGAAAGCCCATGACTCCAAGATGTTACTTGACGCCTCTGCTTTCTTAGCATTGGGTCAGTGTTGAGGGACCTGTGGTTATAATTTCCTGGGAGCAGCCTAATTTTCAGGAGTTTTTTAAGGTCTCATTTTAGGGTA
Organism: Uromys caudimaculatus; assembly: GCA_028551405.1. Classification (NCBI taxonomy): domain Eukaryota; kingdom Metazoa; phylum Chordata; class Mammalia; order Rodentia; family Muridae; genus Uromys; species Uromys caudimaculatus. The sequence goes on along the minus strand of CM052703.1, from coordinate 123,219,663 downwards.
TGGTTTACTTTTGTTTAACTGGGAGACAATGGCAGCCTTGGCAAAAGAAGGCAATGGCACAGATTGTGGTGGGGCCTGGTAGGTGTTAGCGTGGAACCGGGGCAAAGGGCGTGGGCTGTGGGCGAGGAGGCTTAAGTGGAGTAAGAAAGGCTCAGATCACTGTAGGACTCGGGTCAGCGCTGTATCATGTTCTGGGAGGGACTCAAAGGCCCACATCATTTCTCCCGTTTTTGCCAAAGTGTTTCAAGTCTAGGTCACATCCCCGTACCGTACATAGAAACATCTGAATCCCATTTGCTGCGGTTTCGTGAGTTTCTGGAGAGGTCAGAGTTTATACTTCTTGGTGTAAAGTTTCCATCGAGGAGCTATCTGTGAAGGAGCCCAGGCTGGAAATCTGGAGAACATTGATGTAACGTCCTCCCAGAGTGATTGCTGAATCTCCTCTCAGATGGCATCTGAGCCAACTTTTCAGGAAGACTGCGCTTCCCCTTGGCACCATGTGAGGGCGCTATGCCTTAGAGAAAGGAACCCAGCCAAGACTCTTGAGTTCACCCCAGCCAGTTGCGGGTGGACTTCTGAGTCTTTAGATTTTTCAGTTCCAGTTTGAGGAGACACTGCTGTTGTTTAGTCTGCCTTATTCATCCTGTTCGTGCAAGCTGCACATTGGACACTCTCCTCGAGTACACATAGACAGAGGCCGAGAGCGAAGGGAAGAGACACGACTGGGCGCTGGTCTCTTAGCATCAAGGTGATCCTGCGACTAAGGAAAGAAAGTCTCTGACCTTAAGCTACCTGAGATTGCCCTGCACTGCATCTTTGGCTTGGTTGTCCACCCGGGTGGGTGGTAAAGTTGTGCTAGGTCCCTTGACAAGGCTAGAAGCTCTCTGAAGTGTGAAGTTGTGTGTGTGTTCGCCAGGATAGTCTCAGCTACAAGACATGGGTAGGGGGCTTGGTCCAGAAGATAGCTCTTGGTAGCTCTTGGGTGGGGGTATTCCAAAAGCCTTCTAGGATTGAAAGAATCATGTTGAGCAGGAATTGGCAGACTTTTCCCAGAAAGGAGCAGAAAGTGAATATTTTACACTTTATGAGCCATCTAGTCTCAGTCATGTCTCTCAATGCTGCCCTTTTTGAGTGACAGCACCTATGGGAGGTGTTTAAACTTGTGGGTGTGGCTGTGCTCAGCCTCCTCTATCCTGGATGCTGGGTAGTATTCTCGCTGTTAGTATGTTTGGCCACAGCTAATGTCTACATATGACTGTGTCTTTGTCACAGGGGCAGCAGTAGTGTGTGCTCTGTCTGTCTTCCTGGCATTTGTGCTGTCTGTGCTCAGAGATGTTGGGAGTCTGTTTAAAGGGAGCTACATTACCAGGACAGAGCACTGCTAAATTGTTTATAGGGCACAGAGTATAACTCACCACCACCGTCCCCCCCCCCCCCCCGTGTTGGCTGCAGGCGGAGGCGTGGGCCTGTGGTGTTTCCCCTTCTCTGTCTTATCAGGAAGAGCTATACCAGCTGCACTTTTTGGATCTTCAAAGACCCTGGGCCCAAGGATTAATTGTTTTCTGTTTCTGCTGCTTCGTTTTATTTACATTTCACGGAGTCTTTAGATGTAGCGTAGTTTTGGAAGCATTCCCGTAACCATGGAATCGGAAAGCAATGAGCTTTCGGCTGGTGGAGAAGGTATCTCTCCTAATGAATTTACCCAGCCTCCTGTGGCTAGCACTGGGTGATGGAGGACCAGCAGAATCCCAAATTGAACTTCATCGATAGGCAGGGCAGTGGGGGCAGGGGAAGGAAGCTTCAGGGAGAGGAAGAGTGTCAACTGCAGCGAAGGCTCTTCATGGCTTGTCTGAAGTGAGTAGGCGAAATGACTGTTTTAGGAACAGGGAAGGAAGGCTGCAGGCTGCCACTGGGTCTGATGGACTGAGCAGTGGCTACTCTTGAAGCTCTGCAGAAGCTTTGTTCACTGAGGCATTGTAGCCAAGCCTGCAGGGGTATGCTGTCTAGGGAGCTGTGGGGCCAGAGAGGACACCAAATCATTCTGGCTGGGTGTGGGCTCCATCATGCAAATTAGACACCCAGTTAGTTATCGTGGTGAGCACCTTGGCTCTGGCTGCTCAGCAAAGACAGCACCATTTTTGTGACCCACCGTGGGCACCGGTATGGGTGTACCTTTTACAGTCACTTGTAGAGTTCTTGCAGTTCTCTTGGAGCCTTTAGAGAGTGCACACTTTGGTTTTAGGAGAGGAAGTGTGTAGATAGGGAGGATGGGGACTGAGGCCTCCTAGCCAGTTTGTTCTCCAGCAGCAGCTGAGGTTACAGAGGCTGGCGGGGTTGTTCTAAGGAGGGCAGCTGCCAGTCACATGGCCTCTGGAATCAGGAGACAGGGTTGAGATGCTGGCCTTGCACTTTATAAGATAGCATTATCCAGCTGTCTGTGGTTGGTCTGTTATTAAATTGTCCAGTTTTCTAATGCAAACTCTCTTTATCAAGTACAGCTGGGTAGGACTTAGTCTGGGCAAAATTCTTAAAGAGGATGGTGACTACCCAGAAGGGGTCAGATAGACTAAACTTCATCATTATCATTATGCAAGTTATCACGATATAGGTACAGTTAATTCATATCTCTGAAGAACTGGCCATGTAAAGCATAAATATGCTGATAAATACTGAGCACATTCTTAGGTCTTTGAAGAAGGGCAAAAGACTGCTATGAAGTTTGAAGCTGAAGATGGAAGAATTAAAGAGAATCTGACCAGAAAATTCCAAGGCCTCTGGCCTCTTCTTGGGAGAGCATTCATACCGCCTCAGTGCGGCCTCTTCTCCTTTGACCTCTCTCCTGCTCTGTGCTCTTTGCACTTCTAATTGTCCTGCTCAGGACTTCACCCACCTGCAGCTTTCCAGACCTTTCCAGAACCTCTCAGGATGCCAGGCTCTGACTCCTTTCTGAACGTGTCTTAGGGGACTCACGTTTCTCTTTGGAATTCTGCCAAGTGGCATCATTTTTCTAGAAAGAAAAACTCGAGGTGTGATGATGACCCAGAGTCTTCTTAAACCGACCGCATTCTTATGTGTGCGTACCTGTGTGTCTGTTCATGTGTGTTTGTGTCTATCTGTGTGTCTATGTGTGTGTATGTATGTATGTATGTATGTATGTATGTATGTATGTATGTGTATGCATGCTGAGATTATATGCCCTCCCCTTTACTTGACAAGTTCTGAGAATCAAACTCAGATCTTCATGCTTGCAAGACTATCCCTTTAATAAGCTTGCTCCCCATCCCTGACTGCATCCTTGAAGCATATTCCCCAAATGCTGAATGGCAGCAATGGCCTGACCTTAGATGTAGATGACAGGAAATGTCTCTGCGACCTTTATATCTGAAACAATCACCATCACTGGCTGGTCTTTCTCAGAGGGAGGAGGGTACACTTTTCTGCTCAGGAACACAAATGCATGGTAAGAAAAACTGCCTAGTCATTCGAGGCTGTGACCTGGAGGGACTCCTTAACGCTTTTGAAGCTTTCCTCACTTGAAGCCATCCGAAGGATAAATGACATTGGCCTTGCCCTGATGTTGATGGAATAGAATAAGATAGAATCTATGAAATCTTTCAGTGAGAGCCTGCCTTATTGAAGGATTAAAACCTAGTTTCTCCTATAGCCCAGTTATAAATCAACCAGTCAGCACAGTTGATGGACTAAATCACCTTTCCACACCTCCGTGTGCAGAACGCTTGGGTGGGCCCCACTGAGCCTCAGAGATAAATGCGGCATAGCCCTGTCTGAGAAGATGGTTCCCATGCGCATAGAAGGAAGACTCACTGTAGCCTTTGAGGAAGATGAGCCTGGAGGAGCAAGAGGAGATTTTGGAAGATGAAGACTGGAACCAAGCAGGGCAGAGCCTCAGTCACAAGAGGGTTGGAGCTGAAGAGAGTAGATCTCATGTTCCAGGACAGAAGAGTTATGGCTAAGAGCTACCGAGGCTGGGTCCTCCCAAGAGAGTGACCTATGAGTCGGTAGTGGGGTAGGGCAGGGTGGGCTATTTATAGGATGATGGGAGATGAACTGAATGGATTTGTTAGGATGTGATGGTGCACCAGATGCCAATCTGTAGATGTGAAACTTCCCATAGAACAGTGGTTCTCAGCTCTGAGCTGAGCGGAGACCCTGCTGGGCTGGTTAAACTGACCGCTGAGCCCTACCCATGGACCATTTGTGGGTGCTACTGCTGCTGTTATTGGTCCAGGTTTACACTTGGGCCAACTGGTGACGGAGGACTTTGTAACAGTTGTCTGCGCATCCCTGTGAGAACATAGTGGGAGGGGCCTGTGGGATGACATGCTCAGGCCTTTGATGAGGGAGATGGCCATGGGAAGGATGGTAGCCACACAAGGGAGTCTTCACAGAGAGCTTGCGGTCCTTCAGCTATCTGACTGCAGTAAGCAGAAATAGAGAGACCAGCAAGGCACCTCACATTCGGTGGAAGAAACTAGCATTAGAAAGACCTGGTGTCTTGGTTCAGAAGTTTCACATTTGCAGATGTGGTGGCAAGACTAGGGATACAGGTTGGGAAGGCCCTCATGTCTGTGTGTACTGGGTGGATGTCAGGAAGGTCTCTGATGTTCTAGTTGGCTCAGTAGGATCTGGCAGGTCCTACTCCTCTCCTGCACACAGAGAACATAAGGGTGTTTTCAACCCCACCCTGCACACACTGACATGGCCGGAGACAGCATAGGCCAAAGAATCCTTACATAGCTCTTGGGGCCACACTGCAGCATTATAGCCAAACAGTCACAGGATAGCCCATGTTCCAAATCCAGGTGCTTCTAGACATCAAAGTCAAGGCCTGAGGTAGCTTGAGTCTCCACATCCTGTTAAAAGCTATCATGGTAGGTCTTGTCTATGGCTGTCCACTGAATTTCCTGAGGAGCTATCTATCCCCTCCCAGAGTGGGGCCTGGATATCAGGGCTCTTCATGTAATACTAAACATCACGGAGCTGGGGGTGACAGCTCCCAATCAAGGGCTCTATGGGGTATCTAGTTTAGTGATATCTGGGCCAGTCCACTCAGGTTCTCTACGAACTATGATGTGGCCGGCTTGAGAAAAATCAGGAAGGATAGTTCTGATCCTGCCTCAGTAGGACTATTAGGTTGTGGAAATGTCTGATAACATGGGGGCAAACATTGGATTGCTGGGAGTAGGACTTAGGGGAAGGAGTGGAGAGAAGGGGGAGATGAGGAGGACTGGAGACCACTTACGGGTAAGACTGTGAGTGAGGGACACGAATGACACATGCGTCCTTTTGACACAAACTGTACACATTCATGGGACAACAGAGCATTTTATTCCCAAGCCTGTGCAGGAAGGGTGAGTATTAGTTAGAATTACCCATGAAGCCTCTAGACCAGTGCTTCCCAACCTGTGGCCTGCCACCCCTTGGGGGTGGGGCACCAAATGACTCTCTTACAGGGGTCAAATATCAGATATCAGATATCTTGCATATCTGATATTCGTAACAGTAGCATAATTACAGTTATGAAGTAGCAACAAAAGAAATGTTATGGTTGGGGGTCACCATGACATGAGGAGCTGCATTAAAGGGCTCCGCATTAGGAAGGTGAGAACTACTGCTCTAAATGATGAAACTGAGATGGGGGGCAGTTTCCATGGCTAGCCCGCAGGCTGGCAAGTTTATGTAGCTGTTTCTCTCACATACTTGTCCTGGTCACTTCTGTGTTTGAAGGTAAGCTCCCAGGAGGACCGAAAGCTGCCAGCTGAAGTAGAGCTGACCTGCTCCATCCCTCCAGCACGGTTCTCTTCCTGCTCCAGTGGAAGGAAAGCCGTATGTGGGACCCCCTCTCCCCAAAGAGATGCCCTGAGAAAATCCTTTCACTAAAGTGAAAGATTTTGATGATGGATGTGAAGGGTTTCCCACCGGATGGGCATCTCTGGCTCTGAAACTTTGCATCTAAGCTGGCTGCCCCATGGTTTCCACACACTACATGGGAAGAATAACGGGTTTTGAAAGGGCTGGGGACTGGAGCCGGATTTGGCCTCCCACAGTCAGAGTGCTTCCAGAAGAACCCAGCCTTTCATTAGAGCCCAGGGCCAATTATTACAGAAAGCATGTTCCACACTTGAGCCTCTGCGCTGCCTGCCTCTTCTCACTCTGAGAAATCCGAGCGAGCAAGCTCAAGTTTTCGCCTCCAAGTGGGGAGAGGGGGGAAGCTGGACTCTCCTGAAGGTCACACAGTGCCACTCTGGACAGTCTCATTTAGGCAGTAAAGTCTGTGAGTTGATCTTGGCAAAGGTTCTAATAAAATGGGAACCTTGAATGCTTAGATCCGGAAGTATGGTCTCACACTGCATGTTGGGAAGGATTCGGGGTCGTAGGTGCTCTGAGGAGCTGATCTACTCTTTCCGTGTGGAAGCTAACTCCTATTTGGCTTGAAGAAGACGGTCCCTGACTTGAGATAAGCTGCAATGTTGTTCGGAGGATAGTATTCTCAAACTGCCCACCAGACCAAAACTGTCTGTCGCTGTTGGGGGACTTGCTGGAAGGGCACACATTGTTGGACCTAACCCAAGGTTTCCAGGTGATTCTGCTACATAAGGCTTGAACCCCTGGGTCAGTATAATGTAGATTTTTCTTTGTATGAGATATGAGCACATGCTTTGGGGGTCAGAGGTCAGCCCTGGCTATCCTTAGATACTGTATACTTTGCTTTTTTATGAGACCTGATTCCTCTCTGGCCTGAAACACACAAAGTGGCTACACCGACTGGCTAGTGAGCCCCAGGAGCCCTCCTGTCTCTGCCTCCTCTCCCGTGCATCATGTCTGGCTTTCATGCTTCTGTGGCAAGCTCTTTACCTACCATGGCTTTAGAAATGGAGTGAGGATATATATGTATATGCTAGGCTCCCTAAAGTGGGTCTGCCCTGTCTGAACCTGTGCTGGGTGAGGCAGGCCTGAGCTGTGTGGCTCAGGAGAGAGGATGCTGTTCAGAGTGGGACATTTCGCCTTTGGCCACCTCAGCGTATTGGGGAGGTTTGCCTTGTTTTGCTGCCTGCATAGAAGGAAGGACAGTTACAGCAGGCCTCTCAGGCAGGGAGGGCCAGCTGCTTCAAAGCAGTCAGCATTGCTTCCAGGGAAAGTCCTCTGCATATCCCCCTATTAATATTTATACTATTAAAATGACAAATTAACCTGGGTGTGTTGGTGTACATTTTTAATTCCAGCACTCTGGAGATTTCTGTGAGTTCTAGGTCAGCCAGGGAGATCCTGTCTCAAAAAGAGAAAAAATTAACAAATTTAAAATATTAATTTTTAAGTTTTTCATTTGATTCATAAATCTTATTAGGTAGCAAGTGTTTACACTCACTGTTAAGAGGATTATGGTTTATCTTTAGACTCATTTACAAATGTGATTTTTCACTTTAAATGTTCAGTGCTGTCTTAGAAATTTAACATTTAATTTTGTTTTCAAGTTCTTTTGGCTATCTGAATCAAGCCTCTCACTAGAGTTTGAGATGATATAAACCATTCTTCTAAGCCTGACAACCCCGCCTTATAAACACAGGAAGGCCGGAGGTCTCTTTACACACACACCCTGATACTGCTTCTAAGATGACCATAAAATAAGAATACAAAATCAAATCCATCAGACACTCTCTTGGTTTCTCTTAAATGCTGTAATTTTGGGGTGGAAATTTGTAAATCATCCTCCACCCTCTACTAATTAATACTACACATGGGACTGGTTCCTTTGTCTTGGTGTTTTGTTTTAAATATCCTCAAAGAAGGACAAGATTTATTTTCCCACTAGAGATATAGTGTTCTGGCCCAGCAGTTTGAAAGGTGCTTCCACAGTGGCTTACCACACCCACTTTGCAGTTTGGAGATAGGTTCTCATTTATCCCAGGCTAGCCTCAAACTCTTGATCCTTCTGCCTCAGTCTCTCAAGAGCTGGGATTATGAGTGTGCACCACCCCACCTAGCTCAAATAGAGCACTGAGATTTACTTAAGGTGTATGGGTGTTTTGTCTGCATGTATGTCTATGCACCCCTTGTGCACAGTACTCAAGGAGGCCAGAAAAGCGGGTTAGATCCCCAGGAATGGGAGGTAACAGACAGTTGTGAGCCACCACGTGGGCGCTGGGAGCCAGACCCAGGCCCTGTGCAAAAGCAATTGCTTATAACCCCTTAGCTGAGGCAAGCCACCTCTCCAGTACCTCAGATGGACTTGTAAGAGGTGCTTTTTAGGGCTTCACATATAGCTCAGTTGTAGAGCTTGTCTAGCATGTCACAGTTCATGACAGGGCCTAGGTTTTTGTTGTTGTTGTTGTTGTTTTAATTTTTGGATATTTACTTTATATACATTTCAAATGTTTTCCCCCTTGGAAAACCCCTATTCCATTCCCCCTTCCCCTGCCTCTATGAGGGTGCTCCCCCACCCACCCACTCCTGTCTTCCCTCCCTGGTATTCCCCTATACTGGGGCATCTAACACCCTCAGGCCCAAGGGCCTCTCCTCCCACTGATGGCCAACAAGGCCCTCCTCTGCCACATATATGGCCAGCACCATGGGTCCCTCCATGTGTATTCTTTGGTTGGTGGTCCAGTCTCTGGGAGCTCCCAGGGATCTGGCCAGTTGACACTGTTGCTCCCTCCATGGGGCTTCAAACCCCCTCAGCTCCTTCAGTCCCTTCTCCAACTCCCCCATCCAAAACCCCACGCTCAGTCCAATGGTTGGCTGCAAGCATCTGCCTCTGTATTTGTCAGACTCTGCCTGAGCCTCTCTGGAGACAGCTTATCATGCTTCCATCAGCAAGCACTTCCCAGCATCCACAAGAACGTCCGGGTTTGGTGGCTGTATATGGGATATATCCCCAGGTGGGGCAGTCTCTGGATGGCCTTTCCTTGAGTCCCTGCTTCACACTTTCTCTCCATATTTCCCCTGTGAGTATTTTGTTCACCCTTCTAAGAAACACTGAAGAATTCACATTTTGGTCTTCCTTCTTCTTAGACTTCATATGGTCTATGAATTGAATCTTGGGTATTCTGAACTTTTGGTCTAATATCCACTTATCAGTGGGTACATACCATGTTTGTTCTTTTGTGACTGAGTTACCTCGTTCAGGATGATATTTTCTAGTTCCATCCATTTGCCTGCGAATTTTATGAAGTCATTGTTTTTATTAGCTGAGTAGTATTCCATTGTGTAAATGTACCACATTTTCTGTATCCATTCCTCTGTTGAGGGACATCTGGATTGTTTCCAGCTTCTGGCTATTATAAATATGGCTGCTATGAACATAGTGGAGCATGTGTCCTTATTAAATGTTGAAGCGTCTTCTGGGTATATGCCCAGGAGTGGTATAGCTGGGTCCTCAGGTAGTATTATGTCCATTTTTCTGAGGGTCCACCAAACTGATTTATAGAGTGGTTGTACCAGCTTGCAATCCCACCAGCAATGGAGGAGTGGTCCTCTTTCTTCACATCCTCACCAGCATCTGCTGTCACCTGAGTTTTTGATCTTAGCCATTCTGACTGATGTGAGGTGGAATCTCAGGGTTGTTTTGATTTGCATTTCCCTGATGACTAAGGATGTTGAGTATTTCTTTAGGTGCTCCTCAGCCCTTCGAGTTTCTTCAGTTGAGAATTCTCTGTTTAGTTCTGTTCCCCATTTTTAAATAGGATTATTTGGTTTTCTGGAGTCTAACTTCTTGAGTTCTTTGTATATATTGGATATTTAGCAGGGCCTGGGTTTAACCTCAGCATATCTCTCTGTCTTTCTGTCTTGTCTCTCTTTCTCTGTGTATGTGTGTGTGTGTGTGCATATGTGTGAGTACAAGAGAAAGGAGGGAGAGAGGGGGAGAAAGAGAGAGAGAGAGAGAGAGAGAGAGAGAGAGAGAGAGAGAGAGAGAGAGAGATATTAAATGATGATGCAGGACTGGCAAGATGGCAAGATGACCTAGTGGGTAAAGATGCTTGCCAGCAAACCTAACATGGTAGAAGGAAAGAACTGACTCCCAAAAATTTCCCTGACCTTCTCATGCACACTATAGTACACTTTTATGGGCGTATGCATACATGCTTGCGTGTGTGTGTGTGTGTGTGTGTGTGTGTGTGTGTGTGTGTGTGTGTGATCTTTTCTGAAAGCAGGTTTGGAAACTAGATACGGATGACATCAGCATCCCACAGCAGTTTCAACTTCACTGTGCTGATTTCATGTCAAGGTGACAGAAGCTAGAGTCATTTGGGAAGAGGAACTCTCAACTGTGAAAATGTTCCATGAGATTGACCCTGTAGGCAAACCTACATTTTCTTAATTAGTGATTGATTGGGGGAGGGCCCAGCCAACATACTGCTGGGGCCACAGCGAGCATGTGTGAACGAGGATGACCAATGTCTTGTCTTCTCCTTTCTGGGCAGGTTGGCCTCATCCAGCTGGAGCAGGAGCAGGTGTTCATCCAGCCCCTCAACAACTCGGGGGGCCCATTCAGCAGAAGAGAGCATCTGATCAGACGCAAATGGTCCTCCAGCCCCAGCCCATCTACCGAGGTGGAGGGACCCAGGCAGCGCTGCAAAGTAGTGACAGGTGAGTCTAGACAGCAGAGGGGCTGGAATGGAGCCCATGCACAGCTGACTCTGGGGGTCACACGGGCTGAGGTGAGGACTTGCCTTCTTTACACAGTCACATGTCACATGATAGCAGGGCCATAATTCTGAGAAGGATTTTATTAGTCAATTTCCTTCCTGCATGGACATCAGAGTTATGCACTTAGATTAAGATGACTACAATGTTGCCAGGTGGTAGAATCTTACAGGGCCACAGCTGTATTTGACATCTGTGGTTAATAGAAACAGTGTTACTGGCATCTGAGAATATTTTGGAAGCTGCGCTATTGTCCCCTAAGCCACTTTCTTTTGGCGTATGTTAGTGTTAACATTTCATGCGTAACTGCCCTTTGAAAAAGTTTTATTTCTGCAAGCAATGCAGGATCGCCTTGGAATGGAGCCTTAGTTTTCTGTTTTGTTTTTCCATGTCAGGGTTTCTCTGTGAAGCCCTGGCTGGCCTGGAACTTGGTTTGTAGACCAGGCTAGCCTTGAATTCAGAGATCCATCTGCCTCTTACTCTTGAGTGCTGGGAATAAAGGTGTGCACCATTATGCCTGGCTTCAAAGCCTTAGTTTTAAGCATCGGGAGCAAGTAGACACCAGAGCACCTTATTACCAAGCACCAGGTTGGCAGCATGGCTGGCATACAATGTTCCCTACTCTGATGGGACCCCCTTCTGAACTTCCTGCTTTCTTGTATGCTGGTCCTCAGCCTTGGATGCTATAATGAGAGTTGCTTGGGCAACCCATGAAACCTGGGCCAGCACCATCTGCATCACCTGAAAACTTTTCAGTGCATGTGTCCTCTGGCCTCACATCAGCCCTGCAGCATCTAGAGGGCCACAGCTTGGTCCCGTCACTGGGGATTCAGATACATGATCTGGTGTGAAAACCACCACTGAGGGAATGGGGGAGATGGCTTAGTTGGTAAAGCTTGTGCCACACAATCATGAGGACCTAGAACCCACATAAAAAGCAGGAATGGAGGTGCATGTCTGTAACCCCAGCACTGGGGAGCAGGGACGGGGATTCCTGGGTGTGCTTGGCCAGCTAGCCCTGCTGAATTGGTGAGTGTCCGGTTCAGTGAGAGAATGTCTCAGAATGTAAGGGCGTGACTGAACAAGTTGCCTGATGTTGCCCTCCAGCATACACACACATGCATATATGTATGCACATGCACCCACACACATACAGACACATTAAAAACATGCATGTATCCCCCTCCCCCTCCCCAGTATCATTTACTTAGCTGGTCTCTCACGTCCTCTTATAATTGGTCTGAGGTGTGACTTGGATTTAAAATGTGACAGGGAGCTGGGGTTGGGCACTCTCTGCTTTCTATTCTGTACCTCCATTTGAACAACCGTGGGCTGTCAGGTATTTAAGCACATCTCCTGGTGTCCCCGAAAATGTTCCCGGGCAAAGCTGGAGAACCTGCATCTTCAGGTGGTAGTTCTTCCTGGCTGGGTCCCATTTTCATTGTTCAGAGTTTATCTTTCTACGGAGATGCACTGTGGCTCTGTTTGGTATTCTAGTTTCCTTGGAAATAAATCAGGATTGCTTTGCACTCCAGCTCAGCCATTGCCTGAGGCTTGTTGTTTGTTTCCCTTCTTAGGCTGTCTGCCTGTGACAGGGAGGGTTAGCAGGACCAGGATGAGTAAGTCCAAGAAGAGTCCAACTGTGCCCCAATTACAGGGTTTTTCTTAATTACTGTCTACACCCGTAACAAATGTCCAGAACACAGACCTCAGTGTAAAATTAGTAGTCACTAAAATACCCTTTAATGGGATTCAGGGGTTTTTGACTCATGGCTATGAACTTTATAGGTCAGTTCCATTGGATCATTTACCCCCCTCCCGTTATCTGCTTTATAGCGAACAGCTGTTAATCGTTGTCAATGTTTGCGTGCTGTCTGCAGCTGACCTGCGCACATGGGTTCAGAGGCTGTGACTCTGCTCTGTTCTTTCTCAGTCCTGATGGTGTTGGCATCACCTGGGGAGCTGCTCATATCTACCTGCTTTAGCTAGTCTGGAGCCTAGCCTGGGCATCTGACCATGCAGCAGTCCCTCAGGAAGTTCTAACATTTGCCTGGTGATATATACCACCCCCGAGCAGGTATGCTCAACCCTTGAGGCTGGGATATGATGTCAATCTGTAAGTGTGTTCAGAAGAGCCATAATTATTCTACCATGCATGTGGTCTGCAGGTTGGACACCCCTGCAGGGAATACTCAATGGGAAAGCTGCATCTGTGGGCCATTGAGGACGAATTTTCTCAGCTGAGAACTGTCACGTAGGGCCACACAGTGAAGTGAAGGGCAGATGGGATGTATTCGCCTCACTCAAGTGAGCACCCATCAGCTGCCAGTCTGTGACCTGCAGCCCAGTATGTCTGCCAATGAGCTAATGGGATGTTTATCTGATGACCTGTTTCCATCCTCTTTGAGGAAGCCACAACTAGAATTGCTGAGCAAATAACAAATGGTGCTTGTGTTTGCGTTTTTGTGCTCACAGCTAATTTTGGAACACATTCTGAGACTGTTGAGCCATTAATGGAGGAATAAAATGGGGAGTCAGGGTGGAGCAGACGTGGTAGAGACTAAGTTAACTGCTGCTATGCAGGCTGCAGAGAAATCTCAGACTTTGCCTCAAAAGTGGTCTTTCCTTCCTTTCCCCCAAGACTTACACCAGCTTGCTCTGAGGTGCGGGACTGCTTGTGTGTGACACAGGTTACATATGAGGTAGGGCCGTGACACTGGGGACAGAAGCATGCCATGCTTTGGCTCCCTTTTGTTTTGCAGCCACCCTCAGTCCAAGCTTCTGCTGTGTTGAGAAAGATGGTCGCCTTTGATTGGACTTAGCTAATAAGACTTTTCTTATTTGGATTAGTTTTCTAATCCTGCGCTTTAGAACTTGGAGAAAATGAGCTTCCTGGCACACTAGCAAAGTACATTCTTGAAGTTTTCTATAAAGGTTGATCAGATTCATCCAAGCTTCCCAGAGTAACATGGTCTATCTAGATGGAATAAATGGCTATAGGTTTCATCATGGCAATCCTATATTGACCCTTTACTACTTGATCTTTAGACTTGACCCCAGACTGGCCTGACTGGCTCCTTCAGGTGAGGAGGAATCTAACAGGTCTACCCTGAATCACTGAACCTATCTGAGAGATGGACTTCAGTGACTATCTAGTAGCTTGTGTCTGGATAGGATAGTACCTAGAGGGACCAACACAGCCAGTGGTCACCGGGGGGAGGGGGGGGAGGAAGAACTTCCTTCCCAGAGATACTATTGGTCTTGCATTTCTGGGTAGCTCTAGTGGGCTCCTGGAAAAGAAAGAGGCTGATTCTTTTCCCTCCTAGGTATTTCTTTTTAGAGCACCACAAACTGATTCATGAAGTAAAACCCTAGTTTGCAATATGCCAAGAAAATATGGAATCTACAAACTTTTTTATTTTGGGTACAATCATGAAGACCTTTGGCGATTTTTGATAGTTGAAATGGTACTTCAGATATGTGGAAATGTTCTTTGAATTTTGAAAATCAAAGACCTCAAAGCTTTGTCTTTCTTCTGTGCTTCTTTGACTTCTTTACTGTCATCAGTGTTACATGAAGGCATCAGAAGTAAAAAAAAAGAGTAAGTTTACAATGGGGTATTTTATTTTATTTATATGAGTACATTGCAGCTGTCTTCAGACACCACAGAAGACATCATATCCTATTACAGATGGTTGTGAGCCACCATGTGGTTGCTGGGAATTGAACTCAGGACCTCTAAAAGAGCAGTCAATGCTCTTAACCACTGAGCCATCTCTCCAGCCCCTACAATAAGGTATTTTAAAAAGAGAAATTCCATCACAGTTTTGTTGTTTTTGTTGTTGTTGTTGTTGTTGTTTTGTTTGGTTGGTTTTTGGGTTTTGGGTTTTGGTTTTGTTTGTTTTTTTGGTTTTTTGAGACAGGGTTTCTCTGTGTAGCCCTGGCTGTCCTGGAACTCACTCTGTAGACCAGGCTGGCCTTGAACTCAGAAATCTGCCTGCCTCTGCCTCCCAAGTGCTGGGATTAAAGGCGTGTGCCACCACCGCCCGGCTCCATCACAGTTTGGATCAATAGTGAGCTCATTAGATTATAAATCTGCTCCAGAGTGGGGTCTACACAGCACTGAGGTATGTTTACAAAGTTCTGTTATCATTTCTTTGTGAACCTTTAAGTTGTTTTCTAGTACTGTCTGATGCACATAAAAGCCATTTTTGGTGAGTGTCTAGAAGATAGCACAACTTTTCAGAAATTTTTTATTGTTAATTGGTATAAAAATTTGCATGTCTAATCATGCATATATATGCTAATACATAGCTGGCCAGGACTTGGGCTTTATCTCAACTAAGATGCATTAGTTAGAAACAAAGGTGATCAAACTGGCTTAAATACTAGAAACAGTGGCCTGAGCTTACAGGGTTGCTAGGTGATACAGGAGGCTGGACTTCAGGTTACGCATGATCTAGCTCATCTTTATGTAATCTCTTAGTTCTCATCGATCTCTGTCAGCTGACAGGCAGCTCCAATGAGGGTAAGGCCTTCTACTGATTGGGATTTAAAGTAAGCCAGCATGCATTAACTGTCAGTTTACTACTGCATTTAACTATGTGGAGTCAGAATCAATCATATCTGTTTCCAGAAGAGTGTAGGTCCCATTCCCCGGGTGACTGTGGGCCACCACTCTGCCTGCTATCACTGGCCTGACTTCCTGCGGGTCACCATACTCTAGGCTAACATATGGCAGCTATGAAGATTTATATGGCACTCTACTGTGGCCTAAGCCAACTTTCTAGCCCCTCAGTTCATTATATTGCCTCTTCCTTCCTTCCGGTTTCCACAGTGAATAATTTTAGCTGATCAGCTTCTCTTGGTTCACCTGGACCAGGGGGAAGAGTGACAACTGGCCCTTGCTCACTTAGGAAGGGCTAATTCCTCTGAGATTGCTTCCTCTAGACCAGTGATTCTCAGCCTGGGGGATTGAAGGATGTTTTTTTCACTGGGTTGCCTAAGATCATCAGAAATATCATATTTTTACATTATGATTCATAGAAGTAGCAAAATTACAGTTATGAAGTAGCAAAGACAGTAATTTTTATGGATGGGGTCACCACAACATGAGGAACTGTGTTGAAGGGTCTCAGCATTAGGAAGGTTGAGAACCACTTGCCTTGACTTTGAGATGTTAACTCACTGGTGAGGTTTTAATAATAATAATAATAATAATAATAATAATAATAATAATAATAATAGTGTATATGTTTTTCCTGATTTTGCCCAGTGTTCATTGTTGGGAACAATGGTCTTTTATGTTCTGTATCTTATCTGCAATAAGAAATAGATGGGGACAGGGAAGGTGGCTCAGCAGGCAAGGCCTTTGTCATACAAGAATGAGGGGAGCCGGTCAGGTCCCCAGCACTCTTGCTGATGCTGGCTGGGCAAAATGCTTTTCTAGGAACACTAATTGCAGATACTAATGTTTAATGCTTATTATGCCACAAGAAACAGAAGGAAGACTTGTGTCAGAGGCTCACTTCTGTCTCAGGCTTCTGGGGCTTCCATAACAAAATGCCACTGGAGGGGGCTTTAAACCTTTCCACAGTTGTGGAGGCTGGAAGTCCAAGGTCAGACTTGGCCATGTTGGTTTACCTGAGGCTGTGAGAGGCAATCTGTTGCAGGTCTTTCTCCTTAGTTCTTAAATGCCCACCTCCCTTCTGCATGTCTTCTCAGGGATCCACTTTGGTGACTTCAGTTTTTAGTTACTGCAGAAAAACGTTAAAACGTTATCTATTCATACAGCTACATTGTGAGGCAGTGAGGGGTTGGGACTTGGGGATTTGGGGACAGAAAACAATTCAGCTGCTCCCAGCCTCTGTTTTTTTTTTTCTCATCTGGAACATGGAGATTTCCACAACATGCAATTTACCATTCTATACAGAAATGATGGCTGTCTTGCCTACTTCTCCCAGTTGTTGTTGGCCAACAGTGCAAGTGACTGGGTTGGTACCACTTCCACTGCTGAGAGGTGTGGCTAAGGGCTTGTCACTTCCTCCATGTTTCCTTTGGAGATCTCAGACAAGTTTGGGACAACAACCTCTCTGGCCTTCCTTTCCTTCTTCTCTGACTGAACAGTGTCTTCCTGAGCTCGTGGGAGTGCTGAGTCAGCGTACACTGGCACTTAGACACTAGTAAACAATTGGCTATGTCTGCAGCTACCATGGTTAGACTATCCATAAGCTTACTCTTCATTGCTCCAGTGTCCTGGTTCTAGATTCAGGACAGGGAGGGGCTCCCACAGAGCACTGAGAGGGGACCCAGAGGGTCCCATGGTCACACTTGTTCCTGACATTCTTCTCATAAGCAAATCCACAACAAAACAAAACAAAACAAACAAAAGCCAAGGTTTTGTTTTTCAAGATTGAAACGTTCTCTTGAAGGTCTTCGGCTTAAGTTTTCCTTCTCAACAGCCCTCTGGTCCCTTTCAGCCTGACTGGGGATGGGAGACTAACGAAATAAACAAAGAGAGTGCAATTTACTTTTAGTAATGGAATATCAGGCAAAGACACCACGCTGAACCAAAACCAGAGAGCCTCTCTCCCAGCACTTTGTCTTAAGCCTTGCTAATGTCTGGCTGTAGTTGTCTCAGAGAGAAGTGAACGTTCACAGCTTCATACTCTCCTCTGACATGTTCTCCAGAAGAAGTCGCCATGAGGTGCTGATGTGGCTCCTTCTCATCCCCCTCTCTCACAGAATGTAAGCCGCATGTTGTGGTTTCTGTGTTTAAAGTCTGCATAAATGCTTTCATATTGGACAGCTTACATTTAGCACTCACAGGAATGGCTTCCAGCCTTATCGATGCAGATGGATGCAAATCAAGTCCATTTGGGCCACCATAGCTTGCCTACTAATCTTTTCAAGAAATTAGCTTTCTCTTCCCTACTGCCTTTTATCTTCTATTTCTTCAGTTAATAAGTTATGTATATTGTTTGATTGTTCAATTTGTTGTCAGTGTACTGCCCTAGCTAGTCTGGCACTCTGGGGCTCAAGTGTTCCTCATGTCTCAGCTTCCAGAGCAGTTGGTACCATAGGCATACACCATCATGCCTGGCTCTATTTATTTTTATTTGATTTATTTAGATTATTAAAGATTTATTTATGCATATATGTGTTATACATATGTATGTCTGTGTTAGTATACATTCATACATATATATGTCTGTGTTAGTATACATTCATGCATATGTATGGATGTGTGTGGGTATGCCTATGAAAGCATGGGTGTGTATGTGTGTGCATATCTGTGTGTGTATAGGTGTGTCTTTATGTATGTGTGTATGTGTGTGTGTCTTTGTGTGTGTGTGTATGTGTATATGTGTATGTATATGTATGTGTGTGTCTTTGTGTGTGTGTGTATATGTATGTGTGTGTATATATGTATGTGTGTATCTTTGTATGTGTCTGTGTATATATGTGTGCATTTATATGCGTGTGTGTATATGTGTGTGTACGTGTGTATATGTATGTGTGAGTGTCTTTGTGTGTATTTATATGTGTGTGTATATGTGTGTATGTGTGTGTGTGTGTGTGTGTGTGTGTGTGTGTGTGTGTATAGAGGTCAGAATAGCATGCCAGGTACCTTCCTCTGTCATTTTCCACCTATTCTTTTAGAAGCAGGGTCCCTCTTTCTGAATCTAGGGCTTGCATTCTCTCAACTAGACTGGAAGCCAGCAAGCCCCAACTTTGCCTCGCCTCTCGGCCTGGAGTTATCAGAGTGCATAGGATGTTTGATTTGTCACCTGAGTGCTAGCACCCCAACTTTGACCCCCATATTTGTTCTCACTACTCAGCCCTCTTTTTCCTTCCATCCTGCCTGCCTGCCTTCCTGCCTTTTGAAAAAGTATTCTTTTTAGTCCTGTTGATTTTCCCCTCATTTCTTTCATAGAATATCTACTGAATTAAATTTTTATCTTTCAAAATATTTTTATCCCCCCCCCAATAGGTCTTATTATATATCCTAGGCTGACATGGAACTTTCTATGTCTCCCTGGCTAGCTTTGAACTTGTGATGCTCCTGCCTCTACCTCTTCCCTGAATGCTAGGATTCATGTGTGAGCCATTAGCTCATTAGTCATTTTAATTCTTATATTTGAGACGATGCATTTTGTTTTTAGCTCACTTTTGGCTGCAGACAGCGTTGACATCCACTGTTCTTAGTATCCAGGTCTAAATGCTCTCCAGTTTCCACAGTGGTTTGTATGTTTGCTTGTTTACTTATTAGAGAAACAGTACAATACAGTGGTTAAGACTTAGAGATGGGTCTACTAGGTTGGAATGAATGGTTTTCACACATAGTAGCTCACATGACCATAGGGTATTCTCATAACCCACTCAGATTATAACCCATACAGGTTCTTAGCCATTTAAAAAGATGATTTATAATTCTGTGTATAGTGACTGGAGAGTGCGCTCATATGATATTTTTGCCTGGTTCTTTTTTGTAGCCCCTGTATCTCTGCTGAGATTTTTAATCTTTTCGTCTGTCAGGAGCACATTTCTCCCCAGCCCTTGAGCACGGTGATAATTGTTCCTTGAATGTTCCTACGTGCTACTCTAACATCTGGGACATTTGGTTTCGTATCCATTGTCTTTTCTCTTGGAAGTAGGTCACATGCTCCTGATTCTTGGCACGTCAAGTAATTTTGGGTTGTGCTCTGGATGTTGCAAACATCGTATTGTGGAGACATCGGGTTCTGTTCCTCTGGAGAATGTCTTAGTAGAAACAATTTTACTGGACTCAGATTACAACATGTGTATCTTGGGTGGTAGCTCAAACCTCAGTTAGTTCTTTAAACAATTTCAAAAATGTATTCTTTGAGAATGTGACACATGTATACAATAAAGTAGGATCATAGCCACGCCCATTTCCCTCTTCTGACGCTCCCTCGCTTCTCCCCAACACACACTCTGCTCCCCAACTTCATGTCCTCCCTCCTTCTTTTTTAAAATAACCAACTGTCAAGAGGATTTTCTGCCAGTGAGGGGATGTGTCTAGGCAATATCTAACCTACCCCTGGCCTCATAAGGTTCCAATTATAAACCAAAGTTTGATTCCGTCTAAGTTCATCCTGGGAAACCAACGTGTTTATTAAGGGTTGCTTACAGAGGTTGGGTGAGAGTTGCAAACAGAAGAAAGGGCTGCTTACTCTAAAGCAGCCACACTGGAAAGTCTGTGCCTCGTACAGATGATGGCTTCCCTAGAGCTCTGCTGATGGAGCCCCTGCCTGGTCCTTCCTGGCCTCCCAGAGGCCACTTGCAATTAGGGCAGACCTACATATAACTGACTGGGAGGGGTAGCTGGCTACTCCGGTGAGGTTCCAGTGACCTCCCCACCCTCCTTTGAGGAGGCAAAGTCAGCAGTTAACAAGCCTGCTTGTGATAATCTCTTGCTAGCAGGCACAGCTGAATCATGAAGATGCTGGCAGTCTGGCTCAGAGAATAGTCCTTTTTAAAAAACCATTTAAAATGACATTTACTTTATGTGTATGTACATATGGGTGTTTTTGCTTGTCTGGTCTGTACACCACGTGCACGCCTGGTACATGCGAAGGCAAGAAGAGAGTGTCAAATCTCTTGAAACTGAAGTTACAGATAGTTGTGGGAGTTACAGACACTGCCATGTGGGTGCTGGGAATCAAACCCAGATAGTCTGGAGAGCAGCCAGTGCTGTTAATTGCTGAGCCATCTGTCCAGCTCCGAAGGATACTTCCGCACATCACCAAGTACATCCAATTAGTACTGCCCATGTGTGGATGGGTGTAGGCCTGCCTACTGAAGCATGGAGAATCTACCAGTTACCGCTGCCCTCCCAACACCAAAGAATTAGCATTCTCCTTCCCATCGGCTCCCAGTAGTTCTTCAGTAAGGGGTGAGGCCTCATGAGTTCCTCACCAAGCTGCAGATTCGGCTAACTTGATCTTGTGCAGATAATCACAGGTCCTGTGTGTTCCTGAGCACAGTACAAATGTCCTATCCAGGAGAAAGTACTCTTTCCCCAGGCCCTGCCTCTTCACATGTTTTTATGCCTCCGTTTTCACCATGTTCTCTGAGCCTCTGTGACAATGGGGTAAAGATGCTCTACCTAGAGCTGAATACCTACAGCCAGTCATTCTCAGTACCCTGATCAGTTACAAGTCACTGCATTGTCTGAGATTTGCACGGACTACACTGCAAAAAGCATCTCTAACTGAGATTAAAAGCAACTCAGGTCTGTGGCTATAAATATAATTTGAAGGTAATTTATAAGAGGACCATTTAGCTAAATAATAATAGGCTCCACTCTAGGGCCTCTGATCTTCCTAGCCATGTTTGTTTGTTCAGGTTTACAGTGTCAGGCATAGATTACTTTCTATGGAGCAGGCCTTAAAGCCAATCAGAAAACAGCTGGCTAGCCCATAGCAATCACACCACAATTGCGCACATAGGTGATTCTTACTTGGCGGGTCAGGGTTGTAGCATGCAGGGCCTAGCACTGGGTCAGACCATTGATGTGTTTTCTCCCCCAGCAGACTGTATAGAACCTTCTGGCACGTGCGGAAGCTGGCTAGCAGGGAGGAATTTTCCTGACTGGTTTGAGATTGATTTCTCTATGTCCTGTAGCCATACTTTGTGTTGTCTTACCATGTGCTATGCTGGGTAACCAAGAACAGTGGCAATAGCCTATACTGCTTTGAAGCCTCTGAGCTTCTGTGACCAGTAAGTCATAGGGAGCTACATGTCTGGCACTGCAATTTTTATCTAATAACCCATGTCTTCTGGTAGTACATTGTGTATCCAGGCAGGGTACCTTCATTCAAATTCCTTTTGAAAAAAATGTATTTTTGAAATTAGCTTACTAACTAGTGGGTTTCTATTAGGCTTTTTTTTTTTTTTAAACACATCTTTAGTATTGTTAGCTCCACCCAACCCCATTCTATCAATTACCACCCTGTCCTTACTTAAACCCTCATCCCCCAGAATCCTCCTCTCATCCATGTTTCACATCTCCTGCCGTCCTGCCGTCCTGCCGTCCTTCTGTCTTCTATTTCTGATTGGGTTGTAAAACAGTAGGTTTCCACATGGTGCTCTCATATGCCCTTCCTTCGGGTCCCTCTATCCTCCCTTCAGGTTCCTCATGTACGGACAACACAGAGATGTGGTGGAATTTGCGTAGTCTTCTCCATGATGACTGGTCAGGGGTTGACCTCCTTCTGTCCTCTGGCCCTGTAGGTTGCAAGGACTGCAGGCTCCCCAGCCTACACCAAGTAGGCCCTCCCTCCCTTCCCTATGCTGTTCTCTCCATCCCTATTTTGACACCCCCAGAATCTTTCTACAGTTGCCTGCTTTCTGATGCCTTCTGCATTGTGGGCCTTTGCATTTTGTTCAAGCTTGCAATCGTCTTCTGGAGGTTTGGTCTCTTAGAAGCTTCTTGGGCATGTCTTTCATATAACATGGGTTCTTAAATCGTACATATTTAGTTTAATTTCCAAATCTCTCTCTCTCTCCCTCTCCCCACTGTGTTTGTGTGTGTGTGTGTGTGTGTGCGCGCGTGTGTGTGTCTTAATCTAGAAAGTAGGCTTTTAAAAAGCATGTATTTTATGTGTGTGTATATATGTCATGACACATAGGTAGAGGTCAGAGGCTAACTTGGGGACTTGGGGTGTTGATTCTCTTCTAACTTGGGGACTTGGGGAGTTGACTCTCTTCTATCATGTGGGTCCTAGGATTCAAACCCAGGCTGTCAGGCTTGGTAGCTTGTTCCTTTACCATCTGAGCCATGTTTTTCAGTCCTGGCATTTTTCTTTACATAAATGTAGTGGGTGGGTTGTTTAGTTGTTTGTCTGATTGTTTTGTTTTGGTGTGTATATGTGCGTGTAAGTTAAAATGTGTATTCCCTAATTTCTGTGCGCAGTGTTCATTAGCTCAAGCTATCATGTTCTCATTATTTTGAGAATGCTTGGCTTATTTCTTTTTAGAGGTACATATAAATTCTCACAACACACTGTGACCAGCTAGTTCCACCTTTTAATTTTGCTAACTTTTACTTTATACATTGTAACATAGTAGCATTTAATGCACACAGGTTTTAAAGCTACATTTCTGACCAATTAACTTCTTTTCCTGTCAGGTTAACAGTCCATCTTTCCCCTGGTTAGGCTTTTGACCTTCTGTCTGTGTTTGCATCTAATATCATAGACTTTTAGTTTATGCTTACTTGCTATTTCTCTAGTGTGTGTGTGTTTTTCAAGATTTGTTTACTTCTCTATTTTAGGGCTTTATCTGCATGCTCACTTGCACACCAGAAGTCGGCATCAGATCCTATTGGAGACGGTTTCGAGCTGCCATGTGGGTGCTGGGTATTGAACTCAGAACCTCTGGAAGAACAGCCAGCGCTTTTAACCACTGAGCCACCTCTCCAGCCCCCTAGTGTTATTTTTAATCCTTCTCTGTTAGGATGTTTTGCATGTGTCTTAAAAGTAGTATGTATCTTGGGGCTGGAGAGATGCCTTCCCAGTTACAAAAACTTGCTGCTCTTGCAGAGGGACCAAGCTTGGTTTCAGTACCCACATGGAGACTCACAGCAGTTCCAGAGAATCTGATGCTAAAAACCCCAGTGGGCACCAGGCACACATGGGATACACAGGCATACATGCCGGCAACACATCCATCCATATGAAATAATAAACCTTTAAAAAAAAGGAGCAACGCCAGGCAGTGGTGGCGCATGCCTTTAATCCCAGCACTTAGGAGGCAGAGGCAGGCAGATTTCTGAGTTTGAGGCCAGCCTGGTCTACAGAGTGAGTTCCAGGACAGCCAGGGCTACACAGAGAAACCCTATCTCGAAAAACCTAAAAGAAAAAGGGGGGCAAACAAAAGGCAGTAGTATGTACCGCACTGTGGAGGTATACAGTTGGTGCTGTGCTTGCCTTCCATACAGGACCTCTGGTGCAATCCCCAGCTATGCCGTAGAGTGGCTATGAGCCTGTTTCAACAGCAACATAAGGAATATTATTTGAATTGTGACCAAATCCCAATTTAGGATTCTCTCTGTTCAGTGGTAGGGAAATATTTTTGTATTTGTGCTATTAGTGATACAGTAGAATTCCTTTAGGCCATATTATATTTTGTTTTCTATTTCTTGTACCATGTTTCTCCTCCACTTGTGTGGCAGTGGTGCCATGACCGCCCCTTCTATTAATTTAGACAGGTTTTCTCCATCCCTCCTTCTCCCTCCACGAGCTATGCATTATGTCAGTATTGTTGTTACCTTTAAATCACACCCGCATAATCACACACTCACACACACACACACACACACACACACACACACACACTTTTCTATCAGTCAATCAAATATCTTTCTTTGTGACACAAAACCTTCCAACACTTTACCTTTGCTTTTCTATGCCTTTTTCCCATTTTATTGTCTCATAATTAGCATCAGTACGGACAGTTAGTATTATTTCGTTTTGTTCATGAATTGATTAGCTTATCTGTTTAGTATTGCTTCATGCATCTCATGTCTCTGCCTTTGTCCTTAAATATTCTTTTAAATGTGGGGTTTGTGCGGCTAAATCGTCACCTTTGCTTTATCCAAACGCTGTTTATTTTACCCTCCGTCTCAGTGACAGCTTAACTGAAGGTGGAGTTCTAGTCTGAGTGTTATCTTCTCGTCACACTTTGAAGATACTCTCTGTGATCTGCTTTTGCTTATAAACAGCCCATCCAACTTCAGACTCTGTGTAAACATTCTGTCTTTCCTCCAGCGAGAAGCTGTTGCTGTGTGTGTGTTCCACAGCGTGTCTCCAGCGGGTTCCCTGTGGCCATCCCTGGTGGAGTCTGGTTTTCCGTGTAGGCTTCATGGCTTTTGTCCATCCCAAGCAGGCTGTGTCGGTGCATGCTGAGCGGAGCCTCCCCCGTGAAGTGCTGATTCCTTGGGCACTCCTAACTGATAAGCTTGGCTTCTGCTGTTCTGAACTCTATGCTTTGTAATTTTTTTTTTAAATGCCCTTTGTCGTCTTTATATTCTGTATTCTAGAGGGCTCTTTCCCATTGGTTCCCTCGATCAGATTTCTCCCCCACTAGATCTAAAGTATTTGGTCTGTCTTTGGGGCTTTGATTTGAACAATTCTGTACGTCTCACACTGCTATTTCTTTCCAGTTCCATCTCTTATGGTGTCTTATTTCAGCGTGTTTTCCTTTTACCTCTTACCTCGGTGCCTCATTTTAGCCTAGTCACATGATGGCTTTTTTGAGTAACTACTTCTGAGTTTCTTGAGGCCGCTGACTGATAGCACACGTCCTCACTGGTCCTTGCCACTGGACAAAATAACAAACAATGGCTTCTCACTGTCTTGGCAATATTTGGGCCTTTCAGCCACTGGATTGTTCAGACCACACCCCACTCACTCACTGTTCAGGGTGTGAAGTTTCTTTACATTTCTCTCTCTCTCTCTCTCTCTTTTTTTTTTTTTTTTTGGTTTTTCAAGACAGGGTTTCTCTGTGTAGCCCTGGCTGTCTTGGAACTCACTCTGTAGACCAGGCTGGCCTCAAATTCAGAAATCTGCCTGCCTCTGCCTCCCAAGTGCTGGGATTAAAGGCGTGCGCCACCACCACCCAGCTTCTTTACATTTCTTATACATGAAGAATTGGCCTTCTTTGCATTGCGTTTGGCTAAAGTGTTGTTTTAACCCTTTCTGGCTGCTATACCAAAATGTTATAAGCTAGGTAGCTTATAAATAATAGAGAGAATGTTGAGTTCTTGGAGTTCTGAAATCTGGAAAGCCAAAGACCCAGGCACTGGACTTTCTCAGAGCTGCTGCCTTGTCTCTGTGTCCTCACACTGGGACAGAGTGGTTTTTTGCACTAAGGACAGGACATTTTTTATCAGATCATTAATTTCACTTGTAAGGGCTCCACACTCATGACCTAATGACTCCCACCCACTCCCCACCTCCTAAAAGTTTGCAGTAATGCTTATGGGTACAGAGATATCCAGGCCATAAAAGTAATTAAAACTTAAAAACTTAAACCTTTAATCACAGCACTCAGGAAGCGGAGGCAGGAGGATCTCTCTGAGTTCCAGGCCAACCTGGTCTACAAATCAAGTTCTAGAGCAGCCAGAGCTGCGACACAAAGAAACCTTGTCTTGGAAAACCCAAGCTTTTAAAACAACTTTTAAAAAATATTTTTATATCTTTGTTATTGTCAAGCTGCAATTCATGACTAGTTTGACTATTCTCCTCACGACAGCCCCTTGGTATGAGGTGTATGAGAAATGCCAGAGGAGCTCACCCAAGTTCCCTCTTAGGCACAAAGGAAGCCTTCTTTCCCATGAAATGTCCCTGAAGGTATTGGTGGTCAGTTCATGTCACCCCATTCCAAGGACACCATGGCAGGGCTCCTATGCATCTGTGATGACTGGGTACTTGTGGTCTATGGCACCCACTCCTGTAGTGTTTCTGGTGTGAATGTGGCCTCCCTGGAGGGACCTGGAGCTGATGTTAGCAGACAGATAACAGCCTGATGCAGTTGTCTGCCTCTCTGGGCTGGGAACCCGTGTCTGCATCCCACAGTGCCCCCTGCTTGCGGGTTGCAGGTGATGTGGAGATTGCAGGATGAAGGCTGCATGGGTGTCAGACGGTGAGGTGCGTGGCTGTAAGCTTTGATGTGCTGCTGTCAGATGTCAAGGAGTGTGGTCATCAGCTTTGACATGCTGCCGTCTTCTGAGCCTAATTCTCACAAGCTTCAAGACAATTTGATCCCCCTGTTTGTTTTATGTAAAGCATATATATATATCTTCCAAGTCACTCTCTTTAATCTGAATGTCCTTGAATGACCAAGGAATCTTAACCCCCCTTGGTATTTGGGTGAATAGAGGATGCTTATTAATAACCGTTTGGGAAGAGTAAAATTAAAGCCTAATTTTATCCCTGTATACAATGATTATTATTGGTTGTTACTACCCCACCCAAGGCTTTATGACTGGATTTAGAGTCTGGTGGACACTGTAAAGTAGATGCTACCTGCTGCCTGCTGTCTGCCTGTGTAGCCTGGGAATAGATGCAGAGCTAGACCAGTGTTAGGTGCTTTGGGTGGCTCTGACTCTACCTTCCAGCATGTAGAAGCCTGAACCAAGTCAGCTAATTTCTTCTATTCCCATTTTTATCGTCTTAGCTATTGAAGGTGAGAAATAACTGTGTGTTTATTTGTTTGTGTGCATGCATGTGCAAGTGGCGTGAACTCGAATGTCATTACTCAGAAACTATCTACGTAGAATTTTTTTTAAGGGTCTAGTGAGCTTGGGGGTTGCATCACCATGCCTGGCTTTTTAACATGGGTCCTGGAGTCCAAAATCAGGTCCTCATGCTTCCACAGCAAGCACCTTACTGACTAAGCTGTCTCCCCAGCCACAGGGGACAATTTTCTAAATATTTTACTTGATTCAGTTGCTGGATGTTATAAGACTCGATGCTGTGCTTTGGTCAAGTAGAAAGTACTATGAAAACACAGTTGCCTTTCCCCGTGAGGAAGGCGAGAATGGCTTCATTAACACTAAACCTAAGATGGTGATGGGGTAGAGGGATTAGTGGGATCCTATGGAAGAAGGGGTCAGGAAGTGGCGGGAGGAGACCAGCACTTCCAGAGACTCTCTCCCAGCTCCATCTCTCTGATAGCAGGTTTGTATGCCGGAGATAAGGGACTGACAAAGAGGACAAATCCCCTGTGGCTCACAGCTTTATGGGTTTCAGCCCATGGTTGTTTGACTCTGTTGCTTGTGGGTCACAGGTGACATAGCTCATCGTGGAGAGAAATTGTAGCTGAGCAAAACTCCCCACATCAAAAAGAACCTGAAGAAAGGAGGGCCTTACCCTTCTCCTTGAAAACAGGACCTCTAGATCTCCTATTCTTCCTTTCTTAGGTTCCATGACATTGCAGTGGTACTACCTTGGGGCCCCAGACTCTAAATGCATGGGCCTTTTGAGGAGACATTCCAGATTCAAACTGTAACTCTCTTCAAGCTGGGATCTGGATTTACAGTCAAGGACTCAGCTTCCAGGTTTCTGGGCCGCTCTTCTGTGAGCTGGGTAGTTTTCTAGGTACAAGAACTGCACAAAAGCAAAGGTCAACAGCTTGTGCCTGAGGAATGGCCTCCTGAGATGCTCCCATAACAACCAGAAGAATGGCTGTGAGGAAGCATGCCAGAGGGGATATTGTGGGAGGCAGCCAGTGGGAGGAGCCGTGAACACTGAGACCCCAACATAGGAAATGTTAAGAAAGCTTACTGCAAAGCTTCTCTGCAGTCAACCACTCAAAATTGGTTCTTCCCCAATTTCTTTAAGAATGTGGTCATTCAACACAAGTGACCAACAGGTCTCTCTGAAGGCCTGTTCCAGTCATTGTAAACCTAAAAGGTTGGTGGGCCCATCTCTAGAGCAGCTTCAAGCATCCATCTGTATGGGCCTTGACTTCCTCTTGAGGGCCTGGCTTTCTGAGCTGATCCATGGAACATGAGAAACGGTTAAGCTAGTTTTGGAGGCCGTGTCTACATGAGTCTTTGTGCTAGGGAAGAAGAAGCAATCAAGACTTGGGGAGTCTTGGTTGGAAGGACTTTCTGATCCCCAGAAGTGTTGGTTGGCAAGGGTAGAGGGAATGTAGCCCCCAGTCTGGCAGCTCAGACTGTACCAGGAAGCAATAGTAGTCACATGTGGGCTGTCTTCTGTTCATGGTGAATTGATGATCATGGGTTGCTCCATGGTCTGAGACTGGAACCTGGAGCCTTGATGGAATGTTGTCCATTGCCTGCCCTCATTCTGGTCCATCCTGTATCCCTCTCCATATCTCCAGCATCTTTAATGGTTCTTTCAGGACTCTGAGATCAAATAGAAACTGCAGCTTGTTCCTGCCCTTGCACCAAACTGACCTGTGGGTTTTGTTCTCTGTTTCCTAGCAACAGGGCGCCTTTACTTTTTTGTCCTTGGTTTAAGATGCCCTTGTCCTGGGCGCCCTGCTCTATTCCCTTCCTCTCCTCCCCTGTCTCTAGAGGATCACTAAGCCGAGCTGTCACTAGGCGAGGTTTCAGGTTTAGCTGGGATTTCTCTACCTCTTTTCTCCCTGTGCTGGGAAGGAATGGAGAGATCCAGGAAGTGCTAGGCAAATACTCCCCACTGAGCCACATCCCCAGGCTCTCTGTCCTTTCTTTTGCTGCCTTGGTATGCTTGTCACTTTTCCAGCCTGGAACATCCCCAAGCTGTCTCCTCCTGTGTCTGCAGCCCTCATACATTCAGCACTCAGCTGCGCAGCTTAGTGTTCACCACAGATACCGCCTGTGCTCCATGGCATGCCAGACCCCAAAGGTTCTTACCCAGTACTTTCTAGTCCTTGGACTCAAAGTCCCAGTCTCTCCCCATGCCCTCTCTCTATGCTGTCCCCTTTACTTCATGTCTGCTTCTTCTTATTTTGGTAGAGTTGCAAAGAGCATTAGCACACCCATTCCCCAATCTAAATTTTCTTTCAATTTCTTACGGGTTTACCCCCTCCCAACCACACTTCCAATCTCTCTACTTAAAACCTATCATGGTTAGCTTCGTCTGTCTACTTGAAACAAACCTAGTGTCACCTTAGAAGAGAGTAACCTCAACTGAAGAATTGCCTCCATCAGATGCTCCTGAGACATTTTCTTAATTGCTAGTTGATGTGGGAGAGTCAGCCCCCTGTGGCTTATGCCTCCACTTGGCAGGTTGGCCTGGGCTCTATAAGAAAGGTGGTGGCGCGCACGCCTTTAATCCCAGCACTTGGGAGGCAGAGACAGGCAGATTTCTGAGTTCGAGGCCAGCCTGGTCTACAGAGTGAGTTCCAGGACAGCCAGGGCTACACAGAGAAACCCTGTCTTGAAAAACCAAAAGAAAGAAAGAAAGAAAGAAAGAAAGAAAGAAAGAAAGGAAGGAAGGAAGGAAGGAAGGAAGGAAGGAAGGAAGGAAGGAAGGAAGGAAGGAAGGAAGGAAGGAGGGAGGAAGGAAGGAAGGAAGGAAAGAAGAAAAGAAAGAAAGAAAGAAAGAAAGAAAGAAAGAAAGAAAGAAAGAAAGAAAGAAAGAAAGAAAGAAAGAAAGAAAGAAAGGTAGCAAGCCAGTAAGCAGCGTTCTTTCATGGTCTCTGCTTAGGTTCCTGCGTTCAGGTTTCTGCCTTGGGTTTGAAGGATGGACTGTAACCTTATAGGCCAAATGAGTCTGCCCTTTCTCCAAGTTTGTTATGGTCAGTGATTTATCCAAACAATGAAAGCAAACTGGTGCACTACCCTTGCTCAAGTACTTTCTCTGAGCTGCTTGAAGGTGATCTGCAGACCCTCTGCCTATCTTCTTCTGCATGTTCTTTACACTTCTGGAGCTCATCTTCACTGTGGCAGCAAACCACATGAGATAACACTGTGCTCCATCTACTGTCATCTGTGTCTCTCTTCTTCTAGTGTCCCTTTCAGCTTCCCTTTTTTGGTCCACAATTCCATTCATTGCAAAACTGTGTGCATGTGTGTACGATGTATATGTGTGAGTGATGACATGTTATGTGTGTGCGTGGAGGTCCAAGTATGACATTTAGGAGCTAGTTCTTGTTCCTCTCCTTCCACAGTGGGTTCCCAGATCACACCCAAGTCACCAAGCCATCTTGCTAGCCCTACAATTCAGCTTAGAATTGCACAATGTGTTTGAGTGTCGGGTCTTCCTACACTCCCCCAATCTGGGTCAGCTCCTTAGTATTTGTTCTTCCAGATCTTCAGACACACACACACACACACACACACACACACACACACACACACACACATGCACACTCACTGTAGAAATGATAATATGGACTGTCTTACTTAGGGTTACTGTTACTGCAATGAAACATGACCAAAAGCAAGTCGGGAGGAAAGGGTTTATTTGGCTTATGCTTCCATATCACTGAAGGAAGTCAGGGCAGAAACCTGAGGTAGGAGTTGATGTAGAGGCCCTGGAGGGGTGCTGCTTACTGACTTGCTCCCCATAACTTTCTCAGCCTGCTTTCTTATAGAATCCAGGACCACCAGCCTAGGGATGACACTGCTCACAATGGGCTAGGCCCATCCATATCATTCACTAATTAAGAAAATGCTCAACAGGCTTGCCTGTAGCCCAATCTTATGGAAACATTTTTCTCAATTGATGTTCCCTCCTTTCAGATGACATATTTTGTGTCAAGTTGACATAAAACGAGCCAACACAAGAATGTCTATAGGTTTACTTTTGTCTGGTGTTTTATCACAGTTGTTTTGTCAAGAGTTACAGAGTAGATTCTGTGTTTTCCTGGGTGGGTCTTACTGTAGGCACAGGCAGTCTGGCTACATTTAAGGCTTGGTGAAGTTTGTATTTCGAGGTTAACACAGGTCAAGTTACAGTCTTCATTGTCTTTCTGTATGCACTTAGCAAGGATTTTAAGATCACATAGATATCTGGCTCCTGCTCCCCACCAGCTCTTCCTCACCAGCGTGGCCATCTCTTCCCATGAAGCTTTGAAATGCTGACTCTCAGAGGCCCAGCACCTCTCCCACCCTTTCAGCTGTTGTCCTCCTGTGAGGAGGGCTTCTTTCTCTTCTCCACGACTTAGGGATTTACATCTGTATGGACTTGTTGAATCCTTTTATTCCACAAATCCTCATTTATATGTATTTACTGTGATGCTCAAACTACCTCAGACTTGGCCAGTGAGCATGTAATTGTTAAAATTAGACATGGCTATTGAATTTTCCAATGGCTTTTATAGCATTATGTAGACATGCATATGATTTTCCTCCTTAGATGTATGTACTGGCTGGTTTTGTGTCAACTTGACATAAGCTGAACTTATCACAGAGAAAGGAGCTTCAGTTGAGAAAAATGCCTTCATGAGATCCAGCTGTAAGGCATTTTCTCAATTAGTGATCAAGAGGGGAGAGCCCCTTGTGGGTGGTACCATCTGTGGGCTGGTAGTCTTGGGCTCTATAAGAAAGCAAGCCAGTAAGCAGCATTCCTCCATGGCCTCTGCATCAGCTCCTGCTTCCTGACCTGCTTGAGTTCCAGTCCTGACTTCCTCTGGTGATGAACAGCAGTGTGGAAGTGTAAGCTGAATAAACCCTTTCCTCCCCAACTTACTTCTTGGTCATGATGTTTGTGCAGGAATAGAAACCCTAACGAAGACAACATATTAATATGGTATATTATGTCAATGTTTTATATATTATATTGGTATATATTATACCAACCTTAAATTCCTTGGGAAACAAAGATCCCACTGGTTTGGGTTTATTATTTCCTTCAACTGATGGTAGATTTTGCTTGCTAAAGTTTTGCCTAAATATTTTGCATCCATAATTTAGATGTATGTGTGTCTGTGAAAATGTGTGTTTGTCTGTGACTGTATGTGTCTATGTGAGTATCTGTGAATGTGCATGTGTATGTCTGTCTGTCTGTCTATCTGTGTGTACATGTGCTTGTCCGTGCATCAATCTTAGTTTGAACATTGGCATGACACTGAATCTATAAAAATGTGGACTTTTCTTCAGTGCTCTAGGACAGTTTATGAATCATGCAGGCCGTCTGGTCTGCAGAGGTTTGGTCCAGTCCCTTCTGGAGCCATCTCAACATGGCGCTCTTTGTGACTGTGATTCCTTTGTACTTTCTCCTTCCATTAAAGCAGACCTGCTTACCTTTGTGTTGCCATGGAAACACTTCTGCTATGAGATGTTTTCCTTACAGTGTCACCTGACCTTTTCCACAGAAGTGCATAAAGTCCCTCTTTCACTTAATGTATTAGGAAGTCATTCTTGCTTAATGAGATTCAAACAAGGTTGAAGATGTTCTGGTCACAGGGTCTTGGTATGTTGAAGGCAGACTCTTTAGCCAGGGGAAGAACTTTTTGGTCCATCTTTGTACTGCTCTTGGGTTTAGCAGCCCAATTGAGGTACTGCTTGCTTGTCTAGCAAGTCCACCCTGACAGCCTTCTATAAACTCTGGATGCTTTGTGTCCTGTGCATCAGACTTCTTTGTCTGCCGTTCACTGTCTCAGCTGTGTCCAGGGCACTCTGGCTTGAAGGCAACACTCAGTCATTCATGCATTACTTTCCTATGGCTACTATACTAAATTACCACAGATTCAGTTGCCTAAAATTACTCAGACAGTTCTCTTCCAGTCTGGGAGGTCAAAAGTCTAAAATCAGTTGCACTGGATGTCAGCAGGCCTTTGTTCCTGCTGGATGCTCTGGGAATGGAATCTGTTCCTCACCTCATCCAGCTCTGAGGCTACCACAGTCCTTGGCTCTCAGTCCCTCTCTGCTTCCTCCTGCACTGAAACCAGTGACATTTCCCACGCTGGCTCTCTTCTGTAACTAAATGCCCTTCCACCTGCCTCAGGGTTCTAAATGACATCTGCAGAGTCCCTGTCCCCACGCAAGACACCAGTCCCATGAGATTTAGACATTAGGACATAGGCAGCTTTAGAAAGCCTCTTGCAACCCGGAAAGGTATTTGTTTCTCCCACCGATTGAAGCACTGCCTTCCTGGCCGAACAAAGTAACTTTTTTCCTTTCATATCTATTCCACGTGTTTCCTACGAGGACAGGGTGATACCACTGGAGGACAAGCATAATGCTTCTGTCTCGAACATTGCTATTACTCCATCTTGAGAGAGAATCTTGAGAGAGAGGCTGAAATACCAATGCTGAGACAATGAAGCAGAGCCCCATGCCATTTTTTTTTTTTTTTTTGGCTGCCCCTAAACCCTTTTTCCCACACACCATTCTGCCAAACAGAGGAATTAGGCAAGAAGCTATGCATCTCTCCCCGGTTCTCCTCCGGGCTCTTATACAACTCACACCCATCCCACTTCAGTAACTCAGAGCAGAGAAGGCCTCCAGCTTAAATAGGAAAATCTGCCTGGCGCTGCAGACGGATCAAAAATGCATGGTTTATTATTTAAAGCGAGCACTGGCCGGAGCTGTCCAGGTGGCTCAGATGCTCCTGGCAGCTGGTCCTCTGTGAGACTGGAGGAGGGTTGTGGCCCCTCAGAAGGCCTGGTCCGGAAGGCTGGGTACATGTATGGCCTACGTACTAGTTTGGCGTTCCAGACAGCAGTGGGGGTGGGCAAAGCTCCTACCAGCTCTCCTCCAAGTGTCTGATTTTTGAATCAGCAGTTGTTCATGTTCCCTCCAAGGGAGAGAACAGACAAGGGCAGGAGAGAGAATGTGTGACCAAGCAAAGGAGTATAGCAGGGCTTCCCTCCCAGCAGGAGGCCTCTGGCCAGAAAGTCACCAGAGGCAGGGGCAAGAGTAACAGACTTTTAAAAAAAAAATGGCTTTAGTATCCCTCCCCCTTCTGCAAAGAAGTCTAGCTTTTTCAGTACACTAATTTCTCATGGAAAATCCCAGCAAAAAAAAAAAGTCTCATTGGGACAGCTGCTGCCCAGTTTTGTTGGGCGATTTCCAGCTGCAGATGAAGTGGGTTCGTTTTGCACAGGCTTCTTCCTGAGCAACGGGGCAATTTCTTGTGCACAGCCAGACGGGGAATTCACGGGCTGGAACCCGGGTGGGGTTGCACAAACTGCCTCTGGGCTGAAGGAGTCCTACCTTTCTCAATCCATTAGTAAGTCATAGATCAAATCCCTGTCACTGAGTCTGAACAGAGTTGGACAATGAAACCTAGGGGAAAACCCAATAAAGCTGAGGGTTCCTGCCCGGTGGGGCGGAAAATGCCAGGCATCATTGGTGGTCGGCTTTGGCCGTGGTGTGGTCAGATCCCAGACCCAACTGTAAAGAGACACAGGGCTCTTCTACATCTGCCTTGGGGTACTTAGGATCCTCCTCTCTAAGGAAATAACCGTCACTTAGAGACAGGGCTTATGAAATGGGGACCTGCAAGCACCCCATTAGGGTGTGTCTTCTGGGCCTCCCTGGTTGTTCTTTACATCAGTTTTCAGAAGTACAACTTATTCCTAAAATGTAAACTGTTGATCCACCATGGTGAAGGCTGACTGCTGCTTTTCTGGCTCTGTGTTTGGGGCGTCTTCATCCCTTGACCCCTCTCTTCCTGTTTGAGGATGACAGTCAACAGGGCTCTGGGCCTTCCCTGCCCAGTCCTCCAGGGTGTCATCTGAGTCATTTGGCCCATTAGTTTCTTTTCTGGGAGGCAGTTAATCATTCTGTCAGAGTTGAGGGATCATGGCGCACCAAGGCCCAGCTTTACATCAATCCCTGTCATGGGCCTGGTTGGTCTGCCTCTGAGTTTGAAAAACTGCCCCTTCAGTATAAACATGTGTGTTCCAGCAGTGAGCCGACAGCCTAGCCGCTGCATTTGCCTGTCCTTGAGGGCTACACTGCTAGGGAATCATCTCTCCCCATCTTTCTTATATCTCCTAACACTTCTGTCATTCCTGAGTGTGTGTGTGTGTGTGTGTGTGTGTGTGTGTGCGTGTGCGTGTGCACAAACATGCACTCATAGCACCCCTTTCTTCATTACTGGTATACTATACTAGTAATATACAAATATTATATACTAGTATATATTTCTAGCATAGAGGCACAAACGCATGTACATTTTTAGATTTTATTTTTGACAATTTCGTATGTATGAAATGTTTTGATCACTACTCCATTACTTTCTTATCCCCCCCCATTCTCTCTGAACCCCTTCCTCTTCTCTCCTTCCTCTTCTCTCCCTCTGCCTCCAGCACATCCCCTCTTCCTTTCATACCTTTTAGAAAAGGATTCGCTGAGGTAGTTCAGGCTGCTTGCATGAGCCTGGTGTAGGGCAGTTACTTGAGCATGAGCCACATAGCCCTGGTCACACCACTGAAGAAAACAGAACGGCTCTCCTCCCCCCAACTCCTATTAGCTGCTAACCAGCCAGCCTTTCCTCCATCCACGCTGCAATGCTGCTGGGCCTGCTTTTGTGGAAGCCAGCTCAGTTGTTAATTCATGAGTGCGATGGCCATGTCAAAGCCACCCTGGGGCTGGGCTCTCAGCAGCCACTTGCTCTCAGCAGTCTGAGAAGTGATCGGTCTCTGCATTAAGAACTGCTGCCCACTGCAGAAAGGTCTCTGACCAAGGTGAAAGCAGTGCTGCTCTGTGGGAATGATTAGCAGGCACCAACTGGGTACAGAAAGGACTTTCATGATGACATTGCATGCGTGTGTAGAGTGCATTTTGTTTATATCAGCCCTCAGTTTTCTTCCTTTCCCTTCCAGCCTCTCCCTGCTGTACTTCTGCTAATCCCCCCTTCATGTTCTCCCATCACCCCAGGATTTCATATACAAGAAAAAAAAAATCAGTATTTATCCTTCTGATCTGGCTTATCTCACTTAGCATGGTAATCTCTGGTCTCATCTGCTTCCCTGAAAATAGCATAATGTTGTTCTTTATGGATGAGTAATGTCCCATTGTACGTGAGGACCGCATCTTCTTCATCCCGACATGCACCGGTAGGCACCATGTCCAGGCCACATACACAATAACACATCTCGGGTGCCACAATAAACACGGTTCTTCAAGGGTGTCTACTGTAGGGCAGGCACCTGGATGTCTTGCATGTCTGGCGAGAGCATATGGAAGTTCTAGTTTTAGACTCTGAGGGACCTCCTCACCTTCAGTGGCTGCTCTAACTTCTATTGCCACCAGCAGTGAATAATAGCATCTTTTCCCCAGAGTCCTTGGCGACACTTGTTTTTGTTTGTTTGTTTGTTTGTTTGTTTGTTTGTTTTAACGAGCAGTCATCCTTACTACGGTCAAATAGAATGTCAATGTTGTTTTGATTTGCAGTGTTGTTGTAAGTTCCTGACAGCGAAAGATTTCGAGCACATTTTCATGTGTTTATTGGGTGCTGCTTCTTGTGAGATGAGATTCAATTCCCTGACCTCTTTGCTGATTAAATCATTTGCTATGTTGGTGTTTACTCTTTGAGTTCTTTATATATTCTGTGTATTTTTCCCTGTCTTTCAGACAGAATAAATACATTAAAAGGTTCCAGAGAAGGGGTGG
Source organism: Uromys caudimaculatus (assembly GCA_028551405.1). Lineage (NCBI taxonomy): Eukaryota > Metazoa > Chordata > Mammalia > Rodentia > Muridae > Uromys > Uromys caudimaculatus. The sequence continues at coordinate 123,182,951 of CM052703.1, read as the reverse complement.
CTTTGTCACATTTACCTTTTTATTTTGTCTACATGCCTGGCTCCTTGTCACACCTTGAAAACCTAGTGTGAATAGGTGTGGGGGTGGGGCAGGTTCCCTGGCTATTAGGCAAGTGGATCAGAGGGCTCAGTCTAAGTCCTGGCTCCCGTACACACTTGTGAGTAACCTTTTAAGAGTGTGTGGAGCCTTCAAGATGGGGCTGCTTGATGTCACAGGTAGAGTGCCAGCAGGTCAGAATGGCAGAAGGAGCATTCTGTTGGCGTACACATTCCAGCCACAGTAGATGCTGGGGCTGGGAATTGGAAACATAGCCTTTCTTGGGACATCAATGTTGAGACAGGCTCCCACCACAAGCAGATTACCCTGCTTGCTGTCAGGGCTAGAGAGTCACTGACTTAGGGGACACTGTGACTTGTGAGGGCATAAGGACAGTGGTAGTGTACCTAGTCCAGTTTCCTTACCACAGATGAGCAGGGCAGCATGCGTCCACGGTGTGCCCAGGTGAGTGAGCATGTCCTTGTGTCCCCAAGACTGGCCTTTCCAGAGGTTGGCTCAAACGTCACTAGTTGAGAAAGTAACCCGGAGAAGCAGCCAGAGTGAACGAAGCTGGAGGCTCTGCCTGCAGTTCTGTTTTCCTTTCCCATGGCTTTTCCCCTCTGATTCCAGTGTGGACAGTAGAGAGTTCTTGAAGAACATCCAGTTTGGAGCATATTAAAAAGCAGTTACTTGGAGTCTTAATACACCACTAACTACCCAAAAAGGGAGTGTAGTTAGGAAAAGCACAGGAGACAGGAACCATTCAAGTCACGGTGGGAACGCTGTGGGAAAGGACTGCCAGAGACAGTTCCCTTCAGGGGACCTGAGGCTTCCACTAACTCACAACCCATGGCATTGGTCACTTGCTTCTGACTGGGGGCTTCTGGGGTTCACAAGTGTCCTTCTACTGTTTCTCTCACAGATGGCCATGGCAGGCAGCCGTTGGCCCATGTTCCAGACGGCTACACATCATTTCTGGATGCCAGATAAAATAAAATGCTTTATAATAACCTTCTGACGAGGCTCCACTGTAAGACTCTTGTGCAGCATGTGTGCGAGCTGTTGGGGTGGGGGTGGGGGAGGGCGGTTTCTACAGGGCTGTGATGCTTCCCACAGTAGATGCTGCTGAACAGTTGTTTATAAAGTGAGAGTTTTGTAAAGTGAACCAAACTTTAAATTAAGTAGATGAACTTTACCATTTAAAAGAAATCTGGAACCCTCCCATGGAGGGGAGGGGCTTTTGGCACAATCAGAACCAGCTGCTCAGAGTGAGCTTGTTGGTCCATTCTTGTATTTTTTTTTTCATACAGAATTATAACTGTGTAAATCAGATTTCCGAGTCAGAGGCTCAGAGTGGGACACCTTTATGTACGAACAAGATTCTTTCCCTGTGTGGCTGTCTCAAGTGTGCATGGCTGGGTGACAGCTGGCTGACTGACAGCTTCCTTCCACAGCTGGGGGTGCAGGCCTGTGTGCAGAGGGCCCGTGGATGCTCCCACTCCATGGGGCTCCACACTGACATGGGGATGCCAGCCACACACATGGCACCAGGCTACCCACACGACACCCCTTCCCTGATTCCGCTCTCTCAAGGGTTCAGCTGATTCTGTCTGTGAACCACTATCCCTGCTGTACCTGGACAAGCGTGAGGGGGTGTTTTCAGGAGAGAGGCAGAGGTTAACTCTCAAGTGGAAAACGCTGTTAGGGAGCTCTAAGCATGGCTGAACCTTTACAGTAGTAAAGGTTTACAGTCATGTGGATGTTTGTTTCTCTGACTATCTCTGCCTGTTTCCCTCCATGTTGGCTTCATTCTCTGGCAGCTCTGTCTGCCCTGATGGCAGCAAAGATCGCCTACTATGGTTCAGGGCACTTTTTCTCTGGGTTCCTATCCCCCAAGTGCTTTTACTGTGTCAGTGTTGGTGATGGACCTTTAAGAGGTGGGACCTAATGGTGACTGGGACATTAGGAGGAATCAGATAGTTCTCAGGACATCCTGGTCTTGCTCTGGCTTTGTCTTTCATCAAGTGATCCCTTTCTCTTTCTGTGTGTTTATAATGTTCTGATTCCATTTTCAGTGAACTCCTTACCAAAGGAGACCGGCGCTACTGCCATACCCTGTAGATTTATTTTCTTTATAAGGACCCCGCTTTGTGATGCTCACAAGAAATGGACTAATATTTGGAGCTGGAAGTTGAACCTTCTGCGGTTTTTGGTCCCTGTGAACCAGGCATATCAGACTTCCTAAGAGGGTGTGAATGGTCCTATTTGTGTCCCGTGTATATCCTGGGACCTGTTAATATATCCGTTATATATAGTCCTTTCTTCTGTCCCTATGGTAGTGATACCATTAGGTTGGGCTGGTTATAGATATCTATATTGGGTGTGGTCCCCACAACAAGGAGACAAGGGGATAAAAGTACCCCTTACTTGGTATAGATAATAGTGTCAGTCTTTCTCCTTAGGTCAGATTTCTGGAGGGGCTCTGGCCACTGGTGTTCATAATGTGCTCCCTAATTTCCCCCTCTTTGCCACATTATCTTATAGGCAATGAAAGTCAAATCACATGTGACTGTAATTCCAGTTCCAGGGGATCCAACACTGTCTTCTGACCCCTATGAGCTTCTGCATGCATGTGGTGCATATAAGCCATTTAGGCTAAACACTCATACACATACATACATCTTTATTATAAGTGGTTATAACCTCTCAGGTGGCCAAAGGCCTCTCTGTATTTGACAGTGAATGTACACACGGGGTGCCTGAAGAATTCCTATTGCTCAGTAATAAAAAGACAATTAATTCGGTTCTTAAAAGCCGGCAAAGAAGGGGCTGGAGAGGTATGTCATTCATCTTGCAAGCCCAAGGATGTGAGTTCCAGCCTCAGAACCTTTATATTAATTTTTAAAAAGTTGAACATTGTTGCATAAGCTTCTAATTTCAGTGGCAAGTTTGTCTGTAGTAAAGTGCGTGTGTGTGTGTGTGTGTGTGTGTGTGTGTGTGTGTGTGTGTGTACAAAGAACTCAAATGAATATACAAAGGATATAATACAGGTCCATCAATATATAAGATGCTGAGCACGAATGGCCACCAGGGAAATTTAAATCAAAATCACCCGGAGATAATACTTTGCAAGCACTCATAGAACAACTAGGTTATAATTAAAAAAAGAAGGCCACTAATGAGTGTTGCCAGGGTTTAGAGAATTAGAAACCTTCATATGCTGCTGCTAAGAATATGAAATAGCATAACCATCTTAGAGAAAGTTTGGAAATTTCTTCAAAGTTTTAAAATTGTGATATGACCCAGACACCCCATTTCTAACTTAGGTCTAAGAGACTTGAAAACATGTGTTATAAAAAATTACACATCAATCCTGAGTGGTATTGTTCACAGGAGAAACGGGGGGGGGGGCAATTCAAATGCTGATCTGCATGTAAATGGTAGCTAGAGTAAGTATACTTGTGGGTGGGAATAAAAGGAAACCATACATGAATGGATATGTGCTCCGTCAATCACAGATAAACTTTGCAAATATCCTGTGAGTAAAGAAGCCAGGCAGAACACACGATGTACTTATGTGAAATGCTAGGAATCAGATAAAGTATTGAGACTGAATGGGTACTAAAGATTTGTTCGGGTTAGAGTGGAGGAAGGCAGGGAACAAGGAGTGGGTGGCCTTTGTTAGGGGACAATTAAGCTGTCCAAAGTATGGTGGCTCCACAGTTCTGTGGAGTGATGACATATGTCTAAAATCCCAGGACTTGGGAGGGACGCCTGACTACATGGTGAGGAGAAAAGACCACATAGTCTTAACAACGGGGATGTGGCATGAAATGCCAAGTATTGTCCTTTAATTATAAACTATGCCCAGGGTTACAAAATATTTGCAGAAGTGAAGGGGGGTTTGGGAGAAGACAAGATTCTGGGTTCTTCTTTTGTACACAAGGGAAAGCTCAAATTCTACCCTTCCTTGATGTGGATTGTCAGAAGCAAATAGAGGAACACATGGCCCTTCAAATAATAAAGATAAGCACCCAGTAAAATTGCCTACTTGGTTATTAGTGATGGTTTAATGAAATCTAGCTAACATGAGAAAGCATAAGGAAAACTAAAGTGTGGCAGAAAGTCAGATGATAAATTTTACAATAACTATAAAGGCATCAAAATCCTCACTTGAAAGATGAGACTCAGAGGAGACTGAAAAAGGTGAGAACATGGGTGAACATTCACAGACATAATTAAGAGAAGTGTTTAATGTGATACTATAAAACCTTAATATGGTATCATCTCCTTCTATTTTAACTAGTGAACAACTTGTAAGGCTCTGGGCCTGGGTCCAGCAGTGGGCCCTTTGCTCATTGGTCTTCCTGTATGGTGAGAACTCCCAGGAAGATCAGTGTGCTGTAGCAACTTGCAGGCAAAGACCCTGGCAAAGGCCTCTTGAGAAAGTAGCATTGGAGTTGTGTTTATGAGTTAGTGGAATGATTGGCTACTGGGGAAAGAACTTTCCAGGCGTAGCTACAGCACATCCAGGGCCTCTGGGGAAAGGCTGAAGAAGTGCCTGATCACAAGAAGGCTGGTGTGATGGGCTTTGGTCAACAGCTGAGTTTTACAGGGTACTCTAGAAAACTGAGTGTGAGTTGCCTGGCAGGGGTTTCTGCCCTCCACTGGCTTGTCTTGTTTATCTACTCTGGTGTCCTTCAAGGCTGCTTGCCTGAAAGGGCTGCTCTGGCTCTGAAGGCCTCATTGGTAACTTCTTGGTAATCCATTGCAGGGTAGCAGCCTCAGTGGGTCAAGGTTCTCATAGGACCAGAGGGCCACAGCTTGTGGCTGTCTAAGAAGGGTGCTTTACTCCCAGGGTCCTTGTATTTGGAAAACAGGTTTCTTTAGGAATGATCATATTCTGGTGAGTTGGTCTGGGTCCAAAAAAGACTTCTCCCTCCCAGTGCTAGTTGGCCAATTATTTGAATGTTTTCCTGCATCTTAGGGGACACCTGGAGACCCCACAGGCTTTCAGTGAATACTGCTGTGGAAAGATTGTGGGTGTTTGACACATCTGGGAGAAGTCCAGGATGTCCAAGAGGCCCACAGGCTGTGTTGTTCTCTCCTGGGCTTTGGGAAGGGTGCCATTCTCCTGGTTGTTTATTCATGTGCTTCATTCTCTTACAAACTCACTTTAAGACAACAGTTAATACCTGCTGTGTGGCCCCATCTGTGTATGGGCTAGAAAGGGGAGATGGGCTGGTCCAGTCCTCTGAACCTTAGCAGCCGAGGGAGAGACTGAGGGACCTCACAGGGTTTGGATCAACTTTGGGAGTTGGAGGAGGACAGAGCCTTCAGTTTTCTTTGGATTTGGGGTTGAAGGAATGAAGCTTGAGAATTTGGGTTACTAGCAGGCCCCTCCAAAGGTAGAGGAATTCTTCAGCTGTCTGAAGATTTTTGTGGCATCGTCATAGAAGATGAAAGGCCTTCTGTTAAAAACAGCAATGCTCAGGGTCTCTATGGGGGATTCCAGGTGCAGAAAGGGTGGGTTGCTCTGCAGGTTTTTGTTTGTCTTGTCTTGCTCCAGTTGAAACATGAACACATTAATTAATTTCTTCCCCCAAGCTGTGTGTCAGTGGAATGTTCTATTCCCACCACCACCCGGTGTCCATCAACTTAGAAGATAAAGCTGTCAGGCACCAGTAGCCCAAGTTAATCTTTTAGCTAAGGACTTTGCTGAAGGGTGTGGCAAAAGGCCCAGGATAGTTCTAAACACTGCTGGGTTGTTGTTTTTTTTTTTATTTGAGACCACCAAACGCATGGCTTTAAGGTGTTTGTCGTATGGGGGGCTCTCCGCACTGTCCTGGTTGGGTGGCTGCATATACTGTGGTGATCCACCCTGTCCACGTTTCTTAAGGGTGGAAAGGAAGTGGATATCTGTCACCAGCCAACCCCATCTCCTACCCCCACCCTGCATATTCACATGTTGAAACTGTAACCCTCAGTACCTCAGGCTGTACCTGTCTTTGCAGTTTTAGGATCTTTCTGGAAAGAAGTAAGAGAGGATCTGACAGTAAGCCTTGGTTCAATATGAATGCCATCCTCATAGGTAAGGGGGGAATTCAGAGGGCTGAGAAAGGGGCTCTGTGGAAGGTGCTTGCTGCACAGGAAGGAGGACTTGAGTTCAGATCCCCAGAACCCATAAGAAGCCAACACAGGAGCACATGCCCAAGAAATGGAACTCCTAGGGACATGGAAGCAGAAGCCGGAGAAGCCCGGCCAAATATGGGCCAAAATATGCAGCAGTCAGCAAGGACCCCATCTCAGAGGAGGAAGGCAAAGATGGCTTCCTGAAAGAGTCCTCTCTCCATATTCATGCTAGAGCATAGGCATGCCCAAGCTCTCATAGAAACACACACACACACACACACACACACACACACACACACACACACCCCACACACATATGGTGGGACAGATTTAAATAATCAATTTGGACAAATATAGCATGTGAAGACACAAGAATAGAAGACAGCCTCCGTGAGCCCAGTAGGGAGACCTGTGTGGACCTTTTTGTCACAACCCTCCGAGGGACCCAGCCCCAGAGATACCTTCATCCCATAGATACCCCTTCTATCCACAGAGATCCCAGAGATCCACAGCATATATTTCTGTGGTTTTAACACTGCTCTCCCTGCCTACCCATCCCCCATCCTGGGGTACTTTATGACAGACCTAGAAAGATAATAGTAGTTTTATTTACAAGTACATTTAATATTTATTCAAGGTTCAGATGAAGAGCAAAGCTTGATGGGAAATTAACCAGAAAGCTCAGCAGTCTACCTTAGTTTGGAGTCTTCTGTGCTGATCAGGCTGCTGGTCCTCTACCCCATTAGGCACCGAGGCTTTTTCTATCTGATTCTGACTTGTATTTCCTACCTGCCTTAAGTTCTCCTGTTAACTAACTAACTAATTAGTCAATTAACTAATTCGTTAACTAAACTTTGCTGTTGCTAGGTCTTTTTGGATACAACAGAGGTGGTGTCTTCATGCCCCATCATCAAGAAGGCAGTTTTCCCAGAAGCTTTGTCACATTTTCTGGATTCGTGTTCCCAGCAGGCGTCTTCAGCCATAGGTACTCATAGGAATGAGCGTTCTCTTGCCTTCCCCTACTTGGATGTGTATGTGTGTGGGAGGGGTTAGATAGCACTCAGCTGTGCCGGGTCTGGGCTTGGTGGATGCTCACTGAGCTACTGTGGCTTTCCTTGCTGGATAGGAAGGTGATGAGAAGCCTGGCTCTCCTTTCTTAGATGTCTATGAGGCTGCACCTGCAAATGCCACTGAAGGGGGGGGCAAGCAGCGGAGATGGAGTGAGGGGCATCTTTCAAGAACTGCTTTCCTCAGCTGTCCATCTGAGGATCTCCTCTGTCTGCTCTAGCTCTTACACCATCACCAAGTTGTCCTCATCTTCTCGACTCTAAAATAGGTAATTGCTTCTCTCATCTGTGACCTCACTGGCTTGGAGACACCCAATGACTCCTCCCTCTTGTTCACTGTAGCTCCACCTCCATGGCCATCTTCAACCTGGGAGATTCCAAGTCGTGCCCTCCCTCCTGTTTTCCCTGATGCGCCACCCATTCTGCCATGTCTTCTACCCTGGCCTCACCATGTCTCACAGTCCAGTTTTTGGTTCCTTCACCCCCATCTAATCATGTGGTTTTGCTGTCCCCGAAGGATTGGCATTGGGGCTGGTGCTTCCTAAAAGCCCATTGGTTTTTCTCACAAACTCCAAGTCTACGTACCCATCAACCAGCTTCAAACCCTCTTAACTGTACCTTAGTCCATACTCCTCACTACGACCACTATCATGCTTTTCTTCAGTGCTAGTTTCCCTGGTTTAGTAACTGGCTCTATTACTTACGAGGTAATCGTGGATCCACAAGCCAGAATCCCACTTTGTGGTCCTTGCTTGTTTACCCTGTTAGTCTGAATTCTGTGAATTTTACCTCCTGAACCTTCTTGTGTCTGTCCTTCCTCTTGCAGGTTCTTTTTTGTCTAGATAGCATCCCTTCTCAACTAGGAACCTGTTACCCATAGCTGCCAGGGCCACACAGTTATCAGGCAAGGTGGAGTAAGTAGCATCTAGCTCCTGGAGTAAAGAAAAGCCCTTGACACTTGCCTTTTCGCCCTCACCTGTTTGTTCTTGTCCAGTGCTCAGGCACCTTCCTGTTCTTAGCCTACTGCTTCTAGTATATGCCATGCCCCTTTCTTTCCTTGAAGCCCATGATGGTTTAGATGAGAAATGTCTCTCCTCATCTCTGGAGTTTGAACACTTGGGCCCCAGTTGGTGGTACTATTTAGGGAGACTCAGGAAGTGTGGCCTTTCTGGAGGAAGTGTGTCGCTGGGGGAGGGCTTTGAGAGGAACAGTGCTCCCTCACACTTCCAGGTTCCTTCTTGTTTCACGCTTGTGGTTCAAGACGTGCACTCTTAGCTCATTACTCCGGTCGCCATGCCTGCAGCCCACTTCTCTGCTCATATAGAATCTAGCCCGCTGGAGCAGGAGTCCCATGTAAGCTCTTTTTTCTATAAGTTGCCTTGGTCATGGTGTTTGCCACAGCAGCAGCCTGAGTACACACCATTCCTGATGTAGTCTCGGCATGTCAGAACTGGCCATTTTCTCTACTGATTAAAGAATTTAAAGGTAGGAGGAAAGTCTCACCAGAAACCTTGGGGAGTCCCAATGAAGCCACCATATAATACTGGAAAAAAATAGAGGACCTCTCTCCCAGTTCTTAATCTTATTAATGAAGAAAGAACTGGCTCAAATGGAAGCTTGAGAACAATCTGTTAGAGTTTAAAAGAAAATTTCTGGGACACTCAAGCTGTAAATCTTGCAATTGCCCTGGAGGAGAATGGAGCAGAGAAGGAGGGAAAGTCATTCCATTTGATTTAAGCTAGCATAAAGGTCAGTCACGGTAGGGAGGGGAGCCTTAGAAAAATGGTGTGGCCTTTAAAGGCCTGCTTAGGTTTGGGCCGGCATCTGATAGAGAAATGAAAAGGACACGTCCTCCTGTGTCAGGACTCAGAAAGATGGACAGACCCTGCTGAAATCCATGGTGGTTCTGAAGACCTCACTGGAGAGAGGGATTCTTGGAAAGAAAAGAATATTAAGGTGAACTACCTTTTTTTTTTTTTTTAATTTTTTTTGATACTTTATTTACATTTCAAATGTTTCCCCCTTTCGAGGCCTCCCCTATCCCCTCCCCCTCCCCCTGCCTCGATGAGGGTATTCACCCACCTGCCCACCCACTCCCCTATTCCCACCTTGGCATTCCCCTATACTGGGGCCTTTAACACCCTCAGGCCCAAGGGCCTCTCTTTCCCCGATGGCCAACAAGGCCCTCCTCTGCCACATATGTGGTCTGAACCATGGGTCCCTCCATGTATATTCTTTGGTTGGTGGTCCAGTCTCCAGGAACACCGGGGGGTCAGGGCAGTTGACACTGTTGCTCCCTCCATGGGGCTGCAAACTCCCTCAGCTCCTTCAGTCCCTTCTCCAACTCCTCCATTCGGGACCTCACGCTCAGCCCAATGGTTGCTGTGAAGTGAAACTTAGGTATTCTGAACTTTTGGGCTAATATCCACTTATCAGTGAGTACATACCATGTTCGTCCTTTTGTGACTGAGTTACCTCACTCAGGATGATATTTTCAAGTTCCATCCATTTGCATGCGAATTTCATGAAGTCATTGTTTTTAATAGCTGAGTAGTATTCCATTGTGTAAATGTACCACATGTTCTGTATCCATTCCTCTGATGAGGGACATCTGGGTTGTTTCCAGTTTCGGGCTATTGTAAATATGGCTGCTATGAA
>CM052703.1:123149350-123172558 GCA_028551405.1 Uromys caudimaculatus | reverse complement strand
CAGACTGACCTGCCTCACTCCATTAACCCTCATGGGAGGAGACATTACTAGGTCTCTCTCCACCTAGAGGGCAACTACATTATTTGCAAGAACATTCCCATACTGGTCTTGCAGCCAGAATCTCTCTGTGATCCCCGTGGTTTAATAGTTTCTGCCCTTTGGTTTTGATCCCACAGTGTGAGCTTGGGAAGCCTTCTGGCTGAGGTTTGGCTATCCTGTGATCTGTTCATTTGAGTAGCTGCAAGGATTCATAGTATATGAAAGATTGGTCCACAGGGTTGTTGTTACTTTTGGGAGGGGAGGGAAACCTTTGGGAGCCGTGGCGGAGTGGGAGCTCTTTATGTTATTTGGGTATATATCTCAAAAAGGGTTGTCAGACTCTGATCCGTCCTTTCTCTTTCTGCTAACCTTTGAGAAGTGACCAATCCACACCCAGGTAACCTCATCTGGGTCGGAGAGACGGCTTGGTCCCATAGAATCTTTCCAGCCATGCCCAGAGTCACAAAGACATTATGTGTACAGACACTACTGCCTACAAGTAAAATCAGAAGACATTCAGTTAACAGATATTTATCAAGGACCTGTGTCCTTATGTCACCATCTGCCACCCTCACTAGACAGAACTGATACAAGTTCCAATGCTTTTGAAATTTCTGGACCTGTGAGCTAAATGAACCTTTTCTCTTTATAACGTTAATTGCCGCAGGCATTTCAGTGCAATAATGCAAAGCTAATATGTCCTTAGTTTAAATTGTGGTCACTTATCATTCTCCCTTAGATTATTTTGTAGCAATGTCTGCTGCTGCTTCTTCACACTTGTGCTATGTATAATTTTAAATTGTATTTCCTGCTTATTTAGTTAGTGTCTACTCCTTCCCAGTGGTCCCCAACACTGTGGCAGTGTTTACCACTCTCGGGCCCTTGATAAATGTCCATTAACAGAGTATCTTCTGATTTTACTTATAGGCAGTGGTTTCTGTATGCTTGGTGTCTTTGTGGCTCTGAGCATGACTGGAAAGATCCCATGGGGCCAGGGCAGCTTTCCTACCCTGGCCCTGCACCCTTGACAGAGTGTAGACCTGGGTCACAACAAACTGCCTACTGTAGACATGATTTTGAGCTTTAGGGGTATCAGCTCCTCAATTGGAATCTTAACCACACAAAGAAAAAACCCTGCAACTATTTTTCCACCTTTTTAAAAAAGGAATTTACATGAAAAAAAAAAAAAGATGGCTTTTATAAAAATGACTTGGCCTTGGAGAAAGTTATTTAAAGAATTTGTACTTGGAGAGCAAAAAGAAAAAAAAGTTTTCCTCTTTCTTGTAAGAAACAAAAAAATAGGAGAGCATTATTTTTTCCAAGGATGGTGGGATTTATACAACTGTGAGGGCCTTTACCTGGCTAGGAGCTCAGGGTCACATGGGTCATCATTTTCGGTCAAAAAGGTAGTTTTCTATACACAGATTCTTTGCTTTTAAATTTTATTTATTTATTTTTTTAAGAAATATTTCTGTCCTTTTTTTTTTTTTTTTTTTTTTTTTTTTTTGAGATGATAGTTCTTTTGGAGAGCATTGACTGTGTAAGCTATGGTGTACTTGGGCTTTCATACCATGCCTAAGCATGTGCTGCTGGTCCATCTGGTCCAGGCCCCAACCTGACTTTGATGTGGAGACATGGTCCTGGCACCTGGGATGTGGGAATACTAGGGTACCAAGAAGTCTGGTCTGTGTTAACCCATCTCCATCACTGGCAATTCCCTGACTGGGTTCTGTCAGATGGTGACTCAGACTAGAGATTGGCACTCAGGTCTCTGGCAGTGTTTTGCCCCTAAATCAGATGGAGCACAGTGGGAGGGGACTGGAGAGCAAAAGGCACATCACCTGTGGTCCCTTCAGGAGGAGGCTCTGGGTATGATTTATTTTGGCTTATGATTTCACAGGGTTTCTGTCCATCACAGAGGGGAAAGTGTGGTGGAAGGCCTTGGTCATGACATTGGATGCAGCAAGTCTTCTTCACTCTTGTATGCAGAGGTTACTGAAATGAAGGCAGCACCACAGTCTTCTCCCTCTCTGTCCCCGTCTCTCATGCTGGTTTGCCCTAATTACAGTCTCCCTCTCGGAACTGCAAGATGACAATAAGGGACGGATAGCCTTCCTCTTGGACCAGGCAAACCCTTTATAACTCACCACACTGGTGTGTAAGGTCTCCCGGAATCCCCTACCTTGCTTACAGATAAACTGGAAAAAGCCAATAATTTATGTGGTTGAGACAAGGTCTGATTCTGATGCTCTGGCCTCTGGCTGTCCCCTGTCCCATGAGTCACAGCGAGAGAACATTCTTGCTTCTGGCCTTGGAGTGCTGGTGTGGGAAAGACTGACACCAAGGTGATCATAGTTAGCTGACAACATTTCCCCTTTGTGCCCCTGGTCTTTGACGCATTGGCCTGAGGAGCCTTCTCCTGTCCACTCAAGGTTTCCCAGTGTCCTTGGGTATCTGCCTGTATTTCCTCCACTCTGTTTTTCTCGGCCCTCTAATGTGCTTCTGTGATAGGAGAAGACATGCTCTTCCTGTGCCTGGTCACAAAGAGCACATTGAGACCATCCCTGGAAATGGCCTTAGGATACCTTAGGACACTAGGGCCTTGCACAGCAGGAGATGGAGGAATTTAGGGAGGAACTTCATGTCCAATATTTTATTTCTCCACAGAGAATGCTTAAGTACTTTTATTATTATTCCTTTTTTAGAGCTAGAGATAAAACCCAGGGCTTCAAGCATGCTAGACTAACCCTCTACCATTGAGCCACACCCATAGCCTGGTACTTTAATTTTTAATGAAAAAGAATATTTATTCCATTGGGTTGGTTAACTAAAAATTGAGAATTTTTTTTTTATTTTCCAAGAATAAGATTAGTAACTGCATAACCATTTATGTAGTTTAGTATGTGTGTTCATATGTCTGAGTGTACTGAATGTGTACTGTATGTACGCTCAGAGGCCAGAGGGTGTCATAAGGGTGCCCTGCTCTTTTACTGTCCACCTAGTCCTTTGGGACAGGGTCATTTGGAAGTTCTAGTGAGTTCTCCTGTCTGTCCCAGCTCCATAGGCCTGGCTCCAGGCATGTATGTAACCACGCCCAGCTTTTTGCATGGTTTTGGGGGCTTGATCTCAGGTCCTCACACTTGCATGCAAGTGTTCTTAACAGTTGTGCCCCCTCCCCAGGCCCCAAATGTGTTTGCTTAGCACTTTTGACAGTTCTCAAACTTGTATAACAAATCGTAATTTGAGTATTGAAAACATTTAACCTTTCGATTGCTCTTTATAGCTTCATAGTTTCCTGCCCCCTTCCATGCCTTATCCTAAATGACCAGGAGTGTCTTATGTAAATATGTCACATTGTCTGCTTTAAGGGTTAATCGGAGTAAAGGGAGAATAAATGCAAAATAAAAAATATGGAGGGAGTTCTTTAAAATCCCCAGGTGATTACTAACTCAGCAATGTGCTGACAAAGGAAGCTGCAGGCTTGGCTTCAGAAATGACTCAGATGCGTCCTCATTGTTAATATGCGGGCCTCTGTCTCTCCTGTGGTGGCTTGGGAGCAGAGCTTGGGGACCATGCCCCCCATCTAGTCACAAGCCTGACACCTGCTCTCGATCTCTCTAGTGATGGGGAACCCAGCACTGTGCAATCCCCAAGACTTGTTTCTTGTACCTTGAAGGTGCTGATACGCATGTCGGTGTCTGGATCTGCCTACCAGCGTATATTTATCCACTTTCAGAAGTTTAAGGTACGAATGTGTTGAGGCTCTCTCCTCAATGCAGTGACGGCCATGGAGCAAGTAGGGGAGGTGGCAAGAGTGTGGGGAAGGCAGGTTCCCTCTCAAGAACTTCTACCTGTCCCATTCCTGAGAGGGACACCTGCATTGGAAGACAATTCCAGTCCGCAATGTCCTATCTCTGGTCCCCAAACCTAGGGTTTGAAGACTGCCTAGAGCAGCGGTTCTCAACCTGTGGGTCGTGACACCAACCCCCACCCCCCCCACCCCCGTGGTCAAATGATCCTTTCAGGGGAATTGCATGTCAGATGAAACATTTCCATTATGATTCATAACAGTAGCAAAATCAGAGTTATGAAATAGCAATGAAAATAATTTTATGGTTGGGGAGTCACCACAACATAAGGAACTGTATTAAAGGGTCGCAGCCTTAGGAAGGTTGAGAAGCACTGGAGTAGAGAAACAGAGAAGGGAGCGGAATTAGATATATGCCACTAGTGTGCACTTTGGTAGGAGGAACTGGTTCTGAAGTTCTTTCTTTCTTTGATTTGAGACAAATCTTACTATGTATCCCAGGCTGGTCTTGAACTTGTGATCCTCCTGCCTCAGCCTCCTGCGTACTGGGGTCATGATCCACCAGGCCCATGGCCTAGTTCTGGTATTCTATCATACAGTAAGGCAACTATGGTCTGTAGCAATTCATGATTTATTTCAAAAACTAACCAGAGAAGAAGGGTCCAGAGGTTTCCTGCACACAGAAACAATAAATGCTTGAGGAGGTGGAAATGCTAATGGCCCTGATTTAATCACTGCACACTGCAGGCAAGCAGCAGCTGATTATACCATAAATAGGTAGACATATACTGTGCATTGATCAGAAAAAAATTGCCAAAGATAAATTGAAAGACAAAATGAAAAGCTGAAGTATAAAACAAGTGCTTGAGCAGGAACAAAATCAGGGTTTGACACTCGCCTTGTGGTGAGGCCTGGTCTGCACTGAAGTGGGGGCTGGTTTTAAAGAAGAACATTCATTTATTCCTTTTATTAAGAAATAATTTCTTATTTATTTTATGTATATGACTACACTGTTGCTGTCTTCAGACAACACCAGAAGAGGACATCGGATCCCATTACAGATGGTTGTGAGCCACCATGTGGTTGCTGGGATTTGAACTCAGGACCTCTGGAAGAGCAGTCAGTGCTCTTAACCCCTGAGCCATCTCTCCAGCCCCTTCATTTATTCCTTTTTAATTCATTTCCCCAAGTAGGTTTGCTCAGTGACTATTTTCCATAGGAAATAGTCCCACAGGAGGCTTTCACAAGAGGAGGAGCAAGTGAGAGTCCAGAGTGAAAACTCTTTCAAACAACTGGGTCCTGATCAATGTGCTTCGCCTGCCTCTTGGTACCCCCCAGGTCCATGGTCACTTACAACTTGGAGGACTGGTACTCAGTGTAAGATTATGTTGTAAAATGTTCAGGAAGGACCCCATTCATTCTGTTTGTGTGCCAAGGCAATGCCATCTGAGACCTCACCCTTTGCCCTGCTCTGGTTCCCCTGCAGGGCTCAGAAGGCAGTCAGAAGCAGAATAACCTGCGGGGGTGAGGAGACATCCTTGTCTTACATTTTACAAATTTTTTGACGAGTCTGGTGACATATTTTGCTTCCTGGTGCCTTCTATTTTATCATTTAGATTTTAAAAGTGGCTTCTGTATTTTTCACAAAGTCAGATTTCTTCAAATAAGTGAATAAGTAACTCACTATTTGTTCATTGTATAGATTTGGAAAGTGCTGAGGCAGAAAGGAAAATGAATATCATATATCACCCACCATTAACATTTTATGTTTTCATTGCTCATTTACTTGTTTTCCTGAAAGGGCTTGTTCATATGGTGTTCCTGCAAAATTGGGACCTAACTGTATATACAAACTTAATTGTTGTGTCTCTCTATATTATGGAGTCTCCCTAGACAGACTTTTCATGATTGAATTCTTCTTATAATTGGCCAGCTTTCCCTACACTTGAGGATTTTGAGGAGAATCTTCCCAGATTCTTAAGATTGTAGAACATGTTGAGTAGCGTTACTGTTTCCCAAACCCACCCAGAGACCCAGCGCATTCATGCTCTCGACTTTTGCACCTAGACTGATCCGTCACCTTTACAAAGACTCAACATACATGTGGTGTTTTACTCCATGAACAATGTGGCAGAGACCTTTTCATGTAAGCCACTGCTAAGGTGAAAAATACCAAATTGCTTTTCATATTTGTATCCACATGTCGTGTGGATCAGAGGCAGTTCCCCATACAGAGACCTTGTCGGCCCTCACCCAGCAGCCTTCGACTTTCAGAGGTGGGCTCTATAAATGAAAATAATAGATGTTTGTGTAAGTAAGATCTTATGGAGAAATGGTTTACCTAACAAGTCCACAGAGGAATCCCACATGGTCACTACTTACCCTTCCTCGTTTTGAGGAAAGAGCAAGCTAACAGCCTTCATGTGCATTGCGGTCTTTTTCTTACTATACTTTTCTTCTTTTGTGTCTATTTCTATTGTTTCTAAGCCTGTTGAGGTTTATGGCCCCTTTGGTTGCTTATCTCACAAGGGAATGAATCTTGGTCTCAACGAAGCCTGCTTCCTTGGTTCCAGGTATCATTAGGGAAGTTGGGTGACCTTCATGTAGGTCTGTATCATCACCCTGAAGAGCCCCTCAATATCCCCCAATAACTGGGTATAGACTTTTCCCCTGCCCGCTATGCGTTCTATCTGTGCTTCTCTGATGAATGGGTTTCTATTTTCTGATGTTGAGCCTCAAGTACCTCCTTGGCTGTGAGGATGAACAAGGGAGAATTTTCCTTTGGTGCCTTGCCCCACAAGTTCATTCTCTGGCTCCCATATTGTACCACCAGTGGCTGGGAACTCAGGTTACCCTATGTAACCATGGAGATCTGCAGCCTGGGTTCATCCATAGGCATTCGAGACTGACCATTTTCTTGGGGCCTCTCATGGTATGGTTTCATAAATCAGTCAGCCGAGAACTGCACAAACGTCTCTATCATTTTCTAGAAAAAAAGCCCAGGAAGGGCGAGCTGTCCCGGGACTGGAGGGAGCGGAGGAATGCCATCAGGCTCACGAACGAGCACACAGTGGAGACCCTCGTGGTGGCCGACGCTGACATGGTGCAGTACCACGGGGCAGAGGCTGCACAGAGATTCATCCTCACTGTCATGAACATGGTGAGTCCATGAGAGGGTCCTGCTGTTGGCAGGCTCAGATTTCTCCAAGAGGGAGGTAGGTGTGGCACTTTTATCTCCTGAGGCAAGGAGACAGCTAACATGGGATCACAGCCTGCAGTCCTGAGAGTAGGCGCAATGAACAGGAGGAGGGCTGATTCTGGATTCTACCTGCTGGGATGTTCTAATGCATGGATTTACTCAGAGATGGAAATGCTCCTTGGTACATGCAAGACCTTTCCCAAGTGGCAGTCATATTGAAGGGAGAGTTAGCCCCTGCTCTCGTAATGAGTCTGCTTGGAGAAATCAGAATCAAACCTTAGTTGAAAAATAGCTTACAATGTGCCACAGGAACATACAGTAATTGGGAGTTATCTATTGAGGATGCCAAGAAAGGGGCTATGAAGCCACTTCTGTACCCACTTTGTTGTGTGGGAATAGAGGGAAACCATTATACAATGAGTGGGTGAGGGAGAGGCTACTTCATCAAATATTAGACACCAACGTCTCTTTCTTCAAAGGCATCCACTCTCTACCCAGCCGTCTGCTTTCCCAGAAAATGCTTTTGAAGGCCCTCAGAAACCTTTATCATTGTGCTCTGTGCTAGGGCTACAAATGCAACACACAGTCTGGTCCTTCCCCCGGGAGGCTGTGGTCTTAGCAGGCAGAGCATCCGTTCTACCATAGAGACATCTGCAGGGGCCCGTGAAGTGCAGGTGGAGGGCGGCTAGCGATCATCCTTCGGCACGAGGCTTCATGACAGAGAAGACCTTGATTAGAGAGGGAGGAAGTGCTGGCAGGGAGAGGATAATGGAAAGGTCACACCATGGGTGCCACAGGTGCAAGGCTTGGAGGTACACTAACTCCCTTCAGAGGGAAGTGATACAGCTGCAGCAGGGGCTGCAGGAGCTTTGAAGGAGTGTATGGATGTGGACTGTGGAGGCTAGAGGAGGTGAGCAAGAGGTCCTGAGGGGTAGGGGCTTTGCCCAGGAGACTGGGGCCACCCAAGTGTAGGAGATGTTCCCGCGCGTTCCTCTCAGTGTTTGGAGAGAGGGCCAGAGCAGCTGCATGCTGGGTGGATTGATGTGCTGCATGTGGGAAGATGGTCTGAAGCTATGTGCAGGGGAGTGGGTGGAGGAGCACAGAGGCCAGACGAGGAAGACCGGCAGGAACCAGTGAGTGTGAGGTGGAGAGAAATCGCAGCTTACCTGGTCTTATGTGTGTACCTGGATGTGGTGGAGCCACTGGCTGAGAAAAGCAGGAACAGAGAGAGCATTTGCACCCCAGGAGGAGTTTCTTGGTGGACAAGTCCAGCTGGTGGTGAGAGATTAAGCTAGAAGGATTGCCTGGAAGGAGGGACTTGAGGCTTCTCAACCTCGAGCTGGTACCCAAAGCCTTAAGGTGGGCAGTACTGCCCAGATGCAGCATCTCCTGTGAGTAGGACAGTTTTGGGGTACAGTAACCCTAGAGGATAGAAGGAAGAACCTAGGAGGAGGTTGACTCTAAGGAGAGGGGTAGTGGGGTCAGGAAGCTGGTTAACAATGCCAGACGGTGGGTTGAGGATACAAAGAGCCGACTAAGACAAACACTGTTGGGGCCACACGATTTGTTGAACTCAAGAGAGAGTAGGCTACTTTAAGGCATTTAGAGCTGATGATGGGAGATGGCCTTCCTCCCTCCCCAGAATTTATGAAGTCTTGGGGCCTGGTACAGTCTCTTGGTCTAGAGCCTACACAAATCCTTGCTGTCTCAGAATGTATCTGTTCTTGTTGCCTGAGGGGATGGAGTGTGGCTGCTGAGGAGGAAGCAAGCTGTGACAAGAAGGCTAGTTTGGTGGCTACCCCTTGCATGTTGGAGGACGATGGGTGGGGGTGTTTGTGGTCCTCATGAGTGGTAAATTTTCCAGATGCCTCTGTACACATTTAGGTATCATGGAGAAGGATGCTTTGGGCTCTAGAGGTGACCTGGGAGGGTCCACAGGAAAGGGAGGACACAGAAGCTAGCAGGATCGCCCATGATGGAGTGTCAGCTCTGATCATATTGTAATTAGGGCTCTGGGAGGCGAGCAGGCCTGCACAAAGCTCACCTGGATTGAGCCTTCCCTGTGGGGACAAGAAACCACAGCTCATTTCCAAGAGTCTGAAGGAAGTTCAAGGGCAAGGAGGCTCTCGTGGGATACTTGGTCAGAGCCATGACATTAAGCCCAGACCCTTCCCCTTTCTGGCCACAGAGAAATAGATGGCCCACTGTCCCACCATGCTGATCCTGATGGTAAAAGAGGATGAGTTCTTTGTGCCCTGCTGGGTGAGGCTTCCCTCCTAGGCTGCTTTTGTCTTTTGTGAGAAGCCTTACCTCTCAGGCCCTTACCCGATGCCTCACATGTGCTGTGCTCTGGACAGAGCAGTTCCATGGCTGCCCTCACAGCATGGAGAATTGCTGTACCCATACATCTCCTCATGAGACACATAACCATAAGGCGTGGACATTTGCTTTCATAAGCTGAGTTAGGCGTAGGAAGCTCTGTAATCACAGCTGGAAAAGAATGGGGTCACACAGAGTAACACCCCACCTGCCATTCCCCACAGAGCATGGAGACTGTAGGACAGGGGACAGAGAGGTCCCAGTCCTTGTGATCACTTCAACAGATGCTTACATGAAGATGTCCACGGCTCCCACTCCCGACATTGGGACCAAGCACTTTCAGTTTGAATTTTGAGGACTTCCTAGAAATTAGAACCTACTAAGGGGAATTGCCTTGTGGAAAAAATATGGTGTGATGGTGCTTGTCACCACAGGTTGTCTCTGTGTGTGATTTCTGAGCTGTTGGAAGTCAAAAGCAAATGAGTCAGAGTTCTCAGACCCCCATGCGGTAGTCCCACGCATCTCAACTCTTTCCTGCTGTGGTGGTCGGAGTACAGTTCACACCCAGACTCAGTCTTGATTTAACCAAGATCGTTCTCCACCGCTGCTACTCCCCTTCGATCCTCTAAATCTCCTGGTTTATGAAATCCCCAGAGTTTTTTTCTGGCTCACGACTGTTGTGGAATAGGGGATCTGAGCTGGTGAAGTACCTGGTAAGCCTGGAGGAAGGGAAGGGATTGTGGCTGGGCTCAGGCCCCATCATTACACAGTTTCTCTAAGAATAACAAGCAAGAACAGGCCCGCCATGTCTATCTCTAGATCGTGTTCTCTGGAGTTGTGGGACTGAAGCAGCTGGCTCTTCAGGTTTCCTTGGGTTGGAGAGAAACCTGCTTGTGTTGGTGGGCTTGGTCATTCAGACGCAACTGTAGAAAACAGCGACTCTGGTGCCTGGCAACTATCCCCTTCTTGCCCTCCTGATTGGGTCTCTATGAGCAGAGATCCTGCATCCTGATGTGTCACACCCAGACTCCCAAGTCAGAACCCAGACAAGCCCCATCAGTGGCAAAGAAGACAATCCAGTTTCCTAAGCTGGGAGAACTTGTCTTCCGGTGTTTGTTCATATTCTTGTCAGCATCTTTCAGGGTTAGAATGTGTTTGATCAGGCTAGCCAGTGGCCTGATGTTTCCTGTGGGAGAAGGGTGGATACTTAAGTTGAACTTCCCAGCCCTGACAGCAACAGGGTGTTTTCATACCTCTGACACTACATGCCTGGTAGGTTTCATCATTTACAGGGAAGATTTGAAATGGAGGCTTGGAGGTTGTTGAATTCACAGTTGACTGGAAGGCGCTAGCTTCCAGCTGATGTTCCTTGAATCAGCTTGCTCGGGCATTTCTGGTTCCCCTCTTTTCTTGCTCTCTGCTCTGGGCTAACCTCCATTCTTTCCAGCCTTAGCAGTGAAACAGCTAGCTCCCTTGCTGGCCTGCTCACTTCCATCTGAGTCCCACCTTAGTCCTTGCTGCAGAGTGGCCTGGAAAGGTCTCAGTAGAGTCAGGAGCTTGTCAGTAAGCAGCACCAAGTCCTCTGTGGCTTCCTCTGAGCCTTATGACAGGCCGGCAGGCTGTCTGCTTCTCCTGTAGCTCCTTCTTCCTGTCTCAGTCCTGGCTGTGGTGCAGGGGCCACCCATTATTCAGGAGATCCCAGCTCCTCCCTTGCTTGTGTTCTGTCTTTCAACCGCTCTTCTACTTCTTAGAGAAGGGGATTTTCTGTATCACAGATGTCTCTCAGAGGGAAAGACCCTCCTTGCCAGCCAGGGCAAAGAGCTCCACCATGATGCTTTTATTGCAGTAGCCTGCTTTTGAGTGGTAGACCTAATCCATGTTGCAACTCCATGCTTATATGCTTTTAATGAAATCTTTTACTTTGCAATTTTCTTGTGCTATCAAAATTAGGATAGTGTAAAGGTGGAACAATGTTAAAACTTTATGTTTTAATGACATGTAATTTGTATAGGGAAATAGCCAAAGAAAATAGCCATGGGGTAGAAACAAAAGGAAATGAAAAGGGATTTATAAAGTTCCACTATAGGAAAAAATGAACACAATACATACAGAAAATGGGGGACAAAAAATTGTAAGGAATATGAAAGAAAAAAAAAACACCCAAAAGTAACTTTTAGAGGTTCAGTCATTACCTTAAATGTAAATGGAAAACATTCTATTAAAGACAGATTTGTAGAATGGATTAAAGCAAAACAAAACAAAAAACCCCAAATCCAAATATGTCACTAAGAGACTCACTTTACATCTAAAGGTAAGAATGGGTTGAAAGTAAGCAGGTGGAAAAAGATATTCCATGCAGATCGTGGTGGGAGAGAGAGCAGGAGGGGCCATCCTAACAGGGCAAGCAGACTGGGGGCAGAAAGGGGCATCAATGACAAAGAAGGCCATTAGATGTCAAGAGAATTCAAAGGTATCAATCTTATAGCAATTATAAATATTCATGTATAAATATTTTGTGCAGAAATCAATGAGCATGCTCAACCATATTAACAAAGCAGAGGGAGAAACTAGTAATTATTGCATCAATGCAGAAAACGAATTTGGCAAAATCCCATAGCCTTTTACAACAAAATATGTAAAAGGAACACAATCAAACTGTCTCGTTATCATAAATGAAGATTCCACGACTGACTTAGTACTTAGTAGTGGATGGTGGGCCCCTTTCCTACAAAGCAAGACAGAGGTGCCACACTTACCACTTTTGTTTCACACAGTTCTAGAAGACTTAGCAATAAAATAAAATAAAATAAAATAAAATAAAATAAAATAAAATGGTCATTCAGGTAGGAAAGAAAAGGGCTGAGTAATCTCTATCTGCATGTGGCGCGAAGTTAACTAGAGAAGACCTTGAAAGTTACACACATTGCTCACTCGCGTGTGTGTGGTTACCAATAAACAATAAAAAGTAGCAGTGTAAATCCCAACATCTGCAGGCTTGTTTCATTTGTGTGCACAAACAGTAAACACTCTAAAAAGGAAATTTACAGGAAAATCCTATTTGCAAGAATATCAAAATAACACAGTACTGAGTATTTACTTAATTAGGGTGAGCAAGAGTACACAGAGCTGTGAACCATTGATGGCAGAAGTCAAGGTAACGGTGGGTGGGAAGTCATGTTGATGGGCTTAAGATTGTTACGGCACCCGTGTTACCTAAAACGGTCAACAGATACACTTGGTTTCTGTGAACACACCAATATCTGTAGATTTTAGAGAACCACATCCTAAAATCTATATGGAATAGGAAATGAAAGAGAAGAATGAGTTTGGAAGACTCGTGCTTCCTGAGCTCAGATTTTCTTCAGAGCTACAAAAATCAAAGCACTTCTCTTGTGTTGTTACCTTATGCCTGATGGAATAATCTAGAACCCAGAAGGTGACACTAATATATTTGGTCAAATGGTTGACCCAGATAAGGGAGAATTGGAAGTCTTTTCAACAGCTGGTGCTAGCTAAACTGGACACCTACATGCGGCGATCGGAGCCCCGTAATTAAAGTGTGCGGAAGTCCTAATTTAAGAGCTGAAACAGTTAGACACAGAAGAAAGGGGAGGAGGGAGGCCATGATGTCCATCTTGGCAGCAATTTCTTAGATATATCAAAAACACAGCCAACAACAAAAGGAAAAATAAACATACTGGATTTCAGCACAGTCAAAAATTCTTGTGCATCAAAAACCCCATTAACATGGCAGAAGGGCAAGGCACAGAATGGGAGAAAGTATTTGCAAATTATACATCAGCTAATATTCAGAATATAGACTTCTAAAACTTATTACCGGCACCACCAACAGAAGAAAAAAATCAGGAAAGGATTTGAGTAGACTTAAAAAGAGAAAGACTTACAGATAGCCAATAAATACATGGAAATACTTAACCTCAATCACCAATAGGAAAATGGAAGACAAACCCACAATGTAATACTTTCTCATCCACTGGATATCTATTGTAATGCTAACACATACACAATAGCAAAGCTGAGCACATGTGTTTGTGACAGAAAAGAGATCCATGCAAGATGGTCCAGCTGCTGTGGGAAATAGGACCGTTCTGCAAAACCAAACCCAAGCCCTACTCTGTTCCAGCAATCTGCTTTTGAGAAATCAAAGACGTGGATAGATACTGGGACTTCTGCTTTATAGTTGACAAGAGCCCAAAGATGGAAGCAGCCCATGTATGCACTGATACGTGGGCAGACAGAGAAACGTGGCATATATGCATACTCAGATACTAGCCTTCCAACAGGAGCAAACACTGGGGTGTGCACCAAACCTCAGTGGTTAACAGCATTGGCTGCTCTTGCAGAGGACCCAGATTCAGTTTCCACCACTCGCGTGACAACTCATAACTGTCTATAATGTCAGTTGCAGAGCAGCTGATGCCATCCATCTTTTGTTCCCTGTGGGTACCAGGCACAACTAGTGTACAAACATACACACAGGCAACAGCTCACTGCCAGAGAGCGATGGGTGTCAGTATTTAGTGGGGACAGATTTTCACTTTTTACAAGGACTGGAGGTGGATGATGGGGATGTGTGAATGTATTTAATACCACTGAATGGCACACTTTAAAATGCTCATCGTGCTTATCATGTGTTCTCCCAGTATCTGTAGTAAACTCCTCGGGATAAGATGGTGCATATACCTTTCCTATTATTTACTGCCTGTCTTCACACAGATGGTCCAGAATATCTGAGTCTGTGAATATTGGGTCCCATTTTGGCCCTGCTTTGGGCCTTGAGGACAAATCTGAGTCTGGCTCGAGTTTCTGCAGCCTTGTGGGAAAGCCTAAGCCTGACTGTCTCAGTCACTTCCGTATAGGGGTGACTCAGCAAGACCTGTTTGGCCATGCCTCTGCCCTGCCGTTTCTGATGTGAAGCTTTGCCATTGGCCCTGTCAGTTACCCCTTACCCTCTGTCACCCTTCCCCGCCTCCGACGTCATCTCTCTCTATACCTAAGTGCCCACCTCCTTGCCTTCTCTATATAAGCAAGTGCCTAGTTGAATAAAGTGAGTTCCTGCTTCAACAAGACCCCCGACCTGTTTCTTTTGGGCCTTTGACACTCACCATCCCGCTCAGCCCCGGACAGACCTGGCTGAATCAGGTTCTCTCCTCTTTCCTGGACCTGCCAGCAAGGAGCCAACATGTGAACACCAGACTGAGTGACTGGTGCCTCTGAGCAACGTCCTTTACCAATGACTTATTAGCAAAGAAGTTGTATTCACAAATACCGGGGGCTGGAGAGATGGCTCAGAGGTCCTGAGGTCAATTCCCAGTGCTCATTCCCAGTGATTCCTTCCAGATCCTCCTCACCTTTTACCCACCCAACTTTATATTCTTTATCTCTCTCTTTTAAAAGGAACAAACAAAAACAAGAAACGAAAACAAAACAGAAAACACAAAAATGAAAAATCAAAATAGGCAAAATCAAAACGATTTTTTAAAAAAAGCCAAAAAAAGCAAAATGAAACACGAAGTTCATAAAAATACCAATTAAGTACCTTCCATATTGGCCAACTACTCTGGGCCTGACCTGGAATGTAGTTTATATAACCAGTGAGACTCCATTGGAGAAAACTGATTTTCCCTTTGCTAGCACGTATCAATTGCTGATATCTTCTTAGGGGCGGGACCCTGTCTGGCTTGAACCTGTATGAAGTTCTGGTGAGTACTGCCATCGTCGCTGTCATGTGCTTCAGTCTTGTTGTATCTGGACGATAATTTCCTTGGAGTTGTCTGTTCTACCTCCTGTTCCACATAGATCCCTGAACCTTGATAGGAAGGAGCTGATGAAGACATGCTATGTAGAACCGACTGACCCAAAGGTTCTCATTCTCTGGACACTGTCCAGGTATGGGTCTCTGCATTCATTCCCATATACTGCAAGAAGCTTCTTTGACTGAGGGAAACACTGATCTGTGGGTATAATTCTGTATCACTGGAAGTCATTTTATTGCTATGTTCCTTTAACAGAATAAAATAGTATTATGTTTTCCCTAGGCCTGTGACCTATGTAGTGTCAGGTTCTTTGCCCCTTTGATATGGGTTCCATCTCATGGAGTGAGCTTTAAATCCAATCAAGGAGTGACTAGTTACCCCCATAACATTTGTGCCACTATTGTACCAGTATATCTTGAAGGTAGGTCCGTGTTGTAGGTCACAGGGTTTATACCTGAGTCATACTGATAATTAATTATCTCTTCCAGTTTGTGTGCAGTCCTTCTCAGTGTTCAGTAGCACAGAGTGTTTTATTCAGCAATAGAGCCTTATCATCAGATTGTAGAGAGTAACCAGTAGCCTTGACGATAGCTGTGATATTTGGGGGTTTCCATGGGGCCTCTTTAGGGAACAACTCAACAAGATGTAATCTATTTCTGGGACTGAAGGTTTCATTTATTGGCATAATGCCTAGTTGGGGCATTGTCTCCCCTATTATTTGTTGACTCTAATTATATTTCTTTCATATATATACATATATATATATATGTGTATATATATATATATATACACATATATATATATATACGCACATATATGCTTTAGGAACCTTCTATATAGTAGGTCTCCATCTAGTTCTTAAGAATATTAGTATTGGTTGTCCTTCCAGCACACATGTAAAAACCTAACAGCTAGCATCCACATACAAGGGAACGCGTACAACATTTTGGATCTAGGTTACCTAACCCAGGATGACTTTTTTCTAGCTCTATCCATTTACATGCAAAGTTCATAATTTCATTTTTTCTTAATAGCTGAGTAATAGTCTATTATGCAAATGTACCTCAGTAACACATTTTTATTACCCATTCATCAGTTGGTAGACATCTAGGCTGTTTCCAGTTTCTGGCCATTATAAATAGAGCAGCAGTGACCATGGTTGAGCAAGTGTCTCTGTGGCAGGATGTACAGTCCTTTAGGTACATTCCCCAGAGTGGTACAGCTGCATCTTGAGGTAGATCTACTCCCAGCTTCCTGAGGAACTTCCATACTGATTTCCATAGTGGTCATACCAGTTTGCACTCCTACCAGCGATGGATAAGTGTTCCTCCTTCCCTATATCCTCCTTAGCATGTACTATCATTTGATTTATTGATTTTGCCATTCTGACTGGTATACAGTAAAATCTCAGAGAAGTACTAGCTTGCATTCCCCTAGTGATAAGGATCTTGAGCATTTCTTTAAATGTTTCTCCATCATTTATGTTTCATCTTTTAAGAACCCTCTGCTTACTCCTATATTCCATTTTTAAATTGGGTCATTTGTTTTCTTGGTGTTTAGTTTTTCAGTTGTTTATATAACCTGATATAAGTGGTAAAGGCCTTTCCACATTCTGTGGGCTGCTGCTTTGCCCAAATAATGGTGTCCTTTACTGTACAGATGGCCTTTGGTTTCATGAGGTCTTATTTATTAATTGTTGGAGTTTGTGCCTGCGCTATTGATGTCCTGTTCAGAAAGCCTTTTCCTGTGCTGATGGGTTCAAGCTCATTCCCCACTTCTCTTCTATCAGATTCAGAGTATCTGGTCTTATATTGAAGTCCTTGATCCATTTGAGGTTGAGATGCAGGATGATATATATATATATATATATATATATATATATAAAATATATATATGTGATATATATATATTATATATATGAATCTATTTTCATTCCTTTACATTCAGCCATCTGGTTTGACCAACACTATTTGTCGAAGGTGCTATCTTTTCTCCAGTGTTTTTTGTTTGTTATTTGTTTTTGCTTTTTGTCAAAATCAGGTGTCTGAAGATGTTGGAATTATGTCTGGGTCTTTATCAATTGTATTGATCAACATATCTATTTTTATGCCAGCACCATGCTGTTTTTATAACTGTAGCTGTGTAGTACAACTTGAAATCTAAAACGGTGATACCTCCAGCAATTCTTTTATTATTCTGGGTTGCTTTAGCTATCCTGTTTTGGTGGTTGGTTTTGTGTGTGTGTGTGTGTGTGTGTGTGTGTGTGTGTGTGTGTCTGTCTGTCTGTCTGTCTGTCTGTCTGTCTGTCTTTTCATATGAAGTTGAAAATTATTTTTTTTTATTTCTGTGAAGAATTATGTTGGAATTTTTATGGGGATTGCCTTGAATCTGTAAACTGATTTTGGTAGGATGGCCACTTTTATAAAATTAATCCTTCCACTCCTACCAATGAGCATGAGAGGTCTTTCCATCTATTGGTGTTTTCTTGAATGACTTAAAGTTTTTATCATACAAGTCTTTCATTTGCTTGGTTAAAGTTAACTCAAGATTTTGTGGTTGTGGTCAGTGAGGCGGTTTTAAAAAGTGCCATTTCCATGATTTATCTCTTAGTGTATTTGCCATTTATATATAGAAAGACTACTGATTTCTGTGTGTTCATTTTTATAGACTGCTACTGTGCTGAAAGTGTTTATCAGCTATAAAAGCTCTCTGGTGGAATATTTAGGGTCACTTATGTTTATTATCATATCATCTATGAATAAAGATACTTAAAGTTCTTTCATTCCTATTTCTAACCCCTTGGTCTCCTTTGGTTGTCTTATTGCTCTGGTTAAGACTTAAAGTACTTTATTAAATATCTATGAAGAGAGTGCATCCTTATCTTGTTCCTAATTTTAGTGGAAATGTTTTGACTTTTTCCTCCTTTAGATTGTTTGGCTGTGGGCTTGCTATAAACTGCCTTTCTTATGTTAAGGTATTTCACTTACCTCCCTAGACTCTCCAGGCTTTTATTATGAAAAGATATTAGATTTTGTCAAAGGCCTTTTCTAAATCTAATAAGATGATCATGTGATTTTATTTTTTAGTTTGTTTATGTTATTGCTTCTTGGCCTTTTGGCTAAGATCAAGTGTAGTTTGTTTATGTAGTGGATTACATTTATTGATTTATACATGTTGAATCATCCCTGCATCTCTGGGATGAAACCAACTTGATTATGGCGGATGATCTTTTTGATGTTCTTGGACTGGTTTGCAAGTATTTTATTTACAAAATTTGCACCTATTTTCATAAGGGATTGGTCTATAATTTTCTTTTTTATTTGGTCTTTGTGTGGCTTTGGTATCAGGGCAATAGTAGCTTTGTAAAAATAATGAGAAAATATTCCTTCAGTTTTTATTTTGTAGAGTAATTTGAGGAGTATTGGCATTAATTATTCTTTGAAGGTATAGCACAATTCTGCGTTGAATCTATCTGGCCATTTTTCTGATTGGGGACTTTTAATTACTGATTCTATTTTACTGGGGATTATTTGATCTTGCTTTAATTTTCTGTACCTTTGACCTGGATCCTCCTCCTGTCTGTATATATACCTCTATTTATAGGTTTAGTCTTTTCCGGTTGTCCCAGATTTCCGAGATGTTTTATGCTTGGGTTTTTCCCCCCTTTTTTAAGTTCTAAAAAGGCTGAGAGGGGAAGCAGAAAGATATAGGACCCCCTGGGTTCGCACTGAGGCAGAGCCCAGGAAATGGAGGTGGGGTGGGAGGAGGGACTCCTGTAGGCCGACTACTGCAGGGCTAAGAGTGAGTTTGGAGAAACTGGAACAAAAGAGCTACTGAAGGGCGCTTCTGACCATGCTTTTTCAATTCCTTGATTAATTTGCTTTGACTGAGCTATCTATCTTTTCTACCTCGTCTTCAAGACCTGAAATTCTCTCTTCCATGTCCTAATCTGTTGGTGAGGCTTTCCTGTGAGGTTTTGGTTGACATCCTGAGTTTTCACTTCCAGTTTTATTTCAGTTTGGGTTCCCTTTGCTGATTCTATTTATTTTGCTTGTGAAGTTCTACTTTCATGTCTTGAAGCATTTTTTATTATTTCGTTAAACTGTGTTTTATGGTCTTTAGAATCATTTCTTCATCTTTTCCCTACGGTCTTTAGACATATTCATGGTTGCTATTTTGCAGTCATTGTCCTGTGCCTCAGCTGCGTGTTTTTCTGAGGGCCTGTCGAGATAAGGGTTGCTCAGAGGAGACATGGCCTTGAGCGGCCATGTTTCTGTTTTTGTGCTGGGATCCAGGCACCTGGAGTTGCGATGTTTGAAGTGTTTCGTGGTGTAGGTATGTGCTCTTGTCTTCCTTGAGTGGTTGGTCTGTTCTTTGGCTTCTCTTGTCCCTCTGGGTCCTAGGCAAATGTGATGGTCGCGGGGTCCACATTAGAGAGGATTTCTGTAGGTTGGTGGATGCACAAACGAAATAAAGATTAGTTAGGAGAAAAGGCTGAGACCAGAAGCAGGAAAGAGGTAGGGGACCCCAGGGTCCACACCAAGAGGCAGAGCCCAGGAAACAGAGGTAGGACAGAAGGAGGGTCTTCCTATAGGCACACAGCTGCCAACCTAAGAGTGAGTCTAGAGAAACTGGAACAAAAGAGCTGGGGCGGGAAGGGGAGTCTGACTGTATTTTTTTTTTTTTTTTTAGTTCCTTGATTAATTTGCCTGAAAAGGCTTTTGTGATTCCTAAACACAGCACAGGGATTTATTTTGTACACACAACCCAGTGATTATATATTTACCCGCCTCCCAGGGCCCCCAGGCAGCCAAGTGCAATGGAAAGTCTCCCAAGTCCCCTTAGCACACCTGTTGTTTTATAAGAAAGGTGGCAGAGGATGAAGCTATGCCATACAAGGTTAAAAGGAGGAACTCAGCTGCCAGGAGCAGCCTCCCACCTGCACCCTGGTGCAGCAGGCACAGGCATGGATGATGGAGAGAAGAGACACCAAGGAAAACTGGCCTCAGGCAAGGTGGGATTGCTTTCCAGGTGGGAAAGAAGGCGTTTTATGAAACCTGGAGCAGGAAGCTTGGCTCCAGTGTCTATTGGAGTGTGGGTGTTAAGCCGCTGCACCTGAGTTGGGCTCATGAGGCAAGAGAGGAGGTACAGGAGGTATCCATGGTCAAAGGGAGTACAGGACCACCAGCTCAGAATTTGAGAAAGGCTTATGGGGGAGAAAATTAAGGTAGGTGAGGCCACAGGAGAAGTCAAGGCAAAGGGTACATCAGGAATGAAGCTGATCCACACTGCCAGACGCTCTGCTCCCTCGGCCACCATGTCCGTGTTCCAGGAACATACTCTACTGTCTGTGCTCTCTCTTTCAGAGCCTCATGAGGAATTCACAAGCCTGGGCCTTCTCTGGAGACTGCTAGGTAGACAGAATCCATATCTGTACACACAGAAGCAAATCTGAGCAGGGTCCTGAAGGGGTTCATGGTAGCATCATTCCTAGTAGCTAAAAGCTAGAAGCACAAAGTGTGTCCACTGAGAGATGTACAGATAAGCAAAGTGTAGCAGATATGCGATGTAGAATGTCGTATTCACCCCTAAAAAGACAGAAGTTGGGGTATGTTCTAGAAAAAGGATAATACTAAAGGTCATCATGCTTAGTGAAATAAGCCAGTCACCAAAGGACAAGGAGCTGATGACCCTGTTTATGCCTGCTATCTAGAGCCATCAGACTTATGGTGACAGAACAGAGGGTCTGGAGAAATGAGGAGCTAAGTGTTCAGTGGGGACAGCGTTTTATTTCACAGGGTGATCAAGTTCTGGAGGCAAAGCTGTGCACACAAACATGGTCCAAATTATAGGCTGTGTGCTCTATGAATTTTACTATCAAGATAAAAGATATGTATTGATTTCATTTGGCTTAGTCGCTAGTACCTTTCTACTCACTTAAGGTACCACAAGCAAGGGGCCTTGCGACCCACTTGTGGGTGCATCAGGAATCATTGGCATGCATTATCCTCCTCAGCAGAAGAAGCCACAGACATTACCCACACAATTCAGTGAAAGGGAATCCTAGAGAGTGGGAGCTGCCGCATCCTGAAGCAGATGAGAGCAAGTGACGGAAGCACCTCTGTGAGGGGCAGTCTTCTCTTCCAAAGGATGGCACTGAGCTAATAAGCAAAGCCAGCCAGAGGGGAGGTTGGTAGGAGTTAGTAAGCTATGGCCAGACTAACCCTGCTGGCTGATGACCCTGATGACCCTGGGCATGAGGAAAGCCTCTCTCTCTCTCTCTCTCTCTCTCTCTCTCTCTCTCTCTCTCTCTCTCTCTCTCTCTCTCTGTGTGTGTGTGTGTGTGTGTGTGTGTGTGTGTAGCTGCCAATAGGTCTAAAAAGAAGAGTGGTATGGTCTGATTGGTGTCTTAAAAATGCTTCTGATTCAGGCATAGTAGCACACACTGAGCACCTGCGTAGGAGGCTGAGGAAGGACACAAACCTGGGCTATGTAGAGAGAGACTATTTAAAAAATGAAGATACTTCTGTAGCTGGATGTGGCTCAGTGGCAGAGTATTTACCTAGCATACTAAGACCCCGGGTGCTGTAATAAACAGGAGCTGCTTTGTCGTGTCTTCACTGAGGGGCATGGAGTCCTACTTCTGGATTTTTGTCCCTGGAGACTGTGCCCAAGCTGCTTCCAGGACAGTTATCCAAAAAAGACCTCACTGCACAGGGTGTTCTGTGGGCTGCTATGGCTTTTCCACACAAATTGCAGAGCCTTCTGTGTATATGTGATTTAGTTCTCCTTGGGTGGGGGTCCTGGGGTAACACCAGAGCAGGAATATCTTAAGGCACACATTGCAGACAGAAGCAGGTGGTGTGGCACCAGAAATCCCACAGATGGACAGCCAAGTTGGACAGCAAGACCACGCGTCAGAGTTTTGGTTGTCCTTCGCTTCCTTAACAACCGTGGAGTGGTATTAAAAACCTGAGACCATCCAGGCAAGCTGTTTGGAGGAAAAATGACATCAATTTTGCTTTATTACCATATGAAACAGACAACGAGTCTCTTTGTGGTAGCCCCCGGAAGGCAGCCCAATGTTAGAATGCTCATTGGTTCTTACACGTGAGCACATGCTAGGAGCCCTGGGAGGCTCCTTCAACACACACAGCCAATCTCTGTTTCAGGGCATCTGGGGACTCCAGTGTATGCATTTCCAATTCATGCCTGGGACCTCCCTTAGAGGTCCTGTGAATTAGTAAATTTAGCCCTTGCCTTTTCGGGTGAGGTCCGAATGGGGCAGGATGGGTCTCTGGGCAAGCTCTGGCTCATCCGAGTGACAGCTTTGTGAAAATCCTACCTGGTGTGATAGCCAGCACCTCCCCATCTGTCCTAGTCTCTCATTCCTTCTCTGCTTGCTCCCTGTCTGTGATCCCAAGCATCTCTGTGTCCCCAAGTCACCCAGCTGGGAGAGCCACAGTACGCTGTTGGCAGCAAGTACACCTGCTTGGCTCAGGCTGCCGAGGGAATGTGATGAAGGCGGCCAGGGCTCTGAGCTCTGACTGGAACATAGCCAGAGTTGGACACTAGGGACAGACTTTCCAGACAATTGGCTACACTGCTGCAGGCCCAGCCAGGTGTCCCCCTAAGCATCAGGCACTGCCTTCTAGACTTCCCCTGAGCAGGAATTTCCATGGGAAAAAGAGGCAGAGCATCTTGTTTGCATGTCTTGGGCTTGCACCTTGGTTTGCTGCTGTTATCAGATGTTCATCAGCCTTTCCTGGCCTAGAGGGAGCTCCTGTGACCATTCTGTCCTACCCTGTGTCCTGCTTTCCCTGCTCCTCCCCCATGGAGCTCTGTGGGAGGGCAGTCTGCAAATGGCAGGTGACAGAGTGCTCAGCTGTGGTGGTTAGGCTTGGCTATGGGGGATGCTGTCCCTCGTTACTAGTCATGATGTTGTAATAGTTACTTTTTTTTTTTTGATACTTTATTTACATTTCCAATGTTTCCCCTTTTCTGGGTCTCCTCTTTGGAAACCCCCTATCCCCTCCCCATCCCCACCTCTATGAGGGAATTCCACC
>CM052703.1:123069501-123148850 GCA_028551405.1 Uromys caudimaculatus | reverse complement strand
AGGAGAGGTATAGCTGGGTCCTCAGGTAATATTATGTCCATTTTTCTGAGGGTCTGCCACACTGATTTCCAGAGTGGTTGTACCAGCTTGCAGTCCCACCAACAGTGGAGGAGTGTTCCTCTTTCTCCACATCCTTGCCAGCTGTGATAAAACAGCGTGACCAAGGCCACTTACAGAAGGAGAGGTTTATTTGAGGCTTAGGATTTCGGAGGAATAAGAGCACAATTACCATGGTGGCAGGGTAGTGTGGCAGCAGGCAGGCATGGAGCCTGGAACCTGAGAACGGAGGGCTCCCATCTCAAATGACACATACGAAGCAGAGAGATTGAACTCGGAATGGTGCATGGCTTTTGAAAGCTCACAGCCACCTCCCAGTGACGTACTTCCTCTAGCAAGGCTATCCCCGCTAGACCTGCTCAAACAAGGCCACCAACTGGAGAGCAACTGTTCAAGGGCCAGAGTCTGTGGAGGGTATTTCTCAATCAAACCACCACAGGTATTTAGGGCACGAAGCATTCATAAATGAATTATACTTTTAGATGTGACAACATACACATCATAGAATTTACTGTCGCGGCCATGTGTAAGTGTAAATTTAGTAACACTAAATGCATTCACCTGTTGTCTAACCAGCATCCAGAGGCCTCATTTCCTAGAACTGACTCTCTGTATCCGTTTCCTGTTTCTACCATCTCCTCCATTTCCCTCTCTGCAGCCTCTGGAGTGAGAGGCAGTTTCCTTCCTTCATCTCACGTCATTCTTTGTGCACTCATCCCAAGGAAGGCAAACTCACCTTGGGAAAAGGATGGCACACAGCACTAGGCTATTCTCAGCCTGGCAATGGATGATTCTATCTCAAGGACTCGCCCTGTGTTCTGTCTGGTGTTCACACCATTGCCTGTGGGTTCTGTGTCCTCAGTTCATGCAGCAGACCAGAACACCACCCAGAAGTTCCTCGTCACACTACTATCTTACTTAAGTAATTCAAAGATGTCAGACATGGTCACATGGTGTGGCCTAGTCTGGCCTGGAACTTGCTGTGAATGTCAGACTCACCTCCAACTTCTAATTCTTCTTCCTCTGTCTCCCAAGTACTGGGCTTACAGGCATAAACCAGGATTGCCATTGCTATGATGGAACACCATGACCAAAAAGCAAGTTGGAGAGGAAAGGGTTTATTTGGGTTACACTTCCACACTGTTGCTCACCATTGAAGCAGGGGGGACAGGAACTCACACAGGGCAGGAACCTGGAGGCAGGAGCTGATACAGAGGCCATGGAGGGGTGCTGCTTACTAGCTTGCTCCTCATGGCTTTTTGAGCCTTCTTTCTTATAAAAACCAAGACCACCAGTCCAAGGATATACCACCCATAATGGACTGGGCCCTCCCCCATTAATCACTAATTAAGAAAATGCCTTGCACCTGGATTTTCTAGAGTCATTTTCTTAATTGATGATTATTGGTAAACTGGAAGCAGTTTTCTCAGATAACTCTAGCTTGTGTCAAGTTCACATAAGACTAGCCAGCATACCTACCATGTCACATCGTATGTATGTATGTGTGTGTATATATATATGTGTGTGTGTGTGTGTGTGTGTGTGTGTATAATTCATTTATTTATTTATATTTTATCGTGTACATGACATACTTATGTCCACACTACAATGCATATACAGAAGTCAGAGGACAACTTGCAGGTGTCTATTCCACCTTTCATCATGCGGCTTCCAGAGTTTGAACTCATGTCATCAGTCTTAGCAACAAGCACCCCCTAAGCACACCTTGTCTGCATGTTATTTCTTTAAACCCATGATATTCTTGAATGTCTTTAGGGTTGGGCTAGTATAGCATTACAGGTATTGTTCATTTATCTTTTTATGTTTGGGTGCTGGGATGGAACCCAGGGCGTCCTGTGTGTTACATCTGTGCTGTCTCATTATGCTCACGTGTACTCCAAATGCATTGCTTAAACAGCTCTGTGACCAAGCCTTATACAACTTGAATTGTTTCCTTTATAACACCAAGTTTACTTTATTTCTTTGGAATTTCCATGTTTAGAATTGATGTATACCAGTTGAAGCCCAATCCTCATGCTGGGTATTTCAGGAAAAAAATGAATTAGAGCCATTTGGGAAGTTCTTGAAATATCCAAACAAAGGAAAAATTGTGTGTTCCCTTCTTGCCCCAGGGTCAGGAATAGATAATGAAGAACTGACTTCAGAATTGGCCTACAGATGGATGGCCTACTGCATTAAAACGGACAGATATTTTGTACTTGAGGACAAGACATTTGGGGGGAAGCACTAAGAACATAGCAATTGAGTGCATCCCCCCTTTTTCTTGTGGGAAAAAATATTAAGTTGCACAAAGATAGATTTTTATTTAACCATAATAGCAGTGTGCAAAGTCCAAGCTGTCACACAGCGAATTCTGTGTTATGGAGCTGCCTACAGTCTTTGCTTGCCTAGGCTGTAGGCTCAGTACACTTTGGATGGCCAGCTGCACTTGGCCTGGACTGACCCTGCTGCTGCTGCTGGAGAGTAGGAGGGAGACACTGGGTGGGGGATGTTTTCATGCTCTTGATATGAAATCCCCTTCAGGTGATGTCTGT
Source organism: Uromys caudimaculatus (assembly GCA_028551405.1). Lineage (NCBI taxonomy): Eukaryota > Metazoa > Chordata > Mammalia > Rodentia > Muridae > Uromys > Uromys caudimaculatus. The sequence continues at coordinate 123,146,238 of CM052703.1, read as the reverse complement.
GAGCTAAAACAAGAGGAATATTGGAAAAGTACTCGACCCTGTTCCCTCCATCTCCTATAACTACGACCACTCGTGTTACCTCCCGATCAAACCTCTCAGAGCTCTGCTTTTGCTGTCGTAGAGGAGAGGACCTCAGGTGAGCTTGCTGACCTAGAAGCCTCATATTCAATGGACCTTCTTGGTTCTTGTGAGCCCCGGTTCCTCTGCCTTGAGACTTCCTTCCATTCTTCCTCTTAGAAGGCCTTCTGGGATTTCTTTTTTTTTTTTTTTCAGAGCTTAAAAATATATATATATATACACATATATAAAAAACACTCTGCCCCTCCCCCACGAACGGGTCCAGGCAGCTCCTTCCTGCAGGGGCAGGGAAGAGGGACAGGGACACTGCCTGCTTTTTTTAAGGCAGCACCCTTCTCTCCCTCCAGTTCGACGTGGGGGTCCAGGTGGCAAGCCCGTCTGGGAAGGAAAGCCCCCCCCCCAACATCCACCTTGCTGCAGGCTGCAGGTGTAGAGGGCCTCGCCAAACTCTTTAGGACAAGCTCCCACCCCCAAACTCCCTGGTCCATTGTCCATGCCGGAACTGCAAGTGCAGTAGAGAGGCGGGGTGGGCCGGTCCAGCACTGGCTCAGTCTGATGATTGCTGTCCCTGGAGAACCCCTGAAGCTGAGGCTCCAAGGTGCACTTGGACCTCTGGGTAAAGAGCCTATCTCCCCAGGACCGCGCAGCATACAAAGAATACATCTCCAATAAACGGAAGAACACGACTAAGCTTCGAGGCCCAAACCCCAAGTCTAGCCGGACCACCCTGCAGTCCAAGTCGGAGTCTGAAGAGGACGACGATGAGGATGACGATGATGAGGAGGAAGAGGAAGACGATGAGAACAGTGACTCATCTGAGGATGGCGGGGACTCTTCTGAGTCGAGCAGTGAAGATGAAATCGAGGATGGAGATGAAAAATGAGGATGAGGATGAAGATGACGACGAGGACGATTATGAGGATGAAGACAATGAGTCTGAGGGCAGTAGCTCCAGCTCTTCATCTTCAGGGGACTCCTCAGATTCTGACTCCACCCGAGGCTCAGCCTCCACCCCAGGCAGGCAGGCAGCCAAGGAGAGCCACTGCAGAGCTCACCTCCCCAACTGACAACCTTTGCCTCTCCCTATGTTCTGTCCCCTGCCCCTCCCAGACTCCCCCACTTTCTTTCTTTCCTTTTTAAAAAAAATTCAGTGTGGGGTAGGAGGCTGCATGAGCCCAGGCTAGGACTCTTCTGGGACTTCTTAATGTTAAGGTTCCGAGTAGTAAGTTCTGCTGACAAGAGGCATACTTGTACCTAAGTTGGTCTTCTGTGAGCGTGATGAAATAAAACCTAAGACAAGAACCTTACAGAGAAAAGTTCTGTCATGTCCACAGCTTGGGAGGCTCAGGTCCAATTCTGTCAGACTCACTACTTTGGAGTCTTGCAAAGGCAAAAGATGATGGTGATGGGTAAATGTTGATGCAGAGAGAGAGGGGGGGGGAGGGAGGGAGAGAGACAGACACAGAAAGACAGAGAAAGACAGAGAGAGAGCGAGAGAGAGCTTGGAGACCCACAGCCTCACTCCAGCACCTTTTTATTTTATTGGATATTTTCTCTATTTACATTTCAAATGTTATCCCCTTTCCAGGTCTCCCCTCTGGAAACCCCCTATCCCATACCTCCTCCCCCTGCCTCTATGAGGGTGCTCCCCCACCTACCCACTCCCACCTTCCCACCCTGGCATTCCCCTACACTGGGGAATCGAACTCCCATGAGACTAAGGGCCACTCCTCCCACTGATGTCCAACAAGGCCATCCTCTGCCACATACACGGCTGGAGCCATGGATCCCTCCATGTGTACTCTTTGGTTGGTGATCCAGTCCCCAGATGCTACTGGGGGGTTCTGGCCAGTTGACACTGTTGCTCCCCCCACAGGGCTACAAACCCCCTCAGCTCCCTTCTCCAACTCTTCCATCAGGGACCCCGCATTCTGTCCAGTGGTTGACTGTGAGCTTCCGCCTCTGTATTTGTCAGGCTCTGGCAGAGCCTCTCAGGAGACAGCCATATCAGGCTTCCATCAGCAAGCACTTCCCAGCATCCACAATAGCGTCCAGGTTTGGCAACTGTATATGGGATGAATCTCCAGGTGGGACTCAGCTATACCACTTCTGGGCATATTCCCAGAAGATGTTCCAACATATAACAAGGACACATGCTCCACTATGTTCATAGCAGCCATATTTATAATAGCCAGAAGCTGGAAACAATCCAGATGTCCCTCAACAGAGGAATGGATACAGAAAATGTGGTACATTTACACAATGGAGTACTACTCAGCTATTAAAAACAATGACTTCATGAAATTTGCAGGCAAATGGATGGAACTTGAAAATATCATCCTGAGTGAGGTAACTCAGTCACAAAAGAAGGAACATGGTATGTACTCACTGAGAAGTGGATATTAGCCCAAAAGTTCAGAATACCCAAGATTCAATTCATATGAAACCTAAGAAGAAGGAAGACCAAAATGTGGATGCTTCAGTGTTTCTTAGAAGGGTGAACAAAATGCTCACAGGAGGAAATATGGAGACAAAGTGTGGAGTAGAGACTGAAGGAAAGGCCATCCAGAGACTGCCCCACCTGGGGATACATCACATATACAGCCACCAAACCCAGACACTATTGTGGATGCTGGGAAGTGCTGGCTGATGGAAGCATGATGAGCTGTCTCCAGAGAGGCTCAGGCAGAGCCTGACAAATACAGAGAAGGATGTTTGCAGCCAACCATTAGACTGAGCTTGGGGTTTCAGATGGAGGAGTTGGAGAAGGGACTGAGGGGGTTTGCAGCCCCATGGAGGGAGCAACAGTGTCAACTGGCTAGACCCCCCGGAGTCCTGGAGACTGGACCACCAACCAAAGAGTACACATGGAGGGACCCATGGTGCTGGCCACATATGTGGCAGAGGAGGGCCTTGTTGGCCATCAGGGGGAGGAGAGGCCCTTGGGCCTGAGGGTGTTAGATGCCCCAGTGTAGGGAAATGCTAGGGAGGGAAGATGGGAGTGGGTGGGTGGGTGGGAGAGCACCCTTATAGAGGCAGGGGGAGGGAGGATGGGATAGGGGATTTCTGAAGGGCAGACCTGGAAAGGGGAAAACATTTGAAATGTAAATAAAGTAAATATCCAAAACAAACAAACAAACACAAAACCAAAAACCTTGTTGTTGAATATTCTTACATCTGTAGAGATGATTATCTTCCCGTCAATGTTTCTTCTTTGAGAAATGAACAACAAATAACTGCTAAATAAATCTTTATTTCTCCAAAATGAAGGGATTTAGGCAATAATAGTAGAAAAGATAATCATATCACATGGAAACTTGATCTCTTCTGTTTTCCCTACCCACATGGGCTGATTTTAGAATAAAATGAAATTGTCAACCTAAAAAAAAAAAAAAAAAGGGAAATATCATCCTGAGTGAGGTAACCCCGTCACAAAAGAACACACGTGGTGTGCATTCACTGATAAGTGGATATTAGCCCAAAACCTCAGAATACCCAAAATTCAATTCACAGACCATATGAAGCTCAAGAAGAAGGAAGACCAAAGTGTGGATGCTTCAGTGTTTCTCAGAAGGGGAATAAAATACTCACAGGAGGAAATATGGAGACAAAGTGTGGAGCAGAGACTAAGAGAAAGGCCATCCAGAGACTGCCCACTCTAGCACCTTAAGGCCTCTCACTGGGCCCTTCTCAGACATCCCTACTAAACCACCCTGGGGCCAAGGTTTTATGTATATGTATTTGGGGGGTACCAAATGGCCACAAAGGGGGATGTGCCTTGGTGGTAGCCTTTGTCTGAGGATTTTGGGGAACACAGGAAGAGATGGATATTTTGTCTAGATGAGACTCACTTTGAATCAGGGTGTTGCTAACTGACCTTCGCCTATAAGAGCCCAGTTCTTCAGTGGGGAGAGTGCAGATGCAACCTTTCTGATGGTAGAGAGGGTTAAAGACAACACAGGCTGGGACATTGCAAGTTTCTGTCTCCCCTTTGCCTTTAGTCCTCTGCGTGAAAGCCTGAGATAGGAGTTTTGACTTTTCTGCTAGAATTACCTAACTTCCATGTCTTTCTTTCAAAATTACCCGTGTTGTATGATTTTAAAAAAATATTTATTTTATGACGTGTGTGTGTGTGTGTGTGTGTGTGTGTGTGTGTGTGTGTGTGTGTGTGTGTGTGTGTGTGTGATGTATGTATGTATGTATGAGTGCTTGTAGAAGCCAGAAGACTGCATCAGATTCCATGGAACTGAAGTTGTATGCAGTTGTGAGCTGTCCAACAGGGATGCTGGGAACTGGGTTTAGGTCATCTGGAAGAGCAACAAGTGGTCTTTGCTGCTCAGCCATCTCCCTAGTGCCTGTACTGTACCTATTAAAACAGAACAACTGGTTCCCCTCTCCTTTTGTATGTAATGTACATGTGTGTGTGATTCTAGAATTTTCTATTATGTACATTAGGGGGATATAAATTCTTTTAATTAATTGTACATATGTATGTATGCATATATGTATGTGTCATGTGTGTATGAGTGCAGGCATGCCTGTGCCACAGTCATCTGTGGAGGTCAGAGGACATCTTTCAGGAGTTGCTTCTTGCCTTCCACCTTGCTGAAGCAGGGAGGTCCATCTTGTTTTTTCTGCTTCAGTGCCTACTCTAGGCTCTCTGGTCTGAGTGCTTCCAAGTGGTTCTCCTCTCCACCTCCCATCTCCTCGTAGGAACGTAGGGATTACAGATGTGTGCTATCACATCTGGGATTTGGGGGAGGTGGGAAGTGCTAGTAATGGTGGTTAAATACGAGTTCTAGAAATTGAACTTGTGTCATCAGGTTTGTGTAGTTAGCACCTTTACCTGCTGAGCTCTCTTTGGCCCTGGATTCTCCTTCAGTGAGGCTTTTAGGTCTCTGAAAATGTTAAGAGAATCTGGAAAATGTTCTCATCTGCGTATATATACATATTTTTGTTTAAATCATACTTTATTGACACTGAAATTTGAATTTTATGTTAGTTATTATTTTTAGTTTTTCTCATACTAGAAGAATACAAAGTGCATTTAGACTTTTTTAATCAATACTGATTTTTTTTTAGACAAGTTTTTAAAGTATAGAAAAATTGAGCAGGTAGGATAGAGTTTACATGTACAAGTTTTTATATTTTTAGCATCTTGCATTTACATAGTATGGTTGTTAATAAGCAGAAGACCAATATTGACTAATACCTAATCTAATGCTCATAGCTTATGGTGGGGTTTTTTTGGTGTTTCTTTGCCTTTAATTTTGTCAAATTATGAATTTTGCAAAGCTATAGAGAAAAACAAAGGAAGTAGTTCCATTGTATGCAAGCACATCTAGGCTTCCATCCCTCACCATCACTTCTAAAGAAGCCCCCAGTGTATCTGACGCTCTAGCAGAGGATGTAACCAGTGATGCGTTCCCTGAAGCGCCTGTTTAGTCATCTGTGCGTTGACAGGCAGATCTGCTCCTAGAAATCAAGCCGACAGACTATTACAGGACGATTAAAAAGTGGTCATTTTTATTCTGCATCATTTAAAAGCAGATTTATGAGATATTTAAGGACAAGCAATATTTTCCATGCCCATGTGTCCATGTGTGTGCATTTGAGTGTGTGTGTGTGTGTGTGTGTGTGTGTGTGTGTGTGTGTGTGTGTGTGTGTGTGTGTGTGTCCTGCTATGGGGAACCCTGAGAACTGTATATGTCTAGCAGGTGCTCTTCCTCTGAGCTACAACCCCAGCTTTATTCTTGGTCTTGGATTAGATTGTATTATTTTCCACTGCTGGTTCTAGAGCTATTGAAAAGCAATCTCTCAAGCACAGTCATAAGTAAAGAGTGTGTATCTTAAACACCTGCAAGGCCGTAGAGAAAAATTTCAGAAAGCCCAGTGTCTTCAGAGACTTGCTGGCTTTGTTGATGAGTCTTCACATTTGTTCTTTCTATTTTCTTCCTTCCTTCCTTCCTTCCTTCCTTCCTTCCTTCCTTCCTTCCTTCCTTCCTTCCTTCCTTCCTTCCTTCCTTCCCTCTTCTTTTTTTTGAGACATAGTCTCATTTTGTAGCTCTGGCTGTCCTAGAACTCACTCTGTAGACCAGGCTTGCCTGGAACTCACAGAGATCTGCTTGCTCTGCCTCTCGGGTGCTGGATTTAAGGAGTGCACCACTATGCCCTGCTAAATATTCATTCTTAAGTGTCGTTGAACCCTTTTTGTTTTGTTCTCTGAATTTTCAGTTACTACCATCAACTGTAGACTGAAAAAATATTAAACCGAAAATTCTAAGAATAAAATATTCATAAATATCAAATATTATGTACCCTGTTAATTTTGCTCTACTTTATTGTTAGGTATTATTAATCTAAAAGTATATCTAACATAAACTAAACTTTGTCACAGATATGCATATATAGGAAAAATCTATCAGTTTCTCTATCATTACATACGATACAGTTTCAGGCATCAGCTGGGAGCTGGGAAAGTATCCCCCAGCCCCGAGGAAGGGAGTGGTTGCCCTCTTGCTCATTCCAGGATTCTCTCCAGATGTGGGCTCCTTTCTCTGAGTCCTAAGTCACCATGCCGGTTACAGATGCTCAGGCTCTAAAGGTAATATGTCTTCTTTGGTTAGTAAATTAGAGTAGTGGCTTGGAGTGAGATCCTTCCCATGGGGTCAGTAGACAGACTTGGGGCTACATTGCCTGGGACTTTACTTGGAGTTCCACAGGTTGTATTCAGAGCTGAGGCTACCTGTCAGCAGACAGTTGGTTACCTTGCAGAAGTGTTGTTGACTGTGATAGTCACAGGCAGAGTGTCTGTTCTTTGCAGTCCCTCCACTTGACTCTCAGTGAGCACAGGACACTCAACCTCAAGCTCATCAGTGAAATAACATGACAGAGAGATGGGCACAAACTTAAAGCAACCATGGCGGTCTCTCTATTGGTTCTCTTGGAGCCTGTTCCTCTTCCTTACCGGGCTTTGAAGATTGTCTTCCATTTGCATACAATATTTGACACACAAAAGGAAATATTTATGGAGCTTCAAGTTTGATAACTAGAAGTATTTAAATAACTTGCATGCAATATCTGGAGTGTGCTTTTTTTATATAATAAAATTTAATTGTTAGAGAATTTTAGAGAAATGTTCCATATAACAGTGCAAATCAATACATTACTTCTAATGAACAGTTTACCAACAAGTACCAAAGTATAAATTGTGCATAAAATTTTATCTGGTAGACATATTTCTAGAAATTTATGTTGACAAAAATATGTATGTACTGTGGGATATCTATCACAGTATTATATACAATGGTGAATTATGAGAAACATGTCAAAATTAAATACAGAATTAATAAATTATGAAATTACTTGTAGACATTTCTATAATAATTAAAATGCTATTTTTTGGCTAAAACTTTAGAAGCCAATATTATCATCATCTTATACTTTCACATTATAAATATGATTAAAATAAATTAAATCACTTTGTAAAAACATTATGCAATTGGAAATTATTTCTGACAAATCAACTCTTACAGTTTTATAGGCCATTCACTTTTTTTTTCCTTTCAAATGAAAGTTGACTTCAGTCAAAATAGCACACAACCTAATCTCATAAATCGCACGTTTAATTTTACTTGTTTTCAGTAGGCTTTGAAAACCTTACTACTGTCACAGTCAACTAGAAAGAAGTTGACAACTCCTGACTAAATTCAGAGAAAATAAATACTAGTCTTCTAAAATATACAGGACTCACCTCCCTAATGTGAACATAAAATTCAAATGCCTCCAATGTTCTCCTTTGAAGATATGTTAGCTTCACTCTGAGCAAAGAGCAACATTCCTTTGCGTTTCCCAAGGCCATTACACTGAGACTCATCAGACACCTATAACACTTGCTGAAGTTGCCCCTTAAATATTTCTGTTTGACCAGTATGAAGTATCCTTCCTTATCTTTTTAAATAACTTTTTATTGAAAGTTGATTTTATTCAATATTAGAATGGTACTCCAGCTTGTTTCTTGGGACCATTTGCTTGGAAAATTGTTTTCCAACTTTTTACTCTAAGGTAGTGTCTGTCTTTGTAACTGAGGTGCATTTCCTGTATGCAGCAAAATGCTGGATCCTGTTTACAGATCCAGTCTGTTAGTCCATGGCTTTTTATTGGGGAACTGAATCCATTGATGCTAAGAGATATTAAGGAAAAGTGATTTTACTTCCTGTTATTTTTGTTGTTAGAGGTGGTATTATGTTAGTGTGGCTATCTTCTTTTGGGTTTATTGAAAGGTTACTTTCTTGCTTTTTCTAGGGTGTAGTTTCCCTCCTTGTGTTGGTGTTTTTCACCTATTATCCTTTATAGGGCTGGATTTGTGGAAAGATAGTATGTAAATTTGGTTTTGTCATGGAATATCTTGTTTTCTCCATCTATGGTAATTGAGAGTTTTGCTGGGTATAGCAGCCTGGGCTGGCATTTGTGTTCTTTTAGGGTCTGTATGACATCTTCCCAGGATCTTCTAGCTTTCATAGTCTCTGGTGAGAAGTCTGGTGTAATTCTAATAGGTCTGCCTTTATATGTTACTTGACCTTTTTCCCTTACTGCTTTTAATACTCTTTCTTTGTTTAGTGCATTTGGTGTTTTGATTATGTGACAGAAGGAATTTCTTTTCTGGTCCAGTCTATTTGGAGTTCTGTAGGCTTCTTGTATGTTCATGGGCATATCTTTATTTAGGTTAGGGAAGTTTTCTTCTATAATTTTGTTGAAGATATTTACTGGCCCTTTAAGTTGAGAATCTTCGCTCTCTTCTATACCTATTATCCTTAGGTTTGGTCTTCTCATTGTGTCCTGGATTTCCTGGATGTTTTGTGTTAGGAGCTTTTTGCATTTTACATTTTTTTGACTGTTGTGTCAATGTTTTCTATGATATCCTCTGCACCTGACTGTCTCTCTTCTATCTCTTGTATTCTGTTGGTGATGCTTGCACCTATGACTCCTGATCTCTTTCCTAGCTTTTCAATCCCCCAGGTTGTCTCCCTTTGTGATTTCTTTATTGTTTCTGTTTCCATTTTTAGATCCTGGATGGTTTTGTTCAATTCCTTCACCTGTTTGGTTGTGTTTTCCTGTAATTCTTTAAGGGATTTTTGTGTTTCCTCTTTAAGGGCTTCTAGCTGTTTACCTATGTTCTCTTGTATTTCTTTAAGGGAGTTATTTATGTCCTTTTTAAAGTCCCGTATCATCATCATGAGAAGTGATTGTAGATCTGAATCTTGCTTTTCCGGTATGATGGTATATCCAGGACTTGCTATGGTGGAAGAATTGGGTTCTGATGATGCCAGGTAACCTTCGTTTCTGTTGCTTAGGTTCTTGCGCTTGCCTCCTGCCATCTGGTTATCTCTAGTGCTACCTGCTCTGCCTTTATATGACTGGAGCCTGTCCTTCCTGTGATCCTGGTTGTGTCAGAACTCCTGAGAGACCAGCTGTTTCTGGGATCCTGTAATTCCGGGATCCTGAGATCCTGAGATCCTGGGTGTGACAGAGCTCCTGGGAGTCAAGCTGCCTCTGTGACCCTGAGATCCTGGTATGACCAAGCTCCTGTGATCCTGTGATCCTGTGATCCTGAGCATGTTAGAGCACCCGGGAGTGGAGCTTCCTCTGGGTGTTGTGGGACAGGCTGAGGAGTTCGCGCCCAAGGTCTGCTCAGGGCAACAGCCCAGACCGGAAGCTTATGCAGATTTTTTTGGTTTTTATCTAGTAACTTTTTTCTGTTCCAAGCCACCATCCAGAACACTACTCTACTTTAAAAGTTGTATTTGTATCTTTATTTTTTCTCTTAATAGGTATACAACATGTTTCAGCACCAGAGTCTCGGGATTAAAATTAACATTCAAGTTACCAAACTGGTCCTTCTCCGACAACGCCCTGTAAGTCTTTGTGGGTGCCTTTCAGAGCATGCTGAGAACTTAATGGGTTTGGCTCTATCTGTTAGGAAGGGCTTCAGGAAAACAGACTTGCTCACCATCCTAGCTTTGAAGATGGCACCCTTATGAAAGAAAAGAGCCCCAGGGACTCTAAACATGTATGCCGGCTGCTTAAGTCTTAGGGACCACTGAGCCATGGGTTCACACACACCTTCCCCTGTTCCTGAAAGGTCTGACATATGGTTCTCACATATGTAGAAAGCTGGGGGAGGTCTCAGAAGTGATACTTTCTTCCTGGAGCCCCTGCCTCACTGGGACCCAGCAGAGCCTTGGTTTTGGTGTTTCAATTGAGTCCCTCCCTTTAAGCCAGTGCTACCTGCAAGGTGAAGCAGTCACTAGACATCAAGGGATTGCCCTGATTTTGTAGACTGGTTGGTTTCTGAGAAGTATTTTGGTTTGCTTTAATGACAGTCACTATGTGAACTTGTAGATAAAGTCCTGAATGGTCACCCTTGGTGCCCCCTAAACATCCTTTGGTTCTAGGGTAACTCAGGGCATCTATTGAATTCCGTCTTCGAGAGCATCTACCATTTGTATAATATAAACTAGGGGCAACTTTGGCTTCCTGGATGGACTATCTTTGACTACCTCCTTCACTTTCTTTTAGGCCAAGTTATCTATTGGGCACCATGGTGAACGGTCCCTGGAGAGCTTCTGCCACTGGCAGAATGAGGAATATGGAGGAGCACGCTACCTTGGCAATAACCAGGTGCCAGGAGGGAAGGATGACATGCCTCCTGTAGATGCTGCTGTATTTGTGACCAGGTAAGCCTGGCGTAAGAGGAGAAAGGCAGTCCACTTGTGAGAGCATGTTAGCAATCCAGACTTGGGCTGACAATTTGGATGGAGCCTCTGTCTAGTTGCTTAGGTTTCAGGTTCCTCACTGGTCAAATGAGATTGTTGTAGGTTCAGCCTTTTAGGGCTGAGCAAAAAAACAAAACAAAACAAAAACAAAAACAAAAACAAAAACAAAAAACACAAAAGCTATTACCCATAAGCAGTGCCTAACCCATATGTCATAGTGTTAGCCATCAGACTAACTGGAGACTTGCAACTTTCTAGAAATCCCTGTACTTCTCCCTTCCTTCCTCCCAATAGCATGCTAGTAAGAGAAGTACTGAGAGGGTTTGCAGCTGCTGCAGGCTGACTTGGGCAACATGTTAGGGAGGGGAGTACACGCTGGATCCCCTGCGGGAGAACTCCACACAGTGCACCCTGCACAGCCTTGCAGGACACACCGTCCACAGGACACACCGTCCACAGGACACACCGTCCACAGGACACACCGTCCACAGGACTATGGGAGCCCCTGAAAAACTCTACCTTTTGCATAGATGCCCATGGACATCATGTGAAGAACTCTGAAGCAGGGGTTAAGGTTCTTTTCTAACTGCAATTATCCTTTTAGACCAAGGGGCCACGAAGCACATGACAGAAACCCAGGACAGCCTCTGCGGCTGCAAGCAACCACACTGCCATAATCCCCTAGTGCCACCATAGCCTCTGACCAGAATCATGTGACCTTAAATAATGAAAATTATCCCCTTACATTCAAAATTGGAGTGTTGGTAAGGCCCCACTCTCCCGGAGTCCTCAAGGGCAGGGTCAGTCTCTGTTTTCTCCCTTCTGGTGGCTATTGCCCCTGGCTTGCAGACACATCACTGGACTGTCTCTTCCACTTCACAGGGCCGTCTCTCCATGTCCCTTTCTGTGTCCAGATTGAGCTCTTCAGAGGACATTGTCTTTGCTTTAGGACCTCAACTATTGTGACCATTTCCCAACTGGACTATGCCTAGGCCCTCTTTCCAAGTCACATCCGTAGGCACTTAGCCATATCTGTTCTGGGAACACAGTCCTAGCACACAATGCAGACATGTATAAACACATATATGTGCATACACATGTGTGTGCACACACACATACACACACACACAGAGTGAGAGAGAGAGAGAGAGAAAGGGGGGGAGGGAAATGAGGAAAAGAAGCTTGTAATTCCAGTACGGGTTTGTCAAAGACAGGATAGGAGAATAGGAGAACCCCTGGCATTCACTGACTAGCCCAGCCGATCCTAATTAGCAGTTCCCAGGCCAATAGGATTACTCAAGAATAATATCTGAGGCTGACCTCTGGCCTTCACATCTAAATTCATGCCCACATATATGTGCACCCACACATATGCATGCCCACCCCCCTTAGGGAGAAAGAAAGAAAGAAAGAGAGAAAGAAAGAAAGAGATAAATAGAACATATGCCTTGCCATTAGCAGACTACTGACAGACGCCTAATCCCTCTTCTAGAAAGTTTACCAGTTGCCAGCCCCTGGGATTGAGAGGCCCTCTGTAGGCCTGCTGGTTCCCTGTGAGAACATTTGCTACTTACATGGGATTCGATTAAACATCTAATAGGATGCTCTGAGCACAGTCTCTTAAATAGTTCCGTAGCTATGGTAGGATCACCAGCTGGCACGCCTGCTTTAGGTCTGGGCTTGCCAGCCAGTGAGTGTGAGCATCTCCAGGTGCTTCTTCCTTAGACGTGCTGGGAGCCCATCTTCCCTAGCTAGAGACTGCCACCACTCATTTGGGAATGGCATTTGGGGGCCTATGGGACTGACTGTAGAACACCTGAAGGATTGGGCTGAGGGGGGAGAGGGGGCAGATGTTTGGAGAGTGGATTCTACTTGGTAAGTAAGCATGAGTCCTGTGGAGCCATGTTTATGCATAACCATAAATTATATGATTAATTTCCTACATGAAATTAATTAGGTCTAATCAAATGAGGTCTAAAAGTCCTTCATAGAGAAGAGTTTGTTTTAAACAACCTCAGGATTGGAATTTGCAGCTAAACTTCCAGTATCCCTAATTTAAGAGTAGTTTTTTATAAGCACTATAAAACTTAGGGATTCTAGTGTTTATTAAAAATATTACTAACTTAGGGGATTCTCTCCCAACACCATATTTGGAAATGCTTTTTGCCTTCTTGCTATTTCCTTTCATGAGAAGCTAGTGAATATGTCTGTAACCTACCAATCTAACTAATGTTTCTGAGGTGAGACTTTTAAATCCACCCATTGGTTTCCAGTATACAATACATCAGTTGTCACCAAGGCTTACAGAAACCTCCAGAAGAGGAGAGAGAAAGCATTTGAGAATGGCCCTGTTCTGGGAATGAAAGCATTTTTTTTTTTTTTTCGGAGAAAATAAACATCATCAAAATCAGAGTTGGCAAAACTTCTGGATTAGGTCTTTTATAAAACTACAAATAGCCAAGGAAGGTAGTACATGTCCATTAACCCAGCACTTGGGTGGTAGAGACGGGAGGATCAGGTGTTTAAGGTCACTTGTGCCTACATTAGTGAGTTGGATGTGCGCTTTTAGGCTACGTAAGATCCTGTTTTAAACAACAGAATCAACCAGAGGTCTGGGAGGACGGCTTAGTCAGTGACGTGCTGTGATACAAGCGTGAAGATCTGAGTTTGGGCCTCTGGGACCCAAATGAAAGAGCTGGGCTCCCTGGTGTGCATTTGTCAGAGATAGGAGCTTGCAGGCTTGCTACTGTAGTCCAGTGGACAAGGTTCAGTTTCAGTGAGAGACCTTGTCTCAAAAAAAAACTGAGGTGAAGAGAAATTAACAATATCATCTTTTGACCACACATACACAGAGAGAGAGAGAGAGAGAGAAAGAGAGAGAGAGAGAGAGAGAGGTGCATACACGAACACTCACAAGTTCAAGTGCACACACAAACAAATGCACATGCACACAAACATGCACAAATGAGCACACACACACACAGAGGCACGTACAAGTGCACACACAGACAACCCCCCCCACACACACACACACATGCCTAGGGGCCTATTTTCTTTTTCCTTTTCATGATGACACCTCAGGGCTGCCTAAGTCTTTGTTCTTGCTTCTGTGGATGAATCACTTCTTAGCCTCATCCCCAGAGGCTGTCCTTGCAAATGGTGACTCCTGCAAGGGCGAGGCAGCAGCACTGGAGTGGGTGGAATGAGAGCTGGCTGAGAAGCCTGTGTGCAGCTAGAAGCCAGGGCTGCAATTCCTGAGGTTGAGCTAATGGCAGGTTGATGTTTTGCAGGGAAATGGAATGCAGGGGCAGCAGCTGCTTTAGAGAGGTGTTCTTTCTGTCCAGAGTTAACCCTGGCCAAATGTCTGATAGGAAATCTCCCAGGCCAGGCATTCGGGGGACAGCCGACAGCATCCCCGTATTCCGGCCTTGCATCTGTCCAGTGTGAGGGTTTTCTTTTTTCTCTCTTTTGGCCGGTGGCTAAGCCTGGAGCTGTTCTGGACACTGGCTGCTACAGAGGATGTGAACATGATGTCATGGCTAGCAGAGGCAGCTTTTCTGCAGCTGTGTGTGTGTCTAGGCTGTAGACAGCCACCATGTGTACTGTGGTTGGAAGCCAGCCAGGGCCACACAGAGGACCGGGGCTCCGGCCCTACCTTTGCTTCTGAATTTGACCTAGGAAGACAGGCACACAGTGTTTCTCCCCAAGCTCAGCTCTATGTTCCTGTAGAGAACATCAGAGAGACACTCAAACAGGTGTGCAGGTCTGGCTGAGGGTCACGCTGGGATTCGCCTGCAGGTCCTGTCCACAGCACCTCACAATCAGTTTTCTCCCTGCCCTCTCTGCTCCCTCTTCTCTAGGAAACCTAAGAGCAAAGCAGCAAAGCTAGGACAGGAGGCTTGCTTGGACCACTTAGCATCTTAGCCCTGCTTCGTTTCCACAAACCTTGTTTGGTTTGGGGGTAAGGTCGTGATAATAAGGGTTTAACATTTATTTCATTATAGTGGGTAGCCTTAAAGGCTTTTATTTTTCTCTTTGAGTTCTAGATATTTATTGTACAATTCACAGTGACGTATGCTTAAGGACCATTGTGAAAGTGGATTTTAAGTATTCTCACCAACAAACAAAAAAAACCCACGAAACTAAAAAAATCAAAAAGAAAAAACCAAAACCTAAACTCGTACCTGAGGTGATGGATGCTTCTATTATCTAGATTTTAGCCTTTCACAATGACAGTCCAACCTCATATTTGCATTGTATAATTACGTTCCATTTTACCTGTCAGTTGATAAATGATAATATTAAAATAAACTGACTAAAAAAGATAACCCAAAGTATACATATTTGCTATGAAAAACTTAGGAATTTCCAGAAGCAAAACTCTTTGAGTGGCAGATACAGCAGACCTTAGTTACTTCCCTGCTTCCTCTCTGGCCACTCTTCAGAGCTTTCATTCCCTTCCGTGCCTCCTGCCCTGCCACGCCCTCTGGCCTGCAGGATCCCAGTGTGCTTAGTGAGGTGATTCTGTCCCAAAATGCTCAGTTGTCAGCCTAGACCTGGGAATCTATGCACTAAGATCTAGGGTCTGTCTGTCTGTCTATTTATTGGAGAATAGAATAGACCATGGACCATGGCTGCTTTGGGGACTGTCACTCTCTTCCAATATCTACTTTCTGAGCCAGGATGCTGACCTCGCCAGTGCTCTGTGGTTGGCTACTAACCGTGAGAATTTTATAGGAAAGCCTAGGGATGTTTGTTGGTGGAAAAGCTGGGCTCAGTCCTTCATCTCACCAAGAGAGGTGACTGTGAACCTACAGGCTCTGTGGGACCAGGGCTGGAGCGGGCTTTGCACCTTTGCCTTCTCACTCATCCTCATCTGCATACCTGGGGGATCTCTGAGAGCTTTAAAAAGTTATTTTTAGAAGTGGCTTTTTGTTGCTTTTCATGGGTATAAGGAATGGCCCTTACAGCTATCCACGCTGAGTAGCTTTGAGATACCACTGCAGTTGACTAGTAATGAGTTGTCTCTGATCAAAAAGGCCTTTTAATTTTTTCAGCTTTTGGAAGAATAACTTCTTTCCAACAGCTAAGTATGTAGAAGTTCAGCTGTAAGAGGGAGTCCTGAGACCGTGAGGTGGCTCAGTGTGTAAAGGTGCTTCCTACCAAGCATGATGACCTGAGTTCTGTCCCTACAACCACCCACCTCCGAAGAGAACTGACTCCCTCAGAGCTCCACCTGTATGCTATGGCACATGCATGCACACTTCACAAATAAATGCAAAAAAAGGTTTTAATATGGGGTTCTTCCAGTAGTAACTGACCTTATCATTTAGAGCTGCCATAGATGGTTTACTCTTGACAGACATTGTGATTTGTCTAAATTAAAGCAGCATTACAGGATCACCAACTAATACTGGTACATGCTTTTTCCTCTCCTGTTCTTGCAGAGCACCACATACATCGGACTGTATCTTTTCTTTTCCTTTTTTTAGGACAGATTTCTGCGTTCACAAAGATGAACCTTGTGACACCGTTGGTAAGTTGACAACTCTGACAGTGATTCAAAGAGATGATGCATCATGGGACTTGTAGTCTGAGAAAGTTACCCCCCCGAACAAGCTTAGTATTTTCTGTGGCCTCTCTTCTTGTAAATTGGTTCCTCTATTTCCTTTTCAGGTGAGTTTTGAGGCTGCCTATGACAGAAGGCATCTAGATAATGGGTTGAGAAAGAATGTTATAACGAGTCAAACCAAGGGCCAGAGCTGCCAGGTAGCTCCAAGATAGCTGAAGTTGAGAGTGTAATTGTCTCTAAGCATCTTGTCCTCCCTGGCAGCTTGCTGTCTAGTCTAAGCAGTACCGAGATGTGGAAGATGTGGATGCAGATGTAGAGAAACTCGGGTCGTCTTTCCTTTCTTCTCTTTCTCACCTGCTCCTCACATGTAGGTCTCCTTCCTTTCCTATTTTCAGTGATATCTAAATGACCCTTCCATTCTTAAAGGACTCGAATAGAAACCCTCCTTCTGCTGGGTGTGGTAGTGCACACCTTTAATCCCAGCACAGTTTGCCAGATCTCTGTGTTTGAGGCCAGCCTGGTCTACAAAGCAAATGCCAGGACAGCCAGTAATACACAGAGAAACTCTTCCTTGGAAAACAAACAAACAAAACCCAAACAGTTAACAAAAGCAAATATCTTCTTTAAAGCATAGGCAGAGTACCTAAGAGGAGACATCCAGAGCATCCTTCTGTGTCACCTGCTCGTAGGGAGGGCACAAATATTGTATTACCCAAAGAAAATTTAGGAATATCATATACTCATATGCTTTGATTTACTGAAATACTGAAGGGAAGCCAGATAAGATTGATATCATATCTAATATTGCACAGTTCAGATGTTAGCAACCTGTTACCATGGAGTTTCAGTTCTGGGTAACCTTGGCCTCTGTTAGGGCTCTATGTGACTGAACTGGGTGACTCGGGTTTCTTAACACATACAATGACTGCCTTGATTGGGTGATTTAATGAGGCCCTTCAAAATCTAGGATGATGGTAGCCAACGTTTATTATACACATTGCAGTTGATGTTATTTTATTCTTTTACTCATCAGTCTCCAAAACAGATCAGAGAACAAGATATCAAAATTCAGCCAATAGATATCTGTACTTTGCCCCTTAGGACTGGTTCCATGATGGAATTCCTGGGCAAAGACAATGCCAGCCTTGTTTTGCTTGTGGGGTAGCTGAGCCAGGCGCAGGTCTGGCTGGGATGTAGGAGATGTGAAGCTACAGGGAACGTGTCGCTGGAATGGTGCTCCTTCCCGAGTTCATAGCGTAGCTCTTTCTGGAGAATGCATCTGCTTCTCCCTGCACCGGCTCCTCGTCTAGGCTCAGGAGGCATTAGTTCCTCACCTAGCCCTTGCCGTATTCTTCCTGATTCCCAGAAGCCTCTGTGCTGTGCAGAGCAGAGCCTGGGTCTCCATGCCATGTGTCCTGCGGCACCTGAGAGCTAACTCGAGAGGCTTTTGTGTACCGTGTTGCGTGGCTAATATATCACAGGGAAGGAATGGGTACAGATGAAAGAGGCTTCCTGTCTGTGAATAATATGCACTGGAGCATGTACTTCTCTTTCATATGATTGATAGCTACCTTTATTGTGAATATACAAACTATTTTTACGATATGAATCGCATACCCCTTCCCTTGGGGAAGACCGAGCAGCTAATTCTAATCAAGTGTCTTTCTCTCGCTACTCAATAGTCCAGACCTCTTTAAATACTTTTCTCATGGCATTTTTCATCACAAAATGCTTCAAGGTCCTGGGTCTCTCAAGTGACCGAAATCTTAGGCTTCACAGTTCAGGAGGCCACTGGTCCAGGTTTGGTTGTCTTCAGGTGTCTGGTTTCCGATGAGGTTTCGCCGCGGCTTCCCGATGGCTGCCTTCACACCATTCTTTTACTTTTCTTACTTCTTGCTTTTTTTTTTATGAGAACACCAGTCACACTGCATTAAGGCCCACCTTTATGATGTTATTTAACCTTATTTAATTATATTTCTCAAAGCCCTGTTTCAAAATATAGTCATATAGGGGCATCAATTATTTTTTTTTTTTATACACTCCAGATTTTATTCTTCTCCCCCGGTCCAGCCTTTGACTGTTCCACATCCCATACTTCCTCCCCACCCCCTGTCTCCACCAGTATGTCCCCATCCCCCACCCCACCTGACCTCTAAACTCCCTGGGTCCTCCAGTCTCTTGAGGATTAGGTGCATCTTCTCTGAACCCAGACCCGGCAGTCCTCTGCTGTATATGTGTTGGGGGCCTCATATCAGCTGGTGTGTGCTGCCTGTTTGGTGGTCCAGTGTTTGAGAGATCTCGGGGGTCCAGGTTAGTTGAGACTGCTGGTCTTCCTACAGGGTCGCCCTCCTCCTTCTTTCAGCCTTTCCCTAATTCAACCACAGGGGTCAGCAGCTTCTGTCCATTGGTTGGGGGCAAATATCTGTGACCTGACTCTTTCAGCTGCTTGTTGGGTCCTCTGGAGTGCGGTCATGATAGGTCCCTTTTTGTGAGTGCTCCATAGCCTCAGTAATAGTGTCAGGCCTTGGGGCCTCCCCTTGAGCTGGATCCCACTTTGGGCCTGTGGCTGGACCTTCTTTTCCTCAGGCTCCTCTCCATTTCCATCCCTGCAGTTCTTTCAGACAGGAACAATTATGGGTCAGAGTTTTGACTGTGGGATGGCAACCCCCTCCCTCATTTGATGCCCTGTCTTTTTTGCTGGAGGTGGGCTTAATAAGTTCCCTCTCCCTACTGTCAGGCATTTCATCTAAGGTCCCTCCCTTTGAGTCCTGAGAGTCTCTCACCTCCCAGGTCTCTGGTGCATTCTGGAGGGTCCCCCCCACCTCCTACCTCCTGAGGTGGCCTGTTTCCAATCTTTCTGCTGGCCCTCAGGCCTTCAGTTCTTTTTCCTCACCCAATACTAGATCAGGTTCCCCTCTCACCCCACCCCACCCCATCCCTCCCTCCCTCCCCACTTGTGACTGCTTTAGGACTATCCATTTGACACTTAGCCACACATCACCAGGTGGTATCTGATATCCTTATGTGACCTCTCTGGCACATATGTATCAGTTCCTAAAGAGGCATGTCTTTTCATCGCAGGGACAGGGCGTAACCATTCTTAATATGGCAGTGGGTTACTTGAGGGATGGGCTGCTCTGCCTCTTGCCTCCCACTAAGTGCTCTTACTAATACTCTGGTAAACTTTTATTTTTACAAAGGAATTGGACCTAAGGACTTAGCATTTTATTATGTTTATTTTAATATACCATAATTCACTTGAACATATTATTAAGTCAGTTTTAAAATGAAATTTGATACACATTTTAAAGCTGGGGGTATGGCACTCACAGACCAGCCTGAGACTCATGTGTGTGTGTGTGTGTGTGTGTGTGTTATGGTATGATTTTATATTTATATATATATATATATATATATATATATATATGTATACGTATACATTCACACACACATATATATATATGATGCCTAGCATCTATCATCTCTGTCTGTCTGTCTGTCTGTCTAGTGTTACAGAATCAAAAGAGGCTGCCAGATTAGGCCATTAACTGGTTGATGTGGACATGGCCCCATCACAGCTGCAGGAACATCCCTGTCTAGTCTTAAGGAGTTGCCTCCCCGGATAATTCCTGTGAATGACCCAGGTTAGAAGCCATCCATTTCATCTTGGTTCTGTGGACGTGCCACAGTTTTAGGCTCTTGTCTAAATTGATTTGACTCTATTCTAAGCAGAAGGAAAAGCTTGACATTTAATTGTGCATTTGTTGTCACAGGGCAGATCCTCCAGACTCTGACAAACTCTTCTCCTTGCCAGTTTTATTGGTATTTGTAATTAGGATTTGACCATCTCCTATGCTGTGTCTGTGTGTGTGTGTGTGTGTGTGTGTGTGTGTGTGTGTGTGTGTGTGTGTGTCTTCCTTATACTTACTTTAGAAATATAGCAGCCATTCGCAAGACTTAGTTACAAATGTACACTCTAGCGTATTAGGGTATTGCGTATCATGATCCAGTTGGATTTCTTAGTGGAGGGCCACACATCCAACTATCTTGACATGATTGAAAAGAAGGGGGGGGGACATCTGAGAGGAGACAGGAAAAGGGTGAATGTGACCAAAATACATTCTATAAAATTCTCAAAGAACTAGTTTTTAAAATGGAGTGGGGAGAGTTTCTGGGAAAACCAAGTGCATATTTTACTACAGCAACTCATTCCTTAACACTTTTAGTTTAAATGTTGGTAGAGCCTATTTAAAATGCTTATTAGCTTGTACTTAGATGCTGAGAGAAAGTCTTCTAAAAGGCCATGTGTAAGGGCTGCCATGTTTCAGAACAAAGGAGAGTGTGGGTAGCCCCAGGTCCATCCTGCCCTTTCTCTCCACAGGGCCATCCTCCCCATATTGCCAGCATGGCCTAGGAGAGTGGTGGCTGGATAAAAATCCAAGTGAACGTGTGCATGTGCTTACAGACACACATGGACATATGTACACACCCGGTGCATGCAATGTGCACTTCCTGTGTCTGATGGTATGGCTCTGCTTTGTCTGTGCCCGTGAGTTCTCTCAGGCCTCAGCTCATTCTTGTACGAGCCTCCTGAGGGGATCTGTCTGGCTTGAAAGCTATGCTACAGTGTAAGCACTCTGTGTTTGGGATGTGTCTGGGCACCCGTAACTGAAGCCACTTGCCCCAAAGGACCAAGTTCACCTTGTCTCATTTTTTCTGGCAGGTTCTCTTCTAAGGTTCCATGATGACTGGACCGTATTAGATAAGGGTGAAAACACAGAGGTGCGTTTTTCCATGGGGTGGGATTCTATCAGCCCTTTGGAGATGTGGAACCAGTGTTTAGTTTTGGAGCTAGATAGAGACCAATGAAGCATGTGGTTGTGCCACATGGATTATAAAGCAAGGGGGCTGAAGGACAGATGTTCAACACACAGGGCACACAGCTGAGGGCATGGACGTAGGCTTGGACGTTGCGCAGGGCAGCAGGACCATTGCCTTCAAAGCTATGAATCTCTCTTTCACTTTTGAGATTATAATATGATATCATTTTCTCCTTCCCTTTCCTCCCTCAAACCCTTTCATATACCCCCGCTTGCTCTCTCTTAAATTCATAGCCTCTCTTTTCATTCAGGGTGTGTATATACAAATTATCCCTAAATACATAAGTACAAGCTGTTCAGTTCATGCGATGTTTCTTATATGTGTGGTTTCCAGGGCTGACCACGTGGTGTTAGATAACCAATTGGTGTGCTCTTCCCTAGGGAAGGCCATTTTTCTAGCTGTCAGCATTCATTAGTTGCACATACTCCGTTGAGTAAGGGTGGGGCCTTATGGTCATTCCCCTGTTCACTGTAGCATGTGAATTATTCCTTATTCAGCTCACGTTAGGACAGTCATGTTGATAACTTTGTGTGCATAGCTTCTGACACTCCTAGGAGACGCAGTCTCATATCAAGTGTCCTGATCTTTCTCCTTCCCATCTTCCACAATGATCCCTGAGCCTTACTGTGCAAGAGCTGTATTATAGCCCTTTAAGAGTATCGTTCCTCAAGGGTGGAGGCTGAGTATCTCTAGGCCACTGTCTCCAGCCAAGCTTGTGAGAGGACTCCAAAACGCATCATGTTTTCAGGTCAGACAGAAGACACTGGGGACCTTGGTGTTAGACCAAAGTCCACCACCTTTTCCTTCTCAGCATGGCCCTGGTGTGACAGTCATCAGAGGGGCTTTTCTGTTCCCTCTATGTTCCTCTCCAAGGGAACACTTTACAATTAGCATGGAAGGAAGTACCATTCTTTATTGTATTAGAGGACTGTTCTCACTTGAATCATGATCCTTTTTAGGTTTGTTAGAATCAAGTGAGCAAGTCCTCTAGTGGACCGGGGAAGCTGGGGTAGCAATGGGAAATGAGGCTGTGTGAGAATTCTGTGTTGTGAGACAGCTATTGTAGCTCATGAGAAGCCATGTAAACAGAACATGCTGTGGGGTGTTGGGCATGGAGACCATGGAGTATCACTAGAGACTCCACAGGAGCAAAGCCTTCTGTGCTAGTTGGAAGAAGCCTGGGAAGTCTGAGACTGAAAGCCAGAGAAGGGCCCCACAACAGTTTACTGTATGGTGTCCCTCACGGCCCTTGTTGCCATCTGCAGAACCCCGTCATCTCAACAGTAATGGTGACTGCTACTAAGGGCCACTCATTGGAAGAGGGGACAAGCAAAACTTAGTCCTGTGCTCTGGACGCTGGTTCTACAGTTAGACCTGGAATCACATCTTGCTTCTGCAACACCCTTTGTGATTTACCTTCCATATCCGATGTGACCTTATCTATAAAATGGAAATAATAATCCTCAGGGTTCCTAAGAGGGTAAAGGGGATGACTGAACACATCTATTAATTTGGTGGTTGTCAAGAATCAGAAAGAAGGATTGGAGAGATGGGTCTGAGGTTAAGAACATATACAGAGGACCCAAGTTTGGTTCTCATCACCTATGCTGGATAGCTCACAACCCCCTTTAAGTAGTTCAGGGGCTCTGACACTCTCTTTGCCCATCTCAGGCACCTGCACACATGTGAAACACATACATAATTTTTAAAAAAGTAACAAATCTAAAAACTATCCCATCCAAAGCCAGGAAATGACAAACGCTACTGAGGCTGTGGAGAAGTGGAGACTCTTGTGCATCACTGGTGGTCACAGGAAAACAATACAGTGTTTTCTCCTCACGGATTAAAGTGCAAAGCAAGAATTCACACACACACACACACACACACACACACGAACAGGTACTCAAACAGATGTTTCTGTTGTTGCTATGAACACACTTGTGTTCATAGCAGCACTATTCCTGAGAGGCAGAAGGTGGAAGCGCTCTTAAGTGTCCGCCAATGGACAAATGCAGTGTGGTATGCACATATGGTGGAATAGAAAGCCAATCATAAAACAAAAGTCAGTTCTGACACAGGCTACATCATGGGTGAGCCTTTGGGGCATGATGCTGTAGGATTCCACACGTATAAGGCACCCAAAGAATATTTATAGAGATGGAAAATGGTTGTGTCCAGGGGCTGGGAGGAGGGAGAGTGTGTGAGCAGTCCTTAATAGCCTAAAGTTCCAGTTTTACAAGATGAAAACTCAAAACTCAATGGTGGTCACGGTGGTTGGTTTTGATCAACTTGACCCAAGGTAGGATCACTGAGAGGGAGTCTCAGTGATGGTTTTTCTGGATTGAGTTGACCTTAGGTATTTTCTTTGGGGATTTTCTTGGTTAATTGATATAGGGAGATACAGCCCACTGAGGGCAGCATCATTTCCTGGGTTTGGGTCTTGGACTGTATAAGGATAGAGAAAGTGAGCTAAGCCCAAGAGGCACACACACATTCATTTCTTTCTCTGCTCTTGACTGTTGATGTGATGAGCTGCTTCAAGTTCTTGCCTTGGCTTCATCACGATGAGTAATAACTTGGAACCATAAGCCAAATAAACCCTTCTCCCTCAATTGCTTATGGTGAGGGTGTTTTATCACAGTGACAAAAACAGAATCAGGAGAGCAGTATGATTGAATAACCATGTAAACTGATATATTGCCACTTAACTGCACACTGAGAAGTGGTTAATATGATAAGTTTTGTGTTTAGTTGTCCATGGTGGAGTTTATGTTTGTTTTTATTTTATTTATTTATTTTTTTAGGTGAGGTGACAAGAGAAACTGTAGATTTGATTCTGTAGAATTTTTTTTAAAAGGCAACTTCATTTGAAGAACAGTTTCCAGGTAGAGGGGAGTCCTTCCCCTATGGAAGACAGAATGGAGCTCTAGCTGGGGTGTGGGCAGTGCACGAAGGGGCAGTTTACCTGCTGGAGGGCAGCGGAAAAGTGAGCCAGGACAAAGAGAGGACGGGCACAGCAGGAAGGGATGCTGGAGCTAAAGTAAAGTCTTTTTCAATATTTTCAAGTTTCCTTTTTGGTTGTCTGTGCTGTGTGGCTTTAGAAAATAGGGCTCAGTTAGACCACATGGCTCACTGACATTTTTGGACAGTGGGAAGTGCACACTGCAATCTGGCAATAAAACTTCCCTTTAGTCTAGCCCTGAGTTCATTTTCCCAGCTCAGCGGTTGGATTCCTGGTATAAAGAGATGAGATCAGCCACTGAGGCCACTGTGGTGCTGGGAACTGACCACAGGCCAGCATCGGGTGACCTGCGAGGCTCAGAGCTGCAACTTACAGATTGCATCATTATTTAGACAGTTACCAGGCTCCCTTGGTCACTGTGAGTTTATAAAGTGAAGAACCCTCAACTCTCTCTTGAGAAATTGGAAGTTGGCTCTGAATTTTTAACCTCAACTTCTTCATATATACAATTGATGAAATCAGAGTGCTCTGGAAGGACAGAAAAGGTTCAACTAAGGCAGTGATTCTCAACCTTCCTACTGCGGTGAGCCTTTAGTGAAGTTCCTCATGTCGTGGGGGTCCCCAAACCATAAAATCATTTCATTGTTACTTCATAACTAATTTTCTACTGTTATGAATCATAGTACAAATATCTGGTATGCAGGAATTGGCATGGTATGATCAAAAACTTATCACAAACAGGAATAGACTATGTCATGGTTAGTGAGGAGCTAGCCATGGTTTAGGAGAGGGCGTGCCATGATTAGAGAAGGGACTGGCCATGTCTAGGGATGGACTGAGCCGTGGTTGGTTGAGGTTGGACTGAATCATAGTTAGGACCTGTCCGGGGTATTATGGTAAATATTGTTACTGATATTCACAGGATTCCTCCCCCTTGGGAGTTTAAATTTCTCAGTCTTCCTGGCAAGAGCCAACAACAGCCTTCTGCCAATGGAATGAGATTGGAAGTGACATGTGATATATTGGGGGTTTTGTGCTCACAAGCCTGTGAGCAGTGCTTGGAGATCTTTCCTCATTGATCATCCTAAGGTCACCCAAGGAATTAGCAGCCAACAGTCTCTGAAACTGGGTGTTACAGGAGAAAATAAGAGTACTGGGACACTGGAATTGGGGTTCTGCTTGTCAGTGCTTAGCTTCCATGTTCATCTCTATGTAAGATCCTGTGCTACTCAAGCTTTGAGATCTCCAAACCCTGAAGACTTGGCAGGTGGCACCCCCTCCTCTCAGGATTTGCAGAGTTAAGGACACAGTTGGAATTTTGAGCGATTTTAGAGGAGGATGAAGAGTAGCCTTGGTCTTTACAGAGCAGGTGAAGATAGCTTCCCTTCCCTCATTCATCTTAAGTCTCCCAGAGAAACAAGAGGAAAACAAAGGGAAATTGGATGTGTACACAATACACACTGGAAGACTGAAGGATGAGTAACTCGAGTGGGCTCTTAGGACTTGGGCTCATGGGCAGCTCTGTAAAAAGGACAGCACAGTACAGCAACAGAGCAAAGGGAAGGAAGCACTTTACACTTCTAGACGGACAAACTGTGAGGCAGTAAATGTGGAAGAATTAATTCTGCTTTGTCTTCTCTGGACTGGTACAGGCCTAGACTTGTCCCTGGTGACAAACATTGGTCCTTCTATAATGCTCAGCAAGTCAAGAAGCCTGGGGGATCAGTAGATGTCCAAGCATGGACCTGTTGCTGGTTCCATGGCCCCAGAGTCAAAGGCTTGAGCTCATAGTTAGGTGATATTGTTGATTTGGGGCTGAGGTGAGACAGACCAAAAGAAACTTACAAAGAAAAAAAATGTTTATTTTTAAAAATGTTACATGTATGTGTTTTGCTTGTGTGTGTGTGTGTGTGTTTGTGTGCAAATGTGTGTGCACATGTGTGTGTGTATCTGAATAGTAGTAGTAGTACCAATACCCCCACAAGCCAGAAGGTGTTAGTTCCAAAGAAACTGGATTTACAGATGGTTGTGATATGCCGTGTGGGTACTGGGAACCAAATCTATATTCTTACCCTCTGTGTGAGCAGCAAGTGCTCTTACCTGCTAAGCCAGCTCTCTAGCCCCAGAGAAAAGATGCTTCTACTCACAGCTTTAGAAGGTTTCATTAATGCTTGGTTGGCCCAGTTGGGAGGATAGAACTCCTAGTGACATTTCATGGTAGAGCAAAACCCCTTACCATGTAGCAAGAGAGAAAGAAAAATGCATGGTTGGGAGCTGGAGAGCAAGCACACACCAGTACACAAACATCTAAGCAAGAAAGAAGCTAGCATCTCAAATACCTTGAAGGACATATCCCTGATGACCTAAAGTCCCCCAAATAGGCCACATTTCTCAGAGGGTCTGCCAACTCCCAGCCGTGTCAAGCTGGGGCCAAGCCTTTAACACATGGGCATCTCTAAGACATTCAGCACCAAACTGTAGCAATAAGCATACTGTAGAGTCTGGATACAGGTAAATGGTAAAGGGAATGAAGACCGACAGTTGATGGTGTGAGATCTGAAATTTTAGTTGGTGTGGCCAAAGGCTTTTCAGAGAAGGGGCATTTTGGAAAGCATTTGGCTTGCCAGGGTTTCTAGAAGTCCTGACTTATCAAGCTGATATTAATCTGTGAAGTCATAGCAAAGGTCGACACAGTTGGCCTCCTGGGCGGGCAGCTCTTCTACAGTCATAGTCCTGGTCCCCCACTTCCTTTGCTCCTTGCATAGAAACAAGAAGACCATGAAGAGCTCAGGATCCCACTGTCTGTAGCAGAGTTGAGTCTGCTCCTGCCAGAGTCACACCACAGGCTGTGGCTCTCGACCACACCTTCCCCCACCCTGCCTCTCTTGAAGACCAACACTAGGTTCATGGAAAATCTGATGAGGTGGCAGGACAGAGGGGCAGAGTAATTCCTTGCACGTGAGTCAGTATCCTAATGAACGCGGACATCCACAGTCCTCGGGGAGCCGTTTGGTTACCATCTCTAATCCGGGTCAGCTGTGAGAGTGCTACAGGCACAACCAGGAATACGTGGGAAGGAACTCGGAAACTCACATCATCCCTGCCTTTTATAAAAGGATAAATGTTTAATTAAGACATGCACACGAGCCGCAATGAAATAACAGCAAACAATGAGCAAGCTTCTCAAGATCAGGCCATCTGTGCCAGGCTTGTTTTAAAATAAGAAACTGTCACAAGGAACCCTCAGCTACAATAACAGAGAGCAGGGGTTCTTGAAGTGTGGTCCCCGAATCAACAGCTTTAATGCCAACGATGCCACCCAAGTCCCTCAAATCTGGTGCCCGAAGCTGGGGCCCAGCACTGTTTTAAGGAGCCCTAGGGTGCCTCACATGCATGTTAATCTCAGCACTCTTAACCCAAGAAAGTTAATATGGATCCATTATTCAACACAGTCCAAGCCACCGACCCCAGAATCATTCTCCTCCTCAGTGATGTGCCCCCAGGTATGGGCTACATGGACCTGATTTCAGTGTCCCCTGTTCAATGGGTTGGACAAGGTTCTGGACGCCTTTGTGTTGGTGGAGAAAAAAAATACTCAGAGCTAAGGGCCAAAGCATCAGCAAAAGTTTGGAAAGTTCCAGAAAGGCTCGATTCTTCCTCCAACCCTTATGTATTAGGATCCCTTTCGCCAGGTCTGGATCAGCATACCATGTGGTCACAAGCACTGTAGTGACTGTATGGTCAGCTTTCATAGACACTGAGCTAAATCTTGTTTACAATGGGCAGACTGTCTGTCTGTCTCTCTGTGGCTCTGTGGCTCTGTGTCTCTATCCTGTGTGTGCACATGTGTGTGTGAGTGTGCATGTGTGTGTGTGCCTGTGTGTCTGTGTGCCAGGCAGAGTCACCCACTCAGCATGTATGAGGCCCTGGGTTCAATGCCTGGCCTGACATGACAGTCAAAACACACAAACAAACAAAAATCTGAAGAGGAAAACCGGGAAGCCCCCAGTGCCCTCGCCTTTCTTCCCAGCACACACACTGGGTGTGGCAGCTGGAATCAGCTCATATCTCTGCAGACATCAGAAGCTATAGCCAGATGTTCTTCCCACACCTCTGTTTGCCTCCGCTTCTCAGGTTGCTGCAGCAGGAGGCATGGATATTGTACAGCCCCAGGCTCTCTTCTCAAGCATCCAGGGTGCTATCCCGTGTTAAAAACCCCACTGACCAGAATGCTTCTTTCCCCAAGTTCCTGCTGCCCTTCTCCTGTTTGCTTTCATAATATTCCAGATATTTTCTATTGTCTCCTGTACCCCATGGTTACAAAATCAAACAGGACAAAACAGCTGTGCAAAGGCGGTGGCGGGGGGTGGGATTCAGGAGCAGCCACGATGGCTCATCTCTCTCCTTGGCTCAGCTGCTGATTAAATGGAAGGGTTCCCAGAGAGGCAGCAGAAAGGCTGGGGAGTCCCTGGGGTCAGCCTTACAGGCCAGTTGCAGTGGTTCCCGAGCCATAGAGCTCTGACTGCCAAGATAAACATAAGTTTCGAGATAAAGTCCCAACCCCAAGAGGTTTTCATCTTGGAAAAGGAACCTGTAAGATAGTCAGTGTGTTAGAGAGGGAGGCACGTTTACCCACACCCAGCTCTACAAGCACTGTGTGTGGAAGTCCACAGGAGCTAAGAATGCAGGGGTTAGAGACAGGTCTCTTTGCCATCGTGAGGCCTGGGGCGTAAGACTTTCCCACTTCCCTTCCCTCCTGAGTATAACAGTGATGGGGACATCAGACAAAGTGGCGGGGATGAAGCACGAGACCAATAGGCAGCATTTGTCACAGAGCCCACCTACCTTG
This sequence comes from Uromys caudimaculatus, assembly GCA_028551405.1. Classification (NCBI taxonomy): domain Eukaryota; kingdom Metazoa; phylum Chordata; class Mammalia; order Rodentia; family Muridae; genus Uromys; species Uromys caudimaculatus. Next base: position 123,117,121 of record CM052703.1, on the reverse strand, counting down.
TAGAAAAGTGTGTGTGAGTCTTATAAACTGCTTAGTGCTGGAAATATGGTTCAGTGTCAGAGGCTTATCTACCATGCACAAGACTCTTGATTGGACGCTATTCCCAGTACTTCGAAATCAAAATGTAGTAGTTAACCTGACAATCTATTAGCTTTACTTCTGCAGATGTGTGATACATGCTTTGAACCAACCGCAAGTTCCTTCTTCTCTCTTACCAGTATGGTTGGGTGTCAGAGTCTGTGCCCTGACAACCCTAACAAGCTAGGTTTAGTGACCTGTTCTCGACAAGCCAATTAAACTGGCAAGCAATAGTGAAGAGCAGAAAAGGAAGACTTATTCATTATGGCCACAAATAAAGAGGTTCTTTTCTTGGTTCTAACACAAGGTTTAAACAGAAAGCTAGAGGTGTACATAGCTAAGCAGCACTGTCCAAGACCTAGGCCTGCCCACCACTCATCCATCATTATCCCAGCTCCCTTCTCTTCTGCAAAATGGACAAAGAAGTGGGCAGAACTCATGAAATCTCTTTCTCAGAGATAAGTTCCTTCTCTGGCAGCTCCAGCATGAGATTCCTGGTGTAGTTACAATTTCCTGGAGGCCGTTGTTCAGTAGCGTCATGTCCATAAGGAGGGCACAAGTGTCTTCTTAGAATGTCCTCATTGCTGCCGGGATGGGCACATAACTTTAACGTGTATTACTAAGACTCCCTTTATCATACCTATTGTTTCCTCTGGTCCAAGCTATATCAGGTTTCTTCATCCACTATAGCCTTCTCAACAGCTTATATGTAGCTAGAAGGGACCGTCAAAAATCTAAACCCAAGGCCTGGAGAGGTGGCTCCACAGTTAAAAGTGCTCACTGCTTTTCCAAAGCACCAATATTCATTTCCCAATGCCTACATGGATCATTACAACCACCTCTAACTCCAGCTGGAGGGATGTAACACCCTCTTCTGGCCTCCTCGGGTACACATGATACATGCTTACAAGGGAGGTAGTGCCCCTGAAGGGGATATTTGGATCCTGGCCCCTTCCTCTCTCCTTGCCTCTTCTCTGCCATTAGGTGAGTAGGTCTCCTCAGCCATATTGTCCCATGATGATATCCTGTTCTTCCACAGGCCCAAAGTAATAGGACCAAGCAATGACAAAGTCGAGCCATGAGCCAGAAATTAAGCCCCTCATTCCTGTAAACTGACTGACCTAGGGTTTGTTGCAAGAGTGGGAGGCCGACTAACACATCTATTTTCATGACATTGACATTGGAACAGTGATAGTCTGGTCACCTTCTAGGGACTCTGCAATTCCTTTTATGACTCTTGATTTTCTGTTTTACAAAAGGAAGAGGGAGAGAATGCCACAAGGAAGTTCTTAATAGCATTTTATATAATAAGTAAAGAAAGTCCAGTTTTAACTCGTATTTGTCAAATCTTTGCTACCATCTGTGATAGTTAATATTGTCAACCTGACAGAATCTAGAACTACCCAAGGGATAAGCCTCTGGGCATTTCCTGAGGGATTCTGTAGTCCAAGTTGGCCTGTGCAGCATGACTATGAGATGTAGATTAGCTTAACTGACTGAGGTGGGAAGACCTGCCTCCTGTGGGCAGCACCATGCCCTATGTTCTGGTCCTAGACTGCATTAAACAGTGAGAGGAAGTGGCCATGAGTGCTCATCTCTTCCTGCTCTCTGAGTGTGGATGTCATGTAACCAGCAGCCTACCTTCCCTGCCTGCTGCCATGTCTGCCCTCACATGGAATGATCACCTAGAACTGCAAGCCACAATAAACCCTCCCTCCCTCCCTCCCTCCCTCCCTCCCTCTCTCCCTTCCTGAAATTGCTTCTTCTTGGGTATTTAGTCACAGGAATGAGAAAAATAATCTAAACATCCTCCCTTTAAGAAAGAAAATTAGATAGTGTGCCACCAGGGTTAAGATTGTGCCCTTCTGTTTATGGGACATGAGTAGTCCTCTGCTCTGAGACCTTGGACAATTAATAAGTATAACAGTTCTTAAAATACACCTAACATGGTGCCTTCACATCAAAAACTGCTATGAAGAGTTAGTGGAGTCAGACATGGACATACTATCTATGTGGATTTATGGGCCAAGTCATTCCTATTACTCAGGAAACAGGCTTATGTTGGGGGCAGGTGACTTGTACAGTTTACACAGAAGAACTGAGCAGGGGAAGTCCATGACTTGCTGAGGTGAAACCTTCAGTGCTGAGAAACAGTGGGGAAAGGTAGACCTGACCCAACGCCTCCATTTCACAGGTAAGGCAGAGGTGACCCACCACTTCCATGCCACAAGTATATTTTCAGAAGAAAGCTGGCTTGTTGGATGATGTGTAGACCCTGTGTGACTGGGTAGTCTAGCAGTACATGAGTGCATGTCTCAAGTCACTTTTCACCCCTCAGACTTCAGAGCCCTGGTCCACACCAGGCCTTTAGCCTCATCTCACTCTGGGGAAGGGAATGAGACTTTGAGGATGAAAGTGGCCAGCCTCTGTCTACTGTGACTCCCTCAGGAGCCAGCGGTCCCAGGGAGGTGGATTGCTTTCTAGAACTGGGCCAGTTTTTGTTGGCTTTCCTGAAAGAGCTCCATATTCTGAAATTTATAATGAATCTGAAGATGCCACAGGCCAGGTACCCCAGCCCCACCCAGTTCTTCTATCTGTACGGCATAGAACATAAAGTTTCTTCATTACTTCATCTGTGCACTCTTAAGAGAATCCAAGTGAGGCTGGGGTCACCCCTATTCATTTTGTGAATCTAGTAAGTTCTAGAATAAGTCTAATTCATAAGTAAGATGAAGGCTCAGGACTTAGGCATGAAGACAGAGCAAGAGAAGTGGGCCAGGGTTTATTTTGCATCTGTGCTCAGCCCTGATTAGGGTCAAAGGCAGGAAAGTGATGAGGACTGAGGAGAGGTCAACTCCCCAGGATGGCTGTAAGATGACATAACACCATCAGGGAGGAATCCAAGGCCAGGAAGCCAGCCTGCATGGTTCAGAAGGAAGCAGCAGACAATAGGAGACCCTTTTGGATGAGATTCCGTGAGTTCAGGAAGAGCCCGCAGCTGGCCAGCTAAGCAAACGATGCAGAACTGCCTCCAGCCCTAAGACAGCCCTGGGCATGCTGGGAAATGACAGTGTAACATCTGTCCCAGAGAGAGCCTTTTAAATCCCAGTAAGACAGAGATTTACAAAGCCAGTGCAAAAGTGGCCTGCTCACAGGTGGTCCAAGGAGACGGGGCCATACCACCAATAGTAATGGGCTGGATCTTCTCCCTCATCCCTGCTGGACCCAGTGTATGAGAAATGCCTGGTGTTCCTGTGAGAAGGTGACTATCGTCTGGGGAGTTCCAGTGGCTGTAGCTTTATGACATAAGAACCATTGGCACCCAAGGAAATGCCTTTAATGAAATAAGAATAAGCCAGTCAAAGAGTGAGACACGAGGGTCACTGCCAAGAGGTAGTTAAACGTTCCATTGGATTATCTAATGATAAGTAGACGTGCCTTGAGGATTTCATTGTCTTTTTTTTTTTTTTTGATACTTTATTTACATTTCCAGTGTTTCCCCCTTTCTACGTCATTGTCTTTAATAAATGGCGTGAGTTCAAAACTTAAAGCATCTAGTGCCATAGCATAATGCAGCCCAGGAAATAACTAGGCACACCACTGCTCCATACAGAGTACTTTAATTACCCTGATGGAACTGCTTGTTTTAAAGACTGTTTGGGGTTATTCTGTGCCCTGGGATGTGCGGGCGTCCGGTCTGCATTCCATTGGGAAGGGTTTCCAACAACACAATTCCTTCTGGTGCCAACAGTTTTCAGCACCCGGAGGAAAGGGTGACTGCCTTCCAAGACCTACCTTGCTATGTTACTAATCCCTCTCTTCCTCCCTCGTGGACCATTCCTGTCTTCTGGCTGGGAGTCAGAGTGATGGCTTCCTAATTGAGTCCCCAGGGAGAGTCACAACACCTGTGTCTGGAGGTGTTTGATAGAAACAGTGGGCTTTGCATCTCAGGGTAAGATGAGTTTCTGTGTTTGTGCATGTGTGGGTGTGGAACTCTATTTTTGTATCTTTCTTTCTTCTGAACATTCTTGTTATCCATGAGGCACCTTCATGAAAGCAATAAAACCTTCCCTTTAAAACACAGCTCCCCCTACCACCAAGCATTCCTGAGCTATTGGACTGAAAGGAGTGTTAAATTCTAGTCATTTGTATCAAGCCCAGTGGTCGGCCTAAGGCAGATGCTATGGAGATGCCGCTGGCCAGTCGGACTCCCTTATCTTTTGGGACCCTTGTGGTTGGTGTGCTGTTGTCTGACAACTATTCCAATTACAACCTATTCCCTCCCCTGCTTGGTCTCTGGAGTGACTACAGGCCTCAGACGCCTCCCTCTGGTAGGTTTGGCACTGGCCCTGGCCTCCCTGTCATAGACTCCTCCTCCAGCTCTGTACCCACATCTGGAGAAAGTTACACACAAGGACCTGTTAGTGTTTAGCCTGCCTTCAGCTCTAGGCACTTGTCTGCTGGGCCTTATAGAACCTAGAAATCACCTTCAGGGCTCTGTGAAGAATGGGTATCATGCGGGTGGCCTCCATGGGCACCCTCTGAGATAGGTTTGTGTTAGTCAACTGTTTTCTCAGTTAAGATTCTCTGCTTATCTCTAAGCTTATGCAGGCGTGGCCAGGAAGTGTTTAGAACTTCAGCCTAGTCTGGATGGTTGGATGTGGGACAGTGAGCTGGAGCTGACAGATACTGTGCCAGTCTGTCTGCCTGAGCCTGGGAGGGAGACTGGCATGGAAAAAAGGCCTTTTCTCCATACCGATTCTTTCAGATGAGCTTATGCAACACTCTAGTGATAGCTAAGAAAGCAGTGCTTGCCTCTCATCGGAGCCCAGAGTCCACCTACTCACTGGGCCTTAGTACTCCGACACTAGCAAGGTTCCTTGACTTTCCTGTTTACGCTCTGTTAGTAAATGAACGTGTGTGTGTGTGTGTGTGTGTGTGTGTGTGTGTGTGTGTGTGTGTGTGTGTGTGTGTGTCCATGTCCATCCTGGAACTCACTCTGTAGGCCAGGCTGGCCTTCAACTCACAAATACCTGCCTGCCTCTGCCACCTGAGTGCTGAGATTAAAGGCATGCACCACTGCTGCCTGGCTCACATGGTTTTGTTTCCTAAATAGAGTCTTTTATTGGCCTGGAGCTCACAGAGTGGGTTAAGCTAGCCTGCTGTGACCAATGAACCTGAGGGATCCGCCCACCCCTAACTGCCAACACTTAGATGACAAGTGCAGGTTACCATGCCTAGCTTTTTAATGTACATTCTGAGGATAGATGTCAGTTCTTCATGCTTTCAGTCAGAAACCTTAATAGCTGAGCTATCTCCCCAGTCCCTGTCTGACCTTCAAAGGAAGCTGTTTGCCCTTGGTCAGGTGGAGAGGACTTGGTGGCTGCTTCTCCCAAGGCCCGCTGGTGTGTATGTGTTGTCTGGCATGGGGTGGCAGTATCAGCTGAATGTGTGTTCTCCTCTAGGACACTCCATAGCTCTGTGTATGGGCTATCTAGATGACAGTCCAGGAGAGTGGAGTCTAATCAGTAGGAACAGCTTTGCTATAGTATCTAATCCACAGGCCATCTGCCTATGAAGACTGGGTACCAACTTTTAAAATATACAGTAAGGGAGCAAAGGCCACTGAAATGAATCTGGTTGTCCCGGGGGCCTGGGTGTCAGCAGAAATTCCAAGGCTGGAATTTTCAAGGGAAAGCATAGACAAGACTCACACTACATGGTAGAGTTGGAACAGTGGCCTGTGGAAGCTTGGCTCACGGCCATCTCTTCCATCAACACTTGGAATGGGTGCATTGATATTTAGGAGGCGCAGGGGGAGTTTCCTAGCCTGAAGCAATCTTTTGTGCCCTGTTCTCATACTGTTGGGCTGCTCAGAACCTCACATTGCTTGGGCTTCTCATGTCTCCTGAGCACATGGTAAGCTCCCATGTTGGAATATTCAAAGGGCGATTCATAACAGCCGTGGCCCCTATGAAGCTGGCAGCCAAGACTATTCACCACATCTTGTCAGTCTTCCTGCTGACAATGCTGGCCGCAGAGGGGCCTGGAGTAGCCATGGACACTGGGCGCGGTAGTTACTGCTTTCAATCTGAAGCTTCATGGGGGCATCACCCAGCTTCTCCTCCTGCATCATCGCAGGCAGGCAGAGTAGGCAGTGATGCAGAGGTGGCAACTCCCCCTCAGGTCCCCACCTGCCTGCTAGCAGACCAGGACGTGAGAGAGCTAGTGAGCCACTGGCTCCTTCCCAGGCTGCCAGGCAGATATGTCACCCCAACCTCACCTTGGCACAGGGTGCCTATAGCTCCCTGGCAATGCAGCCCTTAAAAGAGCTCTCCGAGAGTGGTACCTCGGTGGTGGTGTGCCTTTGCCAACATGTGCCTCTTCCTCAGCTTCCTGTGGCCATTCACATCAGGATGTCTACCGAGGGCTGACATCACCCACGTTCTCTCCTGGCTGAATTCTGATCACCCGTTCGTTTGAGCATTCCTCTCCCCTTGAGGCAAGAAAATATTCTAGGGACCAGTTAGCTCACTCACCAATCCCGTTAATTCTTCTTTCTGTTGTGGTAACACACTAGGCCAGGTAACTTTGTAAACAATAGAGCTCATTTGGGGTTAAAGTGCTGGGGGTTGGGAACCTAAAATGTGGTATTGACAGCTGGTTAGGGACTGCTTGCCATAGCACATGCCGAGTCACATGGCAATATGCAGCAAGCATGCTAACTTAAACTCCTCCTCCTTTTCTCATAAAGTCGCTACTGCTGTCACAGGGGCCCCGCCCTCATGTCCTCAACAGCAGCAATTGCCTCTCAAAGCTCCCACCTCGCAGCAGGATGAACAGGAAGTTGGGGGTTACATTTCTGCATGAACTTTTGAAGCACTTCGTTAATGAATGCATTGGGGTTCGTGAACTCTCGATATATGCAATGCTGGTGTCACACCGACGTGATCTGGTCTTCGGCATATTCACTGTCTAATCAAAGAGACTGACATAAAAGAGTGTGCGTGTGTGTGTGTGTGTGTGTGTGTGTGTGTGTGTGTGTGTTAAGTGGATGATGTGAGCTTTCCAAATCAATGTGGTTCAATTGTTAGGTTCCACAGTAATGACCAGGAGGCGAGTGAGGTGGGGTGGGAATACAGGGGCTCCTGGGGACTTCTGGTGTCCCATAGATGGTAGATGGGAAAGGGTAAAGGTATCCATTACCCTTACCAACTGGTGTCTGGCATAGCTCCTAGCACAGAAGATAGGGACCATCTGCATGAAGGTGGAATGGCTTTGTATGGTGCTGGGGCAAAGGCTGAACTTAGACCGTATAAAACCCAGGGTGAGCAGCAAAGGAGACTGCTGATAAATGGACATGTTGAGAGGACAGTGGGGCTTATCAGTACCCTGGGTGGGGACATGGGGCAGCTGAGGTCATTTGTGGCAGAAGAGGCCAGGTACAGACACACCTTTCTTAGCTCCTTTCTTAGCTCCCTGTCCATCCAGCACCTTCATCTTGGTGGCCTTCAAAATGGTAGATGGGCATCATGTATTTGTCTCACTTCACTGTTCCGAGTCACACAACCCAGAGTGAACCCCACACTATGGGTGGCCATCATAGAGGATCAGGACAGCTGCCACTCAGTGTTGTCTGTGATTCGCTGTCATCTTACTCTGCACCGAAGCTGTCTTAGGTCAAGCCAACTAGCATGCTGCTGCTGCTGCTTTTCCTGGTACAAGTAGCTCCCCTTATACAAACCACTGATTTATCCACATTTGAAGAGGCCTCCATGCGCCTCTGTGGACCACCTTTACTGGAAGTCCATATACTTTTCTCTCCAGACCGCCCTGGACCACTAGTTTCTACAGAGGGGTGCCCCATCGCCAATCTTTTTTCTTGCATGTTTCTTTATACCATGGGTTCAGTGGCAGTGAAGTTTCCATGACCTATGGAGGGTACAGATACGTATTTCTGCTGTTACATGCCTGGAATTTCTAGGGCTTTGTATCTTTGGGGAAGCCATGTCCTGACAGCTAAGCAGCCCACTGCCCCAGTGTTTCTCTGCTTTGGACCCTGGCTGTCTTGAGAGCATTCTTCCATTATGGAGCGGCTTCTCAGAGCAGTAGCTCTCGTACTCTAAGCCCTCACTGTCCAGATCTGTTTCTGAGCTGTTTGGGAATTTCGTCTAGGTCTCTGTTCCCTCCTGGGTCCTCCTATAAGCAATGCCCTGACACTTGGCTACTTTGATGAAACCATAGGCATTTTCAGACATGAGAATGATTCTGTATGTTCTCCATTTCTGAGAGGAGAAAGGATTTTTCCAGCTCTGTAAAATGCCTGCATGTCCCTTATGCTATGATAAATAAATGTTTTTACTTACCAAGGCTTGTGCTATGATGTTTTTCCAACAGGGGAGCCACTGGGGCTGCATCTTCTGCTATAAATGGTAGTAAAAGATCTCTTTTGGAATTCAAGCTACCTCCCCCCAGATGCTTGCCCTCCTGCGTTTCTTGGTCCAGGTGAATATGGCTCTCCTTTGTAGGGTTCTTGACGTTGCCTAACTAGTTTCACAGCCTCCTTTGCTGCCTGCTCCTCAAATCTGTAGGTGGCCCATCCCTGGCAAGTAGCAGAATTGTAGGGAGCCCTGATCTGACCCCTCAGGCTCTCTGTAACTTGAGGGTGCCCCCCTTCCCGTAGCTCCAGTGATGGACAAAGCGTTCTCTGTCCCCTGACATCTTTGGAAATCTAATCCAGCCAGAAGGCTGATCTGAGGGGCTGCTAGGCAAGCAATGGCCTTGTGAAGAACTGGACCCTTAGAAGCCAAGAGAGTATTTTGCCTCCACAATGGCCACCATTTTCTCTCTTAAATCCCTTTCAAGTCTGCCCTCCCCCAACTTAAGAATTTGTAGTGCTTTTACCCGTCAGCAGTTAAATGTCTGGTTTCAGTGGAAATTGCCACGATGAACTCCCCCACCCCCACCCCAACTATAAGAGGAGGCAGGGTGCTCATCTTTCTCTGAGTCTCAGGTTTGAAGTGTTCACTGTTTGCTTGCATAGCCTGTGGTCGGGATAGACATCCCTACATGCAGGGGACACCAGGGCAGCATGTACTATGCCTTTCATTCTTCTCTTCTCAGGTTAGGTGCCCAGCTCTTTGCCCTGATATGTCTTGGGAAGGCAAGGTCACCTTACTGGCCCTATGCCAGTGCTTAGGGCCACACAGGGCACTGAACTAGAGAGCTGGGCACTGAACTAGAGAGCTGAGCACATACCCATGTGAAGGCAACAGAGCCACATCACCACACGCTCATTTTTGTCTCATTTTTAATTTCTTTTCTAATATCGAAGACAAAATGTACCATCATGGACATATGTAACTGCTTGGAGGGAATCTAGCAAGTTCAGGCCCACATCCCTGTAGGGAACATCCTATTGCTAGATTGATGGCTAATTCCTCACAGAGTTTCCACCATTTCTAGTCAACTCACCCCTCTGATGCTATGTGGTAATAGCCATTATCCTTACGTTCGAGCTGTTGATCATCATGGGGTAGAGTGAGAGGAAGGACCTGTTTTTTTTTACTCATGTCTTTATCAAAACTGGGGAGAATAGAGAGGGTAAGAATTTCAAGAAAAAATACAAATATATTCCTTTGTAGAATTAAGTCACCGAAGACTTTTGTCACTGAAGTGCTATCAAAGGTAATGGGGAAAAGGGTCAGTGGTTAAAGCACTTGTTCTAAAAACACGAGGGAAAGAGTTCAGATCACCAGAATCCACATAAATGCCAGGTGGGCATGGCAGAATACCTGTATTCCAGTCTCAAGAGCACGCTGCCTTGCGAGGTTAGCCATATCAGTGAGCTCTGGGTTTGACTGAGAGTCCCTACCTCAATCAATAAGGAGAAAGAGCAATGGAAGATGATTCCTGACATACAGCCTCTACATATATGTACACACATGTGCAGGTATATTCACATATATGAAAACTATATATACAGCACACATACATAAATGGAAAAAGAAAAAAGGCATGTCATCAGAGTTTATCTATAACAGGAGACCATTATAGGAGGAGTTACCTTACCCTAAGACACTTGCCTGGTCTCCAGAATATGTGAGTTAGTGACTCTTGCCCTACAAGGGCTGTTTCTCATTGTTGGGCCTTTTGGCTTTGAAGGAGAATGTTTTTTTACTGAATGGAGCCTGGCATACTGCAGATCATTTGTCCTCCCTGGCCCTGCCCATATGTGACTCTGCCATTACAAACAACCCTACCCCAAGATGTCCAAACTTTGCCAAGGTAGAGGCTCAGACCTGTGGGGCAGCATGGTACAACCCAAGCCCATGGGTTTGGTGTGAAAAGGCTGTGGGAGCCACCTAAGGAAACCAGCCTGTGTTCTGCTAGCTTGGCACCAAGGCTGGTTAGACTAGCCTTCTTGAGGGCAGGCTTCCAGAGATTTCAAAGGATAGTACAGAACAAAACCCCCCTTGTTCTTATCAGGTCTTTGTGTTCTGACATGTCATGGTCCTTTTGATCCAAGTCAGCTGGCAGGGGCATCCAGCTTGTCCGCCAGTATGGTATTTGGAACAATCGAAAGCAAGGTGCCCAGACTTACTGCAGAGTTGTCTGCCCAGTATGGCACCTCTGCAGTGGTTACCTGGCGCCCTGTTTCCTTTCCAAGATCAGTTCAGGTGTTTATAGAGTAGTCTACATTGAAGTTTTGGTAGCTACAAAGAAGTAAGCACGAAGCGAATTGCTGGGTTGGTTTCAGCAGCAAGATCAAAGAACCCAAGGCTGAGGCATGGTTTCATTTAATACAGTGTCTAGAGGCACACACATCCTGTGGTTGATTGGGTCACTATCTGTGTAAGAGCCTTGACTGGCCTCTGCAAGGAGGCCACTCAGCATCCCCAAAACTACATGGCTTCTCAGAGACTCTCAAATACTTAAGGAGTCTGTTTAGGCTGTGCTAGCCCTGAGGAAAAAAACGAAGTTGGGGTGTGTGTGTAGGAGGGAGTGCAGGGGTTGGGGACTCATGTCAGACCTTGTTACAAAAGCTTGGGGACTTGGAAGCATGTAAAATCCTGAATAAGTTCATGCCAGCCTTCAGACTTCCACGTAAACCTAAAGACACATAAACATGGAAACGACATTCTAGAAAGACTTGTGATCCTTAAGAATGACATGGATAGACTGTGTACTGAGAATTTATCAAACAGTTATGGTTGATATGGAGTATTACTTAGTCTAGAACTAAGGAAAAATTGCATATCATACTTAAAGGAGAGCTATAGGTATATTGGAGTCAATTATTCAGGGAAGACCTCCTTTAGTATTCTCTCTCTCTCTCTCTCTCTCTCTCTCTCTCTCTCTCTCTCTCTCATATGTATGCACTCACATAAATGTAAGACTTGTTGTGTTTATAAAAATATATAGAGAGATATATGTTATATGGGGTTATGGGGAAGTAGGTGTGGGGGAAGGGTGTGCCTCAGTAGACCCGAGCCCAGGCATCCCTTCCCCCTGAGGAACCAGCCACACACAAAGGTATAGTGTAGAAATAGAGTTTATTCAGGGCGTGGGGAGGGGAGTTAAGAGGGTAGTAGAGGCAGAGAAAGGCAGAGAGAGGGAGAGAGTAGAGAAGTAGAGGAGTGGAGGCTGCCTATGACCACATGGAGAGAGGGGGGAAAGGAATGGGGAGAGGTAAGAGATAAGAGATGTAAGAGAGAGGCAAGAGAAAGAGATAAGAGAGAGAGGAGGGGCAAGCAGCCCCGTTTATAGTAGGCCAGGCCCACCTGGCTGTTGCCAGGCAACTGTGGGGAGGAGCATACCTGTCTGTTGCCTGGTAACTGTGGGGTGGAGTTTAGACAGAATGCCAACAAGACTGTTTTATAAAACATTTATTTAGCCCACAGTTTGGTGTCACAGTGCTGAAACTCACTCTGGCTGTGTCTGCTCATAACAGATGGCATCATGGCAGGGCCACGAACAAGGAAGAGGGCCTGCATGATGATAGAGAGTAGAGAATCTCAGAAGTGAGGTTCCCATTTTTTACAACAACCTGTTTTCATGGGAAACCAGGTCACCCCAAAAGACCAGGAATAGTGCCTTCTTCGGATAATGGCCAATAACCTAATCCCTTTGTACTAAGACCCCACCACCACTTAACTCTGCCACACTGGAGAACAGCTCGTATCCAACCCACACTTCATTCAGGACTCAAAAGTCTTCAGTCAATAAGAAACCTTTGTGTCATTGCTACAAAGCAAATTTAAGAAGTAGACCAGTGTTTATTGGCACAGATCTTCAGTGCTTCAGGCATACCTCCTGTGTATTCTGGGGTGTGCCAGGAAACTGCCTGGGGCTGGGGCATAGCTCTATGGTAGATCATTTCCTAACACACACACATTCAGGCCCTAAGGTGAGTTCCTAGAATCTCTCCCCATCCCACCCCTAAACAAAAGAAAAAATGGGAAGAGTGATTTGTTTAATTGATAAGCTTGGCAATCATCTTAAAAGCCACCATTTTAAGAAACATGCATTTGTCTGGCAAATAGGAGATAGTGGAAACTAAAAAGCATACTCTTGCTTCATTAAAAAATTAAACAGTCATCTTAGGACCCAGCATTTTCACCTCTAGTCTACTCCTAGAGAACAGGAGAACCAGAAGCATGTCTATGAGAGATGTGTCCAGGAATGACCTCAGAGACATTGTTCATACCAGCCCCAAGAGGGTGAGGAACACCTTCGTAACCTAAGTTCCTCAGGAGGCAATGGTGGTAAAGGTCCAACCTCTGGCACATAGTATTTAAAATGCTGAATGGTAAATGCTCAGTAGAAGATTGAAGGAATTATGGGAAGGCTAAAGGACTAAATGTTCATTCCTTTCTTCTCGAATGAAAGGAGCGTCAGCAAATGCAGGATACTTTCAGATCTCTGTCTGTCCCAGGAACCCATGATTAGATGAAGGGACAGCCCTTCTCTGTAGAGCAGCCAGAATTATTCTTCTCTTTGCCATCTCTAGATCACAAAGCCCTCACACTTTCTTGTCAAATTTTGCCACAAATTCTCTCTGGCTTCTCTCCTTGTCTGCCTCTAAGCCACTGAGGATAGTGACTGAGCCCACCTAGAAGATGAATCTTGGAGCTCCTGGGTATGCTGGGACCCATTTTGCTTCTAACTGGGATTGAAACTCTGGGGTGCAACTGGAAGTGCTCTCTTGAAAACAACAGTTATCTCACTTTAGATAGAGTTAGACATCACTTTTGTATTTCTGTTTAAAGCTCTTTAGTGTTTTCAAGTGTATATTATGTTATACTTTTATAATTAGAAAGGAAGGTTGTTTAGTTTTAAAGAAAATTTAACTTTGAGTACTAGATGACATTTTAACATCTCTTTGAAACGCCATTTGTGTGCCATAGAATTCACCTGTTTAAATATCCGCTTTGGTGGTGTTTAGTGCAAGTGTGGAGTTGCACAACCGCCCCCATAATTTAATTTAGAACATTTTTATCTTCCCAGAAATGAGCCCTGTTCCTGTTAGAAGCCACCCTGACCTCCCCTTGCCAAGCCCTAGACAACCACTAATTTGTTTTCTATGTCTGTGGATCTGCCTATCCTGGATATGTCACGCGGTACTGGGGTTTGTTGATTGTTCCTTTAGATGGTAGATATTTGAGGGGTCTTTTTTCCTTTTGTCTCCTCTTAAGTAATGCTTCAACAACTTCTGTAGATGAGGTTTTTATGAGCAAGTTTTCACTTCTCTTAGGTAGTAACTAGGAGATAAGTCTCTGGATCAGGTGGTCTCTGTTTATATTATAGTTTGAGCTGTATTCCTCGGGGCTTACCCCATTTCACTTCCCCACCAGCAGTGTGAGAAGGCTTCAGTTTCTCCAAAGGCCACCAACTCTCTTTAATCAAAGTCGTTCTGGAGGGTGCGAAGTGGTGTCTTTATGTGATTTGGATTCCTTTTCTTTCTTTGTTTCTTTTGTTTGTGCCAGGGTCTCAGGTAGCACAGCCTACCCCTAAACAAACTTTGTAAACTAGAATGGCCTTGAACTCCGGATCCCCTCTGCCTCCCAAATCCCAGGATTATAGGTGCGAACTGCCACACGCAGTTTTGACTTTGTATCTCCCTGATGGCAATGCTGACTAGCTGTGTGATAGATTGCTAGGTAGGCTGACAGGTGTTCCCGATCAAAGGGATGATTTGTGAATATCATCTGTAATTAGGGGGATTTTCTTTTTAGCGTCTTATAGTATCCCATGAAGTACAAAGCTTTCAAGCTTCTCCTATTATTTATACTGTTGTTGTTACACTTAATAAATGGGTGTGTAGCCTGAGGTTGAAAAAATTTACATCCATGGTTTCTTCTAAGAGTTTCCTGCTTCTCGCTTCTGTGTTCAGAGCTGTGCTGTTCTTGTAGCTCATTTCTGCAACTGAAATGAGGTAGATATCATATCACTTATTTAGAAGACTCCTCTTTCCCCCATTGGATTGTCTAGGGGAGATGGTATTTTGGTAGGAAAAACTATGTATTTACTCCTGTTGCATAGACATCTTCTTTTTTTCCTTTTTGGAAGGATGTTTTAGAAGCATTAATCCATCCCCAAGACACGCCCCCCCTTACCCAGTTAGGGATTTAATATCCATTCTTGAAAAATATATTTCTGCACCAGGAAACTAATTTTATTTTTAGAAGTGGGTTTGATCAACTACATAGACGGTCTAAAAGTGGACAATGCATTGGCCTCAGACAAGAGAGGATTGTGTGATGTTTCCAAGGTGTGCATTCTGTGCTTAGTGTTAGTAAATGTCCTTGTGCCTCCCCCTTCAGTTAGCAGAGGGCTCACTGGATGTGCTCAGAATACAAGGACCCAGGCAGAAGTGGCCTGCAGGGGCCTCTGGATGTTCATGTACTTGGGCAGATAGCAAGGAGGCTCAGGGCAGGTAACAACATCAGGAGATGGGGGCCACCGCGCTTGTCTCTGAAGGAAGTTATACTAGGTTAAAATTGGTCAAGGGAGACGAGTGCAGTAGTGATGAAGTAAGTGTGTGGTTCCAAACACTTTAATCTGCTGCCATTCCAGTGGGCATGTGGGTGATAACTCTCAGAGATGTATTATCCTCACCCCCACCCAACCTGGACCCAAGACTATATACAGCTCTTGGCATTAAGAACTTGAAACAGCAGCTTTCTAGTCAGCTCTGCTTATGAAAGGATAATCCAATCCTCTTAGAGACGTACAATGCCCACAGTAATGACTTAATTTGAAGACAACCTCAGTGGATCAGGGTCTCTCGTGGTCATCCAGCAGCCTACCTATGAGCATGTGTCTTTGGGAAACAGAATGGAAGTGTTCTAAGAGCTGGGCTTGGATGCCCTCTTACCTCAGTAACAGAGCAGGCTATCCTAATGCCCAGAGACGGTCTAGGAAGGACACCTGGGCTGCTGCCGCCTTGGTCATTGATACCAAACCAGCCCAGAGGGCAGCAGTGACCAGTGCAGGTGTCCTAGAGCAGTCAGGCTCTGAGTAGGCCCTGGGAATGATCTGTGTTGGGATGCTGAGATGCTGAAGTAGGAGAGCTGGCTGTACTGAAATCAATCTAAAGGACAATTCCCATTGTTAAGACAGAGAGCCAGTGACAGGCCTGGGATTACCAGAGGAATGCATGCTATTTGGGCCTGACTCTGCTTGGATGTTACAGATGAGATCCAGACATGAAATCTACAAATGAAGCAAGAAATTTACCCCTCATTTCATGAGCAGCTGATCGCCTGAGTCAACATCTTGCTTTACTTTGAGAAATCTGTTTCCACCCCTGGTTGGATTGATTCCTGCCAGTTGAGCTCAGGTTGGGTTTTGTTGTCCTGTTTTTTATGTTTTAACTTTGGCTACCGTCCAGATGCATCAGAAGGGCTAGCTCTGCTATGGTCAGAGTCTGTGCAGGATGGTACAGGGGCAGGAAATAGCAGTCTGCATTCTCAGCTCATGGTTTTCAATGGTAGATCCTACCTGCTGAAGGCCAGAATTGGTCCTTACTGAAAAATTAAAGTTTAATAGATGAGTTTTACATGAATACAATAGACCAAAAGGACTGGCCTATTTTGGGCCAGCTTTCTTTTCTCTAAGGAGTGGTTGTTTCTTTACAATAGTATTTTTCAGGATTTTGCCATGTAATGATATGTCTTAGGGTAACTATTGCTGTGATGAAAAGCAAGAAGGGGTAGACAGAGTTTATTTTGATAACACTTCCACATCACTGGTCACCATTGAAGGTAGTCAGAACAGGAACATGGCGGCAGAAGCTGATGTCGAGGCTTTGGAGGAATCCTGTTTACCGTGTTGCTCGTCATGGCTTGTTCAACCTCCTCTCTTATAGAACCCAGGACCACCAGCCCAGGGATGGGATGGGCCCTCCCTCATCAATCACAAATTAAGTTAATGCTCTGCAGGCTTGCCTACAGCCTGATGTTTGGGAGGCATTTTCTCAGTTGAGGTTCCTTCCTCTTATATAACTATAGCTTGTGTCAAATTGGCATACAACTAGCCAGCACAATGCAGTAAGCCTCAACTTCCCGGTGATACTGATAGCACTGGCCCATCTCCGAGGAAATCCACACTCGCAGTATTTGGAGTGGGGCTCATAAATCAAAGACTACAATGTAGGCTTCCATAAGTAGATATTCAGGAATGGCGAACAATGCCTGCTTCCATCCTTAGAACCCACTTAAAAATGCTAGGTGAAGTAGTGCTCCCCCCAACTCCCGCTCAGGAAGCAGGGACAGGAGGATCCCCAGTAAGCCTCAGGCCACTAACAGACCCTGTCAAAAAGAGAAAGTAGACAACATTCCTGAGGATGACGCCCAAGGTCATTCTCTGACCTCCACACTCAGGTGCACTTGTGCACACGTGTGCATTCAAAACCGAAAAGATTCAGCCTCCTGTGTGGGACAGCCTGGACATGTGAACCAAAGAGTGGTCTCCAGTCCTGGAGTGGAGGAGTGGCCAGGTTATTAGTATTGTTTTTTAAAATGTCAGAGAAGAGGAAGGAAAGCAAAAGTGTGTTCAGTTCCCCACTGCCTCAAAAGGTTTTCGGATGGAGCTGTCTGGGGTTTTTGTGTAGTTGGTTGCTTATCAGCACCAGGCTGCCTTACGGGAACACCATAAGGTGTTCTGTTTAAATGCTCGTGGGCAGGGTATGGAACCCTCTTGGGATGTGTATGACTTCCGTTGTCATGCAGCAGGAAATGGCCTTTTGATTTTAGTCAGGAAAGTGAAAGAACAGATGTCTGTGCTTTTTCTTTAAGGCAGTCGTGGTTATTATATAATCTTATTACCTTTTAGCTATATTGCCTGAAAGTTATGTGTCTTTATATGGTGATTTTGATCATGTTAACTACAACAAATTCATTTTTGTGGAAGAACTTATTTCCGGAAAGCAAAAATAGTTAGTTAGAATCATCCATGTGTATTCTTCCTCTGCATTACATCTATTGCTATACACCCCCAGGCCCACACTTCACAATCTAAAGCACCAAGATACAATACAAAGAGGAACATTGGAAGCAGCCCCAGGGCCCCCTGCCAGTTACAGCACTTGGGAGAGTGCGCCCTGCACCTCACTCAGTCAGCGCAGTTGACTGGTGAGGTGGAATGGGAGAGTCACACCCTCCCCTCTTGCCCCTCGCCACTGTGGTAATCAGGAGATCTTGCCCCCAAACTCGTGAGAGTGGGAGAGCTAGCCCTGCCTCTTATTGGCTCTCTTTGGAGAGCAGGCTGTGTACCTTACCTGGGTGACACAGTGGAGCTGGCCCTGATGGAGAAGGCACGGGTGAGCCAGACCAGAGGGTGTGAGAATGGGAGAGCTAGCCCAGCCCCTCACTGGCTGCAGCACTTGGGAGAGTAGGCCCTGTATCTTGACTGGGCAGAACAGTGGAGCTGGCTCTGGAGAAACAGGTGAGTGAGCCCCCAAGAGCATGGAAGCAGGAGAGCTGACCCTGCCTGCTGTCATGGCAGCATTGGGTGGTCTAGCTGGAGCAATGCTGGAGAGCCTATGCTAGTGGTTTGGATAAGGGAGAGCAGGCAGGCTGAACAGCTCAACTACTATCAAGGCCCAGATCCAGGGCTTTGAATCAGCCCAACCCAAAGTCTACATCATCTGTGAACTATTGGAATGCGTGAAAGGCCTGGTCCTGCTGATCCAAGGTTGCAGGATCTGTCTGACACAGGACGGCAACAGGGTAACCGAAAAGAGCTCCAGTGAGGATCTAATTGATAGTGTCAGAAGCCAGAGGCTTCAGACCAATGACTTCAATGCAAGAAACATTTGCAATGTAGGACATACCGTGACACACTACAGCTTCCATGATGAGACGTTTTCTATGCTTTGTTTTGTTTTATTTTTGTTTGTTTGTTCAATTGATTGATTTTATTTTTTCTGGGAGGAAGGTTGCGAAGGCAGAGGGTGGATATGAGCGGACACGGAGATGAGTGAGACTGGGGTGCATGCTGTGAGACCCACAAGAAGGAGACCTAAAAGAAGGAGAAAGAGGAGGAGGGAGAAGGAGAGAGAGGGGAGGAGGAGGAGGAGACAAGAAGGAGGAAGAGAAGATGAGGCAGAAGGGAAGGGGGAAGGGGAAGCAGAAGTGGAGGAGGAAGAGGAGGAGGAAGAGCAGCAGCAGCCGAAGCAGCAGTAGACATCCCCATTCTGGGAAAACAGCTTCAACAGGGAGACTGCAGACTGCAACGGTTTCTTGTTCGAGGCTCACATATACGTTTTAGCACTCAGGATTTCATATAGATTTCCTTTGACACACAAAGGGGTGTATCCCAATGAATCCATCATCAGATGCAAATGCCCTAAACCATAAAAATACATAGGGTGCACTTAATCTACCTAAAAAACAGTCCAGTGTAAAGCCTAGGTTGTTTTGCTGGTGATCTGGTGGCTAGCTGTTGCTTAAGTGTCATGAGACAACATTGGGTTCCTTATCACTAGCCAAGGCACAAATGAAAATTCAAAGTTTTAGCCTCTATTATATATGTTATGGCTCAGATAGCATTGTGACATTCCAAAGTCAAAGTGGTTGAGACAAGATCCATCAGTATTTATGTCATCTGTGTATGTGGCTGTGGCTGTGTGCTTGCTCATCTGCTCACGCTGTCTTTCTAACTCTACCCTCACACGTACCCAATTGAAGTTGGATGCTCAATGCAAGCTGCTTTCTCAATGAAGTGCTGGCACTGAGGTGACAAAACACAGACCTCAACCTTCTCATTCCCTTGGCTGTTCTGTTAAGAGTAACTTTGCTGGGAATCATAACAGACCCTGCCTCATTCATTGCACGTGTCAGTTCATTGAGATCTGGCAAAGAGAAACACGTTCTCTAAAACTCCACTGGCTATCACCTTCTGAAGAATGCTTGCATAATCCCTGAGGGCCGAGGGGTAATTTTCCCAGGATCTTTTTGGTCTGGTGTGGCTATACTGAGGACATTTTTTTCCAGAGGAATGTCCTTGATTATGTCCTGGGATTCCTGTATTTTCTACGTTTTTGAGGTCGTGGACCCCTTTGAAAATCCACTGAACACTAGAAACCTTTTTACAAAAAATCCATACATGCAATACTAGAATGTGCAGTTTCAGGGGTTAAAGATGCCTGTGTGGGAACCTTATTTATCTTCTTGAATAAGAAACTCCCTGGCCTTTGCACAGTAGGTGGCCGCCATCTCCTGTGGTCCCTGAAACAGATTATGCACAGACCTGACTGTGAATCCCATATAGCTGTCTTTATATCCCCCCCCCCCCCAACAAAGCAAAGACTCTTTGCTTCCTCTATGGTAGTTGAAAGAGAGTCCTCAAGCAAAGTATTTGCATTCTGCAGGTTCTTCCTGGTTGGTAGTGACTAAAATCTGGGAAAAGTACCCTCCTGCTGTGTGAGGGTAAGGGTGTGTCCATGTCCGTCTGTGAGTAAAGACAGGAATAGTATCTTCTGTAGTGCGGTGCCTGTTTCTGTGCATTCACACACATGTATTCAAACTCATGCTTCTGCATGTGTATGTATGACAGGTACAGGCATTCTTCTCTGCAGGTCCGGATGAGCTGGGCTTGCCTGTACAGAAATGCAGTAGACCCTGACCTGACTCTTTCTGGGGTGCAGCTACTTTCCAAACCCTGTATCCTCCCCTGCTGTGGGGAGGGTATATACATGCACGTATGTGCAAGTGTGTATATCTTTCCATAGCTGTGGGTCCCCTGTCATTCTCTGCCTGACATCCTTCACACAGGATATTTCATTGAAGTTGGGGCTAGGCTGGACCAGTAAACCCAGCTCCTTCACACCACCACCCTGAGAGGGGGGCAGTGTCTCCAGGAAGGATCAGGAGGAGGAACCACCAGAAGCCCTACTTTTAAGGCCAATCTGGGAAGGGAGGAACAAGCCAAGTGACCTCTAAGGAGATTTCCCAACAATCCAAGTTCAAGGTGATGACAAAGGTCTGGCCTTGGGACCACAGGAAAGGAAACAAATTCCAGAGTCTCTTAGCAGCAGGAAACAGCAGATGGATTGGAATTAGAACGGGCTGAGTGGGCCTGTGAGCTTTAGACCTCCGAGAGGAGGGAAACTTGAGAAGGCCCAACTTAGGATGGCCAGACCTGTGTGGGGTAGGCTAAGTCTGGGGTGGGAATAAAGGCAGCAGAGTGTAAACAGGAACCTGGCCCTGGGGATGTCCTGTGGCAGCACCATTGGTACAGAGGCAACATGAAATGTGTGAACTTGCTTAAAAGCCAAAGCACATTTGTTTATTCTCTTCTTGACATTCTAAAGACAGACCCTAACACACATGCTATTTCTGTGGCTTGGGACCATCCCTAACACCCAAAGTAGCCATTTGGCGATGAGCTTCATCTGTAAGCAGAGAGCAAGGCAGTGACCTCACTCGAGGCAGGGCCAGAGACTCCACACCATGCTTTTCCTGTACCATCACCACTGAAATTCCCAGACTCCGGCTGACTGCCCTGACTGCTGACAGCTGCCACAGATCAGCTGTTTCCTCTGGCTGCCCTTGGTGCCCACCTTACTGTACTGCATAGTTTTTATCAACCTTCTTTCTAAGGGAATGCACACACACACACACACACACACACACACACACACACACACTTTAATGAAATGGCGTATCTTCATTTTTACTTCCTGTCCGGCATAGGCCAAGGGTCCTGGGGTCTCCCATGGGCTTGTCATGGTAGGTTGATGTGAACCCAGAACAGGAGCCACGCTGTTGCTAAGGAGCCACATTGTTATACCGTCATTAAGTCTCCATATCTTACAAGAATAAGTTTCTGTTTCCTAAGCTGAATGTATCCTGCAAACCATGTTTTCAACCACATTGAACTTGTGACTTCCCATGGCCAGTTTTAAATATGGCTTGCTTTAATCGGACTGCTGTGGAATTGCCCTCCTCCTCAGGTTAACACTGACTTTAGCTCATGAATATTGGATCACTATTCAGATGGCTGCTGGTTCCCTGTGTTGAGGAATGCTTCTTTAGTTGAGGGGCTATGGTGCCCTGGTAAGGAGCAGTTTATGGAGGTGGTGTCTGGAGCTGCTTGGGGTCTGGTGTAAGTCTTTCTTCATAGTCTGGGAGCAGAGGCCTGAGAGGTACTCAGAATAAAGTCCAGACTGCAGGCATTCATGCTTGCTCTGAGCTTCTCTAAAATTGCATGTTTCATCCCCCAAGAGAATGGCCTAAGAACTGAGCAAGAAGTAAGGGTTCTTAATTATCCTAAGAAAATGTCTCTTTTTCTTTGCTAACTTGGCAAACATCTTTGTGCAGGACTTGTGTTTTATCCATCCGTTAGAGACAGAGGTTAGTCTGAAGAGGGTGAAGCTGGTGTTCAGGGTTATCTGAGGTAAATTTCAGGACTATAGCACTGCAAAGACCCTTGGATGACATAAAGGTGAATTATAGAATGAGCATATACAATTGGAGACTGATACATAATACAGCAGAACTGGGTAAGAGTGGACATTGGCCAATGTATGCAACATGGCCTTGGGGACCTGTGACACGTAAATGTACTTAAGATATATTCTTATTCTCTGAATTCTCCTCTTGACTACTTATAGGTTGCTAAACAAGGACCACTGACACCTGTTTCATTTACTTGCATCTCTGCTTTATTTTGTAAACATCAATCCACATAATTTACAAATAAACATCTGTAACAATGCCTACCACCAATCAGTAAATATTTAAAAATAGAACACCTTTGTGAGCTAGAAATTCAATTTTAAGAGGAAGAGAGTTCCACCCCCTGGGTGTACCCTGGTGGCCTATTTTAGGTTCCATCCTCCATGCTATGACCACAACCAGACTTTTTGACCACCTAGTGTCTTACTATGGAAAGCAAACATCCTTGTGACCATCAGGTCAAACAGTAGCAGCTGTCATCCCTGTAGGTGCCACTTCATGGGTCCTGTCATTGTGCCAAGCCCTTTTCATAACATGACCATTTCCTAGGCCTTTGTAGTTGTAATTCCCTTGGGCCCCCTGACACCACATTTGTGGGTTTCAGGTGATTTAGGGTGAAAACTAGAAGCTTCTGTGCTTGCTGAATCCAGCCATGAGCCACTAGAATGCCTCGTAGCTTATTGTCCTAGAGACTCACCCAGTAGAGGCAGCAGAAGGGTCTCCTTTCTGCAGGGCATTGTGTTGCCAAGTGACCGAGGAAGGCCACTTGTGAGCCCCTGGATACAGCTGACCGGGGGTGTTGTGGGGGTTTCCACACGCAGGTGCACCAGTACTTTCATTCAGCCATGGTAGAATTGTGGACCTGTGGTTTCCAGTGTGGTTTCTGATTATTTAGCCATGTTCTGAGCATCAAGCTGGTTCTCACAGTGAGTCCAGGACCAGGCCTCTGCAACAGTGAGCGCCATGAGTTCTGGTGGCCGCTTCTCTTCTGGGTTGTCCACATGAGCATGGTGGACCCAAGGCACTTCTGCTTGAACTTTGGGCAACACTATGGGTAGTTCAGCTTATGTGTACTGCTTGTCAAAGAATCGTAGACTGGGTGGTATAAGTAATAAGCTAGGTGGTTTTCTCATAATTATAAAGGTTGGGAAATCAAGTGTGATAGACATGTTTTCTGGTGAGGGCCCTCTTTCCTGGATTATAGATGGCTACCTTCTCACTATAGCCTTGCCAGACTTCTTATACATACTGAGAAAGCAGGGGAAGAGGCAGTATATCACCTTGTCGTCTTGTGTCATCTTGTCTTTGCTTTTGAGGACAGACGTTCCATCCCACTATTAAAACTGTCTAACTTTAATTGCTTCCCCAAAAGCCCTGTCTCCAAATCAAGTCAACTGTTACGGGAATATCACTTAGTCAGTGATGCTGTTGTGGTGGTTGCCGTTGAGTGTCTACTCAACTGGACCTACAATCACCTAAGAGATGAGCCTTGGGGGATGCCTGTGAAGGACAGCCTATATTAGGTTAGAGGCAGAAAGGCCTACCTTTGTTAAAGGGATCATGGTTATATGGGCTGAGACCCTATACTAAATAAAAAGAGAAGTGAGCTGAGAGCTAGCCATATTTCTCTGCTTCTTATCTACAGATGCAGTGTTACCAGTTGCCCCATCATGCTCCTTCTACAATGACATCCCCTCCATGATTGGTTGTACCCTCAACCTCTAAGTCAGCAGAAGTCTTTTCTCCCTTAGGACACTTCTGTTGGAGTATTTTACCATAGCACCAGGGAAAGGAACTGCTATAAACAGGATGAATGGGCTGTATATGCTTACTCTCCACAGGATGGATCATCTCTTCCTTGTCAGCTTTACTGGATTAGGGGATGCCTGGGGAATCAGAGACACCTATGCAGATGTGGCATTTCCAGACACAGTCAGATCATGAGGGCTCTAACCTAATGAGCAGTCGAATCCCTTGATGAATTATCTGGTAGAATTACTACGGGGTGGCAAAGTTTCAAACTAGAGCCCAGTAGGCAAAAGTGAGACATGGGGAATATATCCTTAAGAGGCCGTATCTTTCACTGACCTCTTCCCATAATCCTTCCTTCTGTTCCCTGTCTACTATATGTTCCTACCATCATAATATTTTGCCTAAGTAGCTAAGGACTGATGTCTCTGTAACTGTGAGCCAAGATACAGCTTTCCTTCCTCAAGGCTGTATCAGGCATTCTGTCAGAGTGGATTAAAACACATCCTCAAGTACTTTGCCTTTCCCAGGCTCTCCCCTCATTCTTTAGTAGCCTTTCCTCATGACCTTGTCTGTGGGGTGCCCTAAATTTGGTTCAAGCACACGTTGAGAGATCAGGCCTCAGGGTCAAGAATGTACCCCTCCTTCCAAGTAACATTTGAATTTGCAGAAAAATCAACTCAGATTACAGTGGGGGATCTCTGGCCTTTTAGAAGTCTGAGGTGTATCAATCATTTCCCACACCATGAAGGTAATTTAGCTAAACTGGTTCTTCCCAGCCTAACTTCCACCCAAAACCCCAGCTTTCCCTAGATGGAGGGAAGACAGTTTAGCTTACCAGTAAAGGGGCAGGGACTGAATTAAAAGTGAGAAGACAGAAGGATGTTTTAAGCTATTGGTGGGTACTGATAAAGTTTATTTTTAAATTATAGGACAAAAATTGTGAGTGTTTTAAAGCTTTCACAATTCAGCCAGGTGTGGTCACACACATGTGTAGCACATAGGAGTAGAAACCAAGAGGATGGTTGGGGATGAGGCCAGAGAGCTGAAGGCAAGAAGATCATGAGTTCAAGGCCAGCCTGGGCAATGTCACGAGTCTTTGTCAAAGACAAGAATGACTCCCACTGCTCCCAAAAACAATTGTAGTTTGATAGGATAAAAATGTAGGTGTCGACTTCATGCTGTTAGGTTACAGGACTGCTGGCCTGAGCTGCCTTTCCAGAACCATGTGCATGGCCACACTTGTGTGTACATATACATGGGGGAGGGTATTCTGATGCTAGGGTACAGGCACGTTAGTTGACCATGTTTTCTGAATGGCCACTTGTTGATGGGTCCCGAGCATCTCTGATGCCCTCACATGAGCAGGCCCAGAGGTCTTCTGAAACAGGGCATAGAGACTCATGTTACCCTCTGCACTCATGAACGCTGCCCACAGATGCTGACCAAAGGAGCGCCTGTGTTCCGGGTGGATGGTCAGCAATGTTTGCTTAGTAAACAGAAGCAAGGGGAGCCTCTGTTATAACAGGTGACAAGGGGGAAGAGAGAGCGATGAAGGACTCCTTGTGCAGCTGCATCTCCAGCTGCCAAAGAGGCCAGATCTGGATTGAGGTCCCCAGTGCAGGTGTCTTTAAGAGACCCCAGGACGCACCTTTTGGGCCCAGGGCCTCACTGAGGGCTTCTCTGCTCACCTTTCTACACAAGCTCTCATCTTTCAGCTACAACAAGGTTTTCTCCTCACACAGCAGTTCTTGCTCCAGTTAGAATCTGTGCCTGGCTTGAAGTTCACCATGGACAGAGAGTCAGGAAATACTTGATGAAGTGTTTGTCAGAACAAGAGATTTTCAAGGCTCCTCCCGTGTCCTGAGGTGAACCTGACAGGGGCTGGTGTTGTTGAATTGCAGATTCCAGAAGCCCCTGAGCACTGGAGGGATCTTCCAAGGTCAGACACATTGGTCCCTGGAGAACCGTGACACTGGCTTCTTGGGGTCCTCTCCTACCCAGTGGGCCCTGTATACAAAAAGTACCATCTTGTTTCGAGGGTGGGAAATCTGCGCAGAATCTCCACGCACTTGGCTCACACTGGCTGTGGCCTGTTGAATATCAACAGTTATTTATTTCTCCCCACTAGGCCCTCTCCCAGCCTGTTTTGATTTCTACAGAGTATAGCAAACCTCTGGGCTAAAATTTTTTACTTCCAACTTATAAATTCCACAGGAATTTACTCCTTACACTGACAATTTACACTTAGCTCATTGACTGCATCAGCACTCTTGGCTTCTAGGAGCTACTGCTTCAACCCAGAGACCTTCAGATCCTGGTTCAAAACCTGCTGCATGGTTTCCAAAGCTGAGGATCTTGGCCATGCCTGGGAGACTGAGCCAAGAGCCTGTTTCCTCAGCTGCAATATTATGGTCAGATTGACCATAGAGAACAAGACCTAGCACGCATGCTCTCTCCTGACTCTGACCTATATCCTAGAACACCCTATGAGAGGGCAGTGGCTCCTGCAGTGTTAGGACACACCTGCCAGCCCAGGTCACCTGTGGGGCTACTGCTGGGTTTACACAAGTGAGCATTAAACCATAAAGGGGGGCCTGGAACCTTCCATGGAGAATGTGCCAGCATGCTCATACTTGGCTCGGCAGATGAAATGGCAGGTGAACATACCACTCCCCAAATCTTCCACTCTCAGCCATCCTCCTGTTGCAGAAAATAGGACTTTCATACCTCTGCCGACTTGTGCTTTAGCCATTACATCTGAGAAGGCACTGCCCACCCCAGGCCACCCCAGCAAGAAAGATCTCCTTTCTCTAACTCTGCTGCTTGTGGTTTTGTACTTCATTCATCGCAATTTAAGTTTTGTGTGTGGTGTGAGGTAGAGCGTCACTTTTCTTCTGTATATGGCTATCTAGCTGTCCAGCACCATTGCTGAAATGATACTGCTTTGCTAATTGAATGATTGTAGTCCCCTTGTCAACAATTAACAAACCCTACCTGTGTGAGTTCATTTTTTTTTTGGACTTTGAGTCCCATTCCCATGGTCTGTATGTCTACCTCATGTCAGTACCCTGCTGCCGTTATACTGAGGCTCAAAATCAGAACTATTGAACTATCAGTGGTATACTTTTTTAAAGCTTTAGCCTGTCCATTTACTCTTTCACCTAATGTGTGGGCTACTAAATTTCTCAGCTCCCCTGGGGTCTTCTCTGTCAGTGGGTGTAAGGCAGGGGTATTTTTGTTGTCAGTGACATTGTCTGTTTAGGAAAGAGACCAGCGACCTTTGAGGACATTGCTCCAGTGTTCTATACAGTATAGAAATAAAGACCTTGGCTAACTCATCTTAATTCTACAAGGCCAACCCTAAGAGACTGAGACAGAGAGATGAGGGCAAACAGAGCATGTCCTGATGGGGGAATGGCTTGGGTAAGGCAAAGGCTTAGAGAGCAATCCACTGTGCCCCAGGAGATAGATGCCCCAAGGTGGGACAGAAAGTCATGGCACAGCAGGCGTGGAGCACAGAGCTTCTGAGTCCCAGGCAGAGGGATCTCTACCTGGCCACTTCTTTTGCCAGACAGCCAGAGCAGCACCATAAATGGTGCTGCCTGTTTTGTTTTGTTTAGATTCTGTGCTCCCAATGGGGTTCTGGGGTTCCTCAGGAGACCAGTGACTTACGATGCTATGATATCCTGCATACTGAGTGAATCCTGGTAAATTCCTGATTTCAGAAACCAGACTGAGAGGAGACCCAAGTGGGTCAAGGAATTTGGAGAGAAAAGTGGAGACAGAGGTGGTGCTGAGATGAATATAGCATTTCTTTATTGCAGCTGATAATTTTTTTTTTACCCAACCTAGGTTTGTTTGTTTGTTTGTGGGTTTGGTTTTTGTTTTAGGGTGCTCTGATTTAATTTTGCCGCTTGCTACAACGTATTTGCAACTCGCTCCCTGGCAGTCATTCATGGACATGTGCAGATCGGTGAAAACTATGAGTCATGGGACAGGCACATTCCCGGCTGAGGTTGAACAAGGCCACGCTCTGCCTTGCTGTTTCAAGGCATAACAAGTGCCCTTTTCAGTGTACTTGGTGCCACATGTTTTGTATTTTTGCCCCCCCCTTTGTGATTTCACTGTTTCAAATGGCTTCCAAGCCTAATACTCGAGTGCAGTGTTCCTAAGAGCAAGATACCAGAATGTGCCTTACAGAGCCTGTGGAGAAAATATGGAGAGGGGGAAGAAGAGCTGAGCATTCCTGTCCAAGCAGGAATTACGTGGGTGTGGGTTTAATGTGAACGAGTCGACAACATATAATAAACAGAGTATCTTTACACTGGAAGGTAACTATAGATTGATACGACCAAAGATGTATAAAGCTAGTCCTGTTATTTTACCCAAGTGCAGCATAAGTATTTGTAATTCAGTGGTCATATGAATTTTTAGAATCAACTGACTTATGTATATGGCCCTGGATTGAGTCCTAGCAACACACACACACACACACACACACACACACACACACACACATGCACATTATTTAAAATGTATATATGGCCTGCCTATTATTATGAATGAGAATCAACAGTCTCTATTTTCCATTTGTCACCTATTGGACTTTTAGGACATTTGCTCTTAAATGTTATCCCCCAAGTTCTATTGTACCCATTCACACTGTTTGAAGTCCTACCAGATTACACACCGTTGTCAATAAGCATGACCATGACATACTCAACAACAGCAAATGAATAGATACTAGTCTCTCTCTTGTCTGGTAGTATGAGGGCTCGGTGATAAGTGCTGGTGTTGGCACAGTGTGCAGCAGACAAGGAAAACCCGACTGTCAGCTCAAAGGCAGAGCCCTGTGCGTCTGACTACTGTGCTACAAGCTGCAGACAGTTTACACACTGATTTACTGGAGAAACTGGGTTTATACGCTTGTGTGGTATTTGCTCTTTGACTCTAGAGCAGATCGAATAGATAGCTCCAAGTTTAGGAATTATAAACTTACATGCAGCTTTCGACTGAAAAGGAAAACAATTAAACCTCCTCCCCTGATTTCCTCTCCAACACTGTGATCCTACAGAGACAGAGAGGAGGGAAGGAGGCTCCACATGTGGCATGGCTAGGGAGGTAGGGCGGGGGCTTTGGTGGTCATTGTCAACTTCTCTGAAGGAATGAATTAAACATCCCTGGCATCAAAAGAATTCATTATTGCCCTCTATTCCTCTACTCAGCACTTGAGGTTTTGAATGTGATTTACTCCTGTTTATCCCAGGGGTTCACCATTGGTGGAATAAACTCCAGTTTAAGTACACATGCAGTTCTATGTTCAGTTGAGTTGACTGGGAACTTCCTGCATCATTTGCTTCCTGCAGAGCTGTACATCTGGGACCAAAATCCAGTGGCGTCTTATTTTTGTTTCTCCCTCCTCTGCTTTGTCACCTAGAATAAATGAAATATATAGCTTTGTTAATGGCATGACATTTAAGTCCAATATAAGAACTTCGTTTGGCCTCTTATTTACATCTTTATGTCTTTATAGCAAGGTGGGGCATGCACACGCATGAGATGAGGTCAGAGGACCACTTGTGGGAGTCGGTCCTCTCTCCTCACTGTGTGGGTTCCAGGGATCAAACTCAAGTCTTTAGCTTTAGAGGCAACCACCTTTCTCTCCTGATCCATCTCAACAGCCCATTATATCACTTAACACAGTGAAAAAGGAAAGAATGTAAAAGGTCTCTAATCCCCTTACCATATCCCAGAATCGCTGGAATCTTCTTATCTTTAGGCTTAAGAGCATTCTGGCTTAAATAGAAGAAGCCTTTGTTCTTCTCCTCCTACCTCATTCTGTAAGCACACACTAAGATTTATGAAAATACCCTCAGCCCAAGCGTATTCACTGCTGTCCGTTAGCCAAGCTTTGCAGAAAGTGCCAGCAGTCAGCAGAGGTGTTAGAGGCAGAGCGCCCTTCATTTCTCTCCAGCTCCAACATCGGTAGTCAATCTTGATTGTTAACTTTATTAGATGGAGATAAAGAAGGCGATTATCCACTCCCATCTCTTGTGTGAATCTGTGAGAGCATGTTGAGAGAGGTCTAGACCATGGTGCCTCTATCCTAATCACTGGCTCACTCATTACCAGATCTAAAACCATTGAGGGGTGGTGAGACTGTGGAAGACAAGTCCTGTTGGAGGAGGTGGGTCACTGGAAGAGTACCTTGGAATGGAGCTATCTTGCCTGGATCCCTGCCTGTCTCTGCTCTGCTCCCTGGCTTCTACAAGCTAAGCTCCACTGTGCCTATCTGCCATTGAGCAGAAGCCTAACCACCGTCTCACACGTGAGAATCTAGGCAGCTGCAGATTGAAACCTCTCAGTACTGTGAGCCAAAACTGGTCCAGTCAAAACTTTCACCCTTTCTCTGGTGTTTGTCACAGTGAGGAGAGTCTGACTAACATTAGCACTGATTGACTGCACAGCTGACTACTGAGCCTCTGTTTGCCCATTCAAAAAAAAAAAAGTCTTCCTCCACAGGGATGGGTCAGGCAGCTTTGTTCTTCGAGGGACACTGCTGGTAAGTGGCACTTGCCTTTCTGCTTTCTTTTTGTCCTAAGGAGCGATGCAAGCATGCAGGACTGGTGTTTTAAAATGAGTCCTGCTATGATTTCTTTTGTGGAGAATTTTCAATCATGGAAGCATGAAGCCAATGGAAGCACCAGGGTGGGACTTAAGAAACCTTGCCAGTGGGAACTGCAGCTAAAGGGACTCCGTAGTGGATGTGACAGAGTCTTTTTGGTTTTTTTAAATACATGGATGTAGAGAAAAGTAGTTTTTCTGCTATTTCTGACAAGCACCATTGTGGACATCGGTGGTCTCTTCTGGTTTGGTGCTTTCCAGGGCCTGAGGTGATCAAGTTTTGTGTTAGTTAGCTCTGCACTACTAGGGAGAATCCCCAAAAGAGGGGGGGTTTATTTTGGCCTTGACTGTAGAGGTCCCAGTGGATGTCTGTCAGCCCCATTGCTCTTAGGCCCCCTTGTGCTAGTGCTGGGTGCAATGGTCGGAGTTACACAGAAGAGCGGATGGCTCACAAGATGGCCAGCATGAGAAAAAGAAGGAGATTGAGCCCTACTCTCCCCTTCAGGAGTGAGTCCCCAAAGCCCACCGCCTAGGCACCTCAGCACCTCCCAAAATGCCACCCTAGTGACCTCCACCCCTGGGCATTTAGAAAACACTTGATCCAGACTAGACCAGGGCATCCCTGTCTCCAGCACTCCTGCCCTAAGTGGTTGTTTCTTTACATGGAGCACTGAACACTGGCGACCCTGTTGTCCACAGAAGCGCCATGGCTTAATTACCATTTATTTACCCAGCAGATCTTTTGTTTATGGCAACCTGGGATTTTCTCCAGTCTTTGTTTACACATTCGAAGCATTTCAATGCCCTTGCTCATAACCTCACACAGCTCTTGTGTTTTGTGATCAAGGGTTTTCTTTAATGTGTTTTCTTTTGCTGGGTTTTATCACCAGGCTGGTAATGATTTCAATCAATCATTAGAAGCAATGGCCCTTAATCCACCCTTGTGCAAGAGGATTCTTATAAATAAACTGATCCTTTGTTTTCTAGCTGGTTTTCTTTTTTTTTTAATCCAAGCATGTGCACCTTGGAAAAATTAAAATGCAATTATTGGAAGACTCTTTGCTGTTTGCTGCTTATAGCCTGCATGCTAGCCTATTAGAGTGGGCAGTCCAGCCTGCCAGCTCAGACTGCAGAGGGATGCTGGGACCCAGGAAAGTATTGTGTGGCACTTAGGGTCTGCTGGTTCAGCAGCAGAGCCCACAGCGGGCATGCACAGGACAGCAAGCTCAGCACAGCTGGCCATAGTATGCCTCTCTATTCTCTCACCACATGGCTGCCTTAGAATGTATGTTTCTGATTGCCTATAATTGACTCATTGACCCAGAATGGCTGTAACCTTTGTTGGCAGCCCCTGCAGTGTGTGTCTTAGTGTATGTGTATTTGTGTGCCTGCGTGTGCATGTGTGTGTGTGTGTGTGTGTGTGTGTGTGTGTGTGTGTGTGTGTGTCCCATGGACCATCGGGACTGAGTAACAGCATCTCATCTACTTACTGGTGGACTGTCAGCAACAACCCACAAATCATTTTAAAACAGAACCAGAGTAAAGCCCTTGAAGGCAACAGACAGCCCAATCGCATGCTTACTGTATGTTGTTTTCTTTCAACTTGCAGTGCTGGATTGTTAAGTTCACATGCATAGAATGTGTTTTTAGGCCAAAATAGCATTTAATTTATTTCTTTGCTGCTGCATTTGAATTCTGCAGCCTTGGCCAAACCCATTGCACATTTGCAGAGAAAAATAGACCTGCAGCAGCTCATCATGTGGGATGTGGACCCACTGACAGCCCCCCTCTGTGCCTCATGGAAGGGACTCAGAAGGAGGGAATGGCCTGTGTGTGCCAGCTTGATAACGTTTTCCTTTGTGGCGCTGAGGACCAGGCCCTCACATTGCTCAGTAAGCACTTTGCCTCTAACCTGAACTGAAAGCCCTCATTTTCTTTTTCATGGGGCCTCGGGCATCATTTCCAGTCTTGTTCTGAAGGGGGAAGATAAGTATGAGAGTGAATATCAAATGCACAGGAAGTACAGCGATACCTAGAGCTGGCTTCCCACTAAGAAGATGAGGTTATTTTACGTAGGGAAGGGGAGGTCATTTTTTAATGAGATAGTTCCCCCTAGATGGCCCTCTTTATTATCTGCCAACTCCATAGTCGGTTCGGGAATATTAGTGAGGGAGTCCTGAGCTCTAGCATGATGGAGCTTAGCAGGTGGACTGTAGGCATGGTGGCAGTGCACAGGCGCTCCTTCCTAAAGTGATCACAGCATGTTGCTGAGCCTGAAAGTAAACCACCACAAGGCTTCGCCTTTATCACTTTGGGCTACTGAAGCACAGCTCCGGTGTGATCCAATGTAACCTCACAAGGCCTTCGTGAAGGGCAGCCTGCACTGGGGTGACCAACCAATGTTAGAAGAGGGCAGAGGGCAGGAGCCCAGAGACCTAGCTGCCATAAGCCTTGAGGTGACTGGATGGCACAGAATGGACATTCTGGGAACAGAGCTAGCAGAAGTACAGACAGATACTGTGAGGGCAGGAAGCCTGGAGCCAGCCTGCTGAAGTGGGGCTCTCTTCCCCTGATCTGTGGCTGTGCACAATAGTCTTGTTCTCCTCAGCCATCTATGTTCTTCACACGCAGTCCTCGCCAGTGAGCCTTCCTCTCAGGGAAACCCCAGGCCCTTCTCCTGCATTTGGCTTATTGATACACATCCCTGCCCCTCTGCATGCTGCCTCTTGCATATACCTTTGCCATGTGCTGCCTTTGCCCCTGAGGGTCAGGACCGGGGGGAGGGAGAATACAAAACGTGAGGATGACATGTAAGCGCAAGAGAGACACCCTCCTTAAATTTTGCATTCTGCTCCACTTGCTTTGCTGGTACCACTCTGAGCCCCGAATGCCAAACCAGGTGACCTTGGGAAGCTCTCCCTCCCTTTCTGAACTTGGTTTGGATTGCCTCCACTCTCAGTGATGAGAATGGAATTAAATGCTTTGGAGAAGCCACACAGCACGCTACTGACCCATGTCAAGGGCTCACTAGATGTTTATGGTCACTGACATTATTACTGGATTAATACAAAGCATCATGCATGAGCCAGTCTCAGGGGAGCTCCAGGCTTGCAGGACCAGCCTGGTAGACAGCCGTGTCCCCATTTGCCCCTTTCCAGACTGTGCGTGATTCTGACTATGTGGACTTCCCTGGAGGTCAGGGCCTCCCCGTTCTGAAGAGGATGTATTTTGTGTCTCTGCTGCAGGAATTGCTTACTTAGGAGGCGTGTGCAGTGCTAAGAGGAAATGTGTGCTCGCCGAAGACAATGGTCTCAATCTGGCCTTTACCATCGCACATGAGCTGGGCCACAAGTAAGTATCAGACTCCGATGTTCTGCCTTCCTTCCTTCTTCTCCAAACACACTTTCCACATGATTTGTGCCTTTGCTGTTTCTGTAATAAAAAGGTCCACCCCAGAGATCAACTCTTGAGTGTGGAAACGTTAATCTCAAGTTGATTTCTTCTCGGAGCCAGCAGTGAGAGATCTTCCTGGGCGTCTTAGCTGGTTGTACCACTTCTACCTCTACATAGTCCTTTTGTGCAGTCTAAGGACATCATTCAAAATGGTTGGGTTTCTCTTTGGACTATTTGCTTTCTGTTTTCTTTTTGGGCACTTCAGAAGGCTCACTTTCTGAATGTAGAACACAGCGTCTCAGTTTGGAAGAATCAGCAGCAACTGCCTTTGCACATGCTAAGTCTTTCCTTTAAAATGAAATAACCTCAAAGCCCTAGAGCCCAAAGGTACCTCCTCGGGGAGAATCTGGGGCAGCTTCCTCCATTTTCAGAGGAGGAAACTGGGTGTTAGGGGGCTGTAATCACCTGCAGGAAGTCTCAGGAGCCTGTCTATTCTACAAAAGTGGCCTCAAAGTTTACCCTTTCTGCTAGAAAGGATGTCTGTTTTATGTTTCTCTGAAGGGAAAAACTGTGATATGACTGTGTAAGAACTTTAAAAAAATTAAATTGAGGAAACCTGAGCACAGAGAACAGTGGGAAAACTTATATTGGATTGTATAGACCGTAAATGGAAATCGAGCTCCGGGGAAATGGCTGTAAAGTTTTTCTAATGACCTCCACAGGAAGGGGCCTGGGGCCTTAACTGTCACTGTGGGTTGTTGTGCGAACAAAGCGGGTGCATGCGGAAGGATGGAAAAGCTATTGTCTTCCAGAGATATCTCGGGACTTTCTTTCTCTTTTGTTCTGTTTGTCTGCTGCCATTTGTGGAAGGCTTGGCAGTTGGTTCCTCAGGACTTGGTGGATACCAGGATGTGGGCACAAAGAGGAAGAACAGACAAAGAGGATGCCGTGTGTGTATAGCATGAGGACCATGGTATTTATTGACCTGATGTAACGAAGCTAGCCAAGCTCGGCTCTGATGCACTCCCTTGCTTCATGCTCATGTTGCTTCCTGACTGTTAGTGGACAACATTTAACCCCATTGGTTTCTTTTCTTTTCTTTTTCTTTTATCTTTCATTGCATTTATAACACTGCTTTCCAGTGGTTAAAACTCCATACCCAACCGACTCACTAGGGCACCATGGCCTTGGCAGGCATTCTCTGACTATTAAAGAACCAGCCTATCTCAGTGCCTGGGAGTAAGTCAGCTGTGTAATAGCTGCAAGGATACAGAGCTTGCAGGGACAACGAGGAGCATCTGGGTTGTTTTTAAATCTGTGAATAGTCAAGTCAAATAACATCTGAAGGAGCCAGAGCAAGGCATGGCTCGGTGAGAGAAGAGTGCTTGCCACTCAGCGAAGATCCCAGGTAAAGCCAAATGAGGTAGCATGTTTGTAATGCTAGCCCTCTGGCAGTAAGATGGACAGGTAGATATAGCAGAATCCCCAGAGGATCACAGGCCAACAAGGCTAGTGTACACAGCAGTGACTAAGAGACCATAACCAACACCTGGGCTATCTGAGTGCAGAGAGAGAGAGAGAGAGAGAGAGAGAGAGAGAGAGAGAGAGAGAGAGAGAGAGAGACAGAGACAGAGAGAGACAGAGAGAGACAGAGAGAGAGAGACAGAGAGAGAGAGATGGGGAGGGAGTAGTGGCTGGAAATGACCCTTCAGCTACAGTCTGTATTTAGTTTCAGGGTTAGCCTGCTACTAAAATCTATACCTACAAAAACAAACACTGTGGTGAATCAAAGCCAATAAACGACTAGGCAGTGGTTAAAAAGGTATCATTCTTTGCAGAGGACCTGGGTTCAATTCCCAGCACCACATCTACCTGCTCATAACCACCTATCGCTACAGTTATTGGAGATCTGACTCCCCCGTCTTCTATAGATGCCTATAGGAACGTGAGGTACAGAAACTCACACAGGCACACAGGCATACACATAAATAAAAATGGCAAAGAAAAAAGATGATTTGAGCTACTGGTATAGGAATTACAGTGTCCTGTGGCAGCATCCAGCACCATGGTCTGTCCCAGAGTACTGTTTGCATACACATTGGCACAGACATGCTGCATGAAGGTACTGCTTTTAGAATATAAAAACACAAGAGGCCTGATAACCTGTTGGGTCAAACACTGGCTGCTTAGCACAGGAGGTCTGCAGAGAGGAATGGCTAGACACAGGCACACTTCAGTACCCTTTGGCTATAGACTGTGTACAGTCTCTTGGAGAATTCTTTATAGCTTGCTACTAAACTCTAATTACCTACAAAACCAAACACTATTGTGAATGAAAGCCAATAAACCCTACCAGCATGTGTCTCCTCCTAGCGCAGTGATTACAGTTTTCCCAAGGAAGCCTGTTGTCTGAGTCGTGTCATTGTTGGGCAGTAGCACCCTCCTCACCTCCGCCCCCACCTGCCAAGCCACATAATCCTTCTCTGAAGTCTCCTCTGGTCACCCTAGTTCAGGATGGTAGGGGCTGGGGGTGGGCCATGTGGACTGCTTAGAAAAGAGGAAGCCTATACTCTCAGCAAAGCCAAAGACTGAACTGCTTCAGAGATGTCAAACCCAACATGTTCTGGGAGAGAGTGGGCAGTCCAACTCTGTGTCCTCTCACTTATGTGGGAGGGTCCCTAGGGCACAGATTCACTAGTCTCTGCTGACACAGTACTGAGAAGGGGAGGCTTCCAGCGGAAGCTCTGAGTCTTGACGCCTGGGTCTCAGTGGCTCTCTCATTCCTTACGAGCGTGCTTCCTACCAGAACCCCTGTGTGCAGCTGCCCTCCAGTCATACTGCACACGGAATATCCCCTCCTATGTGAGCCACACACTCTAATTTGTTAACAAGTGAGCCAGCTAACGTCGTGATTTGACTTCTGATTTGATTTTAAGGAAACAAAAAGCTCAGTGAGGCAGGGTGGGGAATTCTCTTCAGCATCCAAGAACTGTGCTTCCTCCTTACTCTTTCTCAGGGCTCTCTTTGTGTATATGCATAGTTTTATCTTTTAAAAAAATTATTTTGTTTTATGTATATGAGTGTTTTGCCTCTCTTTCTCTGTCTCTCTGTCTCTCTTTCTCTTTCTGTGTCTCTCTGTCTCTCTGTCTCTGTCTCTCTGTCTCTGTCTCTGTCTCTCTCTCTCTCTCTCTCTCTCTCTCTCTCTCTCTGTGTGTGTGTGTGTGTGTGTGTGTGTGTGTGTGTGTGTGTGTGTGTGTGTGTGTACCCGTATGCTTGACTGGTATCTAAGGAGGTCGGAAGAGGGTGTCAAATACCCTGGAACTGGAATTGCAGGCAGTTGTGAGCTGCCAGGTGGGTGCTGGGACTTGAACCTGAATCCTCTAGAGGAGCAGCAGTGCTTTAACCACTGAGCCACCTCTTCAGCCCTGCACAGATTTAACTCATCAAAAGTTGATTTATCTGGTACTATAAAAGGCTCTAACTAAATTACAATCACATGCATCCTCGGTTGTAAATTGACAATTCTTGCAGTGTCAATGTCAATAATTCACAAAGGACCCAAACTGTTAACATAGTAATGATGTTTAGGCCAAATCAGAGCTCATTTACTGACCATGTTCTGCAGGATGGGTGCTGTATTAGATGCTTCTCATCCATTAAGTGAATGAGTGAGTCTAGTGAGGTAGATATTGTTTAGCTATTATTTTAGAACCAAAGATGGAAAATAGCACTAAATTGTTTGTTGTCTGAGGATTTTATGCATGCACATAATGTGTTGAAATCTACCCCTCCCCCATCAATTTCTTCTCTGTGTGCCCCACCATTTTCACCCCCCAATTCTCTCTTTCTCTCTCTCTCTCTCTCTCTCTCTCTCTCACACACACACACACACACACACACACACACACACACAATCCCTTTACATCTGCTTCATGCTGCCAGTGTGTGTATGAACACGGGCCATTCAATGGAAGATAAATAGCCTCTTAGGAGCCACGCCCCTGAAGAAACCTGACTTTCTCCCAGTAGCCGTCTGCTGCCAATAGTGCCACAGCTAGGGCTGGAGCTTTGTGACTCTCCCCCTTATCCATGCTGGGACTTTGCCTGGTTTGATCTTGTGCAGGTCTTGTGCCGACAGGGACAGCTCCTATGGGTTCGTTGTATGCAACTGCCCCTCCTGTATCCAGAAAACACTAGGTTTTGTAGTCAGCGACTGCCTCCGACTTACGAGCTTTCCAATCTCTTTTCTGTGATGACCCCTGAGCCTTGGGAGAAGAGGGTGTGGTGTAGATTGTCTTGTTTATGGCTGTGTACCCTGTGTTCTCATTTTCTCTAAAAGTTGACCAGTTGTGGGTCTCCATGTTAATCATCATCCACTACAAAAAAAAAAAAACTTCTCTGAAGAGGGCTGTGAGCTGCTCTAGCTGCGGGATAATAAGTACTTAGAAGGCACTTTAATCCCATGTCCACTTAGCAGAATAATAGTCGTGGATTCTCCCAGAGGACAAGACCTAGCAAGCCATGGGCTCTTGGCCCTATTAACCATGCCAGTCGTAACTGCAGCCTTGTGGAGCAGGCTCTGAATTTAATCAGGAGATTGGTTACTCCTATGATATCTGTTTTGTTTTTTTAGTGTATGGCCTCAGGATGGAGAGATGCCTCCGCAATTAAGAGCACTTGTTCAGTTCCCAGCACCCGCGGCAAGCGGCTCACAACTGCCTGTGACACCAACTCCAGGGAACTCCATAGTTTCTTCTGACTTCTTGGGTTTCTGTACACCATAACATGTGCATGCACATGTGTGTGTGTGTGTGTGTGTGTGTGTGTGTGTGTGTGTGTGTGTGTGTGTGTGTGTGTGTGTAGATAGACTGTATGTCAGAGTTAAAGTTGTAAGGCAAACTGACTGTTGGTGTGACCCTCTTACGTTTTGAGAGGTTGTGTCGAATGTGACAGTAGGTCTAGGAGAGACTCATGGTTGGTAAGAGCTTGTGTCTGGTGCAGGGAGAGGCTGGAAATACACCAGAGAGAGCTGATATTCTAGGTTCAGGGAAACCCAGAACCTGTGCATGCAGTGTGCATGCATGTAGAATGTGTCATGCAGAACACGCAGCATGCCTTTCATGGGTAGGGCTGAGTGGTCTTAGGCAACGTCTGAAGATAGAGCCCTTTAGGTGGGCTGATGGGGAGGTGAAAAACCCATTTTGTGAATGTCCACTCGAATCAAATGTATATGTGGGAATAGTGATTTCCCTCCACAGAAAATAATCGTTGTTTGTTGAATGTGGGACCTTGTTAGATAAACCAAAGCTGAATCCGGGTGCATCGATGTCTACCTGGCAATCCAGTGCTCACCCTGCATGCTCTGCAACACAAGGGAACTGCAGAAAGTCCTCTCAGATAACACAAATGCCACTTGTGAAGCTAGCCCCTTGCTTCTAATCCTCAGGTTGAATGTCTCCTTGTTCTTGTTAGGTTGTTTGTTTGTTTTGTTTTGGTGGGTTTGGTTTTGTTGTTGTTGTTGTTGTTGTTTTTTGGCTTGTTCGAGACAGGGTTTCTCTGTGTAAACCTGGCTGTCCTGGAACTCACTCTGTAGATCAGGCTGGTCTCGAACTCAGAAATCCACCTGTCTCTGCCTCCCGAGTGCTGAGATTAAAGGTGTGCGCCATCACTGCCCGGCTAGTTTTGGTGTTTTTGTTTGTTTTGTTTTGTTTTTGTATCTTTCTGCCTTTTCAAAGAGCAAGTTTCTCCCTATTCTGAAAATGACACCTCCTCTGCTCTGTGATCCCTGTCCCCTGCTCTGTGTCAGTGTGCCTGGGGTGCATAGATACACCACAGCCCTGCCTCACCACAGGTCAGCTGTCCCAAGGAGAAGGCTTAGCAAGGCTCTCCAGGAGACTCCTTCATCTTCAGGAGAGATCCACTGGAAACACAGCATCACACAGGGTCCACTGATGCTCTTTCTAGCACCAGCCACCTTCTTGCTTCTGTATCTTGCTCCCACATCCATATCCTCCTGAGGTTCCATCTGAATTGAGCCACAGTGGTGCTGAAAGCTGTTTTGCCCTCCTGGAGCCTGTCCCCTTGTTCACTCTGAGTTTGCATGTCTTTTCTCTGAGGAGTCATGCTGTAGGCAGGTTTGTTCTCTGTATCTTCATCTGTCACCTCCTAGGATACCTTAGTCAAGCATACAGTGCAGAACCTAAAATAACATGTGATGGAAAGTGCAAGGCTGACTGGCAGGGACGTGACCATGGAAACATGGAGGGGCACTGCCTCATATCAGATGCACCGATCTGGAACTCCGTTTGGTCATCTAGTTGTTAAGTAAGCACTCATAGACACTCATACATCACACATGGACACGGTCAAATCGCTTGTACACCCCTGAAGGCACAGATCCATGCAACACCCTGGAGCCACCTTCCTTCGTTTACAAATACCGGCCAGGGGTGACTAAAATGTAGGGAAGCATGTACAGACCCAGGGACACCACAGGTACCTGGGCATAACGGGACCCATGGTGTTAGAAGTTCCTGTGGCACCTCAGAACTGAAACCTCTTCACTGTGGGTGTCTCCGGCCAGAACGTGACATCCCAGAGGTGAGCTGAGGACAGCAGGTGTCAGGAGTCTATGCAGCTGACCATGTGTCTGTA
Organism: Uromys caudimaculatus; assembly: GCA_028551405.1. NCBI lineage: Eukaryota > Metazoa > Chordata > Mammalia > Rodentia > Muridae > Uromys > Uromys caudimaculatus. Next base: position 123,076,655 of record CM052703.1, on the reverse strand, counting down.
CTAAAGGACTTCTTTACTGCTCTGCTACTCAAAACATGAGGGATCCAATCCCTGGGACGCGCAGCCGAGGGGAAGTAGGCGGAAGCTTGTCTGGAGCAGAGGGGAAAGGAGGGGAGAGGCGGGTGGGGAAATGTTCTCATAACTGAAGTCGACACAGTTCAAATGAAAAGGAATTGTCTTGGCCCCAGAACAGGAAGGAAAGCAAACTGTAATCCAGATGTGGGAGGCGTGGAAGCTCGTCTGTAATTTGTATTAAGGAAGAACTGGCTGGTACAATGTGAGGAATGCTGAGGGGGTACAGGACAGTTCTGGGCTGGCAGATGGCCTCCTAGCATCCTGTGCAGTGTGTCTGGCTTGTGTGCTGTACCTAGGAGGTACTGGGTATGGCAAGCCATCAGATGGGCCAGCTTTTTAAGAGGGCACTACAGAGACTTTCTGGAAATGTCATAACTGTTTAGACATCTTGTGTGGGGGAGGGAGGGGTGTGCTTTTATTCTAGATAGACTTGGGACAGTTGGTACACTCAGAGCCTGGCCTTCTTGAGGGCCAAGAAGGGGGAATCTTCTCCTAACAAGGGTCTGGTTGTGGCACAGGACTTTCTGACAGTTTTTTTGCTGGTCCTCTGACCACATCTCCATCTTCTAGTCAGCTTCCATAGTCCCTGGGAGGCTATTGCTCCATCCTTCCTTAGTAAAGGGTCATCATGATGGTAGCTGCCTGCAAGGGCTTAGGTTTCCCTAAGAGGGGGTCCCAGAGAGATTTGGGGGTATGATTTCCTTTCTCTTCCCCTCTTCCTCCATCAAAGTCAAAAGTCAGTGCCTAGCATTTGTTGTCGGATGTGGCATTATTGTCCAAATCCAGATAGGTACGCAACATGCTGACCTTGTTTCTTGTTTTGTATTTTCATTGATGTACTTGTCCATATTTCAAACCTTGCTACTTAAAATCTCAGAGCTTGTCACATAAATCAACCTGCACTGACACCCATAGCATCTCAGCAGAGATAGAACGTTCTAATGTCTAAAAGGTTCTCAGCATAGCTGACCCGAAACGTCACCCACGTCTCTTCTTTCCCCTGCTCCGCTCCTCCAAGAGTCCTTGTGTCATCTCATGATGGGGGTTTCGAGTGGGGTTGCTGCTATGGTCAGAGCATCAAGGATATTTGTATAAGTGAACTTCCTGTCCTACTCCACCCCAACCCCTCCCCAGCTCCATTCCTCCTCATCCAGCATTTGGACTACAGAGACACTTCAACACTTCCTTTGCCATCTCAGCATGCAACTTAGAGGCCTGTATGAGGAGAAGACACTTCAAGTCTCTGGGAAAACCAGAGCCCCATCCTTGAAAGGACCTTAACCATGACACTCCTCAGTGTGCCCAAGCCAGGCTTGACACCTTGCTGCAGACAGAGGAACAAACCACTAGAAAGCTACCCTAGGAGTTCATCCTCGAACCTGCCAGTGTAGTCCTGTGGGCATGCTGAGCAGTAGCTGTTACATAGATGTCATCCACTACGATAGAACACACAGCTGCAAAGAGGCTCCCCTGCCCCAGAGGGTTGGTACCCAGTCTTTATCCCAAGAATGATGTGTGTTTAATTATCCACTGGCCAAAACGAAGTCATCCAAGATGGTGGTGTGCACAGATGGGAAGACAGTTGAGTTTGGCTGAGGAGCCCCATCTGAAATCCCCTCAGAGCTCTCTTCCACTAAAGACCCTGCCAGGAGTTAGATGAGATCCAATTGTCTCGTTAGATTGCAGAGGCTTCTGGCAGCTTCAGCTAAGTGGCTTTTCTTATGCTTCTTGGAGCTAGAAGGGACTTCTGTAGTCATCTTAGCCTCATCTCCTGGGTGGCAAGGCCATTTCCTTCCCACAGCTACAAGTGGTTAAGTGCAGACTTGGGCCAGAGCCTGGGCTGCAGCACAATGTGCTTGCCGCAGAGGGACAGAAACTGGGCTTTGGCCCTGTAGAATATCTCCACTTGCCTTTACGTAAAACAGCAGTTCTCAACCTTTGAGTCGAAACCACTTTGGAGTCACATATCAGATATTCTGCATATCAGATTTTCACCTTGTGATTCATAACAGTAGCAAAATAACAGTTATAAAGTAGCAATGAAATACTTTTATGGTTGGGGTTACAATAACATGAGGAACTAACTGTATTAAAGGGTCCCAGCATTGGGAAGGTTGAGAACCACTAACTTAGAAGGTCACCCTCCCATGTGGCTAGTCTTTTAGAATCCATAGAATAGATGTATACTGTCTTTCAGAAGGGTTGGACCCTTTCTCCCAAATGAAGTCCTCATGCATCAAATGCCTACTAGTAGTGGAAAAATTTAAACCAAATACCCACAGATACCTGCAGATGCTGAGATCTCAGGGATCTTGCCAGCAGCCTGTGCACTGGCAAACACTGAGAAAAGACCCTTTTTAGCCTTTTCTGTCTGGTGTACACAGGGCATATTTGGTGACTTGATCGTGTGGCAGAAAGTCCCAATTGAAGCACTCGGTGTTCTAGAGAGAGCTGTACATTCACATACTTTGTTGCTGATACTCCAGCAGGACATAGAGTGGCCTCTTGAGAAAAATAGCAGTAAGAGGTGGCTATACATGAGGGAGGCCATCATTTTCTTCAAGTCATTGGGGTCATTAAGCTTCAGGATTCCATCTCATTCCACATAGCCACTCCTGAGGGGTTAAGAAAGGGCTCGGGCAAAGCAGCCATCTGTCATTCTTTGACTCTTAGATTGCATAAAGATGAGAGGGGATGCCAAGGACGTGAGTTGGTAGTTTTAAACCAAGTTGGGAAACATCAAGATCCCTAATGAGGCCAGGGCTGGGAGTTAAGACAGGCAGCTGTGTGGCAAGGAGCAGAGCCCTGTGGTCCTGGGATGTGTGACCTGCTTCTGTGCCTCAGTGTGACTTCCTCCGCTGACAACCATATGGATTGTCAAGGGAACAAGGAAGAGACACCTTGGTAGTCTTCAGAAGTCACATCTCTCTTGGTCCCAGTGTTCCCACATCCAGGATGTGACAAATCCCATAGGACCCCTGCTGGGGGAAGCTTCTGATACTCTGGGGACCGAAGGCTAAAACATCCACTTGACGACCATAGGAGCTTTCACCAAAGCACTCCCTCAGACAGAAGCAATGGTTGACAGTCTTGTAACTGTTGTCGGTATTTGGGGGTTCTAGAAGAGAGGGAACACTTGGATTAATTAAGAGCCTGCTTTGTGACATTTGCTCTCTAATCATCCAAAGGCATCAAAAATGTCTCCTTACCTGCAGGAACCGATGACAGAAAGAGGCCTCTGAGTTCCCCGGGCTGACTGCAGTCCAGCTCACTTATCAGAGCTAGCTCCCCTAAATGCCCACCCTCCCCTGCTCCCCACTGGATGGGCCCATCTCTTTTCACAATTGTCACCTTGGCCTCATTTGTCTGATGTCCAGTTCAGAATCTGGCATAGGAGCTCGAGGAAGGCCCTGACTTTGGCACTGTTCAGATACTGTCAAATGTCATCTGTGGCTTTGCTCTCTGATGTGGTCTGAGGATTGGCCACCACCCTAGCACCTGGGAGAGAGCTAGGAACTCAGGCCCACAGGGTGGCTCATGTGCCTGTAAAACGGATGGTTAAAGTACACTAAAGGGGTAGCCTGTTCTACCTACGTCATCTCAGGGCACACTCACTTCTAGATGAATGCTGGATCCCCCAAAATTTATACGGCTGTGATATATCACTTAATATGAGTGATATATATATATATATATATGTCACTTATTGAGGGTGATACATTCTGGAAAAAGCCTCATTTTACATTATGGTGTAACTGTTGTGGAGTTTGTTGACACGTATCTCACGTGCACAGAGTACAGAGCAGTCACCCTCCATGGTTTTCTCATGTAATGACACCACACCACATGGCATGCAGTTTTACAGTGGACTTTATTTCTGTTAATAAACTTCCTAGTAAGATACAGATCTAGTGTGGCACATATAGAAATGAGTAACCTAGTTGTCAAGTGTGTGTGGGTCCTGTGCTTCCATTTGACAGATAGTGTAAGCTTGCTCACACCGCCATCCGGTGAGGGATGCCTCGTACTATGAAGTTAGAATGGCTACAATATATTCGGAAGCCCCAGTATAATCCTCTGTGGCCACTGTTGTCTCTGTGGACTGTCACTGAATGAATACCATTATATAGCCCATGACTGTAACTTGGTGAAGTTGAAAGGAAAGCCCCCCTTCTTTTCTAGTAGTTGAAGGTGGGATTTTTGGGGTTTTTGTTTGTTTGTTTTTGTTTTGTTTTGAATCAAGATTTCTCTCTGTGGCCCTGGCTGTTCTGGAACTCTTACTGTAAACCAGGCTGGCCTCGAATTCAGAGATCCATCTGCCTCTGCCTCCTGAGTGTCATGATTAAACTCACATGCTACCACTGCCTGGCTGTTTGTTTTGTGTGTGTGTGTGTGTGTGTGTGTGTGTGTGTGTGTGTGTGTGTGTGTGTGCATGCAAGTGTTTTCCCTGTATGTGAAGGTGCCCAGGGAGGCCAGAGGAGTTCTTCAGATCATCTGGAACTGGAGTGCAGGTGGTTTTGAGCCACTACTTGACATTGGGAGCAAAATTCTGGCCCTCTTAACAGCTGGGCGCCATTTCCCCAACCCCAGAAGCAGAGATGTAGGATTCCTTCCTTGTCCTTTTCTGGAATCTTTTATGGTTCCAGAGACGTCAGAGACTTGCAGAGTTTGGTGCTAGGTTTCCATGCTTTCCCCCAAAGCTCAGAGACCATATCTTCATAGATACGGTTGGAATGATCACCATTGCTTATTGCTTGTACCTCTTGAAGTCCCCACTTGCTTTAAACATTTAGCTTGAGATATTATAAAATCTAGTGTATATTTTTGGCTGAACTGTGATATTGAACTCTTGAATTTTGATTGGTTTGGAAACAACCTTGTCAGTCAGACTTTGGATTGCCTGTGAAATGGGGATTTTCCATAAAGAAGATGCAAGAAAGCAAAACTGCCTGCAATGGGGACTGAAATGTGAGAAAGAGTCCTCAGAATCCCCAGAGCAGTGACTTTGGGCTGCAGTATATTGGCCAGGGCTGAAATGTCAATGTCACTGTCCTATTCTGCTCTGGTCACACACTCAGTTATTTTTGTTTTGGAGGCAGAAGCTGGAGCCTGAGCCATGGTATTTTCCCTGGACAGTGGCATCTTCCTGTCTCCAAAGGCAGTCCATAGCCCCTCCTGTTGATATCTACAGAGAACCAGTCAGCCTTTTAATTGTCCCAGGGCATCATTCTATCTTCTTAGGTGTGCCACCTGTTTACCATGGTATAAAAGACTTGTGTGACCTCCAAATGCTATGTGGAAATGTCTAGAATCTGAGGATTGACAGTCAGCCCTGAAGTTCAAGACCCTAATGACCTCTGGCTACAACATGAATTAAATCATCTTTCCTGAGAGGCTGGGCTGCCCTTTGGAGGCCGAGCCTGTAACTGCTGCGATGTTCCTTTTCAGTGGGCCTAGGGCAAGTCACACAAAGGTGTTAAGAAATCTATTCCCTTATGCAATGGAGCTCAGGAAAGAAAGCCCCAAGGGTGGGTTACCAAAGTGAAAAGAGCCCTCAGGAGTTCTGGCCTGGATCCAGCCCAAAGCAGTCTTGTTTTCAAACTTGTAAACTTTAAAAGGACTATAAATGCAAAGGATATATTGTGCTTTGAAGAGCTTGCCCCTGGCTGGGTTTCTTTCTATGACTTAAGGCATTGTGCTTCACAGAACCTGCCTTTATCTCCAGGCATGCCCTCAATGGCCTTGACTGCCCAGTAAGTCTTACTGGTTTCCATGCAGTCTGAGGTTGCAAGGTATTTGTAAGTGAGGTAATGGATAAAAGAGACAGCCAGTTGCTTCCGACGATTCAGGTTCTTGGCCAACATTAATCGACCACCAGAAAAAGTGGCACAGTGCAGTAATGTCTGACAGTGGTTCATTTTATCCCAATACCTTAAAGACCATAACATTCACATTTTATAGAGAGGAAAACGGAGTCCAAGGACCTCTGGTAAGAAACAAAGTCAGGGTTCAAGACCTTTGTGAGAATCGAAGACCAGGTGCTAACCATATGCTTTACAGCTTGATAGGTGACATTTAAAATAAACCTTAGACCAACTAGAAGATGAAAGAAGCTTGACTCACGGTGCGCTTGAGCAGGATCCATTGACGCCAGCACGTATATCTGTCTATCCTTCTTTGCTGTTCTCCACAGATATATACTACTAATTGATCCCAGCACCCTTTCCGTTGAATCCCAGTTCACAGTTTCCTTAACTCTACAGGCAGTCACTGCCAATGTATTTGGGTCAAAACTGATTTGCCGTCTTGTATGGGAGAGGTGATGCTAAGACAGTGCAGACTTAGGTTGCACTGACATAGCCTTCTCTCCAGAAGTGGAGGAGGAAGAGTTATTCTGCTTGCCTTTCCAAAGTTAAGCACCCAGAAGCCTGCACTCAGCATGGGAGGTCTGGTTTAAGGACTTTCGTTGGACATGCACCATGCACATGCCATGAAGGGAACTGAGAGAAGAAAGAGCTAGAAGAACTTAGGGTTGGAGAGGTTCAGGGGCACCAGTACTTGGCACACTAGAGGCTACCAGGACCTTCCCCCACTCACTCAAGACAGAATCTCTCCTTGAACCCTGAGCTTACAGTTCACTGAGACTGGCCATCAAGCCTCTGTCTCCACATCCTCACCAAGAAGATTACAGGTACTTGGGCTCCGTGACACCTGGCTTTTGATGTGCAAGCTGAAGATTCAGATTCGGGTCTTCTTGCTTCCATGGCAACCACTTTATCAACCAAACCATCTTCCAAGCCTCATTTTGCTTTTATAGTCAAACAAAAGCTATAACATCATCTGAACACACACGCGCACACACACACACACACACATGCACACACATACACATAACATACACAGGTGGCATATGATGAGAAAAAGGCAATTCTATCTGTAAAATGAGGTGTCTAGAGCTGGGGTTGTCGCTTACTGGGCAAGCACTTGCCTGGCACGTACTGAGGCCTAGGCTTATCCCCAGCAGGACCAATGGTTGGGAAGGGGATCGTAGGGAGACTAAAATAGACTAAATAGGAGTT